>CAWUFW010003047.1:0-1200000 GCA_963921515.1 Calotriton arnoldi
TGGGCGGGATGCCCATCACCAATGCCACATATGCACCAGGGGCTGAATGCTACCCCACCACTCCTCACCACAGGCAGGATGCCTACCACTACCTTAGGGGGGCCGGATGCCTACCACTACTACCACCCTCTAACCAGGGGCTGGATGCCTACCCTACTACACCCTCAGCCAGGGGGGCTGGATGCCTACCACTCCACTACCACCCTCAGCCAGGGGCTGGATGCCTACCACTACACCACCCTTAGCCAGGGGGCTGGATGCCCTACCCTACCACCCCTCAGCCAGGGGCTGGATGCCTACCACTACTGCCACCCTTAGCCAGGGGCTGGATGCCTACCACTACTACCACCCTCACCCAGGGGGCTGGATGCCCTACCACTACTACCACCCTTAGCCAGGGGGGCTGGATGCCTACCACTACTACCACCCTGGTTGGCCAGGGGGCTGGATGCCTACCACTACTACCACCCTTAGCCAGGGGGCTGGATGCCTACCACTACTACCACCCTCAACCAGGGGGCTGGATGCCTACCTACTACTACCACCCTCAGCCAGGGGGCTGGATGCCTACCACTACTACCACCCCTAGCCAGGGGGCTGGATGCCCACCACTACTACCACCTCACCCAGGGGCTGGATGCTCTACCACTACTACCACCCTCAGCCAGGGGCTGGATGCCCACTACTCACTACCCACCCTTAGCCAGGGGCCTGGATGCCTACCACTACCACTACCCTCAGCCAGGGGCTGATGTCCTACCACTACTACCACGCCCCTACACCCAGGGGGCTGATGCCTACCACTACTACCACCCTTAGCCAGGGGGCTGGATGCCTACCACTACTACCACCCTTAGCCAGGGGGCTGGATGCCTACCACCACCCTTAGCCAGGGGGGCTGGATGCCTACCACTACTACCACCCTCAACCAGGGGGGCTGGATGCCTACCACTACTACCACCTTCACCCAGGGGAGCTGGATGCCTACCACTACTACCACCCTTAGCCAGGGGGCTGGATGCCTACCACTACTACCACCCTCACCCAGGGGGGCTGGATGCCTACCACTACTACCACCCTTAGTCAGGGGGGCTGGATGCCTACCACTACTACCACCCTCACCCAGGGGGGCTGGATGCCTACCACTACTACCACCCTTAGCCAGGGGGGCTGGATGCCTACCACTACTACCACCCTCACCCAGGGGGGCTGGATGCCTACCACTACTACCACCCTTAGCCAGGGGGGCTGGATGCCTACCACTACTACCACCCTTAGCCAGGGGGGCTGGATGCCTACCACTACTACCACCCTCACCCAGGGGGGCTGGATGCCTACCACTACTACCACCCTTAGCCAGGGGGCTGGATGCCTACCACTACTACCACCCTTAGCCAGGGGGGCTGGATGCCTACCACTACTACCACCCTTAGCCAGGGGGGCTGGATGCCTACCACTACTACCACCCTCACCCAGGGGGGCTGGATGCCTACCACTACTACCACCCTCACCCAGGGGGGCTGGATGCCTACCACCCTCACCCAGGGGGCTGGATGCCTACCACTACTACCACCCTTAGCCAGGGGGCTGGATGCCTACCACTACTACCACCCTCACCCAGGGGGCTGGATGCCTACCACTACTACCACCCTCACCCAGGGGGCTGGATGCCTACCACTACTACCACCCTTAGCCAGGGGGCTGGATGCCTACCACTACTACCACCCTTAGCCAGGGGGCTGGATGCCTACCACTACTACCACCCTTAGCCAGGGGGGCTGGATGCCTACCACTACTACCACCCTCACCCAGGGGGGCTGGATGCCTACCACTACTACCACCCTTAGCCAGGGGGGCTGGATGCCTACCACTACTACCACCCTCACCCAGGGGGCTGGATGCCTACCACTACTACCACCCTCACCCAGGGGGGCTGGATGCCTACCACTACTACCACCCTCACCCAGGGGGCTGGATGCCTACCACTACTACCACCCTTAGCCAGGGGGCTGGATGCCTACCACTACTACCACCCTCAGCCAGGGGGGCTGGATGCCTACCACTACTACCACCCTCACCCAGGGGGCTGGATGCCTACCACTACTACCACCCTTAGCCAGGGGGCTGGATGCCTACCACTACTACCACCCTCACCCAGGGGGCTGGATGCCTACCACTACTACCACACTTAGCCAGGGGGGGCTGGATGCCTACCACTACTACCACCCTCACCCAGGGGGGCTGGATGCCTACCACTACTACCACCCTCACCCAGGGGGGCTGGATGTCTACCACCACTACCACCCCCACTCATAGGATGGACAATGCATGACACAACCAGCACACCACAACCTAGGGAATGCAAGAAAAAGACATCCCCCCAACACCATGACAAGCGTGTGTAGACTGTGTCAAATGCCTACAACACTGAGCATGACTTTGAACATACAATGTGACCCCTAGCACATGTGCCACACATATATGTGTGTGGCCCCCACAATGCAAGCAGGCCATGACCATTGTGGCAATGGGGTCCAAACCCCCATCATCACAGTGACCAAAAGGTAAGTGTGGGGTCCATAGCTGAAGCACATTCAGAACATTGTGGCAATGGGGTCTAACGCCCCATCACCACAGTGACCAAAATGTAAGTGTGGGGTCCATAGCTGAAGCACATTTTGAACAGTGTGGCAATGGGGTCCAAACCCCCATCATCACAGTGACCAAAATGTAAGTGTGGGGTCCATAGCTGAAGCACCTTTTGAACATTGTGGCAATGGGGTCTAAACCCCCATCATCACAGTGACCAAAAGGTAAGTGTGGGGTCCATAGCTGAAGCACATTTTGAACAGTGTGGCAATGGGGTCCAAACCCCCATCATCACAGTGACCAAAATGTAAGTGTGGGGTCCATAGCTGAAGCACCTTTTGAACATTGTGGCAATGGGGTCTAAACCCCCATCATCACAGTGACCAAAATGTAAGTGTGGGGTCCATAGCTGAAGCACCTTTTGAACATTGTGGCAATGGGGTCTAAACCCCCATCATCACAGTGACCAAAATGTAAGTGTGGGGTCCATAGCTGAAGCACCTTTTGAACATTGTGGCAATGGGGTCTAAACCCCCATCATCACAGTGACCAAAAGGTAAGTGTTGACAAAGAAAGAGCTGCAACTGCCAAACTGCATGGATAATTCCTGGTCACGGAACAAAAAACACATCAGTGGCAAAGTAGTGTATGTGTCCCATTGCAACATAAATTGGGTGAGCCAAATACTGCAGTGCAAATAAGACATACCTTTGGCCATGTGCAGACAAACAACACCCATGGGGGCTGACACTGTCAACATTCATCAATGATACAATGACAGAAGTGACCATCAGAATGCAGACCCACATATTTGCACCAATGGGCACACAAATGCAGATACCCTGTGGAGACTGCAGATGTGAGGTGAACAGATACCATACCATGGCAGCAATGGGACACACAAACCATGATCATTGTGCTGACCAATGACCTAGGAGTCCCAGGGACAGCAGGGGAAACCCACCAAACTACATACAGCCAATGGCACACCCAAGATATGCCAATGCAGTGGTGCAGATGCACAAACACAAACAGGCAGACCCACACTGCACATCATACACAACAGGTGAGGGGGGGTGCCAGTGTCCCCAGGCAAACACACAACACATGAGGAGACCTGAATACCAATCATACAGATGTGCATACAGTGCCACACAAAGGTAACTCATGGATCCAAATCCCCTATGTGGGCAAGCAGGCATTGTCAGATGAGAGGGAGCACAAATCACACATGTCACACAGGCACGTAGGAACAGCAACTGACACAGCAAGACACAGACACACCACAGCACTACCCCCAGGGCCCCCACAATGTGGTGACCCTGGGCTGCATTACAATCCCACTGTGATGACAAAGCTAAATGTCGTTCACACTGTGAACCACAGTCATGTGTCCTGAGCAACAAACTACCATCACACCTACACAAGCACAAATCAATCAGCATGGCCAGTAAGCCAAGGCCAACATGGAGGCAGGGGCCTAGCCGGGCAACAACTCTCATCTGCACACACTCAACACCACACCCTCGACCTCCAACAATGTGCAGCAGTGAAGCACACATGCACTGGTGACATTGCACATGCACCCATGACTATTCCAGGGTGGTGGGTGGGAACCAAGGTGCAGAAACACATCACACATGGCCATTCAACAAGACTCCTGAATGTCTGACACACTGCACACTACGCTGTACATGGACATGACGGCAATACCACACCAACCAATGGGATCCCAGCCACAGTCACACACCAATGAAGAAGCCAAGGTCACCCACAAAGAACACACATAGACAACAACCAACATTGCAGCCCGGACCCTGAGGAGTGCCAGCAGTCACACACACAACGTGTCACAATCACTGAAAGATAACACAAACTGGAAATCACATGACAGGGGCAAACAACAAGTGCCAAGGGGAAACCTGACTGTGACCCATCTGCGTCTGCACACAAACTCAGCCCTGACAGCAAACACACCTATGGGTGACACCCTGATGACCAGTAATGTGCCATGCACCCACATCACAGAGAACCCAGGGAGAAGACTTTGGGGGAACATAGGTCAACTCAGCAAGCATCACAAACAGGTACAACACTAGGGATCACAGCATGCACAGCTAAACGGAAGTGAACACACAGACATGCACATACAACACACACCTTGGGCGCAGGCAATGTCACAGGAGTACACACTGCCATGAGGGGACTCCACTCCTGTGTGAGGAAAGCTGTGCCATATGTTGCCTCAGTAGGGCCCCATCATGTCAGCTGAGCACTTGGTCACACAATCAACAATTAGCACCAAATGAGGGCTCCCGTCACATCAGCCTGGTCATGGAAGTGCCAACGGAATCATCAGCACAGATCCAACACACTTGTATAGCAATGTTGCACTGACTACACGGATGAGTCCTTCCCCATTGATGCCCAAACCTGCATGTCCAGTGGAGATGGCCACACGGTAGGGGAAGTAGACGAATTTGAACAATGGCAGGCACAACAGATGTGCAGGGGTGGAAGCCACAGATGTGAAATAGCTAATCTAAGTAGGAAATCCCATTGCCAAATACTGAACACATGACACCCTCAGATGCTGCTATGGATGACATGGATACACCACAGGATAGGACACATTCCCCCTGGACCACATGGGTTCCTGCACAGTAACACTTCATTATCATGAGACCAAATATCACCATCACTGCAGCAAGGGCATGGTTAGCATCATCAACAACATGTACATCAGAAGCATGAGCACTAGAGAACAGAAAGTTGCTTTATTCAGCATGTTTGGAATGAAAACAAAGTCCAGAAAAAACACAAAGGCCAATGGCCAGTCCATTGTCAAAGTCCAAACTTGGTGACAGTGGCAGATGTCACCCTACGCATGCCTGCACAAAACCAGGGACAATCCACTAGGAGGGGCAACCGGGGGGCAGGCCAGGCACCGCAGGGACAGGATCAGGGCTCACCAGGAGGAAGCAGGGAAGGGGTGGTGGGTGCTGGAGAGCCACTGACAACTGCAGTGGAGGTGTCTGACATGGTGTGTGCCAGCACAACTGGGGGGCATGACTCAGATGTTGTGGGTGCCGGCACGACGCAGTGGACCCTGCAGATGGAGTGGACAGGTCCGCCACTGCAGTGCCCAAGTCAGACAGGGTGGAAGTGGACTCCACTGCAGTGCCTACCACCAGGGGAGGAGAATGGGGAACAGGCAAGGTGGGCTGGACAGAGGGGGAGGACACCCTCACCACATCAGTGGCACAGACAAGCGCAGCGGGGGTGTGGTGCCGGGAGAGCAAGTGGCAGGGGGAGAAGGCCGGATCCTCTTGGGGATGGTATATCTGTGGGTGGGGGAACCTGGGGCAGGGTGTGGTGGGGGCACCTGTGGAGTGGGGGCCTGAGGGATGGAGGAAGGAGACCTGGTGCCTGAGCTGCAGGGCGGCGGCGGGGTCTTGCTCTTACGACTCCGGGGGAGTTGCGGGTGGGGGCCTCAGTCTGTCTGCGCCTGGGGGAGGGTGTCCGGGGGCGAGGGGCACTCTGCTCCGTGTGGGTGGGCTTCCTCTTCCCCCTGAATGCTGTATCAGCTGGATCGGAGGGGAAGAGGCCGAGGTCACTAAGGAAGAGCCGCTGGGTCTTTGGGGTTGCAGGTGAGGCAAGGGAGGGTGTTTTGGAGGGAGAGGCAACTGAGGACTGCGCAGTGCTCGTGGATGCGTGTGTGTGTTCCAGGGCCCCATCCCCTGTGAGTCTGGTTTCAGTCCCCTGACTGTGCGTGCGTGTGCGTTTTGTTTGTGGCGTGTGTGTCTGTGTGCTGGATGTGTGTGTGCTGGTGTGTGCCTGTGCCGGTGTGTGTGTGCTTGGGACGGGTAAGGTGCTGGGGAGTGTGGATGGAGCAGAGGCAGGAGGGGTGAGGGACTGTCTGAGGAGGGACACTGCTGCCGTCAGGGAGGAGTCCATGGACCTATTGCCCCTCTGTAGGTCAGACATGCCCGATGAGATGCCCTCCATGAACGACACCAGCTGAGTCAACAGAGCGGTGTGCGCATGGAGGACACTCAGCATGGCTGTCTGCCCTACATGGAGCTGGTGAAGGAGGTACACAGACTCCTCACTCAGGGCAGCAGAAGACACAGGGGCAGGGGGTGCGGTGCCTGGCCCAAAGGAGACACGCTCCCGAACATGGGAGCCTCCACGGACCTGGGGAATGGGAGCCGATGGGAGGGCAGTGGTGGTGCTGGTGGTGGCGGGGACAGCAACACTAGCTGGGGTGTGGTGGCTGCTGACACCCGCCTCCATAAGGGAGTCATCCTCCGAGTTGCTCTGGTCCTCAGCTGAGGTGGATGGTGCTGAGGACTCCTCGGTGTGGCTCCCCTCGCCCTCCGTGCCACTGGGTCCCTCCGACCACTCCTCGGCTGCTGACCCAGTCTGGCTCTCCGGCTCCTCCTGGTCCGTGGAGCTGTCCCCTTCCGTGGCCGTGGATGTATCTGCAAACAATGGGGAAACAGACAGACATCAGTCACCTGCACCAAACGCACACACCACTGTGAGCACAGCACATTACAGAGCAAGCCCTGGCATCATTAGTTGTACATTGCTAAAAGTGCCCTAACTGAACAGGAGAAGCCAATTGTCAGTCTGATGCCAACCATGGCACTCACATCCCACATGGCCTTGCACCCATCTGTCTGGTGTCTGTTGGATAGCAACACCCCAGTGTGGACACATGCACCAACTACACAGTAGTTGGACAGTGCAGAGGACACGGTGTAGCATGTGGACATGCACACATCACAACTCTTGCCACTGAGTCAGTACAGGTTTCCGGATGAAAGGGACGCCCAGAGTCAAATAGGATATGCATGTGATGCATACCAGCGACAGACACCATGATGCACCCATGTCCTGATAGCCATCGCCACAATGGTGTGCATGTAGCACATGTCACTCCCCTGCAGGATCACCAATAAGTAGACACATGCCATGGCGGAGGCATGACTGCTAAGTCATACATCACTGTCTCAGTGATGTATGACTTGGCAGCCAGACAACAACACTCTGCACTGTGTCACAATAGTAGGTCATGGGGAATGCAAGTCCTGGAGCTGCACAAGTGCACATGTACATCCCCCACACAACACATCATCTTAACCCTCATCTGTCCAGGTCATACCGATTGGACATATGGGAGACCTGTGACACTACCCTCTGAACCTGAGCCCCTCACAATCTGCTGTGAATGGGGAACAGCTGCCTGAACTTCACATTCGCATACCCCAGTCTGCACGGGCAGCTGATCAAACACCTATGTGACACACAAGTATCGTCTCCTATGGTCACATCTCCAGTGGCATGCTGAGCCCCTACCAAGAAACACCCCAGCAGTCCTGGCAACTAATCCACAGCACACTGACACAGAGGCAGACACCTGAGGGGTCAAATCACTGCGCACAATGTGTCAGCTGTTACACGGGAGTGGGAGTACAGAGTGCATTGCATGGCCTGGAGTAGGCATGACTGTCCTGCCCCACATGAATGAGGGATGAGCCCTGGACAGTGGATAGCTGGCTATGTATGTGTGACACACATAATCTGCACACTCCTGGGGCCCAAACATTGTTCCCACCCGCTGCATGGGCGTGTGCCACATACCCCAGGCACATGTGGTGGCTCAGCTCAGCAAGTGGACCGCATATCAAAGCAACACGCAGATTACATGTCCGAACACAGGCGTTGTGTGAACAATGGACCCACCCATGATGCCCACAACAGAGTTAGGGAAACAGATGCTGTCCCCCACCTTTAGTGAAGCAAACTGCAAGGACACAGTCCCAAGTGACACAATTCCCTGAATGTAAGGGCCACACCTGGGTATCAGATGAGGAGTGGGCAGTGCACAATAGAGGGACATGGCTCCTGGACAACATGACTGCTGCACTGTGGCAGTTGAACCAGGCTAGAGGAGGGCACAAAGCATGTAATACAGAGTTCACAGTGCAGTCTTTGACTCACCCCTCCTTGCTGCTGTCTGGCCTTCAGCTGCCCATCCAGGTCTGGAAACACCACCGCCAGGATCTAGAGCATGTGGGGGTCAGGGTCCGTGTTCCGCCCTCCTGTGAGGAGGCGACAGCTTCAGCTGGACCCGTGCAATCCTCCGGGTCCAGCCCCGAAGGTCCTGCCACCTCTTCTGGCAGTTGCGGATCCGGCGCTTGTAGACCCCACGGACCGGACAGCCCGGACGATGTCCTTCCAGATCTCCTGCTTCCGATGGGCATTAACCTGTCAGGATGACAAAGTGAAAAGGCCATTACTACACATGCAACATATCCGTGCATGACACAGTTGTATATACATGTCTCATTCACAGGGGCACATGATGTACACAGGCAGTGCAACGCTGCCCATGGACACTTTGCCAGACGTCACTACATGGTATCATTGCATGGGAAGTAAAACCTTGTTCAAATGCACTGTCACTGCACCATACCTGTCCAGTGCATGTCACTACACACTATGGGGCGTGACAACTACTCAGTGAGCCTGCTAGCCAGTGGCGTGCAGACTTTCAGCCTTGCTAGTCAGACAAAATGCACATTCAGAAAGGCAGTGCACAGAACACTCACCTGCTCCCCTGGTGTCCCATACAGCTTGCTGTACTGTGGAAGTAGGCTGTCCAGCAGGGCCTGGTTCTCCTCAAGGCTGAAGGCTGGGGCTCTCTCCACAGTACGTGCCATTGCAGGGTCCAGAGGGGCAGAGACAGCAGCAGTGCAGTGGCAGATGTCGTCCTGGAGCATGTAGTGCAGGCAAGTGAGCTCTCAGGGGAACAGCCAGCAATATATATGTGCTGGAGAGGCAGATACTGTCCCTTGTGTCCAAAGTGATAGGTCCAAGTCGTTTGCATCTTCTGAATCTGGCCAATCCATGGAATAGCAGCACCAATACACGCCCACGGCATCCTTCAAATCTTCAACTTCATGACATGCATGATTTTGCAACATTGTTGTGGGTGACCAACTGAATTTCCAGCAACCGACTCGTTCGAAATTCGAAAACGCGTCCGTTGCCAGGCAAGGCCATTGTCAATGGGTGCGCACCGATCGGTCCATTGCGGTACAATGCGTACAGGGGCACAACGCGTACCCGCACACATTGAATGCAATGGGCCGGCCGGGGGCACCGATCGGTCCATTGCGGTACAACGCGTACAGGGGTACAACGCGTACCCGCACACATTGAATGCAATGGGCCGGCCGGGCACCGATCGGTCCATTGCAGTACAACGCGTACAGGGCACAATGCGTACCCGCACACATTGAATGCAATGGGCCGGCCGGGGCACCGATCGGTCCATTGCGGTACAACGCGTACAGGGGTACAACGTGTACCCGCACACATTGAATGCAATGGGCCGGCCGGGGGCACCGATCGGTCCATTGCAGTACAACGCGTACAGGGGCACAACGCGTACCCGCACACATTGAATGCAATGGGCCGGCCGGGGGCACCGATCGGTCCATTGCGGTACAACGCGTACATGGGCACAACGCGTACCCGCACACATTGAATGCAATGGGCCGGCCGGGGGCACCGATCGGTCCATTGCGGTACAACGCATACAGGGGCACAACGCGTACCCGCACACATTGAATGCAATGGGTCCGCCGGGGGCACCGATCGGTCCATTGCTGATCAACGCGTACAGGGATACAACGCGTACCAACGCGTACAGGGGCACAATGCGTACCCGCACACATTGAATGCAATGGGCCGGCCGGGGGCACCGATCGGTCCATTGCAGTACAACGCTTACAGGGGCACAACGCGCACCGCACACATTGAATGCAATGGGCCGGCCGGGGGCACCGATCGGTCCATTGCGGTACAACGCGTACAGGGGCACAACGCGTACCCGCACACATTGAATGCAATGGGCCGGCCAGGGGCACCGATCGGTCCATTGCAGTACAACGCGTACAGGGCACAACGCGTACCCGCACACATTGAATGCAATGGGCCGGCCGAGGGCACCGATCGGTCCATTGCGGTACAACGCGTACAGAGGTACAACGCGTACCCGCACATTGAATGCAATGGGCCGGCCGGGGCACCGATCGGTCCATTGCAGTACAACGCGTACAGGGGCACAACGCGTACCCGCACACATTGAATGCAATGGGCCGGCTGGGGGCACCGATCGGTCCATTGCGGTACAACGCGTACAGGGGCACAACGCTGCACCCGCACACATTGAATGCAATGGGCCGGCCGGGGCACCGATCGGTCCATTGCAGTACAACGCGTACAGGGGCACAACGCGTGCACCGCACACATTGAATGCAATGGGCCGGCCGGGGGCACCGATCGGTCCATGCGGTACAACGCATACAGGGGTACAACGCGCACCCGACACATTGAATGCAATGGGCCGGCCGGGGGCACCGATCGGTCCATTGCGATACAACGCTGCATAGGGGCACAACGCTGCACCCGCACACATTGAATGCAATGGGCCAGCCGGGGGCACCGATCGGTCCATTGCGGTACAACGCGTACAGGGGTACAACGCTGCACCGCACACATTGAATGCAATGGGCCGGCCGGGGCACTGATCGGTCCATTGCTGATCAACGCGTACAGGGGTACAATGCATACCAACGCGTACAGGGGCACAATGCGTACCCGCACACATTGAATGCAATGGGCCGGCCGGGGGCACCGATCGGTCCATTGTGGTACAACGCGTACAGGGGTACAACGCGTACCCACACACATTGAATGCAATGGGCCGGCCGGGGGCACCGATCGGTCCATTGCAGTACAACGCGTACAGGGGCACAACGCGTACCCGCACACATTGAATGCAATGGGCCGGCCGGGGGCACCGATCGGTCCATTGCTGTTCAACGCATCCCTGTACAAGTGACTGGCATATGTCACCATGCCTGTCTCAGATGGACATATGCCAGCCACAGATAGCTCCCAGGGAGTGAGGGGCACACCTACAACACGACAGCCTGTCCAAACTGTATGATAAGGCATGTAAGGCTGCATTTCCCATTGTGTGTATGTTGGTGTACATGTCGTCCTGTGGGTGTCACCTGGGGGCAGCAACCCCCAGGCTGTGCACGTGTTCATGGGCACAGGATCCTGGGTGTTACGTGTACATGACCACTGTGATGTGCAACTGTTCATATCTGTGCATGTGCCATGGTCACATTTCACGATGGTGTATGTGTATGTCATGTCACATACCCCGTGAGTCCCATGTGGGACGGTATGTTTGAGCCAGGGTGTCCCAGTGGCACAATGGTGATGGTCCTCCACAGTCTGTGTGCATGTAGTGTTTACAATGTCTCTGATTTCATGTGCACAATGGGAGACAGTCTCCACATCCAGGTTGTGTGTGCTTGGACTTTGATGTTGTGCGTGTGTGTGCCACAGACGTCCATGTCTGTCCTGCAGTGGCAAGTGGGACCACTACCTGTGGGGGTCATAGTTGTTTTGCTGTGGTGTATACATGATACTCCATGTAATGCCAGTGTCCATGTGGCAATACAGGGTCCCTGGGAATGTACCTGTCGTTGAGCTGTGATGCCTGGGGCACATCTGTCCTCACATGTCACTGTGGGGGGTGATTGTGACACGGCAGCAGGAGATGGGAACTGTGACACGGCCTCATGATATCCAATGGGCCAACCTGGGACTTATTGATGCCACTTGTTGGACCGTGATGACAGATGTTGGCCATGTATGTACCATACATGTCCTTACGGAACTGCACACTTCATGTAGTTGTGCCTCATAATGATGTATGTTGGGATATTGAGTGTGTTCAATGCCGCATATGTGGGCTGACTGACAATCTTGCTTACTTCTCCTCTGCACTGCAGGGCTCCTGCTGTCCATCGACCATTCCCAGACCTGGCAACGATGGTGGAACGGGACAGCATCCGACGGTACCGCTTCACCAGGCAGCTGATTGAGGATTTGGCAGTGCAGTTGGCCCCACATTTGCAGCCTGGCCGGCCGTATCCTACAGCGCTGACCCCCAAGGTGAAGGTGATGGCAGCCCTACACTTCTTTGCCACCGGTACCTTCCAACATACTGTGGCGACTGCTGGTGGGATGTCACAGACCATGTTGAGCCGTGTGCTCCGCGATGTTTTGGCGGCAATGTTGCTATTCCTGAACCGGTACATCTATTTCCCTAGACTCCGACGACTCACTGACGTGAAGAGTGACTTCTATGCCCTGGGGAGGATGCCGCATGTCATTGGCTCCATTGATGGGACACATGTGGCTTTGGTACCACCACAGGCCCAGGAGCAGGCCTACAGGAACCGCAAGCACTACCACTCGGTCAATGCACTGGTGGTGTGTCTTGCAGATATGACCATCACACACGTGTGTGCCCGTTTCCCTGGTTCAGCACACGATGCCTTTGTGATGAGGAGTAGTCGCATCCCCAGGATGATGGCACAGATGCAGAACCAGCGTGCCTGGCTTGTCGGTGTGTACTGACTTTGTGCCATTGTGTGTGATCTGATCTGTAGTATTCCGCCCACTTTTCCAAGTCAGCTAATGTGCACTTGTCTGTCCGTAGGTGACTCGGGATACCCCAACATGCCGTGGTTGCTGACACCCCTTAGGAACCCTGTGACACCAGCCCAGATGCGCTACAATGAGGCACATGGTCGGACCAGGAGAGGGATTGAGCGGACATTTGGTCTCCTGAAGAGCCGCTTCCGCTGCCTGGACAAGACCGGAGGGTCCCTCCCATATGCCCCTGCGAAAGTGTGCAAGATTATCATCGTCTGCTGCATGCTCCACAACCTGGCAGTGCGGAAGGAGTTGACTCTCATCCAGGATGACAATGACCAACATCCGCCACCTGTGGAGGATCCTGGCCTGGACCACGATGCCAGTGACGATGATGATGATGATGATGAGGGTGATGTCCGCACACAGCTCATCACCAACTTCTTTAGCTGAATGTGAGTATCCTGAGGTGTCATGTCAATGATGTGAGTTGGCATGATATGTGTAGGTGGTGCTCTGGTGCTG
The DNA here is from genome assembly GCA_963921515.1 of Calotriton arnoldi. Taxonomy (NCBI): domain Eukaryota; kingdom Metazoa; phylum Chordata; class Amphibia; order Caudata; family Salamandridae; genus Calotriton; species Calotriton arnoldi. The sequence goes on from CAWUFW010003047.1 coordinate 13,651, forward strand.
TTGGAGTGTGTCCATGGGCTACTTGACTGGATGTGTGTTGCGATGTGTGCTTACAGATGGGCTGTACTCCCCAACAGTGTTGACATGCTAACTTGGTTCTGGGTGGGTATCTTGTAACATGTATTGTGCATGAGTTTTGCTGTTCTGTCCTGTTCTCCATTGCTTTTGACTGTGTGTCATTTCTGTCCTTCACAGGGTACTTTCAGATTCGTTTGGTCAACTGTGTCCACCGACGAAGTGATTGCACTTCCAGGGTGGTAGCTGTTGTGTCCCTACAGGTGATGTGCGCCACACCCATGGACTTCCTTCCGTCTACAGTTGTTGACTGTGTGCCCGCTGCCAGGTGGGATTACCTTGCATCTGTAGTGGTTACGACATGTTGCAACTGTGTAATAAACCTGTGCTTCACTTTGTGATGTGCGTTGTCTGTGGTCACACATTTGACTGCCATTTGCTTACTGCACCTGTGGGCTACTTGACTACAACTGGGAATGGGTGTGGTGTCTGTGCATTGCACCGTCTTCCCTGGCAACATCAGTGTAGGCAATGAGTCAGATGGCCTAGGTGTGTATGTGTTGTGTAGCCCTGGTGGTGTGTCTCCCTCATATGTGTCACGTTGCCTTTACTCACATGCCTGTGTTGTACTTGCTGTTGCAGTTCGCATACACAGTGTAATTTTGCAGTTCATCATCCCCATAACAGCACCCACGTTGAAATCACAACAGAGGCAAGTATGGTGTATTAGTGTGTTTATTGTGATACATTTGTGTGAATAGTGCATAGGATGGGTAGTGCTGTACATAAATCTTGCAATCAGAAGTTCCTAGGTGAATTGAAAGTCCTGGTAGACAAAATCCCCAGTATCGGGGCCACAGTTGTCTGAGACATTGGTCCAACTTGTACTCCCCATGCAATGTGTGGGAGTAGTGTTGCCGTCAACAGGGTGAACAGTCTGTGCACAAAGGTGAACATCCAGAACAGGTTCAGGCTTCCTGGGAGTTGCGCTTGGCCATCGGCCTCTCACTTGCCCCTCCTCGGACGACCCCTCTTCTTGGGGGGGCCCTCAAGTACAGGCTGCTGCGGTGCAGGGGACTCTCCGCCAGAGTCATCCTCCCTCCCTGTGGCAGTTGCAGTTTGTTCAGCACCAGATGTTGTTGGCACACAGGGAGGTGTGGACTGGTTGCTGTTCATCTGGCGGAGGCATTGTAAAATGTCCCTGTGCACCGCCGTCATCTCATGCAGTGCATCCCACTTGGACTCCACGCGGGACATGTGTGAGTCCACGCGGGACATGTGTGACTCCACGTGGGACATGTGAGAGTCCAAGCGGGCATGATGGGCAGCCTGCTGCTGTTTCATGTCTCTGAGGAGCCCCACTACCTGGCTGAGGTCTCCGGTGCTGGACTGGTACGCATCAGCTATGCGTACCAGTTGTGGGTCATCATGCACACCAGCAACCTCTGCAAGCAGCGACCTCTGTCTCCCACTCCCACCCCCTGCTGACATGTGCAGTGCGTGCAGTGGCACGCACAGATGACCCTGGTCCACCTTGGGGGTTGGTGGTGGTGGTGGTGTCCATGGCCCCAGGTTGGTCCAGGGTCCCTGTGCTGGTGTTGCTCCTTGTTCTGTCCATGTCGGCAGGGATGGTATTTGTGGTGACAGTCGTTGGAGGGGTGGGTGCAGGGGGTGCAGCTGGTGGTCCTGCTGGTGCTGCAGCTGGTGGTCCTGCTGGTGCTGCATGTAGACTTGCACCGGATGTGCCAGGTTGGTCTTCTTCGTCCGAGGAGGGCAGAGGCTGTACGACACCAGTGAGCTCCGCATCCTCTTGAGCCTGGGACTGGGACTCCTCAGCGTCTGCTGCTGTGTCCCCATCATCACCTGTTTTTGGGAGACACACACAATGTATGTTATGTTTCTGCAGGCATCAATGGTTGACACACCTGACAGTTGTGACTGTGCCTCTGGGTGCGGGCCTGTACATTGCATTGTCCTAAGTCGTCACAGTCAGGGGTTGATTTTGGTGTGGCACATTGTCCTGCATTATTTGGGCATTTCTATGTATTTGTTGGGGTGTGAACATGGTCTGAATTGGTTGTATTTGGTTGACAGCCGGCCCTCCTTCCCACCCAGCCAGTCAGTTATCCCACCATGGACTGTGCTTGAATTGCAGGAAGTGGAAGTTGTCTCTCAGGATGTCAGTCAGTGGTGTCCTGCTGTTTGTTGGTGCACAGTTCCCAGCAGGGCCTTGTGCTCCCCGCAGCAGTAGCCAGTGTCAGCCATCATGTGAGTCCTTCTCCACTCCCTGTGATGTGAGCATGGTTTAGGGTGGTGTTGATGGGACAGTTGTGGGGGTGGCCAATATCTGTGACTGCCACTCCCATCATGCTATTGCCTCCACCCCACTTCCCAGCATTCCCATTCTTACTTGCTTTTGTGGGGAGTTCAGTGTGTGTGGGTGTGAGAGCAATGGCAAGATGGCTGACAGTGGTGTCCTGCTGTTGGTTGGTGTGCAGTTCCCAGCATGCCCTTGTGCTCCCCACGACACAGCAACAGTGTCAGACATCTTTGATGGGCCTTTCCACTCTCTGTGGGATGTGCATGCGTGAGTGTGAGCTTGCTGGGCCATGTGGTGGGGGATGTAGAGCTGTGACTACGACTCCCATCATGCTATTGCCTCCAACCCCCTTCCCAGCATGCCCATGCTTCCTTCCTTTTGACTCTGCTTCCCTGTGGGGTGGGCTGGCTGTGCTGACAGGATGGCTGGGAGTGTTGTCCTGGCAGTTGTTTGGCTAAAAGTCCCAAGAGTGTCCCTGTGCTTCACACAACATAACCCAGGGTGGTGGTTCTTTGTGGGATCTTGAGTTAGGATGGGAGGCATTGCATTCTACCAGGTGGGTTCTGTGGAGTTTGTGTTGAGGGGGTGTGAGGGGAGGTGCTTGTGACTATGGTCAGTGCTGCAAGTCCTCCTTCCCACCCAGCCAGCCAGATATCCCACCATGGTACGTGCTTGCATTGCAGGGAGTGGAAGTTGTCTCTCAGGATGTCAGTCAGTGGTGTCCTGCTGTTTGTTGGTGCACAGTTCCCAGCAGGGCCTTGTGCTCCCCACAGCAGTAGCCAGTGTCAGCCATCTTGTGAGTCCTTCTCCACTCCCTGTGATGTGAGCATGGTTCAGGGTGGTGTTGATGGGACAGTTGTGGGGGTGAGCTATGTCTGTGACTCCCATCATGCTATTGCCTCCACCCCACTTGCCAGCATTCCCATACTTACTTGCTTTTGTGGGGAGTTCAGTGTGTGTGGGTGTGAGGGCAATGGCAAGATGGCTGACAGTGGTGTCCTGCTGTTGGTTGGTGTGCAGTTCCCAGCATGCCCTTGTGCTCCCCACAGCAGTAGCCAGTGTCAGCCATCTTGTGTGTCCTTCTCCACTCCCTGTGATGTGAGCATGGTTCAGGGTGGTGTTGATGGGCCAGTTGTGAGGCTGAGCAATATCTGTGACTACCACTCCCATCATGCTATTGCCTCCACCCCCCTTCCCAGCATGCCCATGTTTCCTTCCTTTTGACTCTGCTTCCCTGTGGGGTGGGCTGGCTGTGCTGACAGGATGGCAGGGAGTGTTGTCCTGGCAGTTGTTTGGCTAAAAGTCCCAAGAGTGTCCCTGTGCTTCACACAACATAACCCAGGGTGGTGGTTCTTTGTGGGATCTTGAGTTAGGATGGGAGGCATTGCATTCTACCAGGTGGGTTCTGTGGAGTTTGTGTTGAGGGGGGTGTGAGGGGAGGTGCTTGTGACTATGGTCAGTGCTGCAAGTCCTCCTTCCCACCCAGCCAGCCAGATATCCCACCATGGTACGTGCTTGCATTGCAGGGAGTGGAGGTTGTCTCTCAGGATGTCAGTCAGTGGTGTCCTGCTGTTTGTTGGTGCACAGTTCCCAGCAGGGCCTTGTGCTCCCCACAGCAGTAGCCAGTGTCAGCCATCTTGTGAGTCCTTCTCCACTCCCTGTGATGTGAGCATGGTTCAGGGTGGTGTTGATGGGACAGTTGTGGGGGTGAGCTATGTCTGTGACTGTGACTCCCATCATGCTATTGCCTCCACCCCACTTGCCAGCATTCCCATACTTACTTGCTTTTGTGGGGAGTTCAGTGTGTGTGGGTGTGAGGGCAATGGCAAGATGGCTGACAGTGGTGTCCTGCTGTTGGTTGGTGTGCAGTTCCCAGCATGCCCTTGTGCTCCCCACAGCAGTAGCCAGTGTCAGCCATCTTGTGTGTCCTTCTCCACTCCCTGTGATGTGAGCATGGTTCAGGGTGGTGTTGATGGGCCAGTTGTGAGGCTGAGCAATATCTGTGACTACCACTCCCATCATGCTATTGCCTCCACCCCCTTCCCAGCATGCCCATGCTTCCTTCCTTTTGACTCTGCTTCCCTGTGGGGTGGGCTGGCTGTGCTGACAGGATGGCTGGGAGTGTTGTCCTGGCAGTTGTTTGGCTAAAAGTCCCAAGAGTGTCCCTGTGCTTCACACAACATAACCCAGGGTGGTGGTTCTTTGTGGGATCTTGAGTTAGGATGGGAGGCATTGCATTCTACCAGGTGGGTTCTGTGGAGTTTGTGTTGAGGGTGGGTGTGAGGGGAGGTGCTTGTGACTATGGTCAGTGCTGCAAGTCCTCCTTCCCACCCAGCCAGCCAGATATCCCACCATGGAACGTGCTTGCATTGCAGGGAGTGGAAGTTGTCTCTCAGGATGTCAGTCAGTGGTGTCCTGCTGTTTGTTGGTGCACAGTTCCCAGCAGGGCCTTGTGCTCCCCACAGCAGTTGCCAGTGTCAGCCATCTTGTGAGTCCTTCTCCACTCCCTGTGATGTGCGCATGGTTCATGGTGGTGTTGATGGGACAGTTGTGGGGGGCAATATGTGTGACTACGACTCCCATGATGCTATTGGCTACGCTGACTTGGCCAGCATACACAGAATTCCTTCCTTTCAGTGGTCTTCACTGTGTGTTGGTGTTGTTGTGGTGGCTACATGTCTGGATGTGTTTGTTAGTTCTATTTGTGCCACTGCCTAGCTGTAGTTGTAGTTGTGTTTGTACATGTGATGGCACGGTTGAATGTAACTTTTTTGATGGCATGTGTTGTGTTTATCTGACTGACATACACATTTTGGGATGATTCTGTTCTGGTTGCTGTGTAATTGCTATGAGTGCATGGTTTGACTCTCCCCTTGACAGTGATGTGTGTGTGTATTGTGGCAGAATATTGTGTACATTTGTTGTGTACTCACCAGGCTCTGGGATGTTCTCTAGTCCATATACGCTCACTGGCGGAAGGATGGCCCGCACCTTCTCCTCCCAGGGCCTGAGGTATACTGGCTTGGCAGGAGGGCCACTGCCGGTGTATTGGCTCAGGAGGTAGTCTTTCTTGAGCAGGTCCCGTACCCTCCTGCGCACGTCATACCACCTGTTCTGGATGTCGGTCTTTGTGCGCAGACATGGTGATTGTGCGTTCACCCTGTTGATGATCCTCTCCCACATCTTGGTTTTCTGGGAGATGGGGGTCTGTTGGACCAGTGTGCCAAACAGCTGTGGCTCTACCCTGAGGATCTCGTCTACCATGACTTCCAATTCACAATCTAGGAACTTGTGATTCTTCTTGGGGGGCATGGTGATGGGTGGTGATGGTGAGTGATGTGTGTGTTGGTGTGCAGGTGAGGGTGTGTGAGTGTGTGTTTTGCTGGGTGTATGTGAGGTAGGTATTTGTTGGTGTGCTGATGGTGTGTGGCTTGTGTGAGGGATGAGCTGTGGGTGTGTGGTTGCTGTCTCTTGGGTGCTGGCAGTGGAATGGCATTTGCAAAGGATCATGGTTGTGATTTGTGTCCTTTATATGGGTGGAGTTGTGGGTGTGTCTTTGTTCTCTGTCCCCACCCCCCAGTATTTATTGGCTTTGTAATTGCTTGTTTGGCCTTTTTTTGTGTGATTTTTCCTTTGTACTGTCTGTGCATGTTGGAAACGTTCTTGTGACCGAGTCGGACCCTGCATTTGTCTCGTACGGTGTTCTCCGTTTCGTTCACGCTGTGTTTGTGCAGTTTTCTATGCTGCGTACGCGTCGGTCGCGGTGTTTTGTGTTGCTTCGGCTCGGTTTTGTATGCGTGTCGGTCGTGCGGCTTGTCCTCCGTCCGACTCGGTCGTGGTTTTCGCGCCTTGCATCGTACTTTGCGGTTTGGAGTTCGCGTGTACGTTTCGGTCGGATTTGTTCCGGGTGCGTGTCGGTCGGTTCGATTCGCGTGTTTTTCCGGCCGGATTGCTGTTTTCCGTGCGGCTCGGTCGTTCGGCTTGGGTTCTGTACGTGTCGGTCGGATTTTGCACGCTTTGCATCGTACTTGGCGTGTCGGGCGCCACTGGTACGTGTCGGTCGGTATAAATTCCGGCTCCGAGTCGGTCGGTGCTTTTTCCGGCCCGAATCGGAATCGACCCCTAAATGTATTTAATTTACTATTCCCACTCCAGTAAATAATAATTAGAGATAGGTGCTAGACACTAAATTTAATTAATTTACTATTCCCACTCCAGTTAGTATTAATTAGGGGTAGGTGCTGGACACTAAACTTAAACAATTTACTATTCCCACTCCAATTAGTATTAATTTGGGGTAGGTGTTGGACAGTAAACTTAATTAATTTACTATTCCCACTCCAGTGACTATAAATTCAGGATAAGTGTTGCACACTAAACTTAATTAATTTACTACTCCCACTCCAGTTACTATAAATTAAGGGTAGGTGCTGGACACTAAACTTAATTAATTTACTATTCCCACTCCAGTTAGTATTAAATTGGGATAGGTGCTGGACAACAAACTTTGGGGCCTATTACGATGGCGGTCGGAAAACCTCCCCGACCGCCATGGTAGCGGGAAAAGACCGCCCGCATGGACTGCAACATCACCGCCGGTCGAATTACGATGACACGTGGTCGAAATCCGACCGCGGCGGTCGGATCGCGGGCCTTAACATTGCGGTGGTTGCTGCTGCCCGCAGCACTGCTGCGATGTCCAAAGGAGCATGTCCTGCATTTCCCTGCACTGCGTGGCAGGCACTGCACAGTGCCTGCCACCTGGTACAGGGAAATGTGGGGGGACCATGGGTACCCCCCCAGTCCCAGTGCACCCACACCCCACCAAAAAATTGGGGCCCGCTACAGGCCCTCGGAAGACAATCTCCGCATGCCTTTCCATGGCGGTTTGACTGCTGAGGAAAGGCTGGCTACCGCCGGCATCATAATCCTGCCGGCGGAGCCTGCTCTGCACCGCCACCATTATCCCGGTCCTGCTCTGTCTGCCAGGCAGGAGTGCGGATGGCAACCGGCGAAAAAGCGGCGGTCGGAATTTCTCACCGCCGCGGTCACCACCGCCATCCTAATTTGACCGGCGGTTTTCTTGGTTGCGCTCGGGGGCGGATGTCCACCGCCGGCCCGGCGGTGGACATCTGACCGCCATTGTAATAGACCCCTAAATTATTTTACTATTCCCACTCCAGTTACTATTAATTAGAGGTAGGTGCTGGACACTAAATTTAATTAATTTACTATTCCCACTCCTGGTAGTATTAATTAGGGGTCGGTGCTGGACACTAAACTTAAATAATTAACTATTCCCACTCCAGTTAATATTAATTAGGGGTAGGTGCTGGATCCTAAATTTAATTAATTTACTATTCCCATTCCAATGAATATTAATTTTGGATTAGTGCTGGTCATTAAACTTAATTATTTAACTATACCCACTGAAATTACTATTAAATAAATGGAATTGCCAGTCCTTTAAAATATTTTTTTTCTTTTCCCATTAAAATTACTATAATATGACTAACTACACTATACATACATTTTTTCAGTATTTGACAACACCTATAATAAATTACTACACTATATAATATAATAAATTTTATTATTTTTATAATTTATAAAACAAAAATATATATTTATCTTTTTAAATATTTGTTTTATTAAATTTAAAATATCACATATAAATAATATATTATCTACATAAAATACCTAAATACAAATATTTCAATATTAAATTTTAAAGATTTTTATAAATTTACCTCCTAGATTAATTTTTTTTTTAAATTACACATTTATTTAAATTCTAAAATTTTCATTCTTAACAAATACATGTTTTAATAATTTCCATTTATTATATTACATTTTCTAACTTTTTATATTTTATTTCTTTATAATACACAATTCAATATAAATATTAATAGATTAATAATTTACACAGTATACACAAATTTTTTATTTTATTTTATAAATATTTTTTTTCTTTTTGAATTTCAAAATATTTCAACAAAATGTATAAAAATGTAACCAAAATTATATCCTATAAACACAACTCCAAACTGATTAAACAATACATTCAATATACAAATAAAATATAACCAAATTCAGTATAGAAATTTCCAATTTTTTAGAGATTTCATTTAATATTTTTTAAACACTCCCCACCCTTATCCACTAGAAACTCAACATCCCACTCATAAAAAAATTATTTCAAAATTAGATATAATATTTTGTAAATTATAAATAAAAAATTCGAAGTTATTATAAATTAAAATACATTATTTTAAAACACTCCCCACCCTTAGCCCCTATAAACCCAACATCCCGCTCCTAAAAATTATTTTTCTAAATTCGAAATTATATTTTCTAAATTCTATTTTTAAAATTCGAATTTATTATAAATTAGAAAAACATTTTTAAAACACTCCCCACCCTTATCCCCTATAAACCCAACATCCCGCTCCTAAAAAATATTTTTATAAATGTAAAAATGTATTTGCTAAATTATAATTTTAAATTTCAAAATTATTATAAATTAAAAACAATTATTTTAAAACACTCCCCACCCTTATCCCCTATAAACCCAACATCCCGCTCCTAAAAAATAATTTTCTAAATTCGAAATTATATTTTCTAAATTATAAATTAAACTTTCGAATTTAATATAAATTTAAATCAATTATTTTAAAACACTCGCCACCCTTATCTCCTATAAACCCAACATCCTGCTCCTAAAAATATTATACAAATTAATTTTTTTATAACATTAACTAACTGATATTATACTACAAACAAACTCTAAATATATTACAATATAGTACAATAATGATATTTTAACATAACGATATTTTAACAGTCGATATTACAAACTTCTATATTGTTAACAATACTTAAAATCGATATTTTTAACATCGATATACATAACATCGATATTTAATACTGTCGATATACTAAACTCGATATTTATGTATATCGATATTAAAATTTCGATATTATGTCTACTTACCGGCATGCATAATAGTGGTGTGCTGCCAAAGTTGAGCAAGATTATAAAGGCTGTCAGTATCATTGGAAGAGAATGAGACAACAGCTCAGTAAGGCTGTGTTTTCCAAATATCCTCTCAATTGAGTAAGCAGCAAACTTTGGAAGTCAGATAAGCTGTGGAAAAGGGTACACGCAGTGCGGGATCCTGAGTGCAGCATGAAGGCTCAGCTCTCACATAAGTGACTAACCTAGCTATAAACGTACAGATAACAACTTTTATGAACTAGAATCATTCACAAAAAGTAAACAAGCATTCGCAATGCAATTGGTCTCACATTTGTGAAAGTTAGAGCTCTTGGCTTTGAAAATGACAATGTTTTTTACTTTTTTTTTGTATGCAATGGAGTGATGATATTTGCATAGGGCTATTGCCATTTGTATGACCTCGCAGCTCTGGAGAACCAGAAAATGGGAAATAGGTTATGAGGGAGGGGAGATGAGTAATATGCTGACTGGAAAAATAAAAGTAAGAACATCCTGGAAAAAGCGAACACTCATAAGGAACGCAAGATTAAGTAAAGCGTGTGAGATGTATGCAGGAACAACATGATTACCTTAATGTGTTTACACTAATTCAGAAATTTGGAGTCCGTTTGATCTGTTCGTGCATCATTATCAATGAGTGTTTTTGCCTGAAAAGTTAAGACCATGACTACAGGGCCCGGAAGGGACCCGTTTCAATGTTCATTGCTTATATCCTTACAAAACTGTATTGCTTCGCACTTCCAGATAATAAAGAATACCACACGGTGGCTCAAACACGACGAAGCAATAGACACAACACCACACCCCCTGGAGAGGGATTTCACTTTATAAAATGAAGCACATCAAATACCGTTTTCAGAATAAGGCTTGGGGTTTTATTTATGCAATGCTCTCTAACAGAAAGGCTTTCCCAGATGTCAAATGAACAACAGTCAAATGTTTGTACATATATATATATATCCACATGAAACTTGACGAATTGGATGCCCTTCCTGTTGGGTCGGGGCTTGCTGGCGACGTCACCACCCAAATATTCCACATGAAGAATCACGCTTCCTTCCAGCATGAAATACAAGCCCATCCAGTCGAGAGGTAAGTAGAGCAGATTTATTCCGATAGGCAGCTCAATAGTAAAAGCATAACGCGTTTCAACACAACAGTGGGGTCGATTCCGATTCGGGCCGGAAATCTCTCCGACCGAGCCGGACCCGGAGAGATTTCCGACCGAATCGGACCCGTGCAGTCCGACCGAACGAGTACGATGCGGCCGTATGTTATCGGACACGAGTCGGTCGGACTCCCATTGAACTCAATGGGAGCCGGTCGTACAACGCGTACGCGGGCTCCCATTGCCTCAATGGGTGCGAGGCGGACAAGGGCGCTCCCTACAGCGAGTACGCCGCGAAGCGCTCGCGGCGTACACGCACAGGTAGGGGGACCCTTGGGTCCCCCCTGTGTGCGCCTCGCACGGGTACGCGTACAGGGGGTCCGACACGGACCCCCAAAGTACGGCTCCGACAGCGAGTTCGAGTCGGACGGCGCGAGTCGGTCGGAGCGGTCGAGGTGCGCATCGTACTTACCCGGCCGGAAAACGTCTCCATTGCGCGGTGCGACCGGGTCCGACCGAGTCGGTCGGAGCGGTTCGAGTCCGAGCGAGTCGGTCGGAGTTGTCGGGACGCCCGGACGAGTCGGTCGGCGAATCCGCATCGTACTCGCTCGGCCGGACCCGCGTACGGTTCGGTCGGGAAACAGGCTTTCGCATGGCTTTTTTCCCGACCGAATGGTATTGGGTCCGCCTCCGACCGAGATCGGAATCGGCCCCAGTGTCTTAATCATATGCAGCTGTGAGGAACAAGTGACTTTGAATTTAAATACACTCCGTTAGTAAAAAGTGAAGAGGGATGTTTGTATGCACACATTTACTTTAAAGGCGCCAGTCACTACTTATTTTCGTTTTTTAGTCATTTTAGTCTGGGACTGCACCACTGGTTTCCTTGCACCATGGGAGGCTCTGCCACTATCTCTATGGGAGGCCTGCTGGCTGAAGACTTTCAAACACTGCATGCAGCCAGGGTTTGTGGGGGATAAATCCCCAGCACTTCGAGAGCAAGAAAAGAAATAAAAACGGGCAGACAGGAAAAAGAGTGGAACTTTTATCTTTCACTACGGGGAACAATGCCCTTGAGATGAATGGAAGGAAAACAATTATGGCTGCCCACCTGCACAACACGGAACTTATTCCTTTAAAGCATTAAGGTGGGCATGTTATAACCTTTGGATTAAATGATCTTATCACGGCAAATGTTGCAATTGACTTTAAATCAGATGGATGTGATGCTGTACTTTGCAACACCGTTGCTTTGCATGCTGGTCACTGTAGTCTATAAACAAGCTATATTGGGGCTAAAACCATACAAATTCGGACACTATTTCAACAATAATGCACTGTCAAAATAAATAAGAATATTGTGCAAGGAAACCAGTGGTGCAGTCCCAGACTAAAATGACTAAAAAACGAAAATAAGTAGTGACTGGCGCCTTTAAAGTAAATGTGTGCATACAAACATCCCTCTTCACTTTTTACTAATGAAGTGTATTTAAATTCAAAGTCACTTGTTCCTCACAGCTGCATATGATTAAGACACTGTTGTGTTGAAACGCGTTATGCTTTTACTATTGAGCTGCCTGTCGGAATAAATCTGCTTTACTTACCTCTCGACTGGATGGGCTTGTATTTCATGCTGGAAGGAAGCGTGATTCTTCATGTGGAATATTTGGGCGGTGACGTCGCCAGCAAGCCCCGACCCGACAGGAAGGGCATCCAATTCGTCAAGTTTCATGTGGATTTGTATTAAGGATGCCCGCCGGCTGCAGTCACTGGAAATGAAGGACTGATTTCTGTGGGGCCACCGCTGAAATGGGAGGCTCTGCCACCATCTCTATGGGAGGCCTGCTGGCTGAAGACTTTCAAACACTGCATGCAGCCAGGGTTTGTGGGGGATAAATCCCCTGCACTTCGAGAGCAAGAAAAGAAATAAGAACGGGCAGACAGGAAAAAGAGTGGAACTTTTATCTTTCACTACGGGGAACAATGCCCTTGAGATGAATGGAAGGAAAACAATTATGGCTGCCCACCTGCACAACACGGAACTTATTCCTTTAAAGCATTAAGGTGGGCATGTTATAACCTTTGGATTAAATGTTCTTATCACGGCAAATGTTGCAATTGACTTTAAATCAGATGGATGTGATGCTGTACTTTGCAACACCGTTGCTTTGCATGCTGGTCACTGTAGTCTATAAACAAGCTATATTGGGGCTAAAACCATACAAATTCGGACACTATTTCAACAATAATGCACTGTCAAAATAAATAAGAATATTGTGCAAGGAAACCAGTGGTGCAGTCCCAGACTAAAATGACTAAAAAACGAAAATAAGTAGTGACTGGCGCCTTTAAAGTAAATGTGTGCATACAAACATCCCTCTTCACTTTTTACTAATGGAGTGTATTTAAATTCAAAGTCACTTGTTCCTCACAGCTGCATATGATTAAGACACTGTTGTGTTGAAACGCGTTATGCTTTTACTATTGAGCTGCCTGTCGGAATAAATCTGCTTTACTTACCTCTCGACTGGATGGGCTTGTATTTCATGCTGGAAGGAAGCGTGATTCTTCATGTGGAATATTTGGGCGGTGACGTCGCCAGCAAGCCCCGACCCGACAGGAAGGGCATCCAATTCGTCAAGTTTCATGTGGATTTGTATTAAGGATGCCCGCCGGCTGCAGTCACTGGAAATGAAGGACTGATTTCTGTGGGGCCACCGCTGAAATGGGAGGCTCTGCCACTATCTCTATGGGAGGCCTGCTGGCTGAAGACTTTCAAACACTGCATGCAGCCAGGGTTTGTGGGGGATAAATCCCCTGCACTTCGAGAGCAAGAAAAGAAATAAAAACGGGCAGACAGGAAAAAGAGTGGAACTTTTATCTTTCACTACGGGGAACAATGCCCTTGAGATGAATGGAAGGAAAACAATTATGGCTGCCCACCTGCACAACACGGAACTTATTCCTTTAAAGCATTAAGGTGGGCATGTTATAACCTTTGGATTAAATGTTCTTATCACGGCAAATGTTGCAATTGACTTTAAATCAGATGGATGTGATGCTGTACTTTGCAACACCGTTGCTTTGCATGCTGGTCACTGTAGTCTATAAACAAGCTATATTGGGGCTAAAACCATACAAATTCGGACACTATTTCAACAATAATGCACTGTCAAAATAAATAAGAATATTGTGCAAGGAAACCAGTGGTGCAGTCCCAGACTAAAATGACTAAAAAACGAAAATAAGTAGTGACTGGCGCCTTTAAAGTAAATGTGTGCATACAAACATCCCTCTTCACTTTTTACTAACGGAGTGTATTTAAATTCAAAGTCACTTGTTCCTCACAGCTGCATATGATTAAGACACTGTTGTGTTGAAATGCTTTTACTATTGAGCTGCCTGTCGGAATAAATCTGCTTTACTTACCTCTCGACTGGATGGGCTTGTATTTCATGCTGGAAGGAAGCGTGATTCTTCATGTGGAATATATATATATATATATATATATATATATATGTGTGTGTGTGATCAAGGCCGTAGTCCACGGCCGAAACGCGTCATGGGCAGCACAAGCTTGCAATAAACACTTGAATTATTCAGCATCAGCATTATTTGGAGTCCGTTTGATCTGTTCGTGCATCATTTGCACTTGGATTGTGTTTGCATTAAATATATATATATATATATATATATATATATATATATATATATATATATATATTTCTAAACAACTCCCCAACGGGGCTTACATATATACATGTAAGCAATAACAACACACTTGGCAAATGCAACAGTTAAATGCATGGATAATAATAAACATAAGAATAATACACAGGCAAGTTATATTGGACTTCCTGCAATAAATCAGAAAGATATATACCCTAAATACATCAGATGCTTAACTTGGATGTGTACTCAGACTCACTCACACATCACAAAGTCAATACTCAAAGAAAACACCTTAGATGATTATAGCCACTGGAAACTGAAGGTGCACACTGACAGTCACACATCACAATGACTGTTATAGCCACTGGAAACTGAATATGCATGCAAAAAGCCTCACATCACAATGGCAACAATCAGAAACAAATCACCTCACCGATCGTTCACTCGACATCCTTGCCAACTCAAGCTGGAGGAGCTCGTTGACAGCCAGGCAGGACTCGCGATCACGACCCAAATCCCAACTTCTCGTGTGACGACACGTCTGCCCCACATGGAGCTCCCATCTGCCTGCCAAGATCCCCTGCCTTTAATACCTTTTACTCAACCTAAGGTGAAGGTTCTAGAAACCTCGCCCCTGCTCTTCTGTTATGAAAAACTGAGCTGACCATACTGGTCTGTGTCAAGGTCAAGACAGAAGCTGGCCACGCCCCTGTATTTTGACTCCGAGACAGAGCTGTACATTCCAGACATTTTTCTGACAACAACAATCTCTGCTCTGAAAGGCACCAAGCACACTTCCCACACATTATCTCAGTGAAGCTTAGGAAAGCCTCTGGCGGTACATTCAACAATCTCCTCCCCAAAAACAAAGCAACCTTGAACGTGAATAACTTAAACAACATGAGTAATCTGGGGGCCTGCCTGTGCGCATAAAAAGCTCAAGCAAGACAGAGTCAGGATTCAAGATGAGATGAGGGCATGTCAAAGCCAAACGGGTGAACTTCATTATACTTCCCAATGTACAACATAATGCACATTTATGCACCACCGCCTATAGCATCACACACTTCATCTGCCAATGTACAACATAATGCACATTTGAGCACCACTGATCATAACACTGCACTTCGGGACTAAAAAGTACATTCCACATCTCTCTCTCTCTCTCATGCTTTCAAATGCACATCCCACACATTCTGTTCTTGGCAAGCTGTTCTACTCTGTGACAGCTCCCATTTTAAAACTGCGAGAGATACTAAAGAAATCTTCAAGGGAAAAAAGGCATATGCAGGACGTACATTCAGGCTAGGGTAAAGTAAAACACCAAAAGTCAATTAAAATGATGGTAGTCAAAGGTCATCACGTGGTTTCAAACCATAGGAGTGCCTCTAGCACTACAAAAACATAAGCAGTATGGTTTAAAAAGATCATATCCCTGAACACAGACCCGCGGTCCACATGTTATAAACTAAAATAAGGAAAACAGCTGATAAGGATCCCATTAAACGTTTTCCACTCTACGCATCAACTAGGTATTGCAGTACCTCCAGGAATGGTGCAATTCCCAAGTCGGGGAAAACAATGTTGTTCAAAGAATGACAATGAAAAAAAGTAGTGCTTCACTGGCAAACTCTGTAAAGTGGCGCTAATGTGTGTAGTTGTCAATAAAACCAATCTGGCCACTTTGCAACCACTCTGTCTTGCTTTATTTCGTTTTTTGTTTTTTTTCAGAATTTGAACCTTTTTTTTTCTCTTCGTCCTGAGGCTGCAGTTTGGTATAGAAAAATGTGAGAAAAAGACATTTGCCGCCAAAGTGTTTCTTTCTTTTTTTGATCCATTTCACAGGGGAACAAATAAAGAAAAGGAGGGGAAAGAGAGGGTAAGATTTGTTTGTTGAAGTCATGGTTTTCAGCAAGTGAGGAGGAGCAAGAGAGAGACAGAAAGAGGGAATACGAGGAAGAGGAAGAAAGAGCGAGGGGAGGCAGCTGCCAGCTGCAGAGCTGGAGAAGTAAACAATGTAGGGAGGTGGGTGGTGTGAGATGCGTGTGGTGAAGAAGAGGTGGATGGGGTTCATCATCTTCAGAAGGGGCCCCTACACTGTGGTGAGGAAGATAAATCCATGCGATCGGTTGGATTTATTGCGAGTTGACCAAAGACGAGCAGAGGAGCAAACCTAATGCCATCATCGAAGCACGGAATCGTGTTACAGTCCACACCATGAAGCGCAGTGTCTGTGAAGCGGGCGCCATGCTGATACACGAACCAAGGGAAAGCAAAAAAAGAGTGCGCAGAAAGGAACATACAGAAAAAGAGTAAGACGACACGTAACGTGGCAGCGGCTGGGAGGGTCCGAAACACCAAAGGCGGGACTAATTAAGCATATCCACCAAACAAAAACAGGCATTTAGGAAGGCCACTAACAGGAGCCAATAGAAAAGATGGGAGGTGCTTTAAGCACATATTCTGGATACAGCATGTCTTGCAGAGCAGCGCATGTGCTGCCTAGGCTCAACCTAAAAAGAAGGGGAAATGGAGATACAGCTGAGGTTACCAGACTTGTAACATTGCATTGTACTAATATACGGAAATTCTGCAGAATTTTGAACAGACACTGGAATTTACTTGCAATGATGAGACTTCTAGTAAATTGGTCACCAGGCACCAGAGTATCACATTTTGGAGGGGCAAAACTATGAGCCCTAGTTGCACTTTGCAAAAAAACCTCCCTATGCCGGCTTACACAACTGAAAGAAGAATTTTATAAGTGTGGGAACTGCAAAACATGAACTTTGCACTAGACAAAAACAAATGTTCAATAAAAAACAGTAACAAGTATTGATTAAGAATGAACATTACATCTAATATCAAATATGTTATCTGTGCTTTAGTCTGTAGATGTGGCTATGTGGCTACATAGGCAGTATGATAAGGGCTGTGAAAGATAGGTTTGCCGAACACATCAAAGCAATCCGACAGAATGATACTTGTTATCCATTTGCTGTTCACTTTAAAATGTGCTCCGCCTGAGGGGATGAACTTAGAGTAAAAATTTGCAGTGTTCAATACATACCCAGGGGTGTAATGCAGATCCCAGCAGCCCTTGCGGTGTAGGTGGGGCCCCAAACCTTCAGAGGGCACCCAGCCCTTCAGGGCCCCCCCCATTCATTTCAAGGCCAATTAATATTTGTGATACATGGGAAACTCGGAGACCTCTTATCACATTCTGCAGGGGGTGGGGGCATCATTTTGCATAATGCCATTGCACATACCAATTGACCTAAGAAGTTTCAACAGGGAACAGCTATTGCGTAGGATATAGACTCTTTGCAATCTGAAACTCAGTGTGCGAAATGAGGATCAAAATTGACCAGTTTCAGTATTCTGTTGGTGATTAAACAAGCTAATGCTTTAAAGACTGATATGCTTGGCGAGAACGACAATAACATTTAGTTATGGGAATAGGTTACCACTATTACATGTTTGTTTTTCGATTATTTATTTGCCTTGTTCGCTAAATCGGAGATTCCTTTTCAACTCTTTTAGTTTATCCAGAGCATCTGCCTCGTGCCCTGCATATCTTACAGATACTTCTATTTATACAATATTTCATAGCCATTATCTTGCCTCCCTACTATGTATGACAGGCTCCTGTTATGTACAGGGCCTTATACACTATATTCTTTGACTTACAAATGGTACGCAGTTTTGTTTATACAGGAACTATGTTTTCTCTTCATTTATGTATGACTCAACACACATCTGTATTTGATGGTGTTCCCATCTTTTCTCTTTAGACGGATACTTTTTTAAATGTAATGTTACCCACTACATTAAAAAAAATAGCTGTCTAAAGAGAAAAGATGGGAACACCGTCAAATACAGATGTGAGTGTAGGGTCATACATAAATGCACCCACTATGTTCTAGTTTACGTTACATGCCTCTTACAATTCCTTTGTGTTTTCCTTTCTTAATGGTGCCTACATATTGTGTTCCTTACCTGCTAATAGTACATGGAAATTTTTAATATTGATATATACTACTACAATCCTTGAATACCAACAGAAACTGCAAGTTAACCTCTCACTTGTAATCTCCAAGCTTGACTAAGCCAAGAGCCTAACACTGGTGCACCCAGATTCATTATACACAAAATACAACTCATTCAAAATGCTGCTGCAAGACTTCTCTACTTTCAACCAACACAACGCATGACTCCAGCCTTGCAATCAATCCGCTGGCCACCTATAGCTAGAAGCATACTGTTTAAGGCCCTATGCAGTGTCCACAGAGCCTATCAAGGAATAGGACTATTACACCTAAAAGTAAAATACAGGCAATACAAACAAAACAGGACACTGAGTTCCAGGCATGCACCACTTATCATCATACCACCTTACCATAAGAAATCCATCTCTGGTTTCTCAGTACAAGCAACCAAGCTGTGAAATTCATTATCAGCCAACACTGAAAGCATCCAGGAGCATATACACATCAGAAGACAATTTAAACCATTGCTATTTCCAAGCTAACTACATCATTCCACGTCCCTGGTATGGAGCCCATAAAGACAGTTGCACCTTCAAGTTAAATTTTTAGCTTACAACTCACAGATAGGGAACAACCCACCAGCCTACTACTTTGTGTACATAGGTAAACTAAAAAGAGCTGACTTTTGGTTTACCTGGGTATTATATAGTTATGTCAATTCATACATAACATTTCTTGCTCTCACTAATACTAATACCATAACTCATCAGTCGGGCAGTCAACTTTAACTTACCACTCTTAGATTCACATAAGACGTATCTGCTGTGGGGCTCGTCTATTACCAGTACTGTACCAGCCAATGAACCAGCCATCATCAAATAAACAGGCATGGAATAACTAAAGAGATCTGTCACATACTGATGGTCAATTGGAGAACCACTGTTGGTCCGAAGTAACTATACACTATGATTGGTTCTTTGCATCTCACAATGACATTGAGATATGAGATGATAGTAACAAAGCTGATCCCAGCAGATCTCTCCACTTTTATTTTTGTATCCAACTATTCCAGCTCACACACAAAACTATAAGCAAAGTTTCAGGTTGGACTCCTCAGTGCAGGATTGTGATCATAAGAAATACCACACACAGACCTTAAGAGCTGCTCAAAGCTGCCTGCTTACTGAAAATAGTAATCAGTGTTCTATCTATCACATCTCATCATCCACCACGCTGTTATGTGCTGCGTGCCAGAACAAAACAACTGCATCTCATCATGCACAACATAAAAAAACACTTCCCACATAGGATCGCAAGACAAAGACAACAACCTTCCAATCACCCTACATGGTGTAACTTGCTGCCTATGTAGGCAAGCACTTCAGTGCCTCACACGGGAGTAGTAAGCACTACATAAATGCTGAAATACAATACAATCTTTTTTCACATTTGTCCACACATAGGAGATGAATCGAATAGTAAGGACTGAGAATTATTACACTTCCATGAACACAGCAATGCAAACCTTTTCCACAATCCAGGTGGTATAGCAAGTGTCTCACCCACTTTTTGCCACATTTTCTTTGCTTTGAAATCTGTGAAATTGATGGATTCTCTTAAAAGAGAGTGAATGATAGTGCAAGATAAAACTCCTATATCCGCCGCATTCTTTTCCCGCTTCTCCTTTGAGGTGCAATCACATAATTTATGGATGTGTAAAACTTGTGAGCAAGTGTCGTGAATAAGTGCACTATTTGTTTTTATTTTTCAAGAATTTATGTATGACTCAACACTCACATCTGTATTTGATGGTGTTCCCATCTTTTCTCTTTAGACGGATTCTTTTTTAAATGTAATGTTACCCACTACATTGAAAAAAATAGCCATCTAAAGAGAAAAGACGGGAACACAATCAAATACAGATGTGAGTGTAGGGTCATACATAAATGTTACCTACTACGTTCTAGGTTACGTTACATGCCTCATACAATTCCTTTGTGTTTTCCTTACTTAATGGTGAATGATAGCGCAAGATAAAACTCCTATATCCGCCGCATTCTTTCCCCGCTTCTCCTTTGAGGTGCAATCGCATAATTTATGGATGGGTAAAACTTGTGAGCAAGTGTCGTGAAAGGGTGCACTATTTATTTTTATTTTTCAAGAATAAACAGCGAATCACAATTAAAGATAGAAGATAAATGTTACTTTAAATTATTACTACAGTAGACATGACAAAGTAACACTTACACACGTTCCTAATGGTCACTTTACTTATCTTGAGAGGCCAAAAAATGCTGTGCAAGCTATAACAAAGAAATTGCTTTGAAGTAGAATGTGCTACTAATAAATGACAGTACCCTACTACCTAATGTTCTAGCAATATATTTGTGCAAATATACGCCCAAATGCATGATTCAATGTCCACTACCACCCAAACTCCAGCAAAAAATGTTAGGCTTCCTTTGTACACTTGCTCTTTAAGTAGCAGTTGTACTTTGCAGAACACATGATTTAGTAAGGTGACCTTGATGTCCAGCACCCCCAGTCTGAAAATTGTTCCAGCATCACTGTGCAAGGGACCCTTGGTGTAATACTGCGACCACGAGCTAATGATATTCCCCCCAGCGTTTTTTGCACCAGAGATTTCCATTAGAACTTAATGTAACGGCTCATGTAAACATATGCTAGCAAGCCAAATAATGCACACTAGATATATCCATGTGTCTGTAATTTGACTTTTACCTCAGGTTTAAAATTTTCCACCTAAGGCTCCAGCATAAGGCTTGGCGATGCACATCTTCACTAAGTAGTGTCCACTCTTGTACAGATGATAGTGGATGGGCTTTATTCATTAGGTCAAGCCTGGGCATTGTGCATGCACTGTCTTTGAGACAGGCTGTATCTCCTCTGTGGGCTTTGTGCACGGCCATCGTTTTTCATTGGTTCCTTGTAGTGCCCCTCGTGCAATCTTGCTTTTCAGTGGTCCCTTTGTTGTCTTTCTCCCACCTTTTGGTGTTTGGTTCCCTCCCATGCAGACTGCCCCTGTTACATGTGGTCTTGCTAGTTCGTTTAGGTATGGTTTGCCCAATGCACAATTTTTTTTCTTTCGGCTTATTCATCATTGCGCCCACACCTCCCGCTTCGTTGCTTGTTACATTTTTATTCCAATGCTGTTTTGCCAGGTTTCTGTGGAGTGCATGAGGCATTGCAGCCTCTGCCACTCCCCCTAGTTCCTGGTACTTCCTTCCCCTCTAGTGCGACCTTGACCCCAAAGAATTAAAGCGCCTAACGTGATTGTTTTCACATGGTGATTTGCTCAATTCATATGTTTTTGAGCCGATTCCAAGACTCAAAACTGGATGCCCCTGCAAGTTAACAGCTCTTGGTGCTTACAAAGGAATTGAGCCACCCGGCCTGTACCCTGTCATAATATACATCACTTCTTCTGGCAGTGACGATCATGGACAAATGTAGTGAGCTGTTTATATTCGTCAACATTACTGTCCCCTCTGAACCCGGTAGGGGCAGCCCCATGTCCTGGGACACATCAGCTAGCTTCCAAAATTGACTCAACCACATACACATCACAGCAGAGTGAACTGATCCCAGCGACAAGGCGCGCCCTCTGCTGGTCGTGGGTGATGGAGCAGCCTATCCAAGCATGGACTTCTTGCTGATGCACACTTTCAGAGAGGTGGCTGCCAGTGGCAAAAGGTGAGAACTGCCCTCATCTTCCTAGCAATATTCTCAGTCAAGCTGGGCACGGGCCCTCTGTGGGCAAATGTATGGTGTGTTAGAATCTCTTTCTGTAGTGCTTTAAATTGACAAACACTTCTATGGGGAGAGTGACTGCTCTCTCATTAGGAATAAGTGTCATTTAAAAAGCACTGACTGTGTGTCAGTGGCTCAGAATGTGTGATGGGAACTGGGTGCCCAGGGAGCATTGGTGTCCCCAAATGATCATCTGCGAGAAAAATGCCCTGCCAGGTTCCATTGTGCTAGCCAAAAGCAGTTGCTTCTATAACAAGCATTTGGGGGTGTTTAGCTGTTGGCACGATCCATAGGTCGTGATCACTTCCTTTGTGTACATTGATGTATACGCCGAGCAAGGTGTATGGGGAGGCCTTCACCAGCATTCAGATTGTTTCACTGTGAGCGGTCCACTTTTAGGACAATGCTTAACTACCTCAATGTAGGTCCTGCATCTGTGGGCAAGGCACTGATTTGCCCATGTGCGCACCGTCATGTGCAACACATTGCCCAAAGAGCTGCCTCCAGTGTGCTAGCCATTGGCGTATGCCGCTAAAACTGCCTCTGGGTGGGACCTGCTGAAGGGGTAATCTGGAATCCCATGCACCAGCAACTGAATAGAACCTATGGCACTTTCTCCTTGTGCATTCCACAGACTGTTGTCAAGGACATAACCTCTGTCCAACTACCAGACCTGAGTCAAGGGCACTTCTGTGTTGGGTAGGGGTGTGTGCAGGATCATACCACAGTACAGCAGTGCGAGTTCAAGTTCAAGTTTAATTTATTTGATTTAGTTCTCTACTGAGAACAACAAATTTCATACAAAACATTTTTTATAACTATATGCGTAAAAACATTCAATACAGATTTTAAAAAGTTTTTAAAAATTTAAACAAGTTGTGACACACAAATTCGTCTGGGGGAGATTTAAAAAGCGAGATCAGACTCTGCACAGATGCGCTGTTATATCTAAATTGAATTGTTTTTAAGTAGCGCATTCTAGCCTCGACCAGTTTCGGGTTCGGACATACCGACAATACGTGCTTCAGATCTTGCACTCCACCATTGCAAAGATCGCAAATACTGGTAGCATTATCTTTGTGAGTCCATTTAAAAGTCAATGAATTAAAAGGGAGTAACCCGAGCCGCAATAAAATTATACAACGCGAATTCCTTGCCTTAAGGAAAAACAAATATATTGTTGAGCCTGTTTGTATATAACAGCAGTGCAAGGTGCTTGTTATGCTAATGAAGTGAAGGGTGCTTACATTTTGAAGTACACTGAGGCGCTTTACGATTGATGTCACGTGACCTCCCAGTAGAAGAGCACCAGAAGCAGAGTAGACCACAAGCCTAATTAAAGTTGTGAAGGTTCCCCTTGCATGAGGACTTAGTCTGCACCTTGTTTTGCTGTGACCCACTCACTGGGAGGCACAGCTCATGGATTAAGAGACAAATTGTGTTGTGTATTTTTGTTGGGTTCAAGCAATTGGAGATACTTAGCCCAGGTGAGTGTGTTCAATATTGTGTTTGTATAGTGCTTCATATTTCTTACGAGGCACGGAAGCACTTATTTGTATGTTTTACTGTTACAAATGAAGTGTGAATGTCGGGGGCATTTGTGTGTACTTTTGGTGAATGTCTGAGGTAAATGTCTGATGGGGGAATTTGTCACCTGCAGTCACGCAATGCTTGCATCAAGCTTTAGCTGCACCTGTACCTGTTGATAGCATAGCTACCTTTAGGCATTTGATAGATTGCATCTAAAGATAATGTACAAGAAACAAGCATTAAACATTGTATTTCATCTCAGGCTACCGCAAATTAGATAGTAGCAACATCTGTTATTTACAGCGCCTAGAATGGACAGAAGTGTGGCATTTCACTCAACACAAAATGTTCATTTAGTGTTGCATTAGCACTATCCTCTACTTGGGATACAGTTGCAGGTTATGTTTCCTTGGGGCAAGCATGAACCGCATGTGTGCCTGTGAAATATGCCTGCACAGTGAACATCTGGAAATGTTTAAGCTGAGATGTGGAAGTTGCTGTGTTTGCCTGCCGGGCTTGTTAGTTTTGGCCACACCATGCTGGCCGCTTTGCGTTTGGTTCTAGTGGTCGGAGCCGCCGACATGAAGACATTCATTAGTGACTCCTGCTGTACAGGAAACGCTCAAATCACCTTTGCGATGTTTCCCGGAAGAAGAGCCCAAAGCCTTAAAATAGCAAAGAAATGTGTTTTTTCTGAATGTGTTCTAGGAAGTGTTTAATAGATGATAAGTGTTTAAATTGACGTGCCATTGCCGTATATGGATTTGAGGCGGAATATTCTTGTGAAAAAGAAATCTTTAATGCCACTCGTTTTTTATATATTTTAAAATGATTATAAAATGTCCCAGGTTAAAAGCGTGTTTCAGTATATTGAACAGCTCCTTGGGCTTGCTTATGGCCAGTTTGCCGCATTTCCTATTACATTGGGTGGATTTACATTGCATACCTAAATAAATCGTATTAGGCCACTCAGTCAGTTAGTGCTTAAATGCCACTACACTTTAAAATTGGGTTTTTCAGCGAGAATAAATAACCTAAAGTGGTCTGGCGGTAGAGTTCTGGATTTGTTGTGGTAAATTCATGGTTGATAAGTATGATCCTCCTTGACTCACCCCAAACTATACTCTACTACTATGATCTCCAAAATAACACTTCCAAGACTCTTCCCTCCTCTATATCTCCTTTGACTCATACCAAACCTCATCTAATATCATTTCCCAAATAACACTTCCAAGACTCTTCCCTCCTCTATATCTCCTTTGACTCATACCAAACCTCATCTAATATCATTTCCCAAATAACACTTCCAAGACTCTTCCCTCCTCTATATCTCCTTTGACTCATACCAAACCTCATCTAATATCATTTCCCAAATAACACTTCCAAGACTCTTCCCTCCTCTATATCTCCTTTGACTCATACCAAACCTCATCTAATATCATTTCCCAAATAACACTTCCAAGACTCTTCCCTCCTCTATATCTCCTTTGACTCATACCAAACCTCATCTAATATCATTTCCCAAATAACACTTCCAAGACTCTTCCCTCCTCTATATCTCCTTTGACTCATACCAAACCTCATCTAATATCATTTCCCAAATAACACTTCCAAGACTCTTCCCTCCTCTATATCTCCTTTGACTCATACCAAACCTCATCTAATATCATTTCCCAAATAACACTTCCAAGACTCTTCCCTCCTCTATATCTCCTTTGACTCATACCAAACCTCATCTAATATCATTTCCCAAATAACACTTCCAAGACTCTTCCCTCCTCTATATCTCCTTTGACTCATACCAAACCTCATCTAATATCATTTCCCAAATAACACTTCCAAGACTCTTCCCTCCTCTATATCTCCTTTGACTCATACCAAACCTCATCTAATATCATTTCCCAAATAACACTTCCAAGACTCTTCCCTCCTCTATATCTCCTTTGACTCATACCAAACCTCATCTAATATCATTTCCCAAATAACACTATCAAGACTCTTCCCTCCTCTGTTTCTTCTTTATCCTATTCAATCAAACTAACATGTCTACCCCTCAAATTAACAATATATATTTCCCTGTACTAATCCACTACTAATCCTTTGGATTCTGGAGTTGCGTGCTACTCACTGAAAAGCACTTAAGCGCCTCGTACTGTGTAGTAAGCACTATATAAATGAATTACAATTAAAGAGCTGCTGTGTACTGGTTGAGACGGGACTTTGTGGCTAGCCTCCTGCAGACAGGCATAGTTGAACTCAGCCAAGGTTGAATCAGGAATGTACAGCTTTAGTATTCGGCAATTCCAGCATTTGGCACCATCAGCAATGGACTTCAAAGAAAAACTTTTAGCCTCTACATTTCTTTCTTTTCTTTTTTTAGAAATTAGGCACTGCAAATACATTTATGGAATGTGCACTAAGAGCAGCATAAATAGATAATACACAGGTTCCTTCAGGCAGGCTCGCTACACTTCTCCCAACTCTGTGGCTAGTTTGCAAAATGTACAGTCACTGAGCATTTCCATTTCCAATGCCGTAACCCGAATGCATACGCGAAAAACTTCACTAAATGCCTGCGCCTTTAAACACCGCCTAAAAGTTGCTATAGGTTTCACAGGCAGCGACTTGAAGATGCTGTAGGCTTCAATCGGATCGCAGAGAAGGAGGTGTGAGCTGCAAACGCAGTGCCTGGAAGGTGCCATGAATTTCTCATGATAGCAGGCCAGGCAGGAGATGCTACGATGCCTAAGACCAGTGATACGCATTAATGTCGTATTCCAATCTTCACAGACCTCGTGCTGGCTCATAAGACGACCCGTGCGCTCATAACCACCATGAGCGAGAAATATTTGGTAGGGTATTAACTTTTTTTCAACTTTGTACCTTTCTTTAATAAAAAGCCTTTATTTTACAAAGTAAAACAACTTAACATGGACATTTAAATAAAAATTATATTTAACTTTTTGCTAACATCTATCCATTCATTCACTGCACCCATCCCTTCATTTATCTACGCTCTATATGCTTCAACAACATCTATAACTGCAGGCAAGGACATCTCTTTAATAATCTCTTATAAGGTCCCAAAGGCGAGGCCTGTTGGCTATGCCAATGCTTGTTTTTATTTTGCCATAGTGTTGAGGTTCATTAATATTAACTATGTTTACTTTTTCTTTCATTCAAATTGGCCAACTCAATGGACAAGGAAAATAAAACTGGCGTACGGAATTGCACTATATTTTTTAAAGAAAGTCAGATGCAAGGAAATGAGGTCATGTAGGGAGCATGAAAGAGCAGAATACTACTTCACGGGGTCCGCCACCTACTCTGCCAAGTAACCATGGAGGTTGAAAGTAGCAGAACACCTCAGTTCATTTTCCCGCTGCTATGCTCCTTGAGCATTTGGCTCTGACCTTCTCATTTTCCTGACATGATATACAAATTGTCATTTTTTTTGCATTCTCTGGAAGTCTTTCAGTATTTGCTTGTATTATTTTGCTTAGAAAAGCATATGTATCTGGTGTTTTATTCAGTTTTCTTACACTCACAACATGCCTTCACTTTTTTTTGTGAAATGAAGGTGCTGAGGAAAGGAGATATCGCAACCAGACCCATACATATATTTGTGGTGCTTGCCAGATTTCCTCATTTTCCATTAGAGGAGCCTGGAAGATTAAGAACATTAGGCTAAATAGAAGGCAAAAAATGTAAAAGCACGCCGCCTCAGAAGCAGTGTAAGTGCCAGCACATACAAGTGCTCAAGCCTGTGACCCCACCCTCTTCAGAGTATGCAGCACGTCAAAGAGGGTGATCCAGCGCTGGGCCAACCCTCTTACCACTTGTTATCTGATAGACCTTTTTCGCCGACTGAGAGATAAAGGGAGTTAGCATTTAATCAAACAATCTCATTGACAGTGCAGTCCATTTGGCTACACAATAAGGACCAGTAAACAGTGACTATAGTTAAGAAGACTTATTACAATTTAGCAATCAAGCTAAGGTAAATGATACAGAATACAACTGGATAACCCTACCTCCTAAAGAAGTTCAGGCATACTCGAATAAGGCAAAAAAGAAGTTCTGTTACAGCAATTCAGAAGCTTTATGGCAGAATCTGATGCTCAGAGAAGAATTTCTGATTCTCTCTTCTATACATGAGTATAGTCTAAAATAATCTAACTTAAAGCGCAAACTAAGAAGATGGTGTAGGAAGCTGGCTCTGTTTATACTATACCAAAGTAAGGTACAATGTGCACAGAGTCCAGTGGATCCCCAGAGGCTATAGTAGATAATACTAATGCTCTCTTTTGTGGTAGTGTGGGTGATCAATTAGGCTTACCAGAGGGCAGTGCTAAGCATTTGTTGTACACACACAGGCAAGAAATGATTACACACACTCAGTGACTATATCCAAGACCAATGGTTTGTAAAAATATTACTTTTAGTATATTTATTTTATAGAACTAAAGATACTTTGGGGCAGTAAAATACGTTTTGCAATATCACTGTCTTTCAATATCAAATGTGGACACTGTGCATTTTTCAATCAATACATGATTATCCTGTGGGAGGAAACACAATTAGCAATTTGCATGTAAGTAAATGATTTATGAATTTAAGCTTTTGGATGAAGAATCAGTATCAGGCAAGGTTCAGGTAAGTGACCTCATTGCACAGCCAGCGGCACAGGGGCGGCCAGGCGCAGAGGTCAAACTCGGTATCTGGTGCCATTGTTATCCAATGGAGAAAGGGGGCAATCAAAGTGGTACTATTTACAGCTAAGTAGAACGGTTTGGTAACCCAGTCTCCGAGGGTTAAAGTAAGCAGGGGGGGGGGGGGTGCAGAAGGCAGCACCAAATTTACACCCTCAGTGGCACGGGGCGGCCGGGTGCAGAGTGCCAACACAGTGTCGGGCGCCCAATGCAAACAAATAGAGAATCTTGAAGTTGGAAAAAGGCTGCAGACTCAGGCCAGGATTCTGGAGAAAAGAAACCTACAGCTGCACAGGTAAATTGGGATGTGCTGAGGCAGCGGGACACCATCAGTTGATCTCCCCAAGGCCCAGGGGCTCCGGGTGCAGGAGTGTCCTTCGGCATCAAAAATCAGGTTACCAGTGCAGGTCGCGGTTGGGAGGGTCATCGTGCAGAGGCTGCAGGCGTCGATGTGGAGCCCGGCAGGGGTCAACCCACAGTGGACTCTTGCTCTAAATCACTGGGGAACTTTTGCTGGACTGGTGGGCCACTAGAACTCAGGCCGTGGGCGTCAGGTGCAGCGGTAGTCAGTTTCGCGGTTCCGCAGGCAGAGCACTTTGTCTTTTAAGTTGGTTTTCTGCTGGACAGTTCCACTGTCCACAGGAGATTAGGAGTCTTTTTAGAACACAAGCATTCCTACCAGGACTCTGGAGGTCACTGCACTTCGGGATGAGTCGCTCTTTTATAGCAGGGTCTTTGAGGGCTGCAGACAGGCTGGTAGGGCTTGGGCCAAGTCAGTTTATGTCTTCATTCTTCACTGCTGCACGTCTCTTCTTTGTCCTTGTCTTTGTAGGTCATCAGTAAACTGAGGATTAAGGTTCAGGGGTGCCCCTAAATACTAACTTTAGGGGCTTTACAGGAGTCAGAAGGAAGTAGCCAATGGGCTACTTACCTTTAGGATGCCTACACACTTTGTAAGTCCACTCCATCTGGGGAGGGGGCATACCCCTAACCCTTAGGGCTAGAATCCTCCAAAACAATATGGAGGATTTTCAAAGGAAGGGGTCACTTCAGCTCAGGACACCTTAAGGGTGGTCCTGGCTGAGAGGGGACACACCTCTCTTGTTTATTAATTTTCCCACTGACCTTGCTGCCAAAAGTGGGGCTTGGCCAGGGGGGCGGGCAACTCCACTAGCTGGAGAGGCCCTGGTCAGCATAACAAAGGGCAGGAAGCATTTAAGGCTCACAGGCCTTCTATGCTGTTCCTGCTTGGGGGTAGGTGTGAAGCCATTCTATGCTGTTCCTGCTTGGGTGGGGGGGGGGGGGGGTGAAGCACCTCCATCCAGAGCAGGCTTTATTTCTGACCCACGGGAGCAAAAGGCTCCCACCTCAGGGGGTCAGAAACATGTCTAGAGGTGGCAGGCTAGTGCAGACCAGTCAGGCACACACTAGTGGTTTGGTAGGTTTGCAGGCGGCACCTCTGAGGTGCCCTCTGAGTGCATTTACTAGTTAATCCAACACTGGCATCAGTGTGGGATCATTAATCTGAGTGTTTAATGCCAAACATCTTGGAATTCAGTGAAGCCATCATGGAGCTGTGGAACCCTTTGAGACAAGCTCTCAGCCCATGTACTCAGTATGGCTTCATCTTGCACTTATAATGTCTAAGAATGGACTTATACTCTATAGGGGCATAACTGGTCATGCAGTAATGCCCTCACATGAGATATAGTGCACCCTGCCTTAAGGCTGTAAGGCCTGCTGTAGGGGTGACTTACCTATGCCTCTTGCAGTGCTGGTAGGCCTGGCACACAGGGATGTGTGCCAGGTAGACTCTTCACTTTAATCTGCACTAAAACACGCAGGCTGCAGTGGAGTGTGCATATGTTTGGTGAGGGGTCTCTTAGGGTGGCACAATACATGCTGCTGCCCTTAGAGAGCCTCTCTGGTCACAAGGCCCTTGGCACCACTGGTACCTTTTACAAGGGACTTATATGTGTTCCAGAGGAGTGCCAATTGTGGAAACAAAGGTACCGTTTTGAGAAAGAACACAGGCACTGGGAACCTAGTTAGAAGGAACCAGTCAAAGATGCATCAGAGTCAGGCAAAAAGTGGGAGGTACTGCAACAGAAACCTACTTTCCTACGGATGGCTTAAACCTAAAAGGATCTAAAAAATCAGGGGAATGCAGGAAATTAAGAAAATGCGGGGAAGTGCGGGAAGGTGTCAGCATTTCAGAAGCTCGGTCAAGAGTCTTCTTGGAATTGGTATAAGTGTTAGCCTAAGCCACACTTAGCATAGAGTCAAAGGGAAAGCATTGAGGTCTAAACCTCTCAAAGTCTAAAGGAAAAGAGGCCAATTATTACCACACAATTCTCCTGAGTAACACCCCTAATTCACGTCTTCAGGGGCTCTATTGTCCTTTCCACTCTCACGTTATGAGTTGAAACATGAACAAATTCTCCCATGCAGTACTGAGAACGACTTAATCCTTGGTCACCTGCGACTCCTTGCAACATTATTGAGGGCAGGCCATCAGTTAACACTCTGACTCTCCATGTTCTCTGTCAAGGTCTTCTTCTCAGGCTCTCTCTCTCTATCACTAGTAGAGTGACGTATCTATTCTCAAGCTACCAAACCATGTGACTATACTAGCAAGAAAAAGACATGCAAGCAGAAAATGTAAAACATTATTTTATACAGAAAGAAATACGGGCCTAGTCATGGCAATTTAATGTACTAAATCAATGGTGCACATTCAATATACGTGTGCACGTTCAACCACAAATAAATGGAAAATGGCAGTGCATTAGGTACATGTTATACGTTGCATACAGATAAAATCTTGAACACGCGTGTATTCAAGTGTGACAAAGAGCTACATTATAAATGCAAATATGAAACATTGGTGCACACATTACACAAGTCTTTCTCATTTCCAAAGTAAATACACTTTAATAGTGAGAGGATGGTTTTCATCAGATTTCTAAGAAATAAATTGTTTAATACGGTTAAGGCGCACATTGTATATACGGGTCAATATTCCTACAGTGAATGCACTTCAATAGTGATTTCAAGTGCAACGATTTACATTAATATTGCTAGGACACACAAAGTACATGTGCTAAGTGCATGTTAATATTGTGTATTTATGACTTGTAAGGATGGAGCAAAAATCACGCTGCTACAATGGCGTCTCAAAAGTGGCAGAACCAGCAAAGTTCCCGTCACTTCTGATCATCATTGCCATGGTTGAACTCTGAGAGGGGCTCACACGTCATTTTCTCTACACGTAAAATGCCAAAAACGATCCCATCATTGAAGACTTTCTCAATGCAGAAGACCGACTCAATATCAAAGCCAATTGTACTGTAGCTTCACACCGGGTTGGCAAAACATTCTCAATATACATTTTAATCAATTGCATCGCTGTAATTCTCTCAGAACTAGAGCAATATACATTTTTTCATGTAAAGGCAGAATGAACAGAGTAACTCAGTTGTGCCTCCAAGTGTTACTTCAAAGTCTATATTGATATTAAATATAAAACAGATAAGTTACAACTGTGGCAGTAGTTTCTGCAAGAAATAAAGGATCAAACACACGATTCAGTAGTTCAAAGTTTAAAAAAAAAAATTTTCTTTATAGGCATTTCAAATGACAGTATATTATAGCTCACAGTATAAAAGCTGAACATCGCCAAACGGATGGCAAACACATCTGCCCATGCATTGAAAATGATAATGGTAGACCACTGCGTCCAAGTATCAGGGACATCCGGACTGGTAATAGTCCAACAAAAAAACTTTTGTTCATGGCAATCTAAAGACCTCACAGAAATAGTCAATATGACAACAAATATAACATATAAAAAGCCCTCCCTCCCTCCTAACCCACCCTTCCCCCAAGCTTCCAATGAGACAATTGGCATTCAGCATTCAGCATTCACTATTAGTGGCGCATCTGCAAACCTACTATTGCATAGTCCCAACGTGAAATGAGTTGGTTGGGCCACCGCCCATGTCCTCGGACGCTCTTTCAATTAGGGCATTCCCCTAACCAGTACGACCTTGGTGCAGGTAATGGATCAATCCTCTTCCTCTGGGTCTAATAGCGCTTGGGTCATGGCATTCCAGGAGAGCAGAATATCAGTCACCCTAGAATCTCTACGTGTTCTTCATATATGTGCCTCACCTGCTGCAGCCCATTCCAACAAATCCCTCTCCCAAGCCTCCCTTGTGGGGGCTTTCACCGCCAACCAACTGATGGCTATGCGCCTGTTAGCCACTATGAGGCCCAGCACTGTGAAACTTCTGCTCAGCTTCAATCTAGGGTTGTGGGGTAGAAGCCCCAATAAACATTGATTCACCGTATGCAGTACCTCCCACCCTGATGCACGGCAGACCTGTGGCAACACCTCCAACCAATATGAAGTACTGGTAGTGTAGTGCCATACCATATGTAGGAAGTCTGCAGCCTCTGCTCCACACCGAGGACACCTATGGTCTCTACTGGGATAGATGGCATGTAGTCTCTTGGGGGAGAGATAAGCCATGTGTATTATGTTGTATTGTATTTGTTTAAACCTGGCGCACACTGAGACACCACAGACCCCCCCCCAAGAATGTTTGGTCAGTTCGTAGGGACAATAGGCTTGTCGCTAAGATCCTTCTAGGCCTCCTCTATACGAAGCGGCATCAGTTATCTGTATGGAGCGCTCGGTAGATATGCATTATGAGTTTACGCCCACCCGCCATTGACAACAAGGTCATCAGTGTTTGAGTGAAGGTAGGGGCCTCAGGGAATGACGTCCATAACTGACGAGCCATGGCTGCAATTTTGGCATACTGGAGGAATTGCCCACCCTCAGTCCAAATGTCTTGATGGCATACTGTAGTGTAATAAAGTCAGAGAGCATCTATCTGCCATCTATCTATTTCCATCAAGCGGGCCATTTGTGCAAAGGGGCGAACTATCCAGATATCTAAATCAGGGGCATAAGGTGCCTGACAAATTATTAATTGCACTGCTTGCTCCCAGAAACTGACCATCAAGTGGATCACATGAGATAAATCAGCAGGGATCCGTCGACCCTTCATCAACAATGCCCCCAGCTGGTGTCCATCATGCATGCCGTCCAACAGGGAGCATTCCCAATTAGGCTCCCCGTCAACCAGTGAACAGTGTGTTGAAGTTGAGCTGCCAAATAATATAATTCCAGATCAAGGACTTCCATTCACCCGCTATCCCATGGTCATTTTAAGGTACTGAGGCTCACTCTATAACTCTTGCCTACCCAGAGAAGCTCTACGATCAGCTTAGCTAGTTCCCAAAATACCTTTCGGGGAATTTCATACATTGCCTCTTGTAATATGTATAGACATTGTGGCAATAATACCATTTTAATAATCACTATCTTCCCCATTAGTGATAGTCTCAGTGTATTCCAAAAAGCAATCGTAGGGTTTAAGTTCCAAATTACTCTGCCCAGATTCAGATCATAGAACCAACGCTCGCCATGTGCAACCTGTATGCCAATATATTTGACACTATCCATCTTCCAGGGTAGCCTTGCATCCGGAAGACAGTCAGCAGAGAGGTCTATCAGGCAACGGGAGGAGGGAAGAGGGAAGACTTTGATTATTAACCTGTAGTCTGGAAAATTCCCAAAATTTGTGCATAATTTTAAGCAGTTTGGGCCCAGTGTTGACTGGCCAATGCAGGTAAATCATGGCATCGTCGGGGTATAGGGAGACGACATGATCAATGTGCCAACATGTATTCCCCATTCATGGAGAGTCTGCCTGAGTCGGTATGCAAGTGGCTCCATAGCAATGACAAAAATTTGGGGAGACAGTGGGCATCCTTGGCGCGTGCCACGCTGTCGGACAATATCAGCCGAGACGTATCGTCCAGTCCTCACCCTTGCCTGTGGTTTTGAGTAGAGTAGTTTAACCCAGTTGAAAAAGGTAGTAGTCAGTCTCATCCGATCCAGCACCTGCCAGATATAGTCCCACTGCACCGAGTCAAAAGCTTGCTCAATGTCAAGAAAGGCAACTGCATATTGGTCCTCGTCTAGAATCGATGCATGCAGTACGTGGATTAATCGACCTAGGTTTCTCAAGGTGTTCCTTAGCTGGATGAATCCTGACTGATCAGTGTGGATCAGAAGAGGGAGGTGGGGCAGCAATTGTGCCACCAGTACCTGACTGAGGATCTTTAAGTCGATATTTAACATGGAGAGTGGTCAGTAAGAGCCAGCCTCCAAGGGGTCCTTTAGTGGTTTTGGAATAACTACTATAAAAGCCTCTCTTATAGTATCCAGTAGTATCCCCCTTTCGATGGCTTCCTCAAATACTGGAAGTAGCCTATCAACCAGGGCCTCGGGAAAGAGTTTGAAAATTTCAGCAGGGAGTCCATCATCCCCCGGCGCCTTAGCTGTTTTCAATGCAGTCACAGCGCCAAGTAGTTCCTGTTTGCTTAGGGGGGCCCCCAGTTGCTCATGATCATTGGAGGATAACCACTATAGTGACAGTGCCTCTAAATAGGCGTTCAGCAAGTGGGCATTCAGCTCCAATGGAGGGGCCGCGTACACCTCCTGGAGATGTGTTGTAAAGACTGCATTAATTTCCTTCTCAGTATATACGATCTGACCCAACTGGTTCCTCACGGCCATGATAGGCTGTATCGAGGTCTCAGACCATATCAAGAGAGCCAATAGACGGCCAGCTTTGTCGCACTCCAAATACCATCTGCGCCTCCCAATATCACGGGTATATTTCTCTAGCTGATCCCATAGTTCAACTATCTTTATGCGTTGTTGGTACCATTCTCCTCGCAACTCTGGCTTACTGGACAGTTGTTTCTCCAGCGTCACCAGGGTCGTTTTAGTAGTTCAAAGTTAGGCACACTTTCATAGTACTTCAAAGGAGTCACCTAACATGACACTGGTAAACAGCGGGAGTTCAGCGGCGATCTTCAGTCCTTCCTTTCCACTTAAGCATAGGAATGATAGCAAACACATTTTCCAGAGGGCAGCAAGAACAGTTTACATTCATAAATCGCACTCACAGGAATTTTCTTCAGGGGAAATCCCACACCTATGCTGGGAGCACAAGAACAACTTTTTCAACCAAGAAGGCCCATAGGCACAGGCCCCATACCTTTCCCTCCATGCTTAGGCACATTCGTCTGAGCAATTTCTTCTGCATTAAATTTGTTTCACGCTTCAACCGAGCCGCACCCTCCATTAACACTTCCTCAATCCTAGAGGTGGGCAAGTCAATAAATTAACAGGAAGAACAGAGCCGAGCCATGGGTGTGGCTTGGTTCTAAGAGCTGTTGCACGAGCCGAGCCTGGGAAATTATATGCCATATAAATCATGCAACAAACATCATGTAAAATAAGATAAAGTCTCTTTGAAATTAAAAACAGTGCGTTTCTTAAACATGCTGCAACTTTGACATCATTACATCATATTATAGGTTCATTGAGCGGTGATAATTAAAAGTGATCATTTTTAGGCATGAAGGTAGAACCATTCCTGCCCCCACCTTGGCGGCAATGCCATTATTGAACTAAGAGGCAAGTCAGTTGTCAAGTGCTGCCTGTATCTGGCCCACAATCTTATAGATGGAAACCTTATAGTCTATGAAATCAAACACAATAGATTTGTACAGTTCATATTCTGAATGCACGTACGCAAAGGTGCTTGCATATGCGATAATGAAGAAAAAGGGGGATTGGTTAAACTGAATATTTGCCTTAAAATCACACAGTTTGGTTAAGCGGTGAGCCAGCATTGTCTGGTTTTACTTTGTACAAACCAGAAATAAATGAGTATCTATCGGTCTCTACCTTTTATATCAAATTTTAATGCTTGTTTTTCAACTTTGTATATGATTGTAGAGCAAAGGTGGCAAGCAGAAGCCACAACAAAACTCATCTCGCTTTCGGTTTGAGGCTCCAAGAAGACCTCGAGCCTAGCCAGAGCTCGGCATCTGGCTCAAACCTGGCTCGAGTTTTAAGTGGCTCACTCAGCTCTACTCAGTCCCTGATTTGACCCATTTATGGTCACAACATCCCAATATCCTGAACTGGATGTTCATTAGCTGCTGTATTTTGTCCCTTTGCTCTATACTTGCTGGGTCAATGTCATCATATGAGTCACAGTCGCCAAGTGTATTAGGGAGTATTGAAACATACTGAGGCGTCGGGATGGGGGCCTTAGTACAGAATGTAATACAATCAGAAATGCACTTGGTCAGCACCTGTGCGACTATTGTTATAAACACAGAAGGACTCTACAAGAGCCGCCTCTAATATCCATATCCAATCCCCTAACCAAATACTAATCATTTCCCACAGGCCAGGGCAGGCCAATGCATGAGCACCAGCAGCAACTCAGTGCATATCCCCTACTAAATCATGAATAAAGGGGCTATCACCAGAAATATTGGTGCACCACTTTGTATTTATGACCTTGCATACTCTGCATTCCTTAGCAAGCAGGAGGTTAAGAGTCATCCTGTTCTGCATAACCAGGGTTTATATGGCAACCATTTCCTCTGTAATGTTCCCAATTGCTAGGACCATATAATTATCCAGTTGTTCTATGAGGGTAGCCATTTTCCTAAAGCAGACACTATTATAGGCAAAGCCTACTGGGGGTATTATCACCCCACACCCCATTAACACACTCTCCGCATCATGGGCTCTCTTTGATCTGTGATAATGTTCAAAGTGCAAGGAGGAGACAAGATATATAATAGATGTTATTAGAGCCAAATAGCATGCACCATGCCAGTTGAGGGAAGGTAAAAGTAGACTTATGATCCGACACAACCAGAAGGTCATCATCTTATTGTACGAAAATCGAACCTCTGGGAACATGTACATCCACAAGGTTGTCCCTCAGGTCTTGGGAGAAAATCAAAGGAGACTCCTTGTACCATCGTGAGAGGCAAGTCCAACAATAAGTAGCATTGTCAAATTGGAAAGAGAAGAGACGAGATGCTCTCGAGATGCAAGGGAATGAAGAAAAAGACAGAACACAAGTCAGTGACAGAAAAATATGTAGCAGTTGGGGGTATCAAAGTAAGGATGGTGGCTGGGTTAGGGACCAATGGGAAAGAGGTACAACAATGTTATTTATGGTGTACATATCTTGGACAAATCTCCAAGCTTCTGTGCCCCATGTACCCTTGCCCACCCTCTGAACCAGTAATTATGGCTTTTTTTTTTTTTCCCCTTATTCGCCTCAAACCCCAGTGGACAAAATAAGCCGTCCGTACCGTTACTCGATATTATAGAGACGTAGGCTGCTGGATGGGGACCAGGAGGAAGCGCCCCGCCTACCGGTACACAACAGTCTTAAAATGACACTGGCCCCAAGATGAAAAGGGGTGGTCACACTCTCCTCCGGTTCGTGTTGAGCCGGTTGACTGTTGTTAGCCTGTAAAGGGGGAAAAAACTGGGAGGCCCAACACAGTCAAGAAAGTTGCAAAGAGGCATAATCATAGGAACCAGATTTCTTTGTGAATGAAAGCTCTAGTCCTTAATTTATAAATTCCCAACACTAAATTCCCAAAACTAAGCATTGGACCAGGTTGATAAGAAACCCCAAAAAGCTGTCTTTTTTCTACTCTGCGTTCTACATAAATCTGTCCTGGAAGTAGTAAATAAGGAGGATAGCCACTCTCAGAGTGTAAGGGAGGTGTAGTTTCTACCCATCTTTTACAAATTTCCCTCCTAGCCAGCAGAATTGCGTAGAAAAGAAACAACCTAGCCGGACCCATAGTTTCACTGGATATACCAAAGATTATCAGGGAGAGATTGAGTTGAATAGGAAGTCCCAGAATATCAACAATGGTTTTGCCTACTTTTTCCCAAAATTCTGCTATCGCAGGGCATTCCTTAAACATGTGGATGTCAGAGGCACTCTCTAAATCACATTTTTTACAGCTGGCTGGAGGCCCCTTCGACATTTTGGTCAATCTTAACGGAGATAAGTAAGCCCTATGAACCGTGAACAAGTGGTTTCTCCTTAGTCAAGCTGGCTTTACAGTGGCAAACAAGGTATTAAAAGATGTCTGCCACAGATATTCCCACTGTTCATTAGGCAAGGAAGCCCCCCACAGTTCTTCAGCCAGCTTAAAATCTCCGTCGGTGGCCTCCTCAATAGCCCAATAAAGGAAAGAAACGTCCTTCTTCCCTGATGGTCTAACCACTAGCTGTTCCTCAAGGGTGTTTCCTATACCTATAGGTTTTTTTAAATTTTGGGACCAGCTCTGCAGCTGAATATATTTAAACTTGGACATGCCCCCTTCTAGCTTATTATTCAATGACAACCATGGTAAGAGTGAGCCGTCAGAAGCAAGGTCCCCCCACACCTTGAGCCCCACTGCTCTAAGTTGTAAGGCAAGCCTGTCTTTCAAGCAGTCTGGTGCGCCTGGAGAGTCCCACAAAGGGGCCTGACTCGAATAATAGTTGAGACCAGTGCGCTGTTTAATACTGGCCCATATCCGAGCCATACCCAGCAGGACTTTTAATCTAACCTTTTTGAAGAATTCTGTTCTCCAAATTTGAACAGAAATCCCTCCTGAGAAAGACCCGCACCTTTTAACATTGCAGAAAACATGGCCCACCCCTGTGTGGTCTGGGGTTTTTAAGAGCATTCTTGAGTGCGATAGCTGGAAGGCCCATGCATAATACTGCAAATCAGTAAGCGCAAGGCCTCCCTTCTCCCTCCTATCCCTCAACTTCTTCCAGGCAATCCTCGTAGCCCTGTAAGCCCAAACAAACAAATGTATTGCCTGCTGAAGTTTGGCTATGGCTGATTTTTCAAAATGTAAAGGGATAGTATTAAATAGGAAGGTGATTTTTGGTAGGACTACCATCTTTTTTTTTTTTAGTTTAAATAGAGATTTTATTTTTGAAGAAATGCAACCAAGTATAAGCAATCAAACAGTTAACAAATGACAAGTAAAAACATTAAGTAAATTTGAATTAATACAATATGGAGACAAGAAATAATGAATCAAAAAATAGTTGCATATAGAACTTTTGTTATAAAAACGTATGAGAGAGAAGAGAAGGGGGGGAAAGGGGGAGAGAGAGAAGGGTAAAGGAAATACTAATACTGTAGTTAAATAAATACATATGAAGGTAAAAAGGCTTAATATATTTTAAAAGGTATCAAACAGTATAAGGAAAAGATTGCTGTTTAACAGAGTATGATAGCAATTTTAAGCGGGAGAAAAAAAGAGAGAATATATAATTACAAATATACAACAACAATATATCATTATTAACAAGTCATGGTGGTTTGGGTACCTCTTCTGATGAAGGATGATGACGGGTAGATCTTTGTGCAGAGACGTCTAAGAAAATAGTCACAGGAGACCATATGTGTTCTCTTTTCAGGAGTAGAGACATAGGAGAAACATAGGCACGATCTAATCGATGATTATAACATACACTGTACCACCAGGATTGAAAGGAGAGATGTGTAGAATGTTTCCAAATTTTTGTTATTTGTTGAAAAGCAATGGCAATTAACAAATCCACAATGCCCATGTTCTGAGAAAGGGTTTGCTAATGATAAGATAATGTGCCTAGAAATACAGCTTCAGGGGAGAAAGGGTGACGGGTATGGCAAATTGTATTAATCTGAGACCATACTTTCAACCAAAACTGATGTGTACAGGGACAGGAAAAGAGCATATGAAATAAGTTTGCGTGAGAAGCATTACAAGACCAACAGTCTGAAGAAAGTGCGGGTTGAAAGTTATGTAAGGATAGTGGTGTAAACAGAAGTCTATTGTATATAAAGAAAAGTGTTTGAGTCGTGCTGGCTGACCTTGAAGTCTTGCGGAGTTTCAACCATAATTTATCCCAAAGTGTAATAGGCCATGAAGAGTGGAAATCAGATTCCCATTGGAGCTCCGTGTGGGTCTTGGATCTGTGTATAATGGGCGTGTTAAGGAATTTGTATATGGATGAGGCACTAGTTTGGGCACTTAAAATGGGAAGAATATTGCGGTGAAGTGAAGAGGAGTGTGGTATAGAGGATAGAAGAAGTAGAGAATCTGTTATATGTTGGATCAATAAATTAAATTTGACAGAAAAGGACTTTGGTAATTGATAAAGTGATTGCGCATCAGAGAAGGTAAGAAAAGATTCGTTTGAGTATAACTGATGGATCCAAAGTAAACCTCTGTCTCGCCAAGTCTTCCAAAAAATGGGTTTATTTTTAATTTTAAGAAATTTATTATGCCAAATAGATGAATTAAGAAATTGATCTTTAGCTGAGAGGTGAGCTAGCATAAAGGAGTGAAATAGTTTGTGAGAAGTGTTATGTATAGGTGAAGATAGAAAGCGAGATTTATGAGTAAAAGTAAGGGATTCATCAAGGGAAAAAGGGGATAAAAAGGAATGTTCTATATCCTTCCATAATGGAGAGGGATTAGGAGTAGAGTCCTTTAATGATTTAGAGAGTTGCTTAAGAAGGAAGGTGTTATGGTAAAGTTGAAAATCAGGAAAATTAACCCCACCTTGAGATTTAGGGCGCTTTAGCTTAATTAAAGACATGCGTGGTTTCTTCTTGTTCCATAAAAATATTGAAAGAATAGAGTTAATTTTTTTGAAAAAGTATGCAGGAAGACTGAGAGGAATAGCTGAGATCAAGTAAAAAATGATGGGAGCAAGCATCATTTTAATGGTATCGAGTCTGCCCCACCAGGACAAGTATAAAGGATGCCATTTGTCAGTGGAAGTAGAGAGAGTAGAAAAGAGATGGGTCATATTTAGGGAAAGCGTTTTTTAACAGAAGGAGCAAACAAGAGACCCAAATATTTAATTTGTTGGGGATTCCATGAAAAGCTAGTAGGGAGGAAATCTTGTTTAAAGCAAAAAATATTCAAGGGTAAGATTTCACATTTATCGTGGTTTAATTTGTAACCACAAAGTAAAGAGAAAGTATTGACTTCTGCTACAAAGGCTGGAATGGAAAGTTGTGGTTTAGATAAAAATA
This sequence comes from Calotriton arnoldi, assembly GCA_963921515.1. Classification (NCBI taxonomy): domain Eukaryota; kingdom Metazoa; phylum Chordata; class Amphibia; order Caudata; family Salamandridae; genus Calotriton; species Calotriton arnoldi. Next base: position 54,799 of record CAWUFW010003047.1, read on the forward strand.
AGAGAATGTCATCGGCATAGACACTCATTTTAACATGAAGTTTATCATATTGGAAACCATGTATGTCGGAGTTTTGTTTGATTTTAGCTAAAAATGGTTCTAAAGCTAGAATGAAAAGGAGAGGGGAGAGGGGACAGCCTTGGCGAACACCTCTCTGTAATATAAGGGGGTCGGAAAAAGAACCGTTAGTAAAAATAGTGGCTTTGGGCGAAGTGTATAATAAAGAAATGTAAGAAATGAATTTGGGACCAAACCCGAACCAGGACAAAGTATGAAAAATAAAAGACCAATCCATTCGGTCAAAAGCTTTTTCTGCATCTAAAGAGATGGCTGCAAGAGAATGGGGATACTTGTTAGCTTTATGTAATATATTAAAGAAGGTCCGAGTATTGTCTGAAATATTCCTTCCTTTAATACAAACAATAGATTGTAAGATAGGTTCTAATCGAAGAGCAAGTATTTTAGCGAATACTTTATAATCAGAATTGACTAATGATATCGGCCTATAATTTTTACAAAGATGAGGATCTTTCCCATCCTTAGGGATTAAGCAAATAAGAGCATCCTGAAAAGTGCCGGAAGAGGCATTAGAGGAGATGAAGTATGAAAACAAAGAGAGAAGATGGGGAAGTAGGGCTTTGGAAAAATGGGAATAGAATTCCACAGGGAATCCATCTGGGCCAGGTGCTTTCCCGTTTTTAGAAGTTTTAGGGCTTGAGAAATATCTTTTATGGAGATATTTTGTTCCAATGAAGAAAAATTAATATCTGTGGGAAATTGTTTTTGGATGGAAGCAAGATAATTTTGTATGTCTAGGGAATCTGGAGAAGATTCAGGAGTATAAAGAGAAGTATAATATTTTTGAACTCATCTAAAATCTCAAGATATTTAGTAACTGGAGCAGAGGCAGAGTTTAATACATAATCAATGTTGGAGCGGTCCTTTTTAATTTTGAGGTACGAAGCAAGAAGCTTGCCTGCTTTGTTCTGACCCCCATAGTAACTGAGCACTACCTCTAAGAAGGTAGGCAGAGGCGTTTTCTGTGGATAATTTATTATATTTAAATTTTTCTCTGATTAAGTTATTGAGATCAGTTACAGAGTTGGTTAATGTATAGAGAGATTCAAGTAATTTAATGGATTTAAGAATTTCATTCGCTTTATGGGAGTGTTGACGCTTCTTTTTAGCAACATAGGAAATAATAAAGTCTCTAGCAGAGGCTTTAAAAGAGTCCCAAACAATAGAAAAGGATGAAACAGAAAATAAATTATGTTTAAAAAATTCAGTAATGAAATTTTCAAAGGAGGAAGTGAAAGATTGGTCAGCTAATAACGAAGTATTAAAACGCCATCTCTTTTTAGAAGTAGTAATGGGGAGTAGTTCTAGGTCTAATATTACAGGGGCGTGATCAGAGATCAAAATGGATCCAATGTCTGCATGTAAAATAGATTGAGTTAGTGTTTTTGAGACAAATAAATAATCTATTCTTGATTGTGAAAGGTGCGTGGGGGAGAAGAAGGTATATTCACGAAGTTGTGGATGGCAGAGTCTCCACGAATCAACGAGGGACCTGTGAGCAATGAGATTGGTGAATTGTTGGTGCATTGATGAAGAAATAAAAGGTGTTTTAGATGTACGGTCAATGTAAGGGTCAATAATTAGATTACAATCTCCACCAAAAATAACATAAGGTGTATCAATAGACATCAAAAGCGAAGAAATGTGTGGCCAGAAAGTGTTGTCCGGTTTAGTAGGTGCGTATATATTAAATACGGTAATATGCACATCATTAATTTTAAGGTGAATAATTAACCATCGACCATCGTCATCTAAGTCCTGAGAAAGAAAAGAAACTTTAAGGTTTTTATGAATAAGGATTACAGTACCATTTCGTTTACTAGTGCCTGGAGAGGAAAAAACATGTCCTACCCATTGTCTCTTAAGTTTAAGAACTTCTGAAGCTACTAAATGAGATTCTTGTAGGAAAACAATATCTGACTTAAGGTTAGATAAATGGGAGAGGACCCTTTGTCTTTTAATAGGTGTACCCAAACCTTTAACGTTCCAAGAAATAACACGTAAAGTCATTAATCAACCATATAAAATAGAACACTTACAAAGTTACAGCATAAATTCAAAAGTAATAAACAATTCGTAATAATTAAAGGGAAAAGAATGGTAAACAATTCTTGAGTTGGAGAAAAAAGGAAGAAATGAAAGTAATGATGAGATACAGATTGAATTGGGATATGAGAAAAGAAGAGAGCCTGCTGTTGAAATAGAACCAGATGAGGAAAAGGGGAAAGTGGGACAAGGAAGAAAGAAAAGAAGAAAAGAAGGGGAAAGTATAAGATATCAATAGGAGAAGAACATCAAAACATACCAGAGACTCAAACATGGGTGGAGGGTGTTGAGGCAACAGGACGAGAAGACGAACCAACCGAAACACTTCCGGGGAGATCACGAGGAAGGAAATATTCTAGACAATAAAACAATGGAGGATAAAGAACCGGAGGGATATAATACCTAAAGGGAGGATATAAAAAAAAAAAAAAGGAAAGTCAGTTCATTTGTCATGAACGAGGAAAACACAAAGTAAATACATGACTACAAGTATAACATAAAAATGATAAGAAATGTTCTTTTAACAATGTACAACAATGGACGATAAGAACTGAAAGAAACCGACACCTGAAATGGAAAACCTGGGAAAAGGAGAAAATGTATTCAATTATCGTGGACAAGGAGGATATAAAATAAATATATGACTACATCTTAACATCGAGAAAATGATAAAGTTCTCAGGAAGAAGATGGTCCTGCAAAATCCATGGATTCTTCTCTGCAATTTTCAAGAAAACGTTGAAGTAAAGCTGGGTCTTCATATGTGGTGGTTTTATTTTTATAAGTTACTTTGAAGAGGCAAGGGTGTATCAAACCGAATCTAGCATTCAAATCTCGTAGAGCAGGTCGCATTGCAAGAAAGCTTTTCCTTTTATCTGCAGTGGTTTTGGCGTAATCCTGTGAGAAAAACAGTTGTGAACCTTGCCAGGATATTCGACGTTTTATTTTGACTGCCTGCAAAACTTTCAACAAGTCAGTATATTCCAGGAAATAGAGTATGATACCTCTTGGTTTAAGTTGAGATGAAGAAGCAGAGGGAGGACGACCCAATCTGTGAGCTCTTTGTATATTCAAAAGAGGAGAATCTGGAATATCAAGCAATTGTGGGAGAAAAGATTGGTAGAAGGCTAAAGGATTGGATCCCTCCAATCCCTCGGCCAGGCCATAAATGCGCAGATTATTGCGTCTACTGCGATTTTCGAGGTTTTCAACCTGTTTCTGAAGTTGTAAAATTTCAGCTTTCATAGGGGAGATTTGTCGTGAAGAGGCCTGCAATGATTCGACTTGATCTTCCACAGAAGTAAGTTTATTTTGGAGTGAAAACCAATTATCCTCCAAGCTTTGTAGACGAGTATTCGTTTCCGTCATATATGGCTTAAGAGCACGTATTTCGTCTAGAAGCAGTTCTATTGAGAGAGGTGGAGGAGAGACAGCAGGTGTAGGAGGATCCTTTTGACTCGTTTAATGGAGGATAGCGACGATGAAGCATTTGGTTTAGGTGTAGTTTTAATATTGACTTGAGAGGGAGGAGTTTCGGAAACAGGTATAGGAGAGGGTATGGTAGCCGAAGCTTCGGTGAGATGAGGCATACTTGTTTGCTTAGGATCTTCTGCGTCGTCTTGTAAAACAGATAAGGGGTTAGAGGTAGGTAGCATGGAGGGTTTTGAGCGAGTGGTAGACAAATTAGGTGAAATTATACCTCGCCCCCCTCTGGTCCTCCCCATAGACATAAGAGAAACAAATAGGTGAATATTTGTGGAAGCAGAGAGTTGAATGTTCCCAATGGGAAAGCGCTGATATTTTCAGAATGACCGCAGCAGAGGCAACAATACAAGATTTAGTGGTCAAGTTATTAGGATAACTTCCAGCAATTGAGAAAACAGTCATAGTAGACCACAAGGTAGAAGGAATGACGTAGAGATGAGTTTATTATATATTCAGCAAATAGAAGGAAAGACCCACTTTGAAGAAATCAAAAATAAAGCATTTCATGAAAAATGGCATTTATGTGAGGTAAAATTGTAGCAATAAACGCTAGAAAGAACCATAGGATAAAAGTCACTCTCTTGCAGGATACCAAAAATAAAATATGCCCATGAAAAATGGCATTTATGTGAAGAGTATTGCAGCAGCAAAACAGAAACTGAAAAGAACCACTAGATGGCAGTCACCAATCAGCTAGATAAACTACTGCATGTTAGTTAGAGCAAGTGTCTACAAGCGAAAAGGAAATATTGCTGCAAACTTAAAGGTGTCATTCCATGAAGTACACATTCCTGTTTCAGTAGCATAATACGAGGAGAGGAAGACTGAGAGATATCGGTTGCAGTCTCTTCACGAAGTGTGTCACACACAGGAAAGTAGAAAATAGAAAATAGGAGGAAAGTGGTTTTAGCGCTCGCTGTAAAATGCAAAGGTAACCTACGAGAATTAAAGCGTTAAGATAACTTGAAGTGTTTGAAGAAAGGCGGCATTCTCATGAGAAAGGTGACTGCCACTTGAGGTAAAGTCACGGAGAGCACAAGATGGCGGTCGCGGGCTCCTCACTCAGCGCGCCGCATATCACGAGCAGAATTCAGAAGGCAATGCGGGCTTACCGCGGTATGACAAAGGTTTCCTTAGATGCGGTATACATTCCGCCGGTCAAATCTTCAACTGGAATTTCCCGCAGAGCTCCTCCATCGATGAAATTGTGCCGGCTCCCTCGATATCGGTCCGGAGCGGAATCAGCAAGCCGCCATCTCCGTCGGCGCTCAAGCCACGCCCCCCAGGACTACCATCTTAACCAGGTTAATCGTCCCCAAGATGGTCAGAGGGAGATGGGCCCATGATTTCATTTGTTTCTGACACTCCCTTGAGACATTTGCCAAGTTGGTCCCTGAGATCTTTTCAATGTCCTGCACTATTCTCACCCCCAAGTATCTCATGTCGCGCTTGGTCTGATATTGACCTCGGTTTTCTCCGCGTTAACCTCGTAACCGGATACCCGCCCGAAGTCCTGTGCCAAGCTAATGACAAGGGGAAAAGTGGTCGCGGGATCGGCAGAGAAGATCAAAACATCATCGGCATAGAGGGCTACCTTCCTCTCCCAGCCCCCATACTTGAATGGCACTATGCTGGGCTCTTCTCTTAAGCGCTGCCAAAAGGCTCAATATATAGATCGAAAAGAAGAGTGGAGAGGGGGCAGCCCTGCCTCGTGCCCCTTGTGATCTTAAAGGATTTAGTCAATTTACCATTAACCAGGAGTCTCACCGATGGGTCCCGATAAATGAGCTGAATAGCTCTGCAAAACTTCTCACCCAAGTTAAATTTTCCCAAGACTGCCGAGAGGTATACCCAGTTGACCCTGTCGAAGGCCTTGGTGGCATCCAAAGTCATGGCTGCGAGGGGAAGTGAGAAAGTAATGGCCAAATCAATTGCACCCACCAAATCATAAGTGAGGTCAGCTAAATTCCTGCCCTTAACAAAACCTTTTTGATCGGGATGAAGTATACCTCCCGCTACTGAGCCCAGCCTATCCGCCAGGATCCTGGCAAAGATTTTATAGTCTGCATTCAGCAGCGAGATGGGTCTATAGGACCCACAACTCGCTGGGTTCTTACCTGGTTTCAAGATCAGAGTAATAGTAGCTTCCCCCATGAACCCGGGAGCCTTGCGCCCACAGATAAAATCTCATTAAAGAGCAGCGTCAGAGTGGGAATTATCACCTCCCCCAAAGATCTGTAAAGTTCTACAGGAAGCCCATCGGGCCCTGCAGCTTTCCCTCCTTTACAAGCAAAGATGGCCCTCCTCACCTCTTCCTGAGATATGTCCAGATCTAGGTCTTCCTGCTGGGACAACCTTAGAGGGGTGAGCGTACTACTCCACAGCCACTCCATTGCTGTGGTTTTATCAACCATGCTATCCTCTCGATACAACTCCTGAAAAAAAGCAAGAAAAGCACCCCCAATCTCTTCATCTGTAGACAGGACGTTAGCGCTGTCTGGACTATCAATTTGTTTTATCAGATTTCGCGTCCTTTCGGTCTTGGCCTTCCACGCCAGCTTACCTGCACCTTCTCCATACTCAAAATGGGCAAGCTTGCTCGCCTCCCACCTGCTAGTGACCCTAGTCCGAATGATGGTATCAATCTGATCCTTTAGCTTTATAAGTTTCTTCATCTCTGCCTCCTTGTGGGCCACCTTCTCCCTGTATTGTCTGTTCTTATAGGATACCCTGTTCGTGATTATGCCCCTTAAAAAGGCCTTGAAGGAGTCCCAGACCATCGAAATCCCAGCCGAGCCCAGATTCATGTTCAAAAAGCACTCGGTCTCCTGAGATAAATACTTCATCTCAGCTTCATCAAGAAGTAGAGTTCGATCAAATGTCCAAACTCTAAGATGTTCACCTTCTACCAGGGCCAAGTCCATTCAGACCCCTGAATGATCGGACAGATGCGGAGTCAAATAGCCAATATCCTTAACTTTACCCCTGAGATTGTAACTGACCAGGATATAATCGATTCTCGATTTATGGCCATATTTACTGTTATAATATGAAACCCCTGGCTGAAGACCTGATCTGTGCCTCCAAATGTCACTGAGTCCAGTCTGTGCCATCATAGATTGGAGGTATATCCGGGACCTAGAAGGCACCCTGGCTCTACTGCTAGGTGACTTGTCTAATTTGGGGTCGAGAACGATGTTAAAATCCCCGGCCATAATAACTGGGTCTGGATAATCCAAAAGATTTGAAAAAATGGTCTTTAGAATGGAGGGGTCATCCTGGTTGGGACCATAATAGCCCACCAAAGTTAGCAAAGTACCTAAGATGGTCAGCTTCACGATGACCCACCTGCCGCTAGGTTCAAGCATAGAGTCTAGGATGCGGGCATTTGCTTGTTTTTTAATTAATATAGCGACGCCCCTGACATTAGCGGTCTGATTAGAGCAGATCACATGTTCCACCCACTTTAAATTTTTTAATATCCCAGTCATCTCTTGTTTTAGAAGATGGGTTTCCTGGAGGATAATGACCTGTGCGGGAGAATCTTTTATATACTGCGGTATTTTGGCCCTTCTAGTTTTCACCCGCAGGCCATTAACGTTCCAGGACAGAAGCTGAATTGTTCTCATGAAGGTTTAGACAGGAGAGCTATGAGTCGACTCAAACTCTGAGGAAGCCAATACCAGACCAATCGCGATAAAACTAGGCTAATTTGACCAGACAGTAAGGTAAATGAGGAAATTTTATATTTTTTACCCCAATGCTCCCCACCCCGTGCTACCCACCCCACCCCCATCCCCCCCACCCCCAAAAAGACCCTCCCTGGAGAATCCTTCCCCCATGTATCTGAACAGATGTAGTCCAGTTGTTGCACCCCGGGGCAACCTGCCTTGTCCCCCTATACAAAAAGAGGCGAAAAAAAGGAGAAAAACTAGGACCCCGCCTTCGACTACCCTTAACTAAGTGTCCCCATGTGTGTCTCAATGTGGATACATGTACATGTGTTTTTGATTGCCTAATACCTCATACAAATAGTTGAAGGTGGGCTGATACGAGTTAGGGGGAGAACCCCAATAGCAAGAACCGCCCCCAAAAGTCCCAGATCCCAACTGACGATATCGTGTATAACTACTCAGCCATCCGCTACCTTCACGACTTTCTGAGACTGTCTAATAACTCATCCGCCTCTTGCACTGATCTAATATTATGCATTTTGTTGTTGTGCATAATTTTTAGAGTTGCAGGATATTTAAGCTGGGCAACTGCACCAAGCTTTCTAAACTCATCAAGCTTCCTGCCCAACTCCCACTGCCTATTCAAGGTGACACGGGAAAGGTCAGAACGGATTTCGTATGAAAAGTCTCCAGCTCTTAATGATTTCACGTTTAGAGCCATGTTGAGGATTTTTTCCTTTAAGGAGTAGGTGAGAAAGTTCATAAGGATCTTCCTAGGTTTTGTCCTGTTGGGGTGCCTCCTGAAGGGGTCCCTATGGACCCTTTGAATGTCTTTTTTTCAAGTCCTCCTCCGATTCCTCAATCTGCAATGATTCTTTTAAGAGTGACACTATGAAGGACTTGAGGTCTTCCCCTTCTTTCCCCTCCGGGACATTCAAAATACGAATGTTGTTTTTCCGAGAGTTGTTCTCTAACGTCTCGAGTCTTTCACGAAGAACCACCTCCTCCCTCTTGAGAGATGTTATATCGGCTTTTGCTGCTCCCAGGTCATCTCTTAGATCTCCCACTGTGTTCTCCAAAACAAGTGTTCTTGAGTTTAGGAGGTCGATTTTCTTCTCCAACGACTCGCAAAACACCCTAATCTCACCTTGATTGGCCTTGGAGACTGAGAACCCCTTCTTAATGTCTGCTGAAAAGGTGGGAAAAAGAGCTTCAAGAGAGGCCACTGAGGGTCCCCTACTTTCGCAATCTTCAGGGACTTTATCCACCCCTGCGCTACAGCTGGCTGCCATACTTTGACAAGCCAAAGCTTCCCCTCCTGTAAGACTGTTTCCTTTATCCAAAACCTCCGTAAAAACAACTCCCAGAGTTGCAGATAGGGTTGGTGGCATAGAGGGGGGGGGCTTCCAGCAGCCTCCATTTTCTCAGAGTTGGACCTTGAATCCGACTGGCCTGCAGAGCTCTTTCTAAGGGCCTCCGCCTGTTTCACAACATCTAACACGAGGGGTTGTACTTTAAAGTATGACCGCAAAGAGGGGTTGATCCTGACTTTCAAATCAAGCGGACTGCTTTTCGCTCTGCTTGCCTTTATGCTCCTGCCCTTAACCTCGCAGCGCTGAAAAAATGAGCAACTGCTATCTGTAGTCACTGCTGGAGTAGTGCTGCCTTTCACCTGACCCTTCCCACTGTTCCTTGCAACAACTTTCTCCTCGGGGGCAGCTTAGTATTTTTCCCATCAATTTTTGATCTTGCCGGCCCCTGCACCGTCCCTCCACGTTTTTTACCTCTCTTTGCGTTTTTATTTTGGAGCACAGTGCTTAAGTGCGCCCCCACTGCCTGGGCCCCCTGTACCTGTACCAGTTGTAGTTGCGGCTGCAGAAGAGATGACAGGGGCTCGTTTTGCCCAGAAGAATGATGCTCGCCGGTCTCCTCTGTGAAGGCAGTCCTCTCCAGGATGCAGGAAACTCGCCCAGTGCTGATGCTGCCGGTGTCAACCCGGAGGAGCCCGCGAGCCGCTGCTCTGCGGCCCCTCCTTAGATCCAGAGCGGCATTCACCCAGCGCGACGAGAAAACGGGGGCTGCGGAGACCAGAGCTCGAAAACACATCTCCCGTGGGAAACCACAACCACGAGGCACACCAGGGCACTTAAAGAAAAAAAAAAATAGGTGAGCGAATTTCGCTGGCGTACTTCAAGACATTTTTACACCAGGTAAAAAGCAGGTAACAGGTCCTAAAATCGCCTCCTCGTTAAGCACGGACGCGGGAGCCTCCGGTGGCAAGCGGCTGCTCAGCTAGCGGCCGCCATGTTCTCCCCCAGTAATTATGGCTTTATGCTATTCTTCTAATCACCCCTTGAGCTTGGAAGGATTTTATGGTGGGATAATACCTGTTACAGCTTCACAGACCAGCCTATACTGAGATGTGTGTGACAAGAAAGCCTCGTTTCTGATCCTTATACTTTCAGGGGGTACACCTATCATCATTCCTTCTTCATCCTCTCGGAAGCCCACTGTGAAGAAGGGGGTTATGACCAATATTTGATGTGGTACCTTTTCAATCATATGCAACTCGATTGAATTGTTTACATAGTACAGACAATTATTGGGGTCACGGTTCTCAAGGAAGTCCCCGTCAGTGATATAACAAATGATATACTGTAACTTACACAGCAAACTCAACGTAACAAATTCAAAATACATGTTTTGCTAACTAAAAAGGAGAGTTAGCCTGTAGGTGGACCTATAGAGTATGTTACTGTCTTAGTCAATTGTTCTTCCACAGGTATGTTGGTCAATATAACTGCTCTTACTGTGGTTCCCGAGAAAGGTAAATGTGAGGCATCATGGTTTGTTACCATGGACCTATGTTTGCCAGTGTCCACCAGGAAGACAACCAGGAGGCCACCCACAGTTCCTTGCACAAATACGTTACTTTGACTAACCTCCATGTGGGTTCCAACCAGGCTGTCACCTTCCCATGGGCATCCCTAATATTGCTGGTATTAGCCTGGTACTGGGGAAAGGATAGGGGCCACAAGAGTCATTGTAAGGGATGTATACCTTCCAGTGACATTCTGTGGTATTGGCAGAGGAGGGAAAAAGTAATTTTGCTCTTGATCAAATACATTCCTAGGGTGTGTCATAGGGTCTTACCAAACCACCTCTTCCCCTCCCAAAACACTGTGTTTGTGTTATCATCAGTCTTTCTTGGTTAGCCATAAATCTGTTTTTGTCCCTTCTTCTCTTGGTCTTCTGATAATCTGCACAATACATGGCACAGGCTAAATCTTTGTCCAGTTGTTTTGACTGCAGCAAATCACAGCTGTTTGTAAATGTGTCCTGAACTCTAGCTTAAGTCCCTGTTAAAAAAAAAGCCATTAAGAATGCAGGAAAACCTTAACTTAGTGAGTTCTTTAATCAGCTATATTCCTTATAGCTTTGTAATAGTGTTTCGTGATAATAATTAAAACTTTCATCTCTGTCTTGCCTTGTGTGTATAATTTTAGAACAATACACCATTTCTACAGGCATCTTCTCCTTCAAACCAGGCCACAACGTTGCCTAAATATTATTTTAGTTCCTTATTTGGACAATTTGTGTTGGGGGTCTTGTTTGTGTCCTGTTTATGGCCACTGGATTCTAGCCGTACATAGGGGCTCATAATGATGGCGGGCGGACATCAGTCCGCCCGCCACCATAACGGTGATGGGACCGACCGCCAGACGTGCAGCAGTCCCACCGGCCCAATTAGGCATGGCGGGCGCATCCTGCCCTTTTACCATTGCGGACGGTGCTGCTGGCTGCAGCACCGTCCGCAATGGTAAAAGGGCATGCACAGCATTTCCCTGCAACACGTGGCAGGCACCACGCGGTGCCTGCCACCTGGTGCAGGGAACTGCAGGGGGGTACCATGGGTACCCCCTAAGTGCACCCCACCTCCCCCCAACACAAGGGGAGCCCGCAACGGGCCGCCGTTCCAAAACTCTGCATGCCTTTCCATGGCGGCATCGCCCATTTATCCTAATCTGGTGGACGGTGCCTGCTAGGCACCGCCACCATTTTAGGCACCCTGCACCATCCGCCAGGCAATCGGAATGATTGCTGGCGGCGAACGGTCTTTGCGTCCGCTTGGGACGCAGTCAGGTTCCCACCGCCATCCTAATCTGGCGGTGGGAAAAATATGCTTGATGGCGGAAGGACCGCCACCGCAGGGCCGGCGGTTGCCACCGCCGGCCCTGCGGTGGCGGTCCTTTCGCCATCCTAATTACCCCCTAAGTTCCCACAAGTCCTTTGGTACTACAGTGCAAAGAAGGATATCTAAGTCGTTCCATAACAGAGTTCGAAAAGTGACAAGGCGGTTACGTTCTGTGTACCCCATTTCTGGACTTTCCTGCAGTTTTGTAAAATCTTTAGTAAAGGACATAAGATCCATTCAGAACCAAGGAACATTGACATACATTCTTGTATTGTCTGCACCGGGCACTTCCAGCAAAAGGAAACTCTTTTCCTACGTCTCTTTCCCTATGTTAATTTTTCCTTCCACAGCCCCCAATCCCAGCATCCCTGCATCCCTGCACCCACCTCCCTTCTTTGTGCCTCATATTTCTATGTATTTTCACAGTATATTTCACTGCAGTCTTCAGTAACCCCAACATGTCCTCTCTTGAACATGTTCTCGAAATAAAGCAAAGAAGACACAACTTTAATTGCAATAAGGCACAGAGTTTAATAAGTGTGTGCACAAGCGGAAGAGTCAGTCAGCTCACCAGAACTGTAACTGAACTTCAAATCACAAGGCAGCGGACAGTGGTTTACACACATTTTTAAAGGTAAATACGTCACATGCACAATTACTGATAGTATGTTCGAGCACAGCATCATTGTCAAAAAAGGCAATACTATTCTACTAAAATAACTGATCACATGACTATTGAATGCAGCCTATCTACATCTGTGGTTTGATACATTTCTACACTAGTTTGGTGTCCTTGACGTGTCGGGTTTTGAAGCATAACAGTAGCACTCCTACATGCCCACTGCTCTGTGAAGCCTAACATCCTGTCTGTCCTGCGTTTCTATTCAGCTTTATCAGCATATTTTCTTAAACACGTGTTCCCTCAACGCGGGCCTGTGGCCTTCACTGCTACAGTGGTGTCTAAATATATTTCCCTATTCTACCAGAACATGCTTCTGCATTCCTTCCCCCAAATCTTAACACTATTTATGCTGCTTTTTATTCTGCTACTGTGTAAGGCTGAACCCGTATTGTTCTTTTAATACTCATTGTCAGTGAAATTGCTCTCCCACCCTTGCAGCTCCACCATTAAGTGAGGCCTGCCCCTGCAATCTCGAGTGTTGGTGATCGAGGCCCTCCTCCACCCGCAGGTTTCCCTGCGCCTCATCCCTGGTGGTCCAGTGGACCTCTGTCTTCTTCCTCTCACTCTGCTCTTTGACTCGTTTTTCTACCCTTTTCTATCTTTCACCTTTCTGCACTTTTCTGCATCTCTGCTCTTTTGTGCCTTATTTCTGCTCATTTTCCCTTCCTCTCGCTCTGCCCTTTCACTCGTTTTCACTCGTTTTTCTACCCTCTTTTATCTTTCACCTTTCTGCACTTTTCTGCATCTCTGCTCTTTTGTGCCTTATTTCTGCTCATTTTCCCTTCCTCTCGCTCTGCCCTTTCACTCGTTTTCACTCGTTTTTCTACCCTCTTTTATCTTTCACCTTTCTGCACTTTTCTGCATCTCTGCTCTTTTGTGCCTTATTTCTGCCTATTTTCCCTTTTTTCTTTATCCCTTATTTCCTCCCTTTACCTTTCCCCGCTGCTGCTGCCCCCACGGCCCCTCCCCCCCAGCGCGACCGGCCCAATCCAGCTCCGCTCCCGCTCCCCCTCCCAGCTGTCCAGCCCTCCCTGACCCCTACTTAATGGCGGCCACTGCGGGGACAGGCGAGCAAGACCACTGACTCATTGTCAGTGAAATTGCTCTCCCACCCTCGCAGCTCCACCATTAAGTGAGGCCTGCCCCTGCCCCTGCACTCTCGAGTGTTGGTGATCGAGGCCCTCCTCCACCCGCAGGTTTCCCTGCGCCTCGTCCCTGGTGGTCCAGTGGACCTCTGTCTCCTTCCTCTCACTCTGCTCTTTGACTCGTTTTTCTACCCTTTTCTATCTTTCACCTTTCTGCACTTTTCTGCATCTCTGCTCTTTTGTGCCTTATTTCTGCTCATTTTCCCTTCCTCTCGCTCTGCCCTTTCACTCGTTTTTCTACCCTCTTTTATCTTTCACCTTTCTGCACTTTTCTGCATCTCTGCTCTTTTGTGCCTTATTTCTGCCTATTTTCCCTTTTTTCTTTATCCCTTATTTCCTCCCTTTACCTTTCCTCGCTGCTGCTGCCCCCGCGGCCCCTCCCCCCCAGCGCGACCGGCCCAATCCAGCTCCCCTCCCTGCTCCCGCCTCCCAGCTGTCCAGCCCTCCCCGACCCCTATTTAATGGCGGCCACTGCGCGGCCGCGCCGCTGGCGCGCCGCTGACCCGACCGCGACCGGCGCCAGGAACCCTGGACCTCCGCCCCGCCAACGCTACGACTCAGCAGCACTCCACGCACTCAACCCAGGCCGCAACAACAACTGCAAGCTACCATCCCCAGCCGACTCCCACGGACCCTTCAGCTGTCACCGCTGCCAGCACACCTGCAGCACCGCCAAGAACACGGATCCAGCACAACCCGCCCACAAGACCACAACCGAACTGAAGACCCTGCAATGCATCCTCCTCAACGTCCGATCCCTCCACAAACACGCCACAGAAATCTGGGACCTCCTCGACAGCACCACCCCGGACGTAGCGTTCTTCACCGAAACCTGGACCAACACCACCTCGGGACCGGACATCGCCATCGCCATCCCCCAAGGATACAAGATCTCCAGGAAGGACCGCCCCAACCGCCCAGGAGGAGGAATCGCCATTGTCCACAAATCCAGCCTCCGCCTGAGCACACTCCCTGACGAGCCCACAGAACTGATGGAACACCTTCACTTCAAGATACTGGCCAGCCCCACTGCCACCCTCCGAGGAACCCTCATCTACCGACCCCCTGGACCCCGCGGACCCTTCGCCAACTCCATCACGGACATTATCTCCCCGCAGGCCATCGCATCCACCAACTACACCCTGCTGGGAGACCTCAACTTCCACCTCGACAACCAACTGGACCCCAACACCACATCCCTCCTGGACAACCTCCACAACATTGGACTGCGCCAGATCGTGACCGAGCCCACACACTCAGCAGGACACACCCTCGACCCCTCTTCACTACAGGAAACTCCATCACCTTCAGCCACACCACCGAACTCCCATGGACCGACCATTGTTGCGTCCACTTCACCTTCAGAACACCCACCATCCACAGACACCAGCACCTGCTTCCACGAAGAAACTGGACCAAAATCACCGACGACCAGCTCACCTCCTCACTCAACAACTCCACCCAAGCATCGCGGAAAACGACGACCCCAACACCGCAGCCCGAACCCTGCATAGATGGATCTCGGACAGCACCAACACCATAGCCCCCCTCAAGAAAAACAACAATACCCGCGCCAAGAAAGCCAGATGGTTTACCACCGAACTTCAAGAGTCCAGAAGAACATGCCGCCGCCTCGAAAAGGCCTGGAGGAACACCAAATCCACAGAAGCCCACGACAACTTCAGAGCCGCCACCAACGCCCACCATCAACTCATCAGAGAAACGAGGAAAAAAGCGATTGAAGACAGAATCTCCACCCACGCGCACAACAGCAAGGAACTCTTCAGCATCATCAAGGAGTTCGCCCAACCCACTAGCGAGTCTACCGACATCCCTCCCTCACAAGACCTCTGCGACAAACTCAGCACCTTTTTCCACCACAAAATCAAGAGCATCTACGACAACTTCGACGAAGACAACCAACACACTGAACCCTCACCAACCACCCCCGACACCCGGAAACCAGTGATTGACGACTGGACAGCCCTCACCACCGAAGACACACTGAAGACAATGAAGTCAATCCACTCAGGGGCCCCCACGGACCCCTGCCCCCACCACATCTTCAACAGAGCCGCCGACACCATCGCACCCATGCTCCGCCACACCATCAACCGCTCCTTGGCGACCGCCTGCTCCCCCGACGACTGGAAACACGCCGAGGTCAACCCCCTCCTAAAGAAACCCTCAGCGGACCCCACCGACCTCAAAAACTACAGACCCATCTCCCTGCTCCCGTTCCCAGCGAAAGTCATCGAGAAAGCCATCAACAGCCAACTCGCCACATTCATTGAAGAACACAACATCCTCGACTCCTCCCAATCCGGCTTCAGAAAAACCACAGTACGGAAACCGCCCTCCTCGCCGCAACAGACAACATCCGCACCCTACTGGACAAAGGAGAAACAGTAGCCCTCATCCTCCTCGACCTATCAGCGGCGTTCGACACAGTCTCCCACCGCACCCTAATACGCAGACTCCACGACGCAGGAATCCAGGACAAGGCCCTCGACTGGATCCGCTCCTTCCTCTCCGGCAGGACGCAGCGGGTCAGACTCCCCCTTTCCTCTCGGACCCCACACCTACCACCTGCGGAGTCCCCCAGGGCTCCTCCCTCAGCCCGACGCTCTTCAACGTCTACATGGCTCCACTCGCCCCCATCGTCAGAACCTACGGACTCAACATCGTGTCATACGACACCCAGCTCATCCTCTCCCTATCCAACGAGCCCAACACCGCCAGACGCAACTTTCGAGAAGGCATGGAAGCCGTCGCCAAATGGATGAAAAACAGCTGCCTACAACTAAACACCAACAAAACAGAAGTACTCATCATGGGCCCAAACCCCGATGCCTGGAGCGACACCTGGTGGCCCCCCGCCCTCGGAAACCCGCCAACCCCCACGGACCACGCACGCAACCTGGGAATCATCCTGGACTCCGAGCTCAAAATGGACCGCCAGATCAACTCTGTCTCGTCTTCCTGCTTCCACACCCTCCGCATACCTTCGTAAGACCTTCAAATGGATCCCCCTCGAACACCGAAAGACCGTCACTCACGCCCTGGTCACCAGCAGACTCGACTACGGCAACGCACTCTACGCCGGAATAAACAAAAACCTCACCCGCAAGCTACAGAACATCCAGAACGCCGCCGCAAGACTGGTCCTCAACCTGCCAAAACACTGCCACATCTCCCAGCACCTGCGCACACTCCACTGGCCCCCTGTCGAGGCGAGAATCACCTTCAAGATGCTCACGCACGCACACAAGGCCCTCCACGGCACCGGACCAGCATACCTGAACAGCCGACTCAAATTCCACGCACCCCAAAGGACCCTACGATCAGCCCAGCTCTCCTACGCCATCGTCCCCCGCACCAGAAAGACCAGATGTGGAGGCCGCTCCTTCTCCTTCCTCGCGGCCAAAGCATGGAACGCCCTTCGCTCCACCTCAGACAGACAACATCGCTCCCCATCTTCGCAAGAAACCTCAAAACCTGGCTCTTCGACAGACCCCCTCCTTGATGGATGGAACCTGCACCCCCCCCCCACCCCTAGCGCCTTGAGACCCTTACGGGTGAGTAGTCGCGCTTTAACAAACCCCTGATTGATTGATTGATTGATTGACATTTCAACACGTTTCCCTGCTGATGTTTGCTTGGAATAAACACACTTTCTTCATTTTCTATAAACAGGACCATAAATTTCCTTACCCAGTTCAAATACAGGATCACATTTAGCATAATCTGCAAAATCTTTACGAGTCCTTTCTGCAATAGTACATAAATTATTTTAAGTGAAATTAACCCAACATAGGGCACACTCACAGTGGCGGGTGGCAGGGCGGGCGCGGGGGCGCAATGTAAAAACCTTTTTTTTTTTTAAATAAACACTTACCTTGCCGCCGGGTCCCACGTCTCTGCTCCTGCTCTCCTCTGTCGGACTCCAGGAACAGGAAGCACAGCCAGGCTCCCCTGACCAATCACAACGCTGCAGTGCAGCATTGTGATTGGCCTGAGCGTCGTGGTTCGATGCTCAGCCAGGAAATGGGGGCCTGGGCATGGTCTCCACGCAGGCTGTAATGCTGCCTGCGTGGAGAACAGGGAAAGTGCGCATGACTGTTTGGCCGGTCCCAGAGGGCCGGCCAAACAGGCATCTGCACTTAGGAGTGGGCAAACCACTCCTCCCCTGCCCTGCTCTGAGAGAAGAGCCGCCCGCCCACCCGCAAAGCAGCACGGAAACAAAAATGATAATAGCTCAAAGTTATTATCATTTTATGTTTCCTTTATTTGCGCTGCTTAAAAGCAGTGGGGCGACGCTCCTCTGCCATAGAGGAGGAGCTGCCACTGCACACTCGAGAAGGGGCCAAATGCTATCCGCCCTACCCAAGACTTCTAATAGGACAGGGACCTGTATAAGTTGGTCCATAGACAAGGACTCTTAACTCTCCCCTTTTGTTTCTCCCTGTCCCTTCTCCCCTTTACTCATTTTATGGTCACTAACTTCTCTTTTATAAAGCTGTCTTTGCCTGATTTTCTGTTCACATTGTTTGGGCATAAGGAGTTGTCTGTATTCCCTCCAACACCTTATGTTGCTTTCATCTCACTTCACTAATCATTTTTAGATCGTGCACTGCAGAATCTGACTAATTAAAAGCTTCCCACTGCACCTGCCTAATCTTCCCTTTCCTATGGGTTAGGCAATGTCTTAAATATTGTAGCCTAACTCAAGTGTCCCATTAAAGGGATGTTGTAAACTTCTATTTCTTTAGATCATTTTATGCCATTCCTGCAACTACAAGCACATCCCCATTCTAACATTAATCCTCATCTGATCAGCAGGTGTATCTTTAGGGGGTCAGGGCATGCTTGTAAAAACTTCTTGGAATTTGCAGTCCCCATTTTTAACAGCAGTCATTCACGAAGGACAGAAACGTTATCAGCGGCAAACGTACAGATCAATCTGCCCTAGGAGGTATAAGGAAGTCACTCAAACATGTCCTGATCCCCTAGCTTTCACTAAGTGTCAATCAACACCATGTGGCTAGTGAAAGTCTCCAGCTGGATCAGGGCCACTCACTCTCTCTTGAATGCATAAAAAGGAAATCTACTGACAAACCATTCTCACCTGCTCTTATCCCCTTTTGACCTACCATGATCTTTAAAGGCATAGCACGGCGACACTAACCTGTAACGGAGTCGGGGTGTCTACCACAAAGGCCGTAGAAGGAGAATGTGTTCCTTTTGGCTGTGCACCACTGAGTCTAAGGGGCAATCCCTGTCTCCTTACCACGAAACTTGTTCTGTCACAGTGTCAGCTTCGCTATGCCCATATTCTCCACCAAGGTTGTGGAGGCACTTTTCTGCAAAAAATAAAGAACCAACCACAGATCTTAGTAGTTCAAAGCAATTTAGCATACATACAATTGCGTACAGTATGGGCAGCACATCTCCTAGCCTCCAGAAGTAAAGTTTAAAGCACTTCAAAGGAGCCATAGACACAAGTCAATCAGCTGCATCCCTGTGGCAATTTCCAGTCCTCTCCTACAACCTAAGCATAGGATTGATAATAAAAGTATTTTCCTGAGGACAGCAACGACAGTTGACAATTATAAATTTAACTGACTTGAAATTTTCTTCGGGGAAATCCCACACATATTCCTCGAGCAAAAACAACTTTTTTCCACCAAGAAGGCCTTAGGGACAGGCGACATATCTTTCCTTCCATGCATATGCACTTTCCACTGAGCAACCTCTTCTGCATTAAGTTTGTTTCTCGCATTGTCAAACTGAGCCACACCCTCCTTTTACACTTTCTCAATAAAGATAGATTACAATGAATCTATTTTTACAGCCAAGCTACCCCTACACAAAACAAAATAAAACACAATAGGATTGTCACTATTTATGCATATTTAAGAGTAATACATGCTTGTTTAGAGAGGCGATTTTCTATCCCTATCATTCTAAGGCTTTCCTGAATCTAGGGTGGTTCTGCTCATTGTTTACATATTTCACCTAAACTTGGCAGTTGCTGTGTGCTTTTATATTGGTATGCAGTTCATCCCTTCAAATGCCATCAATGTATTCTGACTCAAAGCTAAATTTGCTGGGTCTTCCTTAGGGCTATTTAAAGGCCAATCATTCTTAGCAGAGGTATAACATGACGGTATTTTCTTAGCTAATTTGATGAGGATCTCAAATGCTAAAGAAACACTAAAAATTCTAAATACCTAACAAAACAGAAAAACTTGCAATTCTAAAGACAAAGATGAGATAAAAGGTCACTAATATTATTTTCTTAAGCGCAGCCTAGTGTATCCTCGGGGTCTCTACAATCAAATGTTAACTGGGTAATTTAGTAAATAGCATAGCAAACAACAGAATTCAGGCAAGCCTATCTTTACTTGTGGCACCGGAACCTTTGTTCTCCAGAAAACCATAGTCAAGGCCACCTTCTACATCATAGCCTTGATCGAAATTGAAACCATCAATGATGGAGTAACAGCACTCATCAACAGATTCAACATGGGCCGCAAATGCCACTTAGTCAGACTGCTTAGAGGATGCCTCATTGCACCATCAAGAAATAAGAATGTTCTGAATACAGAGAGCAAGAACTCAGCAGACTAGGCCTCACATGGAGGTTTTAGACACAGGAAGTCTTATAATTCTACCTCACAAAGATTGCTCAAGAAAGACAGACTGTTGAAGAAGTTGAATACCCCCTCAAAGGCCTCATTCACCAAGTTACATTCGCTTTCATAACCACGATAACCCGGTATTTGTAAAGCGCGAAATAATCACCCCTAAGGGTCTCATGGCACTGGGTGCCGTTGGGGAGATTAAGCGAGCTACTGCCCAGAGTCACAGGGTGCTGGACTGAGCTGCCGCCGGGAATCAAACCGTGAGCCACGTGCTCCGGTGTCAGCCACCCTGGCCGCTGCACCACACCTCTCCCACCTGCGACACACCTCTCCCAACACCACACCTCTGCAATCGTGCACATCTCACTGCTCACATACAGCTCATTTTTAGGTCAGGCTGCATGCGCTGCTCTGGCGATCTGTTGTAGTTGAGTACGGAAAGCCCCGCCCACTCCCCCGTCCATATTTTTCATTGGCATGTGTCTTTGTCCTTTGTAAATGCTGTCTTCTGATTCGGTAATCAGCTTGTTAGTCCTTCCTTAGTACCGCCTCTTCTTCATTTGTCAACCTCCCATGGCTACTGGCCCCTTTACTTCGAAGGTTACACAGTACCTGTTATTTTTTAGTTTTGTAAAATAGTTTCTGCTATTTCAGGCACGACGTGCTTTGTATACGTTTAGCGCGCCATGCGTGCTTTCACTTTCGAAGCAGCCGGGGCAAAGGCAGCCGCTTGTTTGCAATGCCACAGGTCTTGCATTTCGCATTTAAATGCGAGACCTATGGCATTGCAAATTTTTTTCTTGACCCTGCTGCCACACACTGACGTTTCATTTCCCACTGCCATGTTCGGCCGGCTTCTCATCTGGTCGCCGGACTCCAGTCCGGACTTTCTCCCTGCCCCTCTGTGCTGGGCGGGCGGCATCTCCTGCTGTCTGGGTTCACATGTGCCAGTGTATGCCAGGGAGGAGCCAGGAGAGAAGCAGCCAATGAGTGTGGAGTGCCGGGACCCCCACCCCTTTACTGACCACCACAGGAGCCCTCGGACCTAGAGACCGCACTGCTTTTAATTTGGCTTGATCCTCCGCCCCCATGGGTTGCGGCCGGGCCTCGGAGAGGAAATGCCAAGGAGAGGAAGCTCTGCCGGGAACTTCTTGCGCCAAGTCGAAGGATCTCAGGCATGTGTTGTGGGCGGGAATGGCAACAGGCGGGGAGGAGGTGCATTAATGAGAGCTGTCATCATGCCTGAGGTCTGACCCTAGATTAAACGCGTGCATGTAAAGATGATGGAGGAGTGTTGCACGGCGTGGGAGATGGAAGGGGACGAGTCACATCAGTAGCCCCACTTTAATGTACAGAACTCAGCCGTGAATTTGTCCTGACCATCATTGTGTAGCCTCGCCCCACTCCGTGCATATAGCACCAGCTCGTGTATAGCCGCACCCAATTCATAACCTCGTCTTTATTCACTCTCCTTGTATGTGCTAGCCCTTGTGCTAAGCCCCAGCCACTCTGTTCTTAGTCAAGCCCTTTGTGCATAGCCCCACCTACCACCTTGTTTTTAATCCTTTAGCGACGCCTTTATGTGCGTTGCGACTCTTTTCAGTAATTTTCACTGGTGCAGGTTTGCACGGCACCACACAAAAAATCTTTGTGGCACTTCTCGGTTGGTGTAAATGTTGTTTTTACTACTTCCATGTGGTGCAAATGACAGTGCAAAATTATTGGTGCAAAATTGCCCAACACAGCTGCAAGTTGCACGACACCTATTCATTACAGTTTTGTTTCCACTTCTTGCGTTGGCAAAATGTGTTCATTCTCCTTCACAAAGATAACAGTGCAATAGCTGTATTATTTTAATTTTTTTACAAAGGTTTGTCATAAATGAGGTATTCTGTAACTGAATAATGCATTTGAATTGTGTGGGAGATGACAGGCCTTCTAGATCTTCAAGTTAATCTGTGCGGGTCACTGTATCATGTTACGGTTCATGTATGCATAATATAATTTGCCTTCTCGTTTTTGTTTTTAATTATCTATGCTGTCATGTTTAAATGGCTCCTTTGTATGTATCAACTCTCGCAGCCCTGTTTTCAGAATACAGTCTTAGGTCGCCTGGTTATCAAGCGGCAAACATACCAAACATGGCAACGCAGACATTTACCAAGGATATGTCCCTTCACCCTTACGAATCTATACGAAAACAGTGTATTTCCGTCAATGGAATCTTTGAGTTAACAACTCAATACAGTATTTTCATTCATTGCATATATTATCTACAAAATAGTGATTTAAAAAAAAAACATTTCACCAATTGAAATAAGAAAAAAGCATTTGAGAAAATGTAGGTTGAGTTCAACCAATAACTTCATTGTATGTCTATTTTTTGTTTCACATTGGGTTTGTCTGGCTAGAGTTTCTTTAACCAAAGTTTTCTGAACGGCCCCAGCGTGTTTGAAAGCGTGTTGTTGGAGCACTCCCTCTCATGCGAACATGTGATACAAGAAGTTACAGTTAGGACACTGTGCCAAACAAGGTCTGCCTGGGTTCTAGGGCCATCAGCCTTTCAGGCAACAATTGTGCAATTAACTCAACATAAATATTCATCGTATACCAGTTAAATGGGTACTTTTCTTTGTGGCTATGCATTTCTTCCAACAGCGATCTCCTCAATGTCCGGTACACCAGGCCTCAGAAGTTAAGATCAACATTTATTTATTTATGCATTTTTATATAGCACGTACTTTACCCGTAGGTGTCATAGCGCTTTACAATAGAACCAAGTACATTACATAAGAACTTCCGAGTACATGGATTACATAGATACGAAACAGATACATGAGTCTAAACACAAAAAGAAAACGTTACAAAGGTGTGTGCGAAAGATGTGCAATTTAAACTAACAGTGTAGATATGATCTGCCAGTGTTGGCGGGAAGTGAGCACAAAGAGTATTGGTGGTAAGTGAGCGCAAAGAATATAGACGTAACATAATGATATTATATAGCATAGCATTCTGATCTCGACTCGTTGGTTAGTTCGAAAATACATCTAAATGGCATCCGAGGGCCCCAGATGCTATCCCTGTCCCCACGATCTCGCTACATGGGGGGAGCACGCCAGGCTGTAGTCAACATGCCCCAGGCATCCAGTAGTCAACAGCAGAGCACCGACCAGCTTTTCCCGCACAACTGCACAGGATTCTGATAATTCCAGTAGAATGGGGATGCTCTAGAAATCTGCTGGCCCACCTACATTCAGAGGAATGTTTTCAAGTAAACGGTTTACTGAACTATTCGGAAAGATTTGGGGTAAATGGTTTAATCTATTGTCCTGAGGGGTGTATGTGTGCATATGTATCATGATAACCTCGCGCAAGACTCTAGTCTTATGAATGATTTACAGGTCTCTGTCATCTTCCTTGCGGGTGTATACCATCCAGACATTGTGCTTGATTTTGCTGCCATTGTATATTTGTGTTTTGTTTTAAAAATCAACTTGATTATCAAAAAAAAGTAAACGGTTTACAGGAGGCAAGTATTCATCAGGTGAAGCAAAGCATCACCATAAAACACAGGCCCTGTTACCCTTGGAGGCAACATCAGAAAACTAGCTTCCCCTGTCCCAGGTTAAGGCCATAGATCAGAAGTACCAGCAAGAGGCGTGAAAACTCTTCCATTGATCCTTGATCCAATGAAAGGGGCTGAGCATGGGATTTCTAATTAAAATCTTGCTACACCACTGATAGAAATATTCATCTCTTTCTTTAATTACTTACTACCCTATAGCTTTCTACTTTCTTACAACACAATGTAATTCCTGCTGTTGGTGAATGTTGTGGTTTTACAACCAGTGCCCCAGGACACTTTACAAAAGCAAAATCTAAAATGAAAGATTTTCAGAAGTGTTATTTAAAAAAAATCTTCCAAAACTATCCCATCTCCCAGAGAAGCCAAATAAGACTCTAATTAAATAGATGCATTTCCCACATCCCAGTGAAACCAATAGGAAATAGCCTCAAAAAGTGCTGTTGCTAGTACGGCAATCAGGGGGTCCCCAGTGAAAACAATCAGGATCAGAAGTCTATTCACAGGTTCCTTGCAGAAGCAGGTTTATCTGTTAAGTTCTGCCGTTTCTTCCTGCCCTTTGAGAAATATGAAAACTCACATATTTCAAAGCTAAAGTAGATATTCAAATTCTGCCTGTCTTCAGATGTGTGTGCTGAAGGCAAATCTATCTATACTCTAGAAAAGAATTACTTTAATTGCGACCAATGATGCCATATTATGAATTTTGAGAGGCCATTGACTTTGGCAAGGTGAAGACTGATACAGTTGTTTAGCCTGCATTGTGTCACAAACATACTTCATAAACTGATACGTAATAACTATAGGTAACTGGACAGTGCCATTAGCACATCTGTTGTTACCAGTCAACACATTGCCTGGGAGTTACCTTTCCAGGTTGAGAGCTCCCCTTGTTTGTTTGTGTAGGTTTGTAATGACATCCACTTCTGTTTTGTTGCCCCCCCCCGCCCAAAGCTCCCCAGAGCGTTTGAATTGTTTTGCTAGATGTTTGCTTTAGTGAAGCCTGTTCTTTTTGGACGATGAAGAATTGGCTTGCATCTACGATTCGTGGAGCTTCAGGAGTAAGTTTTCATAGAATACTGGATTTCACATCGCTTTTTGGAATGAACTATAGCGCTTTAAGATGTTTAAATATTATGCATCCACGAAAATGCAAACCTCCCTAGACTTTGCATGGGTGGTACTGTCTTTTACTGCTTCCTGGTGTGGCGGGCACAATACGGGGTAGGGGTGGCATGTTATTTCAGTACTGTGTATCCTGTCTGTAGAGATTATTATTTATTCTCATTTTGTATGAGCATTATGCTGTTTCTCGTACGTGTTTCTTGTAAACATAAGTTCAAAAATCGTCTTCCTTCCCTGGGGCTTTATAATTTTTTGTATATTTGTTTATATCAACACTCTGACCCAGTCCGCTCTTCCTGTTTACCATTGGTTACGTGCCGTTAAATTTTGTTTTAATCTCTATGGTTGTCTAGACACTCTATCCCTTGAGTACGCCATCACTACAGGGTTCTCATAAAAAATTAACAAGATTCAAGGGAAGAAGGTTTATACGGTCACACCGTATTTTTCTCTAAGTTTACATCAACAGGGCACTTAAAGCAAGAGAGCATTGACTTTAGTCCATTCGTCATTATAATTGGGAATACAACTGTTTCACTTTGCTTTATTTGAGATCCAGATTTCGAGGTGGACACTGTTGGCGCTTGACAAGCTCACACATTTCACAAGCGGCTGCATGTTTTGGTTTCTCTTCATCGTTGCTCTTGTGCATACTACACG
Source organism: Calotriton arnoldi (assembly GCA_963921515.1). Taxonomy (NCBI): domain Eukaryota; kingdom Metazoa; phylum Chordata; class Amphibia; order Caudata; family Salamandridae; genus Calotriton; species Calotriton arnoldi. Next base: position 80,118 of record CAWUFW010003047.1, read on the forward strand.
ATATTTTCACATCATTTATTTCAGTTTGCCAGTCACAATGCTCCTGCATGACGGGGAATGGGCACTGTCTTGCTTTTTGACTTACAATGACAGCTTTTATGATACGATCGGTCCACGTCTCATTCATTTACTTTTCATTTCACCCAACCCTTTTTACTCACCCTTTCGGAATGCATGCAACTTCACCAACTAGCACCACGAGTCTGCACGTCATATCCATACATTTTTAAATCATCGGAACACCCGGTTCGCTTTAATCATGTATACTTACCCTGTGTTGCTGGTTGTGTGTATTCCAGCAACATTCATTTATTACTTTCTAGGAGAGTATATCCCCTCCGAGGCTAGGGTGGGCGCAATTGATTCATTTTATTAAACACATAAATTGTTCTGTGTTGCAAATTAATCTCTCAAATATTTGTAAATGTAATGCCTTGCTTTATCGTGCTCTCTTGTGCACACACGCTCATTTTTAGGTTGAGCCTAGCGGCAGCGCGCATGCACTGCTCGCTCTGCGAGACTACTATAGTAGAGTATGGGAGAGAAGCCGCGGCCACTCTCCGCTGATATTTTTCATTGGCTTGTGTCATTGTCTTTCGTAAATGCTGCCTTTGGATTCGTTAATAGGCTTGTTAGTCCCTCCTTAGTACGGCCTTGTCTTCATTTGGAACCTCCCATGGCTCCTGGCCCCTTTACTTGGCTGTTACATGGTACGTGTACGAATTTATTTATTGAGTTTTTCCTACATTAGGCACGACGACGTGCTTTGCTTACATTTAGCGGGCCATGCCCGCTTTCACTTTCGAAGCAGCCGGAACAATGGCGGCCACTTGTTTGTAATGCCATAGGTCTTGCATTGCCAATATTTTTAATTAAGATTGCGGTATTTCAGTGGGCGGACTAAAGTTACAGATGGCTTGTTATTGTGAGTAACCTATTTGATTAAACAACACTCTACATATGAGGCAAGGACCCGGGACCCAGAACCCCTGTGGTTTTCCGGTAACATCTGTCAGAACGATTGGATACTTCCAAGATAAGGAGTCTGTGCTCGTATGGGTGCGATCCTCTGATCTGTACTTTTCTATATTAACTGCTCTCGTGACGTGCTGTATGTCACGACATCCTCGTTGTTCGGTCTTTCGCGGTTGGGAGATGATTCTCTGGCACTTGCTACCTGTCCTGACTGCGATGGCTGAGCTGCGAGTGCCCAGAAACACCCAGGCAGCGCTACTCTCCTTTCAGCTCGTGCAAGCCCGGTGACTCACCTGTACTCAATGGACAGCAGCTCTCTTCAGCGCTTTCCAGGGAGGTCGCGTCCCATTTTATGATTGTCGGCCATGCCAGAGGACACCCCCCGAGACAGTTCCGGGAACCACACCTGGTGAGTAAGAGAGGGGGAGGGGTAGGATGGCGAGGCACACATCATTTTAAGTGCCCGCCGGCTTACTTGCAACAGCTGTCACCTGCCGGCCACATCTGCCCATTCACCATTTCATTCTCATTTCTAACGCCGACCACTTCGCAGTGACGTGAGTTTTGTGACGATTTCTTGGTCCAAACTGATATATTTTTGTTTTAGCTGTATCGAATGTCATTTGCTTCAATGAATATCGGATACTTTCATGTTGCACATCTCTAGTAATCTATTTTTGAAAATCTTTCTTACGGTTTTCACGAGACAGCAAAAATGTTGCTAAATTCGTTATTAACGTGCTTATTCCACTTTGGGGCATGACTGGTGCGCAGAAGCAAGTAATCTAGAGTAAAAGTGATATCACTTCAGAACCTTGCATTGTATTGACTGTGTCGATAGTGCCAGGAAGCTTACGGCAGTGTTTGCCTGCGCTTTACAAGTAATAACATTAATCTTAAATCAATGAACCTGGCATGTTGTATGGTGCCTTTGTCCTCCAGATGCAGCCAACCAGTAACAGCTGCAGCAACCAGCCAACTGGATCACTGAACCGCTGTCTGTTCTCCAATCAATGTATTTTTTTTTATTTTTGCTTGTTCTAACTTTTCATTTATTTTTTATTTTTTACCATACACGTCAAAGCGCCTCAACGTTTTATGAACCTACATTTTATACACGGACTCGAAGAGTGGCGCAGACACAACACGGTCCGCTTATCTGAACCCTTCAGTAGCCACATTATTTTTCCAAGAATTCGCCGGGTCAGCTAGGGGTAAAGAATTTCAGACTGCATTCTGAGTTGGTTGAACAGGAGCCTTCCCACAAGAGCTCCTTGTGAGAGCGCCTAGAGTAAGGGCTGGCTGTTATGCGCAGCGCCCAGAGCCCCGGAGAGGCGGGCCGCTACGCTATTAACTGTAAAGGTCAGGCAGAAACTGAAAGCTGTATAGGCAGCACACCCACTGAGAGCAGTCGGTACGAAAAAGATTAAATTACTTGTTTACATTCTGCCTAGGTGGGCAGTTAGTGAAGCATTTCAGAAGTACCCGGAGAAGTATGCATTCACATAGCAGTGATATTTACACATCTTTTCCCTTACCGGATTCAATATGAAGTGCTTATTATGACAATGTAACATCTCTGTTCCATTATATAATAAGATTACAGGTTGGGATTAGCTCTTGTTATTACAGAACCACCCATGGTTTTAAAACCTGTAATCACGGAAATGATGACAGATCCTAGAATTATACCGCCACTTTTCAATCACTGATTATAACCAATGAGGAATTTTTGTTTTTGAAGTAATACAAAGGGTGTACGAAGGCAACGGGTATGACATATGAAAAATATGACACTTCGGGGTTGTTGCACCAGTTAGAAACCAGTTATCCTTTGGGGGCGTTTTTACAAAGTTAAAAAAAATCTATATTTGCCGTACTGGCCAATGCGTACAAAATGTATATGCAACCTAAAATATCGGAAAGGAAAGGGGAACAAAGAGATTATGGAAGTTCAAAATAAATGTATAGGTAAAAACGTCATTAGATCATAGCAGACTTTATGTCCTGTGGAATTCTGCATCCCGAAAACAGAAGACTATGTTGAGAGGCTCCTGAAATATCCAAACTCACCGGTATTTCATAGGATGTGGGGTGTGGGGAGGGGGCTTAAAGTGAGAGGGTCCCCAGTCCTGCAGGGGCTACAGAAACCTGCGTTTTTAGCATCGATATTGGAAAGGGGTTTCCAACAGTAGTAATAAGAGGGACGGAGTTCAGCTAAATGTGTCTACTGGGTCTGTTTACCTTCCCGAGTCAAACTGCTTCCACATCAGAAAAGGCATTTGCAATGCAAGAGGTCTCGCATTTACGCAAGTTTAAGCTATTGGTATTGTAAATGATAATGCTTTTTATTTATGTTTTAAAAACCAAAACATAAAAAGGCATTGTCATTTACAATGCCAATAGCTCAAACTCGCGTAAATGCGAGACCTATTGCATTGCAAATGGTTGTTTATGCACACTGTTGAAATCTGACACCCCACTGTAGCTCACTCCAGATGAAGTTCCTACTGCAATTTATAAATCAAAAGAGAATATCTGCTGCCCTTAGCTTGTGCAGTCCAGTGTGGATCAGTGGATGTAGTGGGTGGACGTGCAGGCCCCATTAAAGAAGCTGTGTCTCTTTATAGCTGCTTATCTGGTCTCATTGTCTGCATTTGACTTAATTTTTCATTAAAAAAAAAAATGTTATACACTAGGTAAGACTTGTTTTTCGTGTCCTTACGAATTGCTCTTTGTAATTGTTTTGTTTCTAAAAGAACAAAACCGGAATTATTTAGATAATGTTGCCTGATTAGACTATTCTTCAATCTACATGAAACATTTCTCTCTATAAAAAGGTGTTCTGGGATTCAGTGTTTATGAAGAAGAGCCTGCGATGCCCATAACTATGATTACCAGAAAATAACTTTTTCTTGTGCATGGTTGAGAAATGATTTTCTTCGATAAAGTTGCATTTCAAGTGCTAATGTATGCAGATTATAACATTATTGTGAGTTGCTTTTTCACACCTGATATTTGTACTCTAAACCTGGCACATAGTAATGCATAGAGGGCTCAGTAGGATCGTCTCTGATTAAGGGAAATGTTTGATTTTACTGTATTCACAGATTAAATAACATTAGGGAAGAGGCGGTACATTCTTTGATTGTACACTCTGCAAGTACTACCAGTCTGACACCTGGTTAATGATTGCTGATAAAGTTCTCACCATTTATTTACAGACATGAACCAGCAACTCCTTATTATGGAGATGTTTCTGATCACCATGCTTTCCCGAGTCTTCTACAGGAAGAGGTACGATGAGCTCGAGTTCTCTGAGGCCGATGACCAGGAGACCAATGACAACACGCAAAATATAAAAGTCATTCTCAATGGAAAGTCTGCAGAAGATGCCACCATGACCATCTAGACCAAGCCTTTGATTCTGTGTTTTTGCACTGGAGAACCTACTAGCCATAAGACCTTTTTGAAGAAGACACACACCTGTCTCATCTTGGAAATGTATAGATTTTTATTGAACTCAAGTACATTACTGATATCTAGAGAGCATGACTTAGTATTGGTGGACATAATCATGTATATCTACAATGCAGTTAACATCGCTAATGCTAAACTCTGCATACATCACCAATGTAAACATATGCACTCTATTCACGTTTTGACTTTTGTTTGTTTTTTATATGGTTTCAATAATCTTACTTTAACCACTTCGATAACAATGTACATTTTGGACAAATGTTATTAGAAATGTGAGAGCAAAGAAATGGTATCCAAAGACCTTAATCTATTTTAAAACATGATTTCATTTGGCCACTAAAAATTTCAGAATGGAATTAGGACCTGGGGACTCCTCAATGCTTATTGCTGGTGCTCCACGGTTGATAGTCAAAGGGCTTAGGGATGGGGAGAATGGGATAATAAACCTAATTTCAGGAAATTCAGAGGGAACAATAGGGAAAGAGATGAAACTCTGGCAACTATAAAATAGGAGAAAGATGTTAAACTAAATGTATTGGGTGACTCATCAAATGTTTAGAATTTATCTGAAGGCTGTGACCCATAGGATTGAGGTTAGAATACAAAGGGCCTGATTATGACTACGGTGGTGGTGCAGGCAGAGGCGGTCCTTCCGCCCTATTATGAGTTGGGCAGTCAGACCACCATGGGATCGCTGCTACCGCCAGTGATCTTAGATCCCTGGCGGTCGGTCTGAGGCCTGCAACATGACGGCAGTGCTGCTGTAGCACCACCAAGCATATTACAAGTTTCCTCACCGCCTTAGTTTTCATGGCGGTGAGCCCACCATGAAAACTGTGGTGGTAAGGAAACTGCCCCCTGGTGCCTCGGGGCCATGGGGATGCATGCATGGGGGCACATGGTGTGCCCCCCTGCCTGCATGCATGCCCAGCTCCTGCATGGCATTGACTTAACAGTCCATGCTGTGCAGTATCTTGCTTTGGTGTTCCCATTGTGGTGCCTTTCAAAGGCTCACCGCCTGGGACCGCCAAAGCACCGTCCGCCAGACCAGAAGTAAACTCCTAATCTGGCGGGCGGTGTCAGTACGGCTTTGGCGGTGTGGCAGCTGGGCACTGGTGCAACGGCCCGCTGCCACACCGCCAAAGTCGTAATCAGGCCCATAGTATTTTCGGGACCTTATACAGAGTATTTGGCCATTTTGAATCTACGACATACCCAAAAGGATATATTGCTTAAAGTCCAGGTAAGGATCTCAAAATGATCGAGTGGTTGATAAAAACGCATTGAGGGAGGATATAACTTATCTTAGAGGAAATTAAAACTATGTAAATATGTGCATGCTGGAAGTAATGTAACAGTGGTTGAGCAGAGAATAATGTGCAAGAGCAACTTTTGTATTTTTGAAATATTACATGCTGCTAAAAGCAAGCATTTTCAACAGAAACATGACTCTACAATTGTTATTAAATCAGGCTGAAAGGTATTCGGGTAAGAAACGGATTGATTTTTAAATTGAAATGGCCCTTACTTAACAGAACTTTCTGACAGCAGTGATAGAGAAGGCAAAATCTATAACTAAATCCAAGGAGGTTTTGAACAATAGTAGTGAATATGCAAGGGTAATCTGTGCATCCTTTAGACACTGCAAACTGGAAAGCAGGCACCTTGACTGACCTGGGAGTATACTTATGTTAGCGCTTTTCTTACTGCAAATATGGGGTCCATAAAGCGCTATGTGATGAATCAAAATTTGCAACTGAGACCGGTCAACAATTCAGTCAATTTAAATAACATACAGCACATTAGGGTCCACAGTGAAGACTGAGAATGGTGAAGTTTCAAACCATGAAGGTTTTTAAAGGTTAAAAGGTTTGCAGAAGGCAAAACTTCGTTAGTATCAATTAATAGGCGATACATAAATGCATCAATCAATATGAAGTTCAAATCAAGTTGAGTTATAAAGAAAAGAAGACGACCTAGCTTGAGTTGCCTCAAAGGAAAGGGTTTAGAAAATCAGTTCTTCCATAAAGAGAATATCCTGAGTCTCCAACACTGCTCTAAGCTGCATACAAGCATCTCTCTGCTTGTCCTGAGCTACAGTCTACTCTGCACTAGCTTAAATCGCACAGTTCTAAAGCGTGTTACACCTACACGTAGTTCTCACAAAATTATCCAATCCGGTTACAGTAAAACAATACAATCTTGAGCTCATTAGCTCCTCAGTAGCCTTCACAATAAAGCTTCTTTTTACGTCCTTCAAACTTACATTTATCTGCAATAAAACAAGATACGTTGAACCAGCCTGTATCCTGCAGATGTACTGTTGCAACCAATTTTAACATTCCTTGATTATCACAGCAAAGGATACATTTCACATGAGAAAGAAAGCAAAGGAACATCACGTTTTTTTAATTTGGAGTTCAGCTTCACCTAGAAATAAAAGTTCAAGTGTCATAAAGCAAGATAGCATCCAACTTAGCCATTTTAAAATGCAAGGCTACATTAGCTATGGTCAATCTAAACATGAATAATACATAGTTAATAAGATTTGCACGTTTACATGTTAATGATAATTCAATGCAAAAATATATAGTATGAAAAAACCCTTCACATTCAGCCAACCTGGATGTACCAATTTAGATCTGCAAGTAAAAAAGAACTGAATATGTAAATAAAGGACACGAAAAAGCAAATTTAATTATCATTCAAAGCAAAATAAAAATAATTTAAATTCAACTACATTGCTAAATTATTTTTATCATCCTGTTGCTTGGATAGGAATCTCTATTAATGATTTAATTTGGCTTAGGTCACAATTGAAAACGTGAAATCATAATTCTGTACAATTACTCCTATGCATAGACTGAATTTCCAACTATTTTGGGATATCAAACAATACCAGAAGTACTACTGGAAATCTACATATGTGTAAAATCTCTGCATGCGAACTGTAACTATGTGTATAATTCTGCATGCTTAAATAAAAATCAAATGTGCAATTTATGTTTCTACCAAGGGAAAATGCATTTCTCCAAAGAGTAAGTCCTTCCCCAAGCCTCAGATCCTATATACGATGCTCTCTTCCTGTTCCAGCTCCTCTAATGCAGTTACTGTGGCTCTTGATTTGGGCAAATTTTATGGGTATCTATGGTGTGGACAGGCCAGGAAACTGTAAATGTACATGTTTATGGATGTTCACTAGTTTATACAGGTGGAACCACCCAGGAACACAAACAAAATGGCCCTGGGACACTGTTTTTTTTGTAAATTGTATTGGTTTCAAATCTTTGATTAAGTCATTACAAAAACATTACTAATGAAGATTGTACCAGGAATTACAAGATAGTAAAATACATCAGTTATGTACCAATCACAAAGAAATAATCATCAATGATATTGTGAGAACATAGAATTCGATTTGTTGGTATATATTCCTTCACTAGACCTGCCCTCCAAATTGTTCATTGTTTGAGGATATGACAAAATAATTATTTGTTATGTGGTACTTCATGCACTACAGGGAGCCTCTGGTTCACAAGTATTCTCTGGTGTCTGCTGTTTATTTGAGAGATAGGTGCACAGCAGGCCCCATATGCCTTGAGGTCATGACATATGAAGTTGAAGTGTGGTATATGTGTCAACAGTGCCATTGAAAAATACTGTATCTTTCAGGCTTGAGAATGAGAATTGGGCCTAGCAACCAGGCCTTTCCTGCTTTACCTTTGTCATCTGTTCACCTAGGGTTGTCAGAAAAGTGTCATAGTAGAATAGCAAGAGGAAAGTTATCTATAGAGATTTGTATGACCCTAGGAATAACGTCTACGAAGGCCTCTCCAAAGTCATGAACTCCCAGACAGTGCCATGACAAAAGACATCCACGAGAGTATGTGAGCATCTACGACAGGATGAAATCTGGATCTATGAGGAATGTGGGATATGAGGATTGCACTGTGTGCTTGAGTCAAAAATATATGAGACCTCCATTGGAAATGTGTTCAGCTATGTATTAAATTGCTACACGATTAGGAATGCGCCATCTTGGATAGAAGGCCAATTTGTGTTAATAATCTGTCACCAAGTCTAGGTTTGCCAGTGTTTTCCTCATCAAATAAAGTGTGAGGTTGTCTAGCAGTGGTGTAGCTGGGGAGAATATTTCCATCTAACTTGCCCTGCCAATCATCTCCTACCTGAACCATGCCATGCATTGCACAGTATAAATTAGGGCAGTAGGCCTGAGGGCTTTACTTGCCAGTATAATCTGCAAAGAACTGGATTCAAGTCGATCCTTTTCAATAATAAGGTGGGGCCAGTGTTTGTAGGTGTGGTACCAGAAAGTTGCAAAATGCACTTGTGCAGCAAAGTAGTATCTCTTGAGGTCTGGGACCACAAAACCACTGCTCCTATGGGAGGGTAAGAATAGTCCATCCAGTAAGGGCAAGGGTCAGTTTTCACCACACTGCTGAGCCAACGCCAGATACTCGCGTTCACACGGCTGACGTTTACCAGCGAGAGTGACGGATCGTGAGACTGTGGACTAGTACACATTCACAAATAAAGGGGGTTGCAGGTATGCCCATGATGGGCAACTACCCGGTATAAAAAACAGATACAAATTGGTGCAGTGTGGTGAAAACTGACCCTTGCCCTGATGAATTTGCCGTAAGTTCCCTTTGGCATTGAAACATGTTGGCCCTCTATAACTAAGTAGATAGTAGGCAACAGTGTGTCCTGGTTTTAAAGTGAGCAGACCCACAGCACGGAATAAAATAACACAGCCAGTGGTTGTCTAGCTCGTTTTTAGATTTGGAACAGCGGTATTCAAGTCCAGATCCCGCTACTCCTTATAGGGTTGGTAGTGCCAAATGCCCGGATAAGTTATCTGGTACACCGGCAACACGCTATACCATACTGAGCACTTCTTTTTCTTTTCTTATTTCACTACAATTTTTTGTTATGGGTTGGTAGTCGCTGATGATGAGAACCTGAGGATGCAGGTGAGAACCAATCTGCAAACTCCCATGGTGTTACTCCCGTGAGGCACTGCCAATCTTCTCCACCACTTTTTCTTTCTTCTTCTATTAAAGTTTGGTTATTTACACTAGAGGGTGGTATAGACCATGGGAGACAGAGCCCACAGACACACCTTTTTAATGAATAGCAGGTGATCAAGGATTCCCTAGAATAGACGGAATCAGTATAGCCGCTGTTCAAGTCACACAAAATTGCGTGACCATAGACTTATGGAGGGATCTCCGAATACTTAATTCACCTAAAGATCAGGTCCTTTGGGATATTAAGCACCCCGGATCCTGCCCAGTGCAGCGTTTCGGCGCCACAGTGAGTCCCGCACTACCCACCACTGATTACGGGGTAATCCGCTAGCGTGAGGACCCCGCAGGCTGGCTGCGAGACGCCGCCGGGCGGAGACAACGTGAACTCGACCTGCGGCCAGTGCAACGCGGCCGGGGTCGTGCTGGTGACGGGCCCCCAGACTTTAATTACTGCGGTGTCTGACAGAAAGACACATGATATCCTAATCCCCCCTGGAAGCCTGCGGGCCTCTGTTGTGGCACTCGTGAAGAGAGTCGATAGTGCTAAACCCCGCGTCTTTGATAAGGGCCTGGCGAGGGGTCGCGAGACACCGGAGGCGCTAAGGTGGATTGCACCAACCGTTTGTTAGACCTGGCACCATTGGCGTGGGTCTCCCTTCCATCTTTCGCTTTTGTCTCCTCTGTGTTTGCTGGTGTTAGATGCTCTGGGCGCTGTGCCACTGCCATTCAGTGCTACAGCGCGAATGCTCCCTATTGTAAATTGACTGGATGAATTGGTATTCCCATAATTGGCTCATTTGATTTACCTGTTAGTCCCTAGTATAGTGCACCGGGCGTGCCCAGGGCTGGTAGACCGAATGCTGCTGGTGGGCCTGCAGCGCTGATTGCGCCACCCACAGAAGCAGCTTGTAAAGTGTGTCTCAGACCTGCCATCGCAGAGCCTGTGCGCAGTCCAGAACTGCCATTTTTGACTGTGAAGTAAACCCACTTCCCAGTCCCTCAACCTTCCCTTGGCATCATGTAAGTCACCCCTATGGCAGGGTGCATTGTATGTGAAAGGTAGGACCTGCCTTGGTCTGTGTGGCATGTCCTGATAGTGAATTACACTCCATTTCGTTTTTCACTATTGCAAGGCTATCTGTTCCCTTAGGCCAGAATGGGCAGTTTGATTATTACATCCTATAATCCTAGCTGACCCAAGGAACATGTTTGGAAAGTCGAATTTAGTATGCCTGAGCTCAGAATATTAAAGTACATCTTTTAGTGAGGATTATTTTTATATTCTGTGTTTGAAAATACCACTTTTAGAAAGTAGGTATTTTCTTGCCTCAGTCTTCCAGTGTGCTCTGCTGTTATGTGTATTGGCTGTCTGGTCTTGGAGGGACAGGGCAGGCTGAGCCCGACCTGGATTGAATAGAGAGATCTGCAGTTGGAGTATGGGGAGGGGTGACCCTTTGATCTGAGCAGGGCTGTGCCTGGCAAGGTGAATGATGGCTCCACCTCCCACTGCGCGTCTGATGGCAGACCCCTCTTCCTCAAAGGCAGGATGCAGCCTTGTAAACAAAGTGCTCCAGGACCACACCGAACTGGTTCTGGCTGGGTTCAGTGACTTGTGACTTTTGAGAACAAAGACCTGTGGGGTATAAATATCTGGGCCAAAACCCCTACAGGGTGTGTTACTTCTGGATGTCAAGACGAACCTCTGTCCGTGTAACTAGAGGGAAAGGACTTTGAAACTTTCATCCATCTTGCTGAAGCAACTACCCAAGGGCCTGATTTGAGCTTGCCTCCTGCTGAAGTCTCAGGGACATTAGACTTCACCCATCAGCCTTCTGAATTCCTATTGAGGGGGGTTCTACTCGCAGGTGAGGCTTCTGTCGAGAATTCCAGAGCCTCTGGGTCTACTGCGGGGAACGCGGGCTGAGAATCATCGCTATCGCTATTGTGGGCCGCTGCAGCCGAGGAGCTGTTGCCGCTGAGAGCCCGCATTTGCCTGTGCTACGAGAATCATCGCTATCGCTATTGTGGGCCGATGCAGCTGAGGAGCTGTTGCCGCTGAGAGCCCGCATTTGCCTGTGCTACGAAAATCATCGCTATCGCTATTGTGGGCCGCTGAAGCTGAGGATCTGTTGCCGCTGAGAGCCCGCATTTGTCTGTGCTACGAGAATCATCGCTATCGCTATTGTGGGCCGCTGCAGCTGAGGAGCTGTTGCTGCTGAGAGCTCGCATTTGTCTGTGCTACGAGAATCATCGCTATCGCTGTTGTGGGCCGCTGCAGCTGAGGAGCTGTCGCCGCTGAGAGCCCGCATTTGCCTGTACTACGAGAATCATCGCTATCGCTATTGTGGGCCGCTGCAGCTGAGGAGCTGTTGCCGCTGAGAGCCCGCCTTTAATCACCGTCTCAGGATCATCGTGAGTGCACGCCGCGGACTGCTGCAGCTGGGAGCTGTGGCTGCTGCGAGTCCGCCTGTCATCATCGCGGCTTCCTCCCGAAGCTGCGTGCCGTGCCCCTTTAAACCTCAGGTACATTGTGCATCACCGGGTCGCGTAGACCCCGGCCTCGAACTAAGTTCGTTTCACACGCTTTTGAGTGCTTTTATTGCCTTTTAAGTGAATCTATATTTACGTGCATTGTGGCTTCTTGATCGTCTTTGAGCCTTGTGTTAAGCTTATATAAAGATACTCATTTTTCTAGAGCTACTTGTGTGGTGTCCCTTTGTGGTGTCTTCACTGCGTTATTGTGTATGGTCATAAATGCTTCACACACTGCCTCTGAGATAGGCCTGTCTGCTCATGCTACGTTACCACAGGGTTGAGCAGGGGTTATCAAAGAGTGTTGCCCCCTTACTCTGACTTAGGAAGAAGGGTCCCTACTTGGACATTGGCGCCAGCCACTGCCAACTATAGATCCCCATTTCTAACACCGTTACAGAGCACGCATATGTGAGGAGGTCAGCAAGAGCATAGCCTACGACCTACTGAGCTACACACATTGCTCCCTGGCGATTGACACACGTGGCTGGGGTAAGTCTCTAGCTGTGAAAGCAGCACCTATAACGCTCACTTAGATACGCTTCCACGCAGCACGAATTGAGAGACTGTTGTCCTGCCATTTGGCAGTGGGGCGCAGCAACGTCTACAGCACCTTGCGCTATCGAATTACCTGGGCAGACCGGTCTTTCAAGCCCGAGTTGAGGAGAGCCTTGCCTGCCATAGTTTGCCACGCACTAAGGCCTGCTGCGAGTGTGAAACCCACGCCCTCACAATGGGGAAAGTCGACAAAACTCAGCTGAAATTATCCTTTGACCAGCGAAAATCAAGGACCAGAGACAACACACCGGAGGAGGGCCCTGACGTGCAAGACGAGACCCGGGAGCAGGTTGATGGAGATATCCGCACCATGCTGGCTTCCATGCAGAAAAGCCTACAGGCCAGTCTGTCCGCTATAGACTCTAAGCTGGACTCTGTCGTACCGGATGGACAGAATGACGGAACGCATGGACAAGCAAGTAGAGAGGATAGATATGGCGGAACACAGAGTTACCGAAGTGGAAGAGGCGCAGTCAGGCATGAACACCACACAGAAGCAGACGACCAAAGCGCAACAAACCCTGCAAGATAAGGCAGAAGACCTTGAAGCCCGTTCTCGGAGATGTAACATACGTATTACGGGACTGCCAGAATCCACGCAAGTGGGGACCATGGAGCTCTTTGTGGAAAAACTGCTCCACACCCTCCTGGGCCCGACAAGTTTTCTTCCATGTTTGTGGTGGAAAGAGCACACCGCTCCCTGGGCCCGAGACCTGCCCCGGGGGCCCCACCGCAACCTATTATTGCTAAACTCCTGAACTACAGGGATCGGGATAATGCCTTGAAGTTAGCTAGAGAGAAACAGTCCTTGCAGTTTGAAGGATCTACGATCTTGCTTTATCCTGACTTTACAGCCCGAGTACAGGAAGCTCGCAAGCAATTTGCCCCACTCAAGAGGCAATTACGAGATCAGAATATCTACTACGCCATGTTATATCCGGCGAGACTACAAGTTAATAGACGGGGACAGTCTAGTATTTTCACAGACCCCAAGGCGCTGCAGAAGGCACTGAAGGAGTGGGCTAGAGACAGGTGGAGGAGCCCGGAACATGCTGCGATAGAAGGCGCTGATGGAGGAGGGCTGGATGAACAGGACTAGCGAGAGACCCCTCCTTCTGAACAGATAAGATGGGGACATTGGGGGGCAGCTTGCTAAAACTGTTGTTGTGACATATACAAATGCGGAGCTACAGTCAGGGGTTGCGAGGCAGCTGGTCGGAGGGTTGGGGAAGGATAATAAGCCTCAAAATTAATATCAAGCTGCACACTTCGCTCTGGGAATAGCGCTATACCTCATACGAGGACAAGGAGAATGGTTGAGCCACTTGATTTGATACCTAATGCAAATAGATAAACGGGATGGTGGACGGCAATGGGCTGTTAGCCTACCGAAGTCTCAGTGCAACACGTGCTGGCAACATCCGCCTACGTGCGTGCGCCGCAAACTGAGTATAGCCTCATATACCATGATAACAGAGTTGTTAGATGTGATTTTGTTATGATGATCAGGGGTTTTGTGGGGGGATCTCGCCAACGTGCAGTTGGGGAATGCTTGGCGTGGGTGGGGGGGGAGGGGTATTGAGACAGACATGTTGCAATGTTTTCAGGAATGTCAGGTTTGACTGGTCAGAAATACCTCTGAGTCCAGCGGGGCATTGCTACCCGGGCTACACTCTGATACCTGTCGAGTGCAATGATGAGTCAGAGTGAGCACACTGTGGCTACAACTACTGGGCTGCGAGCCCTGACTTGGAATGTTCGGGGCCTCAACGACCATAGAAAATTACGAAAGATCACTGCTTACCTGGTTAGACATCGAATAGATATCGCCTTACTACAAGAGTCACATCTACCCCTGAGCAGCGCCATGTTTTGCAGTAGAAACCTGTTGGGGAACACACACGGGGCGGGTTTTACTACTCATGCGAGAGGGGTGGTCACTTGGGTGAATCCAAAATCTCGCCTTAAACTGGAACCACTTGATTCAGACACGGAGGGTAGATATGTTATATCACGATGTATAGGGAAGGGAATAGACTTGATTGTGGTTAACGTATATGGCCCTAACTATGACGACCCGAGATTCTATACTTCCATCACTGACAAGATGCGGGCCCATGTTGGGAAACCTCAACTCTGGGGGGGCGATTTTAATTGTGCTTGGAACCCAACTTTAGATCGATCGGGAGGCCCGGAAAGACGCGTCAGGGCTGCGGCTCGCGCCATTGCGGATACGATGGCTCAACTGGAACTGACGGATGTGTGGCGGCAGCGGAACCCGACTAGAGGCGGATATACGCACTACTCGGCGTTCCATGATTTGCATACAAAGATTGATTATTGGCTAACTTCTCAGAACTTATTCGCGAGGGTAAGGGAATGTAATGTGCTCCCTCATACTTTCTCGGATTACTCCCCTATACTATTAGTTGTGGTCACCCCGGAGAAACGGATTCCCCCTTTTACCTGGCGCTTCCCTCCATATTCCCTGCTTGATGCTGTTTTTAGGTTGGAGATGGCTGAGGCGATAGACACTTTTATTACCCATAATATTGGCTCGGTAGACACATTCGCAACTGTATGGGAAGCATTCAAAGTCTACATTCGTGGAATAGCTATGGCGAAACACTCTGGGGTACTTCGAACACTCCGAAAGAGACTCTCTGATTTGGAGGGCTCCCTTAAACTGTTAGAACGCCAATTGGTTGCTGGCGCGACTGACGCTGAAGCAGCGACATTCAAAATGCTATTAGATGAATACCATGAAACGGCAGACGCGGAGCTCAAACATTTAGGTAAATACGCGACGGCGCGCACGTATGGCGAGGGGGAGCGCCCAGGCGCTGTCCTGGCCTCCCGCCTGAAGAAGCGCAGAGAGACTACGGTGGTGTCTGAAGTTAGAGACGAACAAGGGGAGCTCATAACGGGGGAGACAGAGATATTGGAACGGTTCCGTCAGTACTACTCGACATTGTACCGCTCCCGCGATGAGGGTGTGGAGTCGGAAATGTTAGAATATCTGACTCATGTGAAGCTACCTTGGCTAGCTAACGAACACCGCGAATACCTAATGCGCCCACTTGAGAGAGAGGAGATTCTGTCTGCGCTGGCAGGGATGTAGTCGGGTAGAGGCCCCGGGGTAGACGGGCTTACGGTGTCTTTTTACAAAGAATTTAAAGATCTATTAATCCCACATTTAGTTACGTTGTTTGAGGAAATGGTGGTGGACGGCATTATGCCGCCGTCCATGAGAGAAGCGGTCATAGTCGCGATCTTGAAACCGGGTAAAGCTCCGGCTGAATGTTCATCGTACCGACCCCTGTCCCTACTATATGTGGACACTAAGCTATACGCAAGTCCTTGCTGCCCGACTAACACCGCTAGTTTCGTACTTAGTGGCCCCAGAACAAGCAGGATTCGTCCCAGGTAGGAACCTGACTTACAATTTAAGAACGGTTTTTGGGGCGATACAGCACACCAGGCAAGACGTGCAGGCAGTGGCAGTCTTTTTAGACATGGAAAAGGCTTTTGACTCGGTTGAATGACAATTTATGAAGCTTGTTCTGACTAGGATGGGAGTGGGAAATATGTTCCTACAAATGATGGGGGTCTTGTATAACTCACCAACTGCTAGAATAAAACTTGGCATTTCCGTTACGGACCGGATATACATCACCAGGGGCACACGACAGGGATGCCCTTTATCCCCGATTTTATATGCGCTGGTGGCCGAACCGTTAGCATGCGCCCTGCGGGAGTACCATACTCATAGGGGTATATGTTTCCCGACCTACTGTCTCATAGTCACCACGTATGCTGATGACACGCTTCTCTACGTTAGGGATCCTGAGCAAAATCTGTCCCCTATACTAAGGGAGGTAGTGAAATTTGGGGCGATCTCGGGTCTCAGAGTAAACTGGGCTAAGTCTACAATCTTCCCTCTCACCCCGATTACTGTCCCTTTTACACCCGAATACCCGTTACAATGGACAACAGAGCCAGTCCGATATTTAGGTATAATGATACATACGGACTCGGAAGTGGTGTTCCGTGAGAACTATGGGGTTGCTATTAGTAAGCTGGGAGAAGACATAGAGAAATGGATCCGACTACCGCTGTCGCTACTTGGGCGTATATCGATCATGAAAATGGTAGTACTCCCACGTTTTTTGTTCCTGTTCTCCAATGTCCCTATGGTCCTCCCCGGGGTTTTCTTCTGCACACTTAACATGCTACTGACTAAACTTGCATGGGCAGGTAAACAAGCTAGGGTCAGATGGGATGTTCTTACACTTCCTTACTGTTTAGGCGGGCTAGGGGCACCGGATCTTGATTTATATTACAGGGCGGCACAAAGCGCTCATGCTTACCAATGGATACACGGCTCTCCAGACACGCCACATATACAAATAGAACGAGTGGCATACTCTCCCCTTCCGCTGCCCGCCATGTTGTATACACCCCCTGACCGCAGGACAGGGATTCTAGATTCCATAAATGCGACGAGACATGCCTGGCACCATCTGTTGAAGTTGCATGTTGGTGCGATATTATACTCCCCGCTGGCCCCCCTAGAGTGGTGCCACTGGCTACCCTCGTGCAAGGATACAGGAGTGACTAGAGCGCTCAACTCCATGGGAGCAACGACTATTGGGGATATGTTCCTAGAGGGGAAGGCCAAGAAGTGGGAACAGTTTGTGGGGCCTGACAATACTGCTACACTACTACAAAGGTTTCAATTTCACAGAATGAGGCACGCAATGATAGACACCCTAGGCCCCGACCTAGAAGAGCCACCTGAAGTCACACCACTTACATATACTATAAAGGCGGTTTCCCCAACCAAAATTGTGTCAAAAATTTACAAATGATCATTGGGGTATCGGAAAACTTCTACACTAAGTTGAGACTAGCTTGGCAAACTGACTTAGATAGAGAGCTAGACGATGTCACTTGGAGGTATTGCTACGAAAACACGAAGCGGATCTCGCTGAATGGGAGACACAGGCTCATCCATTTTAAGTTCCTAAATAGAATGTATTAGAGACTGTGTTGATATGGACTGCGGGACACCGCTGCCTGTGATCGCTGTGAGGAACCCAGGGCGTATTTTTTCCATTTAGCATGGTCATGTCCTGGAATTAATTTTTGGGGGGTCTTGGTATTTAAGGAACTAAGCAATATTATAGGCACACCAATATTACCAGATCCCACACTGGCTTTGTTGGGGTACTCTAAACTACTTCCCAAAGTAATTTTCAGGTTAGTAGACATGGGCTTGTTAATTGCCAGACGCTGTGTGGCACAGCGCTGGTCAAAAAGCCTGAATCCCTCCATCACAGACTGGAGTAGAGATATGTTGTATTGCAGCATGCAAACAGAGGTTTATAGTGAGCTTCTACCCCCGCGTAGTCGACCTAAAAACTTCTGGGCGCTATACCAGACATATTTTCTGACTAAAGGTGAGACGCCCGGCGGAGAAGTGTCGGAGGCGCGAGAGGGGGAGGAGGCGGTAGAGCACTGAGTACAAGACGGCAAAATAGGGTGGTTGGGGACTGGGCTGGAAACCGCAAATCTACGTTGAGATGAAACTGATCAGGGGGCCTGGTATTGACATGAGTGCTGCTTATGTCATAATTTATGTTATACGAATTACTGCTGACCCAGAGGGTATGGACTGAGACAGTGCACTATATGATAATTACTGATATGAATGTATGTACATTGCTATGTCGCGTTGCATTCCTTTTGTGCAAACCTATCTTTATACTGCAGGAAGTCATGTCTCTTTGTTTTGTTGAAAATGACAATAAAGTGTTTTTAAAAAACCCACATAGGAAATTATACACAAGATCTCCACATTGGAAAATCCACACAGGACAAAATTCAAGTACAAATAAAGGTGTATCTAAATTTTAGAAATCATTACAGAAGGCTTAAAAGGCAACAGTTAGTCAATTCAATTGAAAATACTATGAATGGAAATAAAGAGGAATCAACATAGGCTGTGGAAGATGCCCCTGATCTAGTCACTAGCAAGAACCAAATATGGCCTAGCACAAAAGTAATAATAAATTAAGGAGTAAATAATGATAGAGACTGTTCAGTTTAAAGGCAGGAGAGAATCATGAAAAATCACTATGTATTGATCTAATAAGAAGACTAACATGGAGTCTGCCTTCAAGGAAAGCAAGGAAAAGAGCGGTCTCCCTTCCCAAAACAACTGTTTTTATAGCATGTTAGCAGCAGGGATTCAGCCCTAACTATGATGTGAAATGGAACCATGGTATGTAACCTAGAACTGCTACAATTCAAGCCAATCATCATTTACAAATTGCACTATAGAAACCTTCCAAAAATTAATAGCCTATGAGTATCTATGACCTACATCCATGAGGAAATTGTATTGCATTACTAAACAATAGCTGCTTGAAAATATGAATAGGCCATGTTCTACCAGCAAGACAACAACATTGAATGTTTAAACATTGTATGTTTGTTCCTCCGGCAACAATCAGTGAACTCATACATTGTTACAGCAGAAATACACAGAATCTCCACAGAACAGGCATGTTTAATTTATTTACTCAAGCGAGAAAGAGCACTGTAGGAACGCAGTGCCCATTGCAACTTTTTAAAGCCTCTTTTCAGTGCAATCAAGCAAAGACCCAATATTAGGTTTGGTGCCCACTTATCCTAACTTAAACACACAATTTATTAAATACTGAAGGATATTTTTAAATCTCAGTGCACAGAGACACAAGACAGAACATTTAAAATGTGTAGTGTATGACATTACAAATAAATCTGAGACCTTGTTATGTCAACTGTAAAACGCTTCATTATGAAAATACAATGCACTTTGCGACTCAACTATGTTAATTTAGCATGCAATTTTATTAATTAAAAAATCGTGCCATCAGTTGCAATTATTTTGGCAAGGATTTTATTATCCAGGTTTAAAAGGTATAGGGTTCTGCAGGATGTACTCTACATATGTGTCGGCCTACTCCACTACTGTAAATTTGTGTTGATACCTTTCCTTCAGTCACAGGAAAAATAAATACCTGTTGCACCTACCATTCTGCTACGTCTTATCTTAAGGGTACCTGCTTGTAAAGATAGGAGTGCATTCCAGCTGTAATATAATGTGTAGACCAAGCTTGGTCATGTGCTAAATTCCCTCAGGTTAACACACACATCCACAAACAGGCTTGCTCAGACAGAATGCGCACAATGAAAACAAACTCAAGAGTTATAAAATATTTTTTACTTTGGAAAGTATATAAAAGGTGAAATCTAGGAGCATGAGGTCTGTTGTTAGTTGGTAGCGATTGGGTAAAAACTGTCTTGAGGAAGGAAATACCTAACTTAAATACTTCCTGAGTCTAGGTAGGGAAACTAAATGTCAAAGCAAGATAAACAGTGGGCTTTGAGGGCAATCTCTCTATACAACATCAAAAGGGGTAATTTAAGAAGACAAAAAGAGTCCAATTACAAGTCCATACGTCTTAAATCTAAGTCAGTGAAAATTAAGTCTCAAAAGGTTCAACAGAAATAGAAAGACATTCCCCTAACCCAAACACGGTCTCCTCCTGGTTGTGCTGGGTTTGGGACACAAGTGTCTACCCATCCTGCATGTCAGCAGTGATTGGTGGGTGGGCAGGACAAGACTTCCCTTAAAGAATGGTGGACACTGGGTGCGAAGAAGAAATGGAGACAATGGACGACCTGGGACCTACAATAACATTGTGTGGGGGGGTTGATGGGGCTCAAGAAGGCAGTAGTTCAAGAGAATAACAAGCAAGCTGTGTTCCAGTGATGGTCAACTAGGACATTGTGCACGTCCTTGAAGCCCAAGCGAGTCACTACAAACTCCTCGACAAGGAGGGGGCTTCATGACCTGTTGACTAGTATCCAAATGGCTGATGGCTTTCTGGACTCCTGCCGAGCACATAAATGGAGAGGAAGGTAGAGGGGCCACATCTGAGAGCTCATGGGTGTCAAGGGCCAAGCTCTCTCTTGGCCTAGCTTTTCCTTTAGGTAGACCCTGTTTGTTGGAGGAGCAGGAATGGGAAGAGGGAGCATCAGCCCTGCACTAATTGGGACATCAACACTGACCTCGAGATGGCATCAGACCCCAATGTCAAGGGACCTATTCTTCAGATATCCTGGTGTCATCCTGGCCAGGAGGATACCTGTCATCAGTTTCTTCATGGCTAGTGGTGTACAGGGTGACCCGTGTCTACCTAAAGCCTCCAACCAGAGAGGTTTTGTAAAGTGACATGTCTGGCTCTGGGTGGCCACACCTACACCTCACTGGTGGTGTCATAATCCTCCTCCGTGGCGATGTTTGTTGATGCCCTCCTTGCAGTTGATCTCCTCCTCCAGCTTTGCTTACTGTCCTGTTGTTCTTTGCCTGCTTTCTGGCTGCCTGATGCAAAGGAAGAGGGAAAGTGGGAAAGGATCATCACTACATGTTGTTACTGCTTCATGCCCTCCTTCATGTCCATCAAGGAGCAACATTTTAATTTGTCTATGTGTAACTCTGGTCAACAAAGGAGGGACTATGGGCTTTTTGAACAGGTCCAGTATAAAGGCCCAAGTATAATGTTAGCAACAAAGAGGTTATACTGTTCCTATGGAACGAGAGACAATACACAGGGGATTCTTAGCCGACTGATCTAGTAGAATCAAAATAAGGAATCCATTATGTTGGATTAGAATGCCCTCACACCTCCTGTCGGGTGTCATGCTTCATCATTGGGCGGCTCCTCGTCGGGTCGGCGGTGCAATACCCGACGGGCTCCCTATAATAGGGGCACTTTATCGGAGATCTTTTTCCAAGCGCCGTCCGGTGAAGTGCGGGTGGGGGGCCTCATATGTGTAGATGTGTGTGAATGTGTGTGAATAGTGATAGTGAAGGTAAAATAGAGTAGGGGTACCTATGAAAACAACTTTAATCAGGGGGTCTCCTACCCTAGATAAAAACAAAAACTAAGGCGTGAAGCTGACCTGACCTGCTAAGGGAATGTCATGGGCTAGGGTCAATAGGAAGCCCCTGAACTTCAGAGGTATAACCAACCTCCTGGTGGCACCAGGCTTGGGGTCTCTACACTCTGAGTACAAGAGTCCATCATCCCAATACACAGTATGGGGACCACTAGCTTTCCCAGCAGCCTCAGCAGCAGCTTGCTGTCTGAGGGGTTCAAGAGAGGGGCAGCTCTGCTGCTCCTGGCTCAGATCTGCCCTGGAAGGGCCCCCTGTCCCCAAGTACTCAACCTGGTCAGGTTCAAGCTCCTCTGGGACAGTTCCTTCCTCAGGACTGAGATCATCCCCCTCAAGGGACTGATCTTCCTTCTGAGCCAAGGGGGAAGGCACTGCCTTTACCCTACTACTCCTCTTCTTGGAGGGCACTTGGTCCATTATTCCAGAATCCAAGGCCTGTTCAGTGCTAGACATTTTGGCTTGTGACCTGGTCACAGCAAACACATCTGCAGGGATGCCCAGCATTTCTGCATGGGTCCTGAGCTCCACTTCTGCCCAAGCTGAAGTTTCTAAGTCATTGCCAAGCAAGCATTCAACGGGTAGGTCTGCACTTACCACAACCTTCTTAAGGCCAGTTACCCCTCCCCAGGAGAAGTTAACAACTGCCAGAGTATGGTCTGTTCTGACGTTGCTAGCATTGGTCACTTGGTACATTTCACCAAGTATAATCTGCCCAGGATTCACAAGGTCTTGTGTCACCATGGTGACACTTGCCCCTGTGTCCCTAAATGCCAAAGCCTCTCTTCCATTGATTAAGGGCTGTTGTCTGTACTTGCCCAGATTACTGGGACTCACAGAGGAGGTCATATCCATGCCTCCATCACAGACTAGGACAGCCTGAGTGAGTTCTCTGACTAGGTCAGAGCTCATCTCCTTACCCAGGGTCAACCCTACTAAACCCTTGGCTTGTGTAGTCCCTCCACCAATTGTAACTGCACTAGGGGGAGCAGGTGCCTTAGGGGCATTGGTGGGGGCTGGAGTAGAGTCTTTGGACTTGGTGCAATCACTGGTCCAGTGGGTCTTTTGCTTACAGACCTTGCACCATGGTTTCCTTTGGCCTTTCCCTTTGGTAGACTGTGAATCCCCACCTGAAGAAGTTTTTTGGGGGCCTTGTGAAGACTTTTGATCTTTACCCTTCTCC
Organism: Calotriton arnoldi; assembly: GCA_963921515.1. Classification (NCBI taxonomy): domain Eukaryota; kingdom Metazoa; phylum Chordata; class Amphibia; order Caudata; family Salamandridae; genus Calotriton; species Calotriton arnoldi. Next base: position 102,903 of record CAWUFW010003047.1, read on the forward strand.
CCACCCTTATCAGAGGTTTTCGAATCTTGCTTCTTAGGGTCACCACCTTGGTTCTGTACCTTCTGCTTCACCCTGGTTCTGACCCATTTGTCTGCCTTCTTTCCCAATTCTTGGGGAGAGGTCAGATCAGAGTCTACCAGGTGCTGATGCAACAGCAGATTTTGACAGTTATTAAGAATCTGCTCCCTCATGATCAGATTGTACAATCCTGTGAAGTCACATACCTTACTGCCCAATAACCAACCTTCCAGAGCCTTGGCAGAACAATCAACAAAGTCCACCCAGTCTTGAGTCTGTGCTTTTGGGTATCCCTGAACTTTAACCTGTATTGTTCAGTGGTTAGGCCAAACCCATCAATTAGAGCACTCTTCAAGACTTTGTAATTATCAGCATCCTCCTCTCTAACAGTGAGGAGCTTGTCTCTACCTTTGTCTGCAAAGGAGAGCCACAAGATTGCTGCCCACTGCTCCTGAGGGACCCTCTGTACTTTACAGGCCCTCTCTAGAGCAGTTATCCATTTGTGGATGTCATCCCCACTCTGGTAGGGAGGGACAATCTTGCTCAGGTTTCTATGGTCATAAGACCTTTCCCTATCTTTGGGGAAACTGCTGCCACCATGGGACTCTAGTCCCAACTTTTGTCTCTCTCTATAGAGATCTAGGGACTCCCTGTCTATAGCCAATTGCTGTTTTCTGAGTTCAAGCTCAGTTTGCTCATACTGAATCAGTCTCTTTCTCCTCTCATGAGAGGATTCCCTCCTATGAGAGGAGACAGAGGTCCCTATTGAGGTGTCAGAGTGGTTAGACTCCTGAGAAGGAGACCTAGACCTTCTGGGCACACTCAGAACTCTTCCTGGGGGACAAAGGGGAGGTCAGTCTGATCCTCCCCTCCTCCTCCTCCACAGGAGGAATTGGGTTTTCCAGGACAAGGTCATTTTTACCTTCCTGGCCAGTTTCAGAGGGGGGGGCCTGGGTTTCTTCACCCCTGACCCCTTCCTCATCTTCTGCCCCACCCTCTTTGCCTACCCCTTCAGACCCTAGGGGCCTGCTGAGATCATCAGCTAGTAACACCTCCCTGAGGTGTTGGGTGCTGGCACTTTTGCCTGCCTTCAACTTCCTAGTATTGCATAATGCTCTCAATTCCAAGAATGGGAGTTTATCATACTTGGAGGGAAGAAGCCCACTGGCTTCTGGCAAGGACTCACTGGGTCCTGGCTTTGAAGACATTACTAGTGAGGTGTGGTGTATGCACTACCTACTCTAGTGTGGCCTACTAAACTCTCTTGAGTTGTAGAAAGGGTGTGCTATCCCTTAACACACAACTCTAAGTTCAGTAGAACTTACTGTATTACTAAGCTTGATTTATATGTACCTTAGGTACCCTTAGTGGTTTTCAGTTGATTCATTCAATTGAGATTATCTGGTAAAACAATAGCAATCTGGAATCCCACACGCTGCACACCAATGTGAGAAGTTGGCCTGGCATATGCTGTCCACTAATTATAGTGGGCACCTTGCACCAGTCCAAACAACCCCTTATTGGAGATAGGTTAAAGACAACCTTTATTGAAAGCTATCCTAGTGGTAGCTATGGAGAGCAGCCTTCAGGCTAAGTCTTGAAGGAATGTAAAGCAGCTTGTTTTACCAGTCTATAATCTCTTGAGTGATCAAATGAAAGAGGACCACACCAGGTATATATTCAAAATATATGTATTTATTACTAAACACACCCCTCTAGTCTCTTTATGAGGCTAGAGTTCGAAGTACATAAATTATAAGTTAGTTATCTACAGTAATAGCACAAATACACGTTTGAGCCCCAGGGGCGTACTCAAACCATATACCAATAAAGTGGTATAAGAACCACGACTGAGCTAGACACAAGGCCTAGAGCCTGTAGAAGTGCTTGGACCACAAGGAACCACCCAAGGTAGTGACACAGGGGACCCACGGGGACGCGTGCAGTGTATGAACACAGCCGCGAATCGTCGTTAACTTCTATGGGGAAAGTCGCGGTTTGAATTTAAAAGAAAAGGGACACTTAGAGGAGGACTTGGAGCAAACCCTTTGAGAACTAGGCTGTTCTAGTGTCAATACCCATGGGAGCACCGGAGTACTCGAGTTACCTCACCCAGGGGAGCCGGGTGCATAGGTGTCTTTCGGGTCGGGTTTCGTCTGCCGCTTTCAATGGCGATCTGCTACAAAGTGCTGCTGGCGGCCAAGTCGAAAGTGTTCGGTGGATCCAAAGGTGGATCGAAGATTTGAAGAACCTGAAAGCAGAGGGGACAGAGTCTGGGTCACTAGCCAGTGACCAGGAAGGCGATGAGCAGATGCCCACCGATGTCGAGTGCTTCAGGTAGGTTGACGGTTGTCTTGACTCTTCAGCCACAAGGTCCAGGAGGTGTCGACGACAACCAGGACCTGGATTCGAGCTGTCCCACAACGTCTGTCGATTGCAGGGGTGTCGGTGACTGGATTGGACCCAACAAGCCTTGGCAACGGCAAGTCTTGTGGAAACGGAAGAAGGACGATGTTGCAGACCAGCAAGGTCTGTGGGACTCACCTAGCGAGGGTAAGTCGGGGCACGCCTGGAGCAATCAGGGAGCCCAAGCAGAAGAAGATTGGCCTTCGGGAGGGCCTACTACCCAACGGACTAGCGACCGCGAAGGAGCCTCGAGTCGACGCACGTGGAGCTGGCTCACAGGACACTCGTGGAGTGGAGGCCAGTGATCTTCGGTGCAGTTGGTGCTGGAGGCTGGGGCTACTCGGAGCCCAAAGCACGACTTCGTGGGAGACCCAGAAGAGGATGCACTTACAAAAGTACGCAGTGTCCAGGGGTCACAGTTCCACGTTACCCACGACAGCTACGGGCCTCAGCTTTGCTGGGGACTCAGGGCAGCCTCGGGGAAGTCTGGAAATCCACCTCTGGTGATGCAAAGACTTCGGCGTCCAACGGGAGCTTCAGCGATGCAGACCGGACAATTGCTTCTTTGGTGCCTGCCAAGCAGGGGAGTCACTCCTTGACCCCAAGGGAGATTCTTCAGTCCTCTAATCTTGAAGTAGAGCGTCGAAGGTCCAGGATTCTGTGTCAGAGTTTCGTCCAGGTTAATCTAAAGTCCTAAGGACTGGGGTCCCCTACTTATACTAAGGTAGGGGGTTGGACATACTCTGTGGCCCCACCTATGGGAGGGTCAGGGCAGAGGGGTGGTTACACCCCTTTCCCTTTGTCCAGTTTCGCGCCAGAGCAGGGGCTGGAAGCCCCTGAGCCGGTTTGAACTGGGGTATGCACAGGGACACCAAATGTGCCCCCAGTGCTGGACTTCAAAGCACCAGAGAGTGCTCCCGCCCAGCCCCAATACACACTATCCTGTCTGGGAGGTGGTTACACCTCCCTGGGACAGGAAACCTATTGTCCCGGCCTCCCCTGCCGGAGTTTCGGTCAGCAGCAGGAGGCCAGACTCGTGTCTGTGGCAGCGGCATCCATTTTGTGATGCCAGGGCTCTGGAAAGTCAGTACCGGGTATACCGGTGTGTACATGTCTCTCCCTCTAGAAGGGTGGAATGCTACCCCCGCTGCCAGAACTGGCGGGGGTAGTATTCCAAGATGTTTGACACCAAACACGACATGTTTAGGTGCAGCCATTCCAAAGTTAGCATTTAACGCGAGGTTATAATGCGCTTAAGAGTATATGGTCGGGCTGCACTACAAACAGCATCAGAGAAGGGTCTCCGAACGCTGCAGAGGGGCCCAGCTCATGCAGGGGCACCCTCTCACATAGGAACCACGCACTCTGCCTTCAGGATTGATAAGGCCTGCCATAGGAGTGACTTATAGGTTTATATGTGTGTATGTATGTAGTGATATAGGTAGCCTATATCACAGTAAGGGGTGCATGCACCACCTTACCCAGGCTGCAGTAGCAGATCCGTGGGGTCAGTTTGGATGGCCTTCCAGGGGTGGCACAATACATGCTGCAGCCCCTGGTAGGCCTCTGAGGTACCTATGCCCTGGGTACATAGTATACCATATACTAGGGACTTATAAGGGCACTCCAGATTCCAATCAGAGATGTGCCTAAGGCACATGGAAACCATTTTAGAGAGGAAGCAGCTAGGCTGGGGTTCTGATTAGCAGGGCCCCAGCCAGACTAAGGTCGAAAAACAGTGAAGCATCAGCAAAAGTGGGGGTACCCATGTGAAGCAGATCCTACTCCCCTACAGTGGTTAGCCGAGAGGCCTGTCCTTTGGCCAGGCCTGCACCCACCCCTAAACCTATTTACACCAATTCACAAAAAGCATGCTTTCTGAAGTAGGTAGGTAGAAAGGTAGGTAGGCAGAAAACAAGTTTATTTGGACAATTGTCCATAAAACATTCTTAAAAAAATCCACATAAAAGCAGTTACAGTGTAAAATTAATTTAAAGCCCATCAGGCCAACTAACCCACCCACACTGAAATCCATCATTAAAACACTTTGACAGAACGTAAAAACTGAGCAATTCCTACTGCCACATCTAAATGAAGCATTTCTGACAGCAACTCTGCAGCCTTCATCCTTTGTACAGTTCTGTATTTAAATAGCAAGGGACTTAAATACTTAATGCGGCTTGAAAGCTAAAAAGCACAGTCCATAAGTACATGCAACAAAGAGCATTTTATAATCAGGGGCAGGGACAAAAAACGTTATTATCCTGGACCCTGGCCCAACAAGAGTGGGATGAATGGCTTGGATTACATCCCACTGACTCTCACCCTTAAAATTTCATTCTGCAGGCCGGGGGCAGGTACCACTTTCTGAGTAAAGTTCTAACTTTGTGCTAAATTTAGTTTAATTCCGTTTATTTCTGTATCAAAAAGCAAACTTTCCTATGGGAATTAAAATGAGAAATTGCACTTTTGGGATCCCCTTTTCCTTCGCCCCTTCTTGATGGATAAGCGCAAAAATTTCCATGAAGGAGCCAAAGTTTGAGTTCTTTTAAAGTTTTCTGTAGATTTACCAAAGAGCAACCGTTATTAAAAAACAAAAAAAAAGCCTGTCTTGTGGAAAGTCTGGCTGAATTATAACTACACTGGCCGATGTCGAGTGCTTCAGGTAGGTTGACGGTTGTCTTGACTCTTCAGCCACGAGGTCCAGGAGGCGTCGACGACGACCAGGAGCTGGATTCGAGCTGTCCCACGACGTCTGTCGATTGCAGGGGTGTCGGCGACCGGATTGGACCCAACAAGCCTTGGCAACGGCAAGTCTCGTGGAAATGGAAGAAGGACGATGTTGCAGACCACCAAGGTCTGTGGGACTCACCCAGCGAGGGTAAGTCAGGGCACGCCTGGAGTAACCAGGGAGCCCAAGCAAAAAAGATTGGCCTTCGGGAGGGCCTACTAGCCAACGGATTAGCGACCGCGAAGGAGCCTCGAGTCGATGCACGTGGAACTGGCTCACAGGACACTCGTGGAGTGGAGGCCAGTGATCTTCGGTGCAGTTGGTGCTGGAGGCTGGGGCTACTCGGAGCCCAAAGCACGACTTCGTGGGAGACCCAGAAGAGGATGCACTTGCAAATGCGTTCGGTGTCCAGGGGTCACGGTTCCACGTTACCCACGACAGCTACGGGCCTCAGCTTTGCTGGGGACTCAGGGCAGCCTCGGGGAAGTCTGGAAATCCACCTCTGGTGATGCAAAGACTTCGGCGTCCGACGGGAGCTTCAGCGATGCAGACCAGACAATTGCTTCTTTGGTGCCTGCCAAGCAGGGGAGTCACTCCTTGACCCCAAGGGAGATTCTTCAGTCCTCTAATCTTGAAGTAGAGCGTCGAAGGTCCAGGATTCTGTATCAGAGTTTCGTCCAGGTAAATCTAAAGTCCTAAGGACTGGGTTCCTATACTTATACTAAGTATAGGGGTTGGACTACTCTGTGGCCCCACCTATGGGTGGGTCAGGGCAGAGGGGTGGCTACACCCCTTTCCCTTTGTCCAGTTTGTGCCAAAGCAGGGGCTGCAAGCCCCTGATCCGGTTTGAACTGGGGTATGCACAGGGACACCAAATGTGCCCCCAGTGCAGGACTTCAAAGCACCCGAAGTGCTCCCGCCCAGCCCCAATACACATTATCCTGTCTGGGGAGGTGGTCACACCTCCCTGGGACATGAAACCTATTGTCCAGGCCTCCCCTGCCGGAGTTTCGTCCAGCAGCAGGAGGCCAGACTTGTGTCTGTGGCAGCAGCATCCATTTTGTGATGCCAGGGCTTTAGAAAGAAGTTACCGGGCTAGCCAGAGTTAACATGTCTTTCCTCTAGAAGGGTGGAATGCTACCCCCGCCGCCAGAATTGGCGGGGGGGTAGTATTCCAAGATGTTTGACACCAAACACGACATGTTTAGGTGCAGCCATTCCAAAGTTAGCATTTAACGCGAGGATATAATGCGCTTAAGAGTATATGGTCAGGTTGCACTACAAACAGCATCAGAGAAGGGTCTCCGAACGCTGCAGAGGGGCCCTGCTCATGCAGGGGCACCCTCTCACATAGGAACCACACACTCTGCCTTCAGGATTGATAAGGCCTGCCTTAGGAGTGACTTATAGGTTTATATGTGTGTATGTATTTAGTGATATAGGTAACCTATATCACAGTAAGGGGTGCATGCACCACCTTACCCAGGCTGCAGTAGCAGACCTGTGGTGTCAGTTTGGATGTCCTTCCAGGGGTGGCATAATACATGCTGCAGCCCCTGGTAGGCCTCTGAGGTACCTATGCCCTTGGTACATAGTATACCATATACTAGGGACTTATAAGGGCACTCCAGATTCCAATCCGTGATGTGCCTAAGGCACATGGAAACCTTTACAGAGAAAGCAGATAGACTGGGGCCCTGAATAGCAGGATCCCAGTCCAACTAAGTCATAAACCAGCAAAACACCATAAAAAAGTGGGGGCAACCATATAGTCAGATTCCACCTTCCTACACCCAGTTCAAACCGGCTCAGGGGTTTCCAGCCCCTGCTCTGGTGCGAAACTGGACAAAGGGAAAGGGGTGTAACCACCCCTCTGCCCTGACCCTCCCATAGGTGGGGCCACAGAGTATGTCCAACTCCCTACCTTAGTATAAGTAGGGGACCCCAGTCCTTAGGACTTTAGATTAACCTGGACGAAACTCTGACACAGAATCCTGGACCTTCGACGCTCTACTTCAAGATTAGAGGACTGAAGAATCTCCCTTGGGGTCAAGGAGTGACTCCCCTGCTTGGCAGGCACCAAAGAAGCAATTGTCCGGTCTGCATCGCTGAAGCTCCCGTCGGACGCCGATGTCTTTGAATCACCAGTCGTGGATTTCCAGACTTCCCCGAGGCTGCCCTGAGTCCTCAGCAAAGCTGAGGCTCGTAGCTGTTGTGGGTAACGTGGAACTGTGACCCCTGGACACCGCGTACTTTTGTAAGTGCATCCTCTTCTGGGTCTCCCACGAAGTCGTGCTTTGGGCTCCGAGTAGCCCCAGCCTCCAGCACCAACTGCACCGAAGATCACTGGCCTGCACTCCACGAGTGTCCTGTGAGCCAGCTCCACGTGCATTGACTCGAGGCTCCTTCGCGGTCGCTAGTCCGTTGGCTAGTAGGCCCTCCCGAAGGCCAATCTTCTTCTGCTTGGGCTCCCTGGTTGCTCCAGGCGTGCCCCGACTTACCTTTGCTGGGTGAGTCCCACAGACCTTGCTGGTCTGCAACATCGTCCTTCTTCCATTTCCACAAGACTTGCCGTTGACAAGGCTTGTTGGGTCCAATCCGGTCGCCGACACCCCTGCAATCGACAGACGTCGTGGGACAGCTCGAATCCAGCTCCTGGTCATCGTCGACGCCTCCTGGACCTCGTGGCTGAAGAGTCAAGACAACCATCAACCTACCTGAAGCACTCGACATCGGTGGGCATCTGCTCATCGCCTTCCTGGTCACTGGCTACTGACCCAGACTCTGTCCCCTCTGCTTTCAGGTTCTTCAAATCTTCGATCCACCTTTGGATCCACCCGAACACTTTCGACTTGGCCGCCAGCAGCACTTTGCAGCAGATCGCCATTGAAAGCGACGACGAAACCCGACCCCGAAAGACACCTATGCACCCGGCTCCCCTGGGTGTGGTAACTCGAGTACTCCGGTGCTCCCGTGGGTATTGACACTAGAACAGCCTAGTTCTCAAAGGGTTTGCTCCAAGTCCTCCTCTAAGTGTCCCTTTTCTTTTAAATTCAAACCGCGACTTTCTCCATAGAAGTTAACAGCGATTCGCGGCTGTGTTACTACACTGCACGCGTCCCCCGTGGGTCCCCTGTGTCACTACCTTGGGTGGTTCCTTGTGGTCCAAGCACTTCTACAGGCTCTAGGCCTTTTGTCTAGCTCAGTCGTGGTTCTTATACCACTTTATTGGTATATGGTTTGGTACGCCCCTGGGGCTCAAACGTGTATTTGTGCTATTACTGTAGGTAACTAACTTATAATTTATGTATTTCGAACTCTAGCCTCATAAAGAGACTAGAGGGGTGTGTTTAGTAATAAATACATATATTTTGAATATATACCTGGTGTGGTCCTCTTTCATTTGGTCACTCAAGAGATTATAGACTGGTAAAACAAGCTGCTTTACATTCCTTCAAGACTTAGCCTGAAGGCTGCTCTCCATAGCTACCACTAGGATAGCTTTCAATAAAGGTTGTCTTTAACCTATCTCCAATAAGGGGTTGTTTGGACTGGTGCAAGGTGCCCACTATAATTAGTGGACAGCATATGCCAGGCCAACTTCTCACAACCACCCACTGCACATGGCAGGGCGACTGGTTGTCCACAGGTGGTTGGGCACATGGCCTGGACACAACCTTTGGTAACATGAAGGACACATAGCGTATCTATCATCTCACCCACATTTGGTGGATGTTAATCTATTTTTGATGGTATTCACCCACCTAACAAACAAAATGCCTTCATAGACTTTTATGGGGTCACCCATTTTTTAATCCTTGAGCATCCTCCAAAAAAGTCCTTGCTCTCTATTTAATGGAATCCCCCTCTTACAGATTTGTCATGACCGCAAATCTGAGTCAAGAGGTTGACATATATCACTGATAAGACACCTTCAGCCACACCCTGTGCACAATTCTCCATATTTTTCTAAAAAAATCCTACACATGTTCTGGAGATCAGCAGAACAGGGGTCAAACTTAGAGCCATGCTTACAACCACACTGTGAGTTAAACCCTCTCTAAGTTGGTCGCCCGTACATTCTACATTATTCAACAATGTTCAGTGTCTCAAAATTCTCACGGAAGTTCTACAGATAAATCATACATTATAAACCTCCACTTTACATAGTATTCATCTATAGCTCTGTATGACAACTTTTCGACATGGGCATATGATCGGACATCCATAGTTGGATAATCTGTTCAGAGCAGATGCTTTGGGTATTCTCACAGATTTTTGGGAACAGGTTTTAGTTTTAAGCCACAATCCACTTTGACGGCTGGAAGTCCGATGGATTGAAAGGATCAATTCCATAGCCCAGGGACTGAATTCCGCTGAAGAATGGCGCGGATATGTGACAACATTGGGGTCTTAACATCGCAATAATACGGTGTTAGAATACTAAACTAACATCATCCTTTCTGTAGGATGGTCAATCATCGCCATTTTTACACACACAAGCCAGCCTTTGTTCTATTGTTTATTCACTTATGTTCAGGCTTATAAATGCGCTTCTGTAGGCATTTTACATAATTTCATCACTGTATTTTCAAAGCATTGCTACATGACCTTCACCATAAAAAAGCTTAGCTGACCTACGTGGCAGACTCCAACCTATGTTTATTGCTCTCATAATCGGAGTTTCTCTTCTAAGTGCCAAAAAACGTGATTGTTAAATGAATGTAACATTATGTGTAAGCTCACTGACGAGCACAGGCTGTATGATGTACTTTAATAACCACTTTGACCAAGGCTGCATGATGTACTTTAACCAATACTTACATGTTAAAAACCGTAATCCCGATGTGAAAACAATACAGCCCGTCCTATCTAGGAAGGTCACCCGGGTAACCTGCTTATGCAATGAATTTTCAAATGTGATATTTAATATTCCACACTCAACACAGGGCAATGAAAAATTGCGTATGCCACAATGCTACACTAAGTTCAACAGAACACACTGTTCGTTTTTTATAGCCAACATTGTGTGTTTTCAACTTTTGGCACACTGACGGCCTTAATGTGTTAAAACTCAGAGGTGCTGTCAAATCGATTGTTTGTGCCTCGACCTCAATATCATATTCTTCATTACGTTTCCTTGTCTTCCTATTAATAATTGCGCCACAAAATGCACCACCGGAATCTTTCCTTCCTTTTCTAATTGTGTATCACTCCCTTTACTTCTTCCGTATAAACGGTCTTTTTTTCTTTCTTCTTTCTCTCTTCGGGATGGTGGAGAACCGGATTCCATCCACAGGCGGCAATCTCAAGTGATGGCTGCCGCTGGAACCGGTTGGAGCGGGTGCGTGGTTTACTTAACATTGTTGTAACCGCGAGCCCACTGTCATTCAGGCCCAGGTAGACAGACGGAGCAGTTCTACCTTCCGCGCGTTGCATCGGCACGCTTTAGAGATCGTGATTCAGTCTTTATTTTCAAAGGTGAGCACGCATTTCATCGCACTCTAGTGCCCGGACGGGTGACTCACCCGTATTATCTCCCCTTGATATAGTGGGATGGTTTGTATAAATGAAACTGGGGACTCTTAAAATAGTAGCGCCACCTGGCAGTCATGCCCTATGCACTTTTTGCTCCACGTACTGCCAATCCTTGTACTCCAGTGGCCGGATGGGCCCTCTTTCTGACCTAATTGCACCCCCTGCAGTGAGCTCGGTGGCTCTGTAACACAGAGACTGGGGACCCACTTTATTTGGGCGCTACATGAGATTAACGCTTACTACGCTTACTATGACTTATGCTCACTATGACCTCACCTCTCCCCACCTTTTCGAATAAAGAGATCGGGCACTACAGCTAATTGATTGCCTTGTCATTTCTAGATTCATACCCGCACCGATAGCACAATTGTGTCCGGTTCAAGAAACTACATGCACAGGCTGGATCTGACGCACTGCCTGCACACCTGGCACTCCACCTGGTAAGACCCCATAATTTTATGACGATGAGTGCATTTACGTCCTGAGTATATGCTATTGCTGGTAGACACAGTATTCACAAGAACTATACTTGCTATCCGCAGAAATCCACTCGTACCTTAAAAGGCCGAGTCTACAGTCTCTTCATCTTCCGATACACCGCCAATCATTGCGTTGTGCATATCCATGGTTGCCAGCCCTTTCTACTCACAATAGGGTAAGCATTTGAACAGACAGTAGCTCAACCAACCCACAATCGGAAGAATTACCTTTTTCTAATGTTATTTTTCTCTTTTTTCGTCTCACATATGTAGCACCCGGCTGGGTCCCTTGTGAGTATTCTCTCTATCTTTTTTCACTTTACTGGTGGTGTACTTTCTTCACGTCGCTGCGCAACCCCCTTGACAGGTACTACATGGTCCATTACACTTGTTTCAAGTGATGTAGCTGGAATTCAATACCCTTAGTGATATCATTCTTTTTCCTTCTTAAACTCAAAGATGTCCCTATACCCCTAGGTCCTGAAGAGACCCTACACCGCAGACAGGGTCGAAACGTCGTCGACAGCTAATTAAAGCGAACCATTTTAATCAGCTCTGACTATTTCATACAGTAGCTGTGATCATTGTAAAATTATTGATGGTCGTCTTTAAAAATTGTGGAAACCAAGCTTTATATGTCACGAATTTAACACTCATGTTTTTAGGTTCCATTAACACAGGGGACACAGAGCACTATTGTTTTTCCTTTTCTGTATATACTCGTATAATTTTTGAATGATATAAAATAATCTTTGTCAATACAAACAGAGGTGTTCATGGTCTCCTTTCCTTCTGACATCACTACAACCCTTTAATATTGCGATTGTGCATATTATTATCAATATAGACTAGTAATTTTTCCACAGGAACCATTGTTTCTGTTACACTTTAATGACCCAGGTTCCTAGTGAGTTGGGTGTCCCTTGTTCTTGATTTCGACAATCCACTTTGAAGCATGCCTCTGCAACCCACACCAGGTGTGTTTAGTCTTTTCTTTGTTTATTAGGCTACCCACACCTGAAACTTTACTGATAGGTAATATGTGCACCATAAAACGTTTGCCACTCACAGCAAGACTTGGCTTCAGGGCCGATGGTATTTCCATTCTATGCACCCACACGTGTACACACTGTAATTATATGCTGCATATTACCGTAGGCCCTTTACTGCCAATGTTCTTTTTTGAGATGATGTAAGGGTTTATGAGCGACATGAAAAGCAGTATCATGGATGATATCCTCAGTGATGTCATCAATGATGTCAGTCAGTTAGTCATAAAATATTTACTCGATTATAAGAAAGCCAAATAGTACATAGTAAATAAAGATAAATAATTAAAAACACCAATAGAATAATAAAACACATTAATTGAAAACAGGTAAAGATGTCAGTTCCATAGGATTACCACATTTTCAAGGCTGAGCGGATACAATTGATTACTGCACAACATAAATCTTCTGTGAGAAGCTGTTGAATAAGAGGCATTGCCAATTTATACTCCCTAATATTAAAATCACTAAATAGAGGGACAAAAACCGTTTCAGAAGAAAACTATACAGAGCACAAAATAACAGTGTGCAAAGTGCTTTGTTCGGAGGCCTTGTCACATGGGCAAACAGGTAGATTTTGAAACCAAGTGACATTCACTGGGAATACGTAAAGAAAATGCAATGTTTTCAACCTCAAACACGTTAAATAAAATATGTACTAAAATTACAAACAGATAAAAAGTAAAAATCGGGCCCTTGTGGCATTATCAACACTTAGGGGCCGATTCCGATTCGGGCCGGAAATCTCTCCGACCGAGCCGGACCCGGAGAGAATTCCGACCGAATCGGACTCGGCAGTCCGACCGATCGAGTACGATGCGCACGCATGCCATCGGACTCGAGTCGGTCGGACTCATTGAAGTCAATGGGAGCCTGTCGCATAACGCGTACGCGGGCTCCCATTGACTCAATGGGTGCGAGGCGGACAAGGGCGCCCCTACAGCGTGTACGCGGCGAAGCGATTCGCGCCGTACACGCACAGGTAGGGGGGACCCATGGGTCCCCCCTGTGTGCGACTCGCGCGCCTACGCGTGCAGGGGGGTCCGACGCGGACCCCCAAAGTCCGGCTCCGACAGCTTTTTCGAGCCGGACGGCGCGAGTCGATCAAACTGCTCGCGGTGCGCATCGTACTTACCCGGCCGGGAAACATCTCCATAGCGCGGTGCGAGTCGTGTCCATGCGAGTCGGTCGGAGCGTGTTGAAGCCGCGTTCGAGTCGGTCGGAGTTTTCGCGGGTGCCTGCATCGTACTCGCTCGGCCGGACCCGCGTACGATTCGGTCGGGAAACAGGGCTCCGAATCGGATCCGGTAAATCCGAATCCGATTCGGAGCCCTACCGGCCGAGATCGGAATCGGCCCCTTAATGTTCCCTCACTGTTGGTTTAGTGTTTTCATTTAACCCTTGATTAGCCTCTTGATGTGCATTAAACAAAAGCTTCACTTTACTTTTGATAGTGCCAACTATGCCTTCTGGATGGTCAAACAGCTGGGGGATCCCCCACAGCAACAAGAGTGTGTTTTACTCATGACAGCCATAGAATCGCTTTCATGGCATTGAATGACAAACACTCCTTGATAACAGCCTTAGGGAACCCAGTTTTGAATTGTTCCCACCCACTGCAAGATAGGTCGAGCTTTAATAAAATTAAGAAGACACGGTGTCCAAAGCTCAGAATAGAATTAGAGCAAGATTTTAGGAGTGCTGTTGGACTTGGCCCTTTTGCAGGGTCATCCCTGAACTTTTGCCTTCCTCCTGTATTTTCTCTGACCTGTTTTTGTTGGTTTTATGATTCTGGGCACTTTACCACTGCTGATCAGTGCTAAAGTGCATATGCTCTCCTATTGTAAATTGATGTATGGATTAGTGACTCCATGATTGGATTATTTGATTTACTTGTCAGACCCTAGTATAGTGCACCATGGGTGCCCAGGGCCTGTAAATCAAATGCTGCTGGTGGGCTTGCAGCACTGGTTGTACCACCCACAGAAGCAGCTTGTAAAGTGTAGCTCAGTGCAGTCTGGGACTGCCATGTCGACTTGGCAAGTGCACCCACTTGCCAGTCCCTAAACCTTCCCTTTTCTACATATCAGTCACCCCTAAGGTAGGCCCAAGGGCAGGGTGCATTGTATGTAAAAGGTAGGACATGCCCTGATGTGTGTAGCATGTCCTGATAGTGAATTACAGCCAATTTCGTTTTTCACTATTGCAAGGCTACCTGTCCCCATAGGCCAGAATGGGCAGCTTGATTATAACATCTTATAATCCTAACTGACCCAGGGAACATGGTAGAAATTCGAATTTAGTATGCCTGAACTCAGAATGATAAAATACATATTTTAGTGAAGTTGGTTTTAACATTCTGTGTTTGAAAATACCACTTTTAGAAAGTAGGTATTTTCTTGCCTAACCATCCAGCCTGCCTCTGCTAGCTTGTGTATTGTATGTCTGGTTTTGTGAGTGACAGGGGCTGGGCGGCTCCAGGAGACAGGGTGAGTCAGCACTAGGCTGAATAGACCTAACTGCATTGGGAGTGGTGGGAGGTGTAGCACCTGGGCCTGAATAGAGCTGTGCCTGCCTTCCACAATGCTGGCTCCACCTCCTGTGGTGCATCTGATGGCCCTGGCCCACACTGACAAAGGAAGAAGGTGTGCACTGGCAGAATGCACCCAGAACTGGTTTGGACTAGGTACAGGACCCTCTGCCTTCAGAGGACAAAGGATTTACTGGTATAAATAGTGGGGCCCAGACCCCAAGACTTTAGATCACTTCTGGAACAACAAGACGAACCTTTGCCAAGGAGAAGAACCAAGGAAGCTGCAGGAATTTGGACTGCCCCTCTGCCAGTGTGCTGTTTGCTGGGTTGGCCTGCAGTGGTCTTCATTGCCAAGGAAAGGAGAAGGAACTTTCAAAGAACTTTCATCATCTTGCAGAATATTTCTCCAAGGGCTTGAACTAGAGCTTGCCTCCTGCTGAAGTTTCAGGGCTACAAGACTTCACCACCAGCTCCCTCCTGAATTCCCTTGCTGGGGATTCTGTCTGCAGAAGCCTGCGTGTCACTGGGAGCTGGAAGCGCGACTCAACGAGAAGAAGCGTGTCGCAGCTGTTGCTGTCGCATCACCAGAGAAGCATGTCTTCGTCGCAGCTGCCTGCCGTCGCATCCCCGGAGAAGCGTGTCTTCGTCGCAACTGCCTGCCGTCGCATCACCGGGGAAGCGTGTCGCCACCACAAGGGTCGCCGTCGCATCACCGGAGAAGCGTGTCGCTGTCACAGCTGCCTGCCATCGCAACACCGGAGAGGCGTGTCGCAGGGCCTGTCGCGGCTCCAAAGGTACAGAGTTCACCGCATGGCCGTCGGGCGTGCACGCATCATCTTCTCGTCGTCGCATCGCATCAAGGGCGCACTCTCATCGCATCGCACCGGATCGTCGCATCGCATCGAGGCGCCTGCTTGCTGCATCGCCCTCCCTGCGGACCCTTTGTTTGTTTTGCGTTACGCATCCAAGGTACCTTTGTGAGAAACGTGTCGCATTTATCATCAACTTGAACTAAGTTACTTCTACCATCTTTAAGTCTATTTTGAGTACAGTATTGTGGATTTTTGTCGTTTGTGGTCTTGTGTTAAGTCTATATAAAGAATACTTATTTTTATAAAACATGTGTGGTGTCCATCTGTAGTGTTTTCACTGTATTACTGTATGTGTTCACAAATGCTTAACACACTGCCTCTGAGATAAGCCTGTCTGCTCGTGCCAAGCTACCAAGGGGGTGAGCAGGGGTTATCCAGTAGTGTAATCCCCTTTCCCTGACTTAGAAGCAAGGGTCCCTATTTGGACAAAGGTGTGTCCCATTGCCAACTAGAGACCCCCAGTTCTAACATTGGTGGTCAGCGGTGAGGATTCTGGACTTGCATTTGTGACTCATATACAGTGATTGGTGTACACTACTAGTGAGTGCAGACCAAACGCAACCACATACTTTTTTGGTAGAATCTTTTTCTCCTTGGACGGTTATTTTTTCTGAGAACTGCCAATTCTTACTACCATGAGCCGACCAGCATCTGTTGCATCTATGGATCTAGATTCTGAGGAAGAGAGGTTGGAAACCTACAATCTGAAATAGCTAAAGCGCTTTTGCAAAAAAAATTAAATTGCTACCCCAGGCATTGCCAAAAAGGATGAATACCAAAAGGCGCTGAAGGCCTGGGTGGAAGCAAGAAATACCCCTTAACTGGTGGTGGAGCCAGTGGGGGATGCAGAGGGGCAGCTGAATATACCATTGATTCCAGCCAGGGAAGGGGTACCGTCCCCGCCTGGCAGTAGCGTCTCTTCCAAAGGCCTGTCCCCAGGAGAGCTGGAAGACAGGGAGAGAGATAGGGTGCACAAACTGGAGATGGCCAGGCTCCAGATGGAGGGTCAAAGGGACCTAGAGAATAGCAGGTTGTCCTTGGAGAGAGAGAGGATGAGATTGGAACATGAGTTGAGAATGAGGGAGCTTGATTTGGAGCTCGAGAGGCTTGAGGCCATGAGTGTTTCAGCCCAGCAACAAGAAATGTGTGTAGCTCAGAAAGTGAGCTTGGCTGAGTTGGAGGTGGAATCCGGCTCAGATGTTGGCAGCAAAATTATGTTACCTAGTGCTGAGGGAGTAGTGCACACACCCAGAGATGTGGCACCCGACTTGGAATGGGTTAACATACACCAGGAGGTTCTAGGATGTGAGGTAGCTCCAGTGGTGCGCAGTGTCCCTGAGGTGAATTGGGAAACTGACGCAGGGGTTCATGGTCCTAGTGGAAGGAGGGACACTCACTGACTCTAGATGAGAGATACAGGGAGAGGGGTTCCCCCATGCTAGAAGTCCTGGTGTGTGAGTGTGGAGACCGCCCAGAAGAGTGTGGGTTGAGTGACAGAGACAGTCAGATACTGTCTTGCCAGTCTCAGGAGAGTGGTGTGGGGTACGTGTGCGAGGCACTGGATGGTGAGGTGAAGGATAGTTTGGTTAACCCTTGTAGGGGGCTGTGTGATCCAATTGTGGGAGAGCATATTGTAAGTCCCTGTTTTCCAGAGCTATGCCAACACCTGTTGGAGAGTGAGTTCTCTGACCCCAGAGAGCTCACCAGGGAGGCAGACCTTTTTGTGGATTCCAGAGGGTCTGAAGAGGCATTGGGAAGTGACCCTAAGGGGAGTGGCTCAGGTATCTTCCAACCCAGAGTGGTGGAGGTGGTTCAGAGTAGCCCAGCTAGGTCCCGTTGTAGTGGGAGGGGTGTAGGGCCTCACGTCCTGTCTTCAAGAAAAAAGGAGTGAGACTGGGATACATCCCGATAGTGCCCAACCTCAGTCTCAGGGCCTGGATGGTTCTTTAAGGGAACACCAGGTAGGGAGCCTAGTCTGTCCTGATGGGCCGCCCATTGAGGGGGATCCCCTAGTGTCTGGTGAACTGGGAGTGTCTGTAAGCAGGCCTCCATCAGTTCTGGTGTCTGGCATTGCCACTCCTAAGTGGAAGGTGCAGAAGTCCAGATTGAGGGGTGAGAGGGGGAAAGAGTCCCCAGTGGAAGAACCAGTGGGTCAGGGGCCAGCCAGAAGGGCTGAGTCACCAATGAATGACCATGGTGACACCATTTCTGTCCTGGGGGATCGTCAAGCACTGTCAGATGGACAAGGGTCGGGAGATCTGCGCCAGGCAGACTGTCACACGACACAGGAGTTGTGTGTCACCCTCGGGGGGGCATATGTGCTCCCCATGAAGTCCTGGTGCGCTGGCATGTATTCAACCGCAGGGGTTGGTCCCTAGGTTGGGAAGCCAGGTTCAGGTGTTGTCTGACCTGGAGGGAGGGACAACTGTAAACAGTGTCCTGACCGGTTGGTCTTCTAGGGGTACCACTCCAGGTGGGAGGGTACAGCACTCTGGAAGGGGGTGCAGAGGGAGGGAGTCCTCGCCTCTGACCCCGGTTCAACTGGTGGGTTTAGACCCTAGGTTGGAGGGCCAGGTTCGGGGTGTCCCCCCTGACCTGGAAGCCCAGTTGCAGGATAGAACCCCTGAACTCATGGGCGAATTGTACAGGACACCTGCCACAGGCACCCTGACAATTCTGGAAGGGGGTACCACTCCAAGTGGGAGGGTGCAGAGCCCCAAGGAGGAGGAGGACCGGGTGTGGGAAAGCCCACCCCAGTCTCCTGTCCAGCCGCCAGGTACAGGCCCGGGGCTGGTGGGTCAGTGCCAGGATGTCATACCTGACCTGACAGGAGGGAGAGTGGACACAGGGTGCCAAGCACCTGGGGCTACTGCCCCCCGCTCTCTGACGCCACAGAGGTTTGAGAGCCCTGAGAGGCATAAGGCCTGGGTCTCATCACTGACCACTGTCAGTGGCCACTGTGGCTTACTGTCTGTCTGTTGGGACACACCCGTGAGCAAGCTAAGGTTAGGTGCTGCACAGATGGTGTCCACAAGTAAGGAGAAGGGTTCCACATGGGTTAGCTTGGTGGGCCCTGAGAGTATGGACAGAGGGATCCAAATAGGTTCAGATTGGCGTAGAACTGGAGTATGCCCCTGCAGTTGCGGGCCAGGGTCCATGTTCTATCGCCCAAAGCAGGGAAACCCATCAAGGTAGAGGTTGGTCTACCCTGCGTTTTGGCTGGAAGGGGGTTGTGTTGGACTTGGCCCTTTTTGCAGAGTCATCCCTGAACTTTTTGCCTTCCTCCTGTATTTTCTCTGACCTGTTTTTGTTGGTTTTATGACTCTGGGCACTTTACCACTGCTGATCAGTGCTAAAGTGCATATGCTCTCCCTATTGTAAATTGATGTATGGATTAGTGACTCCATGATTGGATTATTTGATTTACTTGTCAGACCCTAGTATAGTGCACCATGGGTGCCCAGGGCCTGTAAATCAAATGCTGCTGGTGGGCTTGCAGCACTGGTTGTGCCACCCACAGAAGCAGCTTGTAAAGTGTAGCTCAGGCCTGCCATTGCAGAGCCTGTGTGCAGTCTGGGACTGCCATGTCGACTTGCCAAGTGCACCCACTTGCCAGTCCCTAAACCTTCCCTTTTCTGCATATCAGTCACCCCTAATGTAGGCCCATGGGCAGGGTGCATTGTATGTAAAAGGTAGGACATGCCCTGATGTGTGTAGCATGTCCTGATAGTGAATTACAGCCAATTTCGTTTTTCACTATTGCAAGGCTACCTGTCCCCATAGGCTGTAGAATGGGCAGCTTGATTATAACATCTTATAATCCTAACTGACCCAGGGAACATGGTAGAAATTCGAATTTAGTATGCCTGAACTCAGAGTGATAAAATACATCTTTTAGTGAAGTTGGTTTTAACATTCTGTGTTTGAAAATACCACTTTTAGAAAGTAGGTATTTTCTTGCCTAACCATCCAGCCTGCCTCTGCTAGCTTGTGTATTGTATGTCTGGTTTTGTGAGTGACAGGGGCTGGGGGCTCCAGGAGACAGGGTGAGTCAGCACTAGGCTGAATTGACCTATCTGCATTGGGAGTGCTGGGAGGAGTAGCACCTGGGCCTGAATAGAGCTGTGCCTGCCTTCCACAATGCTGGCTCCACCTCCTGTGGTGCGTCTGATGGCCCTGGCCCACACTGACAAAGGAAGAAGGTGTGCACTGGCAGAATGCACCCAGAACTGGTTTGGACTAGGTACAGGACCCTCTGCCTTCAGAGGACAAAGGATTTACTGGTATAAATAGTGGGGCCCAGACTCCAAGACTTTAGATCACTTCTGGAACAACAAGACGAACCTTTGCCAAGGAGAAGAACCAAGGAAGCTGCAGAAGTTTGGACTGCCCCTCTGCCAGTGTGCTGTTTGCTGGGTTGGCCTGCAGTGGTCTTCATTGCCAAGGAAAGGAGAAGGAACTTTCAAAGAACTTTCATCATCTTGCAGAATATTTCTCCAAGGGCTTGAACTAGAGCTTGCCTCCTGCTGAAGTCTCAGGGCTACAAGACTTCACCACCAGCTCCCTCCTGAATTCCCTTGCTGGGGATTCTGTCTGCAGAAGCCTGCGTGTCGCTGGGAGCTGGAAGCGCGACTCAACGAGAAGAAGCGTGTCGCTGTCGCAGCTGTTGGTGTCGCATCGCCGGAGAAGCGTGTCGCCGCCGCAGAGGCCGCTGCCGCATCATCAGAGAAGCGTGTCTTCGTCGCAGCTGCCTGCCGTCGCATCACCGGAGAAGCGTGTCTTTGTCGCAACTGCCTGCCGTCGCATCACCGAGGAAGCGTGTCGCCACCGCAAGGGTCGCCGTCGCATCACCGGAGAAGCGTGTCGCCGTCGCAGCTGCCTGCCGTCGCAACACCGGAGAGGCGTGTCGCAGGGCCTGTCGTGGCTCCAAAGGTACAGAGTTCGCCGCACGGCCGTTGGGCGTGCACGCATCATCTTCACCCCGTCGCATCGCATCAAGGGCGCACTCTCATTGCATCGCACCGGATCGTCGCACCGCATCGAGGCGCTTGCTTGCCGCATCGCCCTCCCTGCGGACCCTTTGTTTGTTTTGCGTTACGCATCCAAGGTACTTTTGTGAGATACGTGTCGCATTTATCATCAACTTGAGCTAAGTTACTTCTACCATCTTTAAGTCTATTTTGAGTACAGTATTGTGGATTTTTGTCGTTTGTGGTCTTGTGTTAAGTCTATATAAAGAATACTTATTTTTATAAAACCTGTGTGGTGTCCATCTGTAGTGTTTTCACTGTATTACTGTATGTGTTCACAAATGCTTAACACACTGCCTCTGAGATAAGCCTGTCTGCTCGAGCCAAGCTACCAAGGGGGTGAGCAGGGGTTATCCAGTAGTGTAATCCCCTTTCCCTGACTTAGAAGCAAGGGTCCCTATTTGGACAAAGGTGTACACCATTGCCAACTAGAGACCCCCAGTTCTAACAAGTGCCAATAAACGATGTATAAAGTCATTCTCCACCCTCTGAAGGGGCTGAGGATGTACATAGCCCCACACTCCAGCCCCATACGAGCCCACAAAAATGCAATTTAATTTATATAGCTGCATTATAACTGTGGCTGGTTTTTCCCTTATTTTAGTTGAAAATCTGTGTACAGCTTCAAATTAGCTCTGCAGTTGTTTAGTTCTACAGGTTATCAAATGCCTCCAGTCTAGGAACCATGAAAACGGTGGACCCAGATATGAAAAATGGGCTACTCGCCATAAATCTTCATTGGCTATAAAACGAGATCTAATCTCGGTTGCCTTTGAACCACATGACATCACAAATGATTTAGTCAGATTAGTATTCAAATCTAAATTATTCATAAAGAAAGTGAAGGCATTGATTAAGGTTTGAAGGCGATTCGCCGTCCTTCAAAGCAGCAGAGCATCGTCTGCGTACAGTAATACTGGAATGGTGCGACAACCTATATATATGGAAATTAAGAAGAGGGCCAAGACACACCCCAATCTAACCACTCTTGGCAATCCTACTTTTTCTGTACAAGTCCCATTACTTCCCTAGCGTACCCTAGCAGGCGTGTGCTAGTATATAATCTCTTTAGGATGGTAAATAAAGGCTTCGCCACCCCTCTGGATTCCATCAGCTGCCAAAGTTTGGACGGTTCACTAAGTTAAAAGCACTAGTTAAGTCCATGAAATCCATATGAATAGATTCCTTTTTGCCTTAATGTATTTCCCCATTATCAGGTAAAGGTTTAGACGTTGCTCCACCATCCCCAATCCCAGGCACAATCCATATTGAATCTGAGAGAGGATCCCACTTTTCTCTGCCCAGGCCTCTAATTTTGAAAGTATGACTCTGCTCAATAATGTCACCGTTGAGTCAAGGAGCGATGTAGGGCGACAACAGGTGGCAAGGTTCTTGTTTTCGATTCTTTAAAATAGGGACTATAGTTGCCTCTGTCCAGGTTTGTGGAAATGTGCCCATGGAAGAGGCATGAATCACATTCTAAAGCTAAGGATCCCACATGGGTATATTTGATTTAAAAACACCAACCAGTACGCCATCCGGGCCCGGAATGTGCCCGATAGGCTAGTCATCAATGCACTATTTACTTCCTGGACCTGGATTGAGTTAGAAAAGTGACAACCCCTCAATGTCAGCTGCTGCTACTTGCAAGTGTGACATAACTGTCTGTGACGTTAAACACTTTTGAGAAGTAGTCCACCTGTGAGAAGTTGGCCTGGTATATGCTGTTCACTAATTAAAGTGAACACCTTGCACCAGAACAATTCGACTCTTATGGTAGATAGGTTTAAGACAACCTTTATAGAAAGCTATCCTAGTGGTAGCTGTGGAGAGCAGCCTTCAGGCTAAGTCTTGAAGGAATGTAAAGCAGCTCGTTTTACCACACAATCTCTTGAATCACCAAATGAAAAGACACCACACAGGTATATATATCAAATATATATGTATTTATTAATAAACACTCTCTACTAATCTCTTTATGAGATTAGAAGTCAGGAACATATGTACAAGTCAAATGTTATCAAAATAAGTTTAGCACAATCGAATATCACAATCTTAGTTTGGCTAGACCTAGGTCTAGGGCATCTAGAATCGAGGGACCCCCAAGAACCACCCCAGGTAGTTGTAGAAGACCCACAGGGGACGGACGCGGTGTCCTGGCACCGGTGCGAGTCCTGTACGAGTCTATGCGCACAGATGCGATTGAGATTTCAATGTTAGAGGTCCCTTGCGTGTTCGAGGCGAACACACCGATCGGTCCTTGTACGAGCCGAAGGACGCGGTTACAGATAGAGTTGCAAGGGAGTTGGACGCGGTGTGTCTAACACAGACGCGAACCATGTACGAGTCAGCGCGATAGTCGCACTTGGAAAGTAAGAGTTTTAGGGCACTTCTAGGGTAGCTACAAGCAAGTCACTTACAGGGTAAGTAGTTCTAGGGCCCACACCCACAGGAGCACCGTAGTGCTGAAGTTACCTCACCCAGGGAGCCGGGTGCATAGGTGTTCTTTGGTGTCGGGTCGCGGCGTCATTTTCAATGGGAGCCAGTGAAGACTTGCTGCTTGCGGCGACAGCAGAAGTGTCCGGAGGAATCCAAGCCTGGATTCAGAAGATGGAAGACCTGAAAGCAGAGGGGACAGTGTTCAAAGCCACTTGGCAGTGACTCGGGGCAAGGAAGATGGATGCCCACCGTCGTCGCAAGATTCAGGTCGTTCGTGGGTGCCTTGACTCTTCATTTTGTAGGAAAGCCTTCTGGGGACCCACAAGCCGGCTGGCAAGGGATCGCGAAGACGCCTCGGGAGGATTCGCTCAACAGGGGCCCACGGTCACTTGGGACGTGGTAGGCCTCTGATCTTCGGAGGGATTCCTGCTGGAGGCTAGGACCACACGTGGTCCAAAGCACAAGTTCGTAGAACGTTGTGAAGGGGTTGCACTTGACAATAGTGCACGGTACCCAGGGGTCGCGGTTCCTCGTCACTCTTGGGGTCCACTGGCCTCAGCTTCGCTGGGGACTCACGATGGCCTTTGAGAAGTCAGGAAATCCACTTCTGGGGCTGCAGGGACTTCGGACTCCGGCGGGAGCGGCGTAGTGTGCGACCGTCGTTTGTAGTTTTTGGTGCCTGCCAAGCAGGGGAGTCACTCCTTGACTCCAAGGGAGATTCTTCAGTCTTCCAAAGGTAGTGGAACGTTGAAGGTCCGGGATTCTTCTTGTAGAGCGTCGTCCAGGGGTATCTAGTTTGCAATGCACAGGTTCCCCCTCTTATACTAAAAGAAAGGGAGGGACTAGCTCTATGACCCCACCTATGGGAGGGTCAGGGGAGTGGGTGGTTACACCTACTTCCCATGTCCAGTTTCGCGCCAGAGCAGGGGCAGGTAGCCCCTGAGCCGGTTTGAACTGGGGTATGCACAGAGGAGCCTTCTGCTCCCCCAGTGCAGGACTTCAAAGCACTCTAAGAGTGCACCCACCCAGCCCCAATACACTAAACCCTGTCTGGGAGGTGGTCACACCCCCTTGGGACAGGATATCTATTGTTGGGCTTCCTCCACTGCGAGTGTTGGTCATCAGCAGGAGGGCAGCCCAGTGTCTGTGACTGGTGGCATCCATTTTGTGATGCCAGGGCTCTGCAGGATTCTACCGCGTTTCCACAGTAGGTACATGTCTATCCCTCTAGAAGGGTGGAATGCTACCCCTGCCGCCAGGACTGGCGGGGGGGTAGTATTCCAAGATGTTTGACACCAAACACGACATGTTTTGATGCAGCCATTCCAAAGTTAGCATTCTACCGCGACGATATAATGCACTTAAAAGTATATGGTTTAACCGCATCCACAAACAGCCCCAGAGAATGGACTCTGAGAGCTGCAGAGGGGCCCTGCTCAGGCAGAGGCACCCCCTCACATGGAAACTAAGCACCCTGCCCTCAGGATTGATAGGGCCTGCTTTAGGGGTGACTGATAAGTCTCAATGTGTAGGCAGGAGAGATATAGGGGACCTATATCTCAGTGAGGGGTGCTAGCACTTCCTCACACAGGCTGCAGTAGCAGGCCTGTGGTGTCAGATTTAGTCTGCTTCCCAGGGGTGGCATAATACATGCTTCAGCCCCTGGTAGGCCTGTGAAGTACCTATGGCCTTGGTACCTAAGGTACCATATACTAGGGACTCATAAGGTACCACAGTATCCAATCACTAGTGCACCTAGAGTGCACTCCAAATCGTTTAGAGAGAAAGCAGATAGGCTGGGGACCTGAATAGCAGGTTCCCAGCCAAACTAAGTCAAAAACCAACAAAACACCAGGAAAAAAGTGGGGGCAATCATGTAGTCAGATTCCACCTTCCTACATAACCCCTCCCCAAACGAAAGGAGATGAGGCTAACCTTGTCCAGGTGAGCCTGTATTTACTGAGTGGCCATATAAGGAAGTACCTGCACTAGCATGGTTACCCCCTGTCTTATGGTCCACTAAGTTATCCCTCACCCTAAGGGTATGAGAGGGTCTCCACCATGGGGAATTACTACCTGTGGGGTGTTTTGGTAAAGGACACGGCTGAGGAGGTGTCTGAGCAGGGAAGTGAGACCCTAGGGAAGTTGGTCTCAGTTTCCTCAGATCACTGGTCACCATGTATGCCTGTCTTTCCATGACTGAGCTGCACTTTGCTCTAAGGGTCAACCTTTGGCTGCCTACAGCTGGGGGTTGGGTCCCTTTGGGTGGAACACTGGAGGGACATGGCAGGTTTGGAACCTTTGGTTCCAGGTTTGCCCTTGCCTAACAGAGTCCTTCGGGGAAGGTCCCTACACAAAGGTATGGGGGATCCCTCAGTGTGTGGAGGAATTTTCACCTGGCTAGGGCTACTAGACTGGGTGCCCCTAATCTGCTGATGGGGGGGTTCCTCTGGACAGGGGGCCCTGTGGGGTCCACTGACCTCCCTGACCTCTTCAGCCCTGGGCTGACTGAGGCAGGGTAGAGAGGGGCAGGTTACCTGCTCCAGACTGGGTACCACCTTGGAAGGGTCCTCTGCCATCAGGGGTGGGGCCAGGCCAGGCCTGACTACCTCTGGGGCAGTTCCTTCACTAGGGGTGGGATCAGTTCCCTGAGGAGGCTGACCCTTACCTGCTGTCTGGGGGAAGGAGACTTTTCTTCAACCCCTGTGCTCTCTTTTGGGGGAGAGTGGGCCATTCTTCCAGGCTCCATCTCTCCAGCATTTCCCTGGGCTGGGGCTGTGGCCATCACAGCCCCACTAGCTTTTTCAGGGACGCCTAGCATCTTTAGATGGGTTTGGTGTTCAACTTCAGCCCAGGCTGAAATTTCCAGATCATTGCCCATCAGGCAATCTACAGGCAAGTTGGGGGACACTGCCACTCTTTTTGGGCCTGTGACCCCCTCCCAGCTGAGATTGACTATGGCCATGGGGTGATCTGTCCTGACACCATCAATGTTGGTCACCTGGTATTTAAACTCAGGTAAAAGCTGGTGAGGAGGGACTAGTTTCCCTGCCACCATGGTGACATAAGCCCCTGTGTCCCTGAATGCCACAGCCTTCTGACCATTAATCATTGGCTCCAGTCTGTACCTGCCCAATGCAATGGGACCCATGGTAAAGGTGGCAAATCCTATACCACCATCAGAGTCTGAGGAGTCTGTTGAGGGGGACCTGTCTAAACTAGGGCCCACCTCTGTTCCCCTTGCAAAAGCACCTAACCTTTTGGGTGCACTACTCCCAACTGGAGGATTACTACTGGTAGTACCAGGAGGGGTGCTAGTAATAGCTGGAGGAACAGTTTCTTTATTGCCAATCCTGGGGCAACTGGGATCAGTTTTCCAGTGTCCAGGCTTTTTACAGACATGGCAATATGGTTTCATTTCAGGAGAGGAAGGAGTTTGGGACCCACCCCCAGAAGAGGACTTTTGGGGCCCTGTAGTGGACTTATCCTTAGATGTATCCCCACCTTTCTCTTGGGACTTGGTAGAATCTTTCTTCTGGTCACCAACCTGATTCTTAGGCCTCACCCTGGTTCTGACCCATTTGTCTGCCTTCTTTCCCAATTCTTGGGGAGAGGTCAGATCAGAGTCCACCAGGTACTGGTGCAAAAGCTGGTTTTGACAATTATTAAGGATCTGCTCCCTCATAATCAAATTGTACAATCCTTTGAGATCAGTAACCCTACTGCCAATCAGCCAACCCTCCAGAGCCTTGGTTGCACAATCTACAAAGTCAGTCCAGTCCTGAGTCTGTGCCTTCTGGGTGTCTCTGAACTTCAACCTGTACTGCTCAGTGGTTAAGCCAAACCCATCTATCAGTGCACTCTTCAGGACTTCATAGTTATCAGCATCCTCTTCTCTAACAGTGAGGAGCTTGTCTCTACCTTTATCTGAAAAGGAGAGTGTAGGAAGGTGGAATCTGACTATATGGTTGCCCCCACTTTTTTTCTGGTGTTTTGCTGGTTTATGACTTAGTTGGACTGGGATCCTGCTATTCAGGGCCCCAGTCTATCTGCTTTCTCTGTAAAAGGTTTCCATGTGCCTTAGGCACATCTCTGATTGAATCTGAGTGCCCTTATAAGTCCCTAGTATATGGTATACTATGTACCCAGGGCATAGGTACCTCAGAGGCCTACCAGGGGCTGCAGCATGTATTGTGCCACCCTGGAAGGCCATCCAAACTGACACCACAGGTCTGCTACTGCAGCCTGGGTAAGGTGGTGCATGCACTCTTTACTGTGATATAGGCTACCTATATCACTGTATACATACACACATATAAACCTATAAGTCACTCCTATGGCAGGCCTTATCAATCCTGAAGGCAGAGTACGTGGTTCCTATGTGAGAGGGTGCCCCTGCATGAGCAGGGCCCCTCTGCAGCGTTCGGAGACCCTTCTCTGATGCTGTTTGTTGTGCAGCCTGACCATATACTCTTAAGCGCATTATAACCTCGCGTTAAATGCTAACTTTTGAATGGCTGCACCGAAACATGTCGTGTTTGGTGTCAAACATCTTGGAATACTACCCCCCCGCCAATTCTGGTGGCGGGGGTAGCATTCCACCCTTCTAGAGGCAGAGACATGTTAACCCTGGCTTGACCGGTAACTTCTTTCTAAAGCCCTGGCATCACAAAATGGATGCTGCTGCCACAGACACAAGTCTGGCCTCCTGCTGCTGGACGAAACTCCGGCAGGGGAGGCCTGGACAATAGGTTTCCTGTCCCAGGGAGGTGTGACCACCTCCCCAGACAGGATAGTGTGTATTGGGGCTGGGCGGGAGCACTTTCGGGTGCTTTGAAGTCCTGCACTGGGGGCACACTTGGTGTCCCTGTGCATACCCCAGTTCAAACCGGATCAGGGGCTTGCAGCCCCTGCTTTGGCGCAAACTGGACAAAGGGAAAGGTGTGTAGCCACCCCTCTGCCCTGACCCACCCATAGGTGGGGCCACAGAGTAGTCCAACCCCTAAACTTAGTATAAGTATAGGAACCCAGTCCTTAGGACTTTAGATTATCCCTGGACGAAACTCTGACACAGAATCCTGGACCTTCAATGCTCTACTCAAGACTAGAGGACAGAAGAATCTCCCTTGGGGTCAAGGAGTGACTCCCTGCTTGGCAGGCACCAAAGAAGCAATTGTCCGGTCTGCATCGCCTAAGCTCCCGTCGGACGCCGAAGTCTTTGCATCACCAGAGGTGGATTTCCAGACTTCTCCGAGGCTGCCCTGAGTCCCCAGCAAAGCTGAGACCCGTAGCTGTCGTGGGTAACGTGGAACCGTGACCCCTGGACACCGCACGCATTTGCTAGTGCATCCTCTTCTGGGTCTCCCACGAAGTCGTGCTTTGGGCTCCGAGTAGCCCTAGCCTCCAGCACCAACTGCACCGAAGATCACTGGCCTCCACTCCACGAGTGTCCTGTGAGCCAGCTCCAAGTGCACCGTCTTGAGGCTCCTTCGCGGTCGCTAGCCCGTTGGCTAGTAGCCCTTCACGAAGGCCAATCCTTTTCTTCTTGGGCTCCCTGGTTGCTCCAGGCTTGCCCTCACTTACCCTTGCTGGGTGAGTTCCTCAGACCTTGCTGGTCTGCATCATCGTCAATCTTCATCTACATCGAGACTTGCCGTTGCCAAGGCTTGTTGGGTCCAATCCGGTCGCTGACACCTCAGCACTCGACAGACATCGTGTACCAGCCCGAATCCTGCTCCTGGTCGCCGACAACGCCTCCTGGACCTCGTGGCTGAAGAGTCAAGACGACCGTCAACCTACCTGAAGCACTCGACATCGGTGGGCATCTGCTCATCGCCTTCCTGGTCACTGGCTAGTGACCCAGACTCTGTCCCCTCTGCTTTCAGGTTCTTCAGATCTCCGATCCACCTTTGGATCCACCCGGACACTTTCCACTTGGTCGCCAGCAGCACTTTGCAGCAGATCGCCATTCAAATCGACGACGAAACCCGACCCCGAAAGGCACCTATGCACCCGGCTTCCCTGGGTGAGGTAACAAGAGTTCTCCGGTGCTCCCGTGGGTAGAGACTCTAGAACGACCTAGTTCTCAAAGGGTTTGCTCCAAGTCCTTCTTTAAGTGTCACTTTTCTTTAATTTCCAAACCGCGACTTTCTCCATAGAAGTTAACGGCGTTTCGCGGCTGTGTATTTACACTGCACGCGTCTCCCGTGGGTCCCCTGTGTCACTACCTTGGGTGGTTCCTTGTGGTCCAAGCACTTTTAGAGGCTCTAGGCCTAGTGTCTAGCTCAGTCGTGGTTCTTATACCACTTTATTGGTATATGGTTTGGTACGCCCCTAGGGCCCAAACGTGTATTTGTGCTATTACTGTGTTTAAATAACTTATAACTTATGTACTTCGAACTCTAGCCTCATAAAGAGACTAGAGGGGTGTGTTTAGCAATAAATACATATATTTTGAATATATACCTGGTGTGGTGCTCTTTCATTTGGTCACTCAAGAGATTATAGACTGGTAAAACAAGCTGCTTTACATTCCTTCAAGACTTAGCCTGAAGGCTGCTCTCCATAGCTACCACTAGGATAGCTTTCAATAAGGTTGTCTTTAACCTATCTCCAATAAGGGGTTGTTTGGCCTGGTGCAAGGTGCCCACTATAATTAGTGGACAGCATATGCCAGGCCAACTTCTCACATTGGTGTGCAGCGTGTGGGATTCCAGCTTGCTATTGTTTTACCAGATAATCTCAATTGAATTGATCAACTGAAAACCGCTAAAGGTACCTAAGGTACATATAAATTAAGCTTAGTATACAGTAAGTTCTACTGAACTTAGAGTTGTGTGTTAAGGGATAGCACACCCTTTCTACAACTCAAGAGAGTTTAGTAGGCCACACTAGAGTAGGTAGTGCATACACCACACCTCACTAGTGATGTCTTCAAAGCCAGGACCCAGTGAGTCCTTGCCAGAAGCCCCTGGGCTTCTTCCCTCCAAGTATGATACACTCCCATTCTTGGAATTGAGAGCATTATGCAATTTGAGGAAACTGAAGACAGGCCAAAGCCCCACCACCCAACATCTGAGAGAGATGTTAGAGGGTTATGATCTCAGCAGGCCCTTAGGGACTGAAGGGGTAGGAGCAGAGGGTGGGGCAGAAGATGAGGATGGGGCCAGGGGTAGCAACACCCCCAGCCCCCTCTGGAACTGACCAGGAGGGTGACAATGACCCTGACCTGGAAAACCCAATTCCTCCTGTGGATGAGGAGGAGGCTCAGGATGACCTCCACTTTGTCCCCCAGGAAGGATTGTGAGTGTGCCCAGAAGGTCTAGATCTCCTTCTCAGGAGTCTAACCACTCTGGCACCTCAATAGGGACCTCTGTCTCCTCTCATAGGAGGGAATCCTCTCATGAGAGGAGAAAGAGGCTGATTCAGTATGAGGAAGCTCAGCTTGAACTCAGAAAACAGCAATTGGCTATAGACAGGGAGTCCCTAGATCTCTAGAAAGAGAGAAAAAGTTGGGACTAGAGTCCCATGGTGGCAGCAATATCCCTAAAGATAGGGAAAGGTCTTATGACCATAGAAACCTAAACAAGATTGTCCCTCCCTACCAGAGTGGGGATGACATCCACAAATGGATAAATGCACTGGAGAGGGCCTGTAAAGTTCAGAGGGTCCCCCAGAAGCAGTGGGCAGCAATCTTGTGGCTCTCCTTTGCAGACAAAGGTAGAGACAAGCTCCTCACTGTAAGAGAAGAGGATGCTGACAATTACACAGTCTTGAAGAGTGCTCTGATAGATGGGTTTGGCCTAACCACTGAACAGTATAGGTTGAAGTTCAGAGACACCCAAAAGCTCAGACTCAAGACTGGGTTGATTTTGTAGATTGTGCTACTAAGGCTCTGGAAGGTTGGATACATGGCAACAAAGTGCAGGACTTTTTAGGATTGTACAATTTGATTATGAGGGAGCAGATCCTTAATAATTGTCAAAACCAGCTTTTGCACCAGTATCTGGTGGACTCTGATCTGACCTCTCCCCAAGAATTGGGAAAGAAGGCAGACAAATGGGTCAGAACCAGAGTAAAAACTAAAAATCAGGGTGGTGACCAGAAGAAAGATTCTACTAAGTCCCAAGAGAAAGGTGGGGATAAATCTAAGGATAAGTCCCCTACAGGGCCCCAAAATTCCTCTTCTGGGGGTGGGTCCCAAACTCCTTCTTCTCCTGAAAAGAAACCATATTGCCATGTCTGTAAAAAGCCTGGGCACTGGAAAACTGATCCCAGTTGCCCCAGGATTGGCAATAAAGAAAATGTTCCTCCCACAACTACTACCACCCCTCCTGGTACTACCAGTAGTAATCCTCCAGTTGGGAGTAGTGCACCCAAAAAGTTAGGTGCTTTTGCAAGAGGAACAGAGGTGGGCCCTAGTTTAGACAGGGGCCCCTCAACAGACTCCTCTGACTCTGATGGTGGTATAGGATTTGCCACCTTTACCATGGGTCCCACAGCATTGGGCAGGTACAGATTGGAGCCAATAATTAATGGTCAGAAAGCTGTGGCATTTAGGGACACAGGGGCTAGTGTCACCATGGTGGCAGGGAAACTAGTCCCCCTCACCAGCTTTTACCTGAGTTTAAATACCAGGTGACCAACATTGATGGTGTCAGAACAGATCACCCCATGGCCATAGTCAATCTCAGCTGGGAGGGGGTCACAGGCCCAAAAATAGTGGCAGTGTCCCCAACCTTACCTGTAGATTGCCTGATGGGCAATGATCTGGAAATTTCAGCCTGGGCTGAAGTTGAACACCAAACCCATCTCAGGATGTTGGGTGTCCCTGTAGAGGTTAGTGGGGCTGTGATGGCCACAGCCCCAGCCCAAGAATTTGGAGAGATGGAGCCTGAAAGAATGGCCCCCTCTCCCCCAACAGAGAGCACAAGGGTTGAAGAAAAGTCTTCTTCCCCCAGACAGTAGGTAAGAGTCAGCCTCCTCAGGGAACTGACCCTACCCCTAGTGAAGGAACTGCCACAGAGGTAGTCAGGCCTGGCCTGGCCACCCCCTGATGGCAGAGGACCCTTCCAAGGTGGTATCCAGTCTGGAGCAGGTAACCTGCCCCTCTCTACCCTGCCTCAGTCAGCCCAGGGCTGCAGAGGTCAGGGAGGTCAGTGGACCCCCCAGGGCCCCCTGTCCAGAGGAACCCCCCATCAGCAGATTAGGGGCACCCAGGCTAGTAGCCCTAGCCAGGTGAAAACTCCTCTACACACTGAGGGATCCCCCATACCTTTATGTAGGGACCTCCCCAGAAGGACTCTGGTAGGCAAGGGCAAACCTGGGACCAGAAGGTTCCAAACCTGCCATGTCCCTCCAGTGTTCCATCCAAAGGGACCCAACCCCCAGCTGTAGGCAGCCAAAGGTTGACCCTTAGAGCAAAGTGCAACTCAGTCATGGAAAGACAGGCATACATGGTGACCAGTGATCTGAGGAAGCTGAGACCAACATTCCTAGGGCCTCACTTCCCTACTCAGACACCTCACCAGCCTTGTACTTTACCTAAGCACACCACAGGTAGTGATTCCCCATGGTGGAGACCCTCTCATACCCTTAGGGTGAGGGATTGCTTAGTGGACCATAAGACAGGGGGCAACCATGCTAGTGCAGGTGCTTCCTTATATGGCCACTTAGTCAATAAAGGCTCAACTGGCCAAGGTTAGCCTTATCTCCTTTCGTTTGGGGGGGTTATGTAGGAAGGTGGAATCTGACTATATGGTTGCCCCCACTTTTTTTCTGGTGTTTTGCTGGTTTATGACTTAGTTGGACTGGGATCCTGCTATTCAGGGCCCCAGTCTATCTGCTTTCTCTGTAAAAGGTTTCCATGTGCCTTAGGCACATCTCTGATTGGAATCTGGAGTGCCCTTATAAGTCCCTAGTATATGGTATACTATGTACCCAGGGCATAGGTACCTCAGAGGCCTACCAGGGGCTGCAGCATGTATTGTGCCACCCCTGGAAGGCCATCCAAACTGACACCACAGGTCTGCTACTGCAGCCTGGGTAAGGTGGTGCATGCACCCCTTACTGTGATATAGGCTACCTATATCACTGTATACATACACACATATAAACCTATAAGTCACTCCTATGGCAGGCCTTATCAATCCTGAAGGCAGAGTGCGTGGTTCCTATGTGAGAGGGTGCCCCTGCATGAGCAGGGCCCCCCTGCAGCGTTCAGAGACCCTTCTCTGATGCTGTTTGTAGTGCAGCCTGACCATATACTCTTAAGCGCATTATAACCTCGCGTTAAATGCTAACTTTGGAATGGCTGCACCGAAACATGTCGTGTTTGGTGTCAAACATCTTGGAATGCTACCCCCCCGCCAATTCTGGCGGCGGGGGTAGCATTCCACCCTTCTAGAGGGAGAGACATGTTAACCCTGGCTTGACCGGTAACTTCTTTCTAAAGCCCTGGCATCACAAAATGGATGCTGCTGCCACAGACACAAGTCTGGCCTCCTGCTGCTGGACGAAACTCCGGCAGGGGAGGCCTGGACAATAGGTTTCCTGTCCCAGGGAGGTGTGACCACCTCCCCAGACAGGATAGTGTGTATTGGGGCTGGGCGGGAGCACTTTCGGGTGCTTTGAAGTCCTGCACTGGGGGCACACTTGGTGTCCCTGTGCATACCCCAGTTCAAACCGGATCAGGGGCTTGCAGCCCCTGCTTTGGCGCAAACTGGACAAAGGGAAAGGTGTGTAGCCACCCCTCTGCCCTGACCCACCCATAGGTGGGGCCACAGAGTAGTCCAACCCCTAAACTTAGTATAAGTACAGGAACCCAGTCCTTAGGACTTTAGATTATCCCTGGACGAAACTCTGACACAGAATCCTGGACCTTCGACGCTCTACTCAAGACTAGAGGACAGAAGAATCTCCCTTGGGGTCAAGGAGTGACTCCCTGCTTGGCAGGCACCAAAGAAGCAATTGTCCGGTCTGCATCGCCTAAGCTCCCGTCGGACGCCGAAGTCTTTGCATCACCAGAGGTAGATTTCCAGACTTCCCCGAGGCTGCCCTGAGTCCCCAGCAAAGCTGAGGCCCGTAGCTGTCGTGGGTAACGTGGAACCGTGACCCCTGGACACCGCACACATTTGCTAGTGCATCCTCTTCTGGGTCTCCCACGAAGTCGTGCTTTGGGCTCCGAGTAGCCCTAGCCTCCAGCACCAACTGCACCGAAGATCACTGGCCTCCACTCCACGAGTGTCCTGTGAGCCAGCTCCAAGTGCACCGTCTTGAGGCTCCTTCGCGGTCGCTAGCCCGTTGGCTAGTAGCCCGTCACGAAGGCCAATCCTTTTCTTCTTGGGCTCCCTGGTTGCTCCAGGCTTGCCCTCACTTACCCTTGCTGGGTGAGTTCCTCAGACCTTGCTGGTCTGCATCATCGTCAATCTTCATCTACATCGAGACTTGCCGTTGCCAAGGCTTGTTGGGTCCAATCCGGTCGCCGACACCTCAGCACTCGACAGACGTCATGTACCAGCCCGAATCCTGCTCCTGGTCGCCGACAACGCCTCCTGGACCTCGTGGCTGAAGAGTCAAGATGACCGTCAACCTACCTGAAGCACTCGACATCGGTGGGCATCTGCTCATCGCCTTCCTGGTCACTGGCTAGTGACCCAGACTCTGTCCCCTCTGCTTTCAGGTTCTTCAGATCTCCGATCCACTCTTGGATCCACCAGGACACTTTCCACTTGGTCGCCAGCAGCACTTTGCAGCAGATCGCCATTCAAATCGACGACGAATCCCGACCCCGAAAGGCACCTATGCACCCGGCTTCCTGGGTGAGGTAACAAGAGTACTCCGGTGCTCCCGTGGGTAGAGACTCTAGAACGACCTAGTTCTCAAAGGGTTTGCTCCAAGTCCTTCTTTAAGTGTCCCTTTTCTTTAATTTCCAAACCGCGACTTTCTCCATAGAAGTTAACGGCGTCTCGCGGCTGTGTATTTACACTGCACGCGTCTCCCGTGGGTCCCCTGTGTCACTACCTTGGGTGGTTCCTTGTGGTCCAAGCACTTCTAGAGGCTCTAGGCCTAGTGTCTAGCTCAGTCGTGGTTCTTATACCACTTTATTGGTATATGGTTTGGTACGCCCCTAGGGCCCAAACGTGTATTTGTGCTATTACTGTGTTTAAATAACTTATAACTTATGTATTTCAAACTCTAGCCTCATAAAGAGACTAGAGGGGTGTGTTTAGCAATAAATACATATATTTTGAATATATACCTGGTGTGGTGCTCTTTCATTTGATCACTCAAGAGATTATAGACTGGTAAAACAAGCTGCTTTACATTCCTTCAAGACTTAGCCTGAAGGCTGCTCTCCATAGCTACCACTAGGATAGCTTTCAATAAGGTTGTCTTTAACCTATCTCCAATAAGGGGTTGTTTGGCCTGGTGCAAGGTGCCCACTATAATTAGTGGACAGCATATGCCAGGCCAACTTCTCACATTGGTGTGCAGCGTGTGGGATTCCAGCTTGCTATTGTTTTACCAGATAATCTCAATTGAATTGATCAACTGAAAACCACTAAAGGTACCTAAGGTACATATAAATTAAGCTTAGTATACAGTAAGTTCTACTGAACTTAGAGTTGTGTGTTAAGGGATAGCACACCCTTTCTACAACTCACGAGAGTTTAGTAGGCCACACCAGAGTAGGTAGTGCATACACCACACCTCACTAGTGATGTCTTCAAAGCCAGGACCCAGTGAGTCCTTGCCAGAAGCCCCTGGGCTTCTTCCCTCCAAGTATGATACACTCCCATTCTTGGAATTGAGAGCATTATGCAATTTGAGGAAACTGAAGACAGGCCAAAGCTCCCACCACCCAACATCTGAGAGAGATGTTAGAGGCTTATGATCTCAGCAGGCCCTTAGGGACTGAAGGGGTAGGAGCAGAGGGTGGGGCAGAAGATGAGGATGGGGCCAGGGGTAGCAACACCCCCAGCCCCCTCTGGAACTGACCAGGAGGGTGACAATGACCCTGACCTGGAAAACCCAATTCCTCCTGTGGATGAGGAGGAGGCTCAGGATGACCTCCACTTTGTCCCCCAGGAAGGATTGTGAGTGTGCCCAGAAGGTCTAGATCTCCTTCTCAGGAGTCTAACCACTCTGGCACCTCAATAGGGACCTCTGTCTCCTCTCATAGGAGGGAATCCTCTCATGAGAGGAGAAAGAGGCTGATTCAGTATGAGGAAGCTCAGCTTGAACTCAGAAAACAGCAATTGGCTATAGACAGGGAGTCCCTAGATCTCTAGAAAGAGAGAAAAAAGTTGGGACTAGAGTCCCATGGTGGCAGCAATATCCCTAAAGATAGGGAAAGGTATTATGACCATAGAAACCTAAACAAGATTGTCCCTCCCTACCAGAGTGGGGATGACATCCACAAATGGATAACTGCACTGGAGAGGGCCTGTAAAGTTCAGAGGGTCCCCCAGAAGCAGTGGGCAGCAATCTTGTGGCTCTCCTTTGCAGACAAAGGTAGAGACAAGCTCCTCACTGTAAGAGAAGAGGATGCTGACAATTACACAGTCTTGAAGAGTGCTCTGATAGATGGGTTTGGCCTAACCACTGAACAGTATAGGTTGAAGTTCAGAGACACCCAAAAGCTCAGACTCAAGACTGGGTTGATTTTGTAGATTGTGCTACTAAGGCTCTGGAAGGTTGGATACATGGCAACAAGGTGCAGGACTTTTTAGGATTGTACAATTTGATTATGAGGGAGCAGATCCTTAATAATTGTCAAAACCAGCTTTTGCACCAGTATCTGGTGGACTCTGATCTGACCTCTCCCCAAGAATTGGGAAAGAAGGCAGACAAATGGGTCAGAACCAGAGTAAAAACTAAAAATCAGGGTGGTGACCAGAAGAAAGATTCTACTAAGTCCCAAGAGAAAGGTGGGGATAAATCTAAGGATAAGTCCCCTACAGGGCCCCAAAATTCCTCTTCTGGGGTTGGGTCCCAAACTCCTTCTTCTCCTGAAAAGAAACCATATTGCCATGTCTGTAAAAAGCCTGGGCACTGGAAAACTGATCCCAGTTGCCCCAGGATTGGCAATAAAGAAAATGTTCCTCCCACAACTACTACCACCCCTCCTGGTACTACCAGTAGTAATCCTCCAGTTGGGAGTAGTGCACCCAAAAAGTTAGGTGCTTTTGCAAGAGGAACAGAGGTGGGCCCTAGTTTAGACAGGGGCCCCTCAACAGACTCCTCTGACTCTGATGGTGGTATAGGATTTGCCACCTTTACCATGGGTCCCACAGCATTGGGCAGGTACAGATTGGAGCCAATAATTAATGGTCAGAAAGCTGTGGCATTTAGGGACACAGGGGCTAGTGTCACCATGGTGGCAGGGAAACTAGTCCCCCTCACCAGCTTTTACCTGAGTTTAAATACCAGGTGACCAACATTGATGGTGTCAGAACAGATCACCCCATGGCCATAGTCAATCTCAGCTGGGAGGGGGTCACAGGCCCAAAAAGAGTGGCAGTGTCCCCAACCTTACCTGTAGATTGCCTCATGGGCAATGATCTGGAAATTTCAGCCTGGGCTGAAGTTGAACACCAAACCCATCTCAGGATGTTGGGTGTCCCTGTAAAGGTTAGTGGGGCTGTGATGGCCACAGCCCCAGCCCAAGAATTTGGAGAGATGGAGCCTGAAAGAATGGCCCCCTCTCCCCCAACAGAGAGCACAAGGGTTGAAGAAAAGTCTTCTTCCCCACAGACAGGAGGTAAGAGTCAGCCTCCTCAGGGAACTGACCCTACCCCTAGTGAAGGAACTGCCACAGAGGTAGTCAGGCCTGGCCTGGCCACCCCCTGATGGCAGAGGACCCTTCCAAGGTGGTACCCAGTCTGGAGCAGGTAACCTGCCCCTCTCTACCCTGCCTCAGTCAGCCCAGGGCTGCAGAGGTCAGGGAGGTCAGTGGACCCCCAGGGCCCCCTGTCCAGAGGAACCCCCCATCAGCAGATTAGGGGCACCCAGGCTAGTAGCCCTAGCCAGGTGAAAACTCCTCTACACACTGAGGGATCCCCCATACCTTTATGTAGGGACCTCCCCCAGAAGGACTCTGGTAGGCAAGGGCAAACCTGGGACCAGAATGTTCCAAACCTGCCATGTCCCTCCAGTGTTCCATCCAAAGGGACCCAACCCCCAGCTGTAGGCAGCCAAAGGTTGACCCTTAGAGCAAAGTGCAACTCAGTCATGGAAAGACAGGCATACATGGTGACCAGTGATCTGAGGAAGCTGAGACCAACATCCCTAGGGCCTCACTTCCCTACTCAGACACCTCACCAGCCTTGTACTTTACCTAAGCACACCACAGGTAGTGATTCCCCATGGTAGAGACCCTCTCATACCCTTAGGGTGAGGGATTGCTTAGTGGACCATAAGACAGGGGGCAACCATGCTAGTGCAGGTGCTTCCTTATATGGCCACTTAGTCAATAAAGGCTCAACTGGCCAAGGTTAGCCTTATCTCCTTTCGTTTGGGGGGGTTATGTAGGAAGGTGGAATCTGACTATATGGTTGCCCCCACTTTTTTCTGGTGTTTTGCTGGTTTATGACTTAGTTGGACTGGGATCCTGCTATTCAGGGCCCCAGTCTATCTGCTTTCTCTGTAAAAGGTTTCCATGTGCCTTAGGCACATCTCTGATTGAATCTGGAGTGCCCTTATAAGTCCCTAGTATATGGTATACTATGTACCCAGGGCATAGGTACCTCAGAGGCCTACCTAGGGGCTGCAGCATGTATTGTGCCACCCCTGGAAGGCCATCCAAACTGACACCACAGGTCTGCTACTGCAGCCTGGGTAAGGTGGTGCATGCACCCCTTACTGTGATATAGGCTACCTATATCACTGTATACATACACACATATAAACCTATAAGTCACTCCTATGGCAGGCCTTATCAATCCTGAAGGCAGAGTGCGTGGTTCCTATGTGAGAGGGTGCCCCTGCATGAGCAGGGCCCCTCTGCAGCGTTCGGAGACCCTTCTCTGATGCTGTTTGTAGTGCAGCCTGACCATATACTCTTAAGCGCATTATAACCTCGCGTTAAATGCTAACTTTGGAATGGCTGCACCGAAACATGTCGTGTTTG
This sequence comes from Calotriton arnoldi, assembly GCA_963921515.1. Lineage (NCBI taxonomy): Eukaryota > Metazoa > Chordata > Amphibia > Caudata > Salamandridae > Calotriton > Calotriton arnoldi. The sequence goes on from CAWUFW010003047.1 coordinate 142,130, forward strand.
GTGTCAAACATCTTGGAATGCTACCCCCCCCGCCAATTCTGGCGGCGGGGGTAGCATTCCACCCTTCTAGAGGGAGAGACATGTTAACCCTGGCTTGACCGGTAACTTCTTTCTAAAGCCCTGGCATCACAAAATGGATGCTGCTGCCACAGACACAAGTCTGGCCTCCTGCTGCTGGACGAAACTCCGGCAGGGGAGGCCTGGACAATAGGTTTCCTGTCCCAGGGAGGTGTGACCACCTCCCCAGACAGGATAGTGTGTATTGGGGCTGGGCGGGAGCACTTTCGGGTGCTTTGAAGTCCTGCACTGGGGGCACACTTGGTGTCCCTGTGCATACCCCAGTTCAAACAGGATCAGGGGCAGCGCAAACTGGACAAAGGGAAAGGTGTGTAGCCACCCCTCTGCCCTGACCCACCCATAGGTGGGGCCACAGAGTAGTCCAACCCCTAAACTTAGTATAAGTATAGGAACCTAGTCCTTAGGACTTTAGATTATCCCTGGACGAAACTCTGACACAGAATCCTGGACCTTCGATGCTCTACTCAAGACTAGAGGACAGAAGAATCTCCCTTGGGGTCAAGGAGTGACTCCCCTGCTTGGCAGGCACCAAAGAAGCAATTGTCCGGTCTGCATCGCCTAAGCTCCCGTCGGACGCCGAAGTCTTTGCATCACCAGAGGTGGATTTCCAGACTTCCCCGAGGCTGCCCTGAGTCCCCAGCAAAGCTGAGGCCCGTAGCTGTCGTGGGTAACGTGGAACCGTGACCCCTGGACACCGCACGCATTTGCTAGTGCATCCTCTTCTGGGTCTCCCACGAAGTCGTGCTTTGGGCTCCGAGTAGCCCTAGCCTCCAGCACCAACTGCACCGAAGATCACTGGCCTCCACTCCACGAGTGTCCTGTGAGCCAGCTCCAAGTGCACCGTCTCGAGGCTCCTTCGCGGTCGCTAGCCCGTTGGCTAGTAGCCCGTCACGAAGGCCAATCCTTTTCTTCTTGGGCTCCCTGGTTGCTCCAGGCTTGCCCTCACTTACCCTTGCTGTGTGAGTTCCTCAGACCTTGCTGGTCTGCATCATCGTCAATCTTCATCTACATCGAGACTTGCCGTTGCCAAGGCTTGTTGGGTCCAATCCGGTCGCCGACACCTCAGCACTCGACATCATGTGTACCAGCCCGAATCCTGCTCCTGGTCGCCGACAACGCCTCCTGGACCTCGTGGCTGAAGAGTCAAGATGACCGTCAACCAACCTGAAGCACTCGACATCGGTGGGCATCTGCTCATCGCCTTCCTGGTCACTGGCTAGTGACCCAGACTCTGTCCCCTCTGCTTTCAGGTTCTTCAGATCTCCGATCCACCTTTGGATCCACCAGGACACTTTCCACTTGGTCGCCAGCAGCACTTTGCAGCAGATCGCCATTCAAATCGACGACGAAACCCGACCCCGAAAGGTACCTATGCACCCTGCTTCCCTGGGTGAGGTAACAAGAGTACTCCGGTGCTCCCGTGGGTAGAGACTCTAGAACGACCTAGTTCTCAAAGGGTTTGCTCCAAGTCCTTCTTTAAGTGTCCCTTTTCTTTAATTTCCAAACCGCGACTTTCTCCATAGAAGTTAACGGCGTTTCGCGGCTGTGTATTTACACTGCACGCATCTCCCGTGGGTCCCCTGTGTCACTACCTTGGGTGGTTCCTTGTGGTCCAAGCACTTTTAGAGGCTCTAGGCCTAGTGTCTAGCTCAGTCGTGGTTCTTATACCACTTTATTGGTATATGGTTTGGTACGCCCTAGGGCCCAAACGTGTATTTGTGCTATTACTGTGTTTAAATAACTTATAACTTATGTATTTCGAACTCTAGCCTCATAAAGAGACTAGAGGGGTGTGTTTAGCAATAAATACATATATTTTGAATATATACCTGGTGTGGTGCTCTTTCATTTGGTCACTCAAGAGATTATAGACTGGTAAAACAAGCTGCTTTACATTCCTTCAAGACTTAGCCTGAAGGCTGCTCTCCATAGCTACCACTAGGATAGCTTTCAATAAGGTTGTCTTTAACCTATCTCCAATAAGGGGTTGTTTGGCCTGGTGCAAGGTGCCCACTATAATTAGTGGACAGCATATGCCAGGCCAACTTCTCACAGAGAGCCACAAGATTGCTGCCCACTACCTTTGGGGGACCTGCTGTACTCTACAGGCCCTCTCCATAGCAGTTATCCACTTGTGGATATCATCCCCACTCTGGTAGGGAGGAACAACCTTGCTCAGGTTCCTATGGTCTGGAATATATTCTCTGCCTCTAGGGACACTGTTGCTGCCACCAAGGGGTTCTAACCCCTCTCTTCTAGAAGCTCTCTGGATCTCCAGGGCTTCTCTATCCAGTGCCAACTGCTTGGTTCTGAGGGCAACTCTTGCTTCCTCATACTGCAGCAGTTTGCACATTCTGTCAGAGGAGCTCTCTCTTATGGGAAAGTATGAGTTCCTCTGCTGGACAAATTCTCTGCCAGAGTGATAAGAGTGGTCAGATTCCCTGGAAGGGGACCTATGCCTCTCATCCACTCTGTCAGTTCTCTTAGGGAGAATTCCTCGGTCCTTTTCAGGCCCCTTGGAGCCTGGCCCTTCAATCACAGAGTCTTGGTCATTCTGATTTTCATCATCTGACCCAGACACTGTAATTGACCCACCCCCTGATTCAGACCCATTAGCTCCTAGAGCCAATCTAAGGTAATCTGCTGTCAGCAGATCTATCAGGTGTAGTGTGGAGGGACTCTGTCATAGCTTCAGGTGTCTTTCAACACACATGGCTCTCAAGTCAGAGAAAGCCATGCCGTTATACTGAGGCTGAGTGGATCCACTGGTTCCACCCTTTAAGGACATTCTAGTGTTGTGCAGTGTTGTACTACCTACACTAGTTTGTGGCCTACTGATACTAGCTTGAGCTGTAGAAAGGGTGTGCTATCCCTTGGCACACAGCTCTAAGTTCAGTAGAACTTATTGATACTAAGCTTGACTTTATATGTACCTTAAGTACCTATAGTGGTTTTCAGTTAGTAATTCAAATAGAGATTTTCTGGTAAAACAATAGCAAGCTGGAATCCCACACGCTGCCCACCAATGTGAGAAGTTGGCCTGGTATATGCTGTTCACTAATTAAAGTGAACACCTTGCACCAGAACAATTCGACTCTTATGGTAGATAGGTTTAAGACAACCTTTATAGAAAGCTATCCTAGTGGTAGCTGTGGAGAGCAGCCTTCAGGCTAAGTCTTGAAGGAATGTAAAGCAGCTTGTTTTACCACTCAATCTCTTGAATCACCAAATGAAAAGACACCACACAGGTATATATATCAAATATATATGTATTTATTAATAAACACTCTCTACTAATCTCTTTATGAGATTAGAAGTCAGGAACATATGTACAAGTCAAATGTTATCAAAATAAGTTTTACAGCAAACAAATGATGGACGGAATGCTGACAATGCAAACATTCTCCCCCAGTCAAAGGATCTGGGTTAAATCCATTGTTCTTTTGCCCACTACGCCACCCCAGTTTGGACCCAGCCATATGCAAATCAGTCTTGACCCTGTGCCCCATGGGAACAGTCCAGACCGAACTGCCAGGCCAGGTCCTCCCTGGACCGGAAACAAGCATCCTGGGACCGGTTTCAGGGTATGTCACCCTTCTTCAGCCAGGCTAGCTTGAATCCAGTGGCACAGTGAGCAAGGGACCCACGTCTGGGCATACCCATCCCACTTAGGGTGAAAAGTGTTACAGCAAACAAATGATGGACGGAATGCTGACAATGCAAACATTCTCCCCCAGTCAAAAGATCTGGGTTAAATCCATTGTTCTTTTGCCCACTACGCCACCCCAGTTTGGACCCAGCCATATGCAAATCAGTCTTGACCCTGTGCCCCATGGGAACAGTCCAGACCGAACTGCCAGGCCAGGTCCTCCCTGGACCGGAAACAAGCATCCTGGGACCGGTTTCAGGGTATGTCACCCTTCTTCAGCCAGGCTAGCTTGAATCCAGTGGCACAGTGAGCAAGGGACCCACGTCTGGGCATACCCATCCCACTTAGGGCGAAAAGTGTTACAGCAAACAAATGATGGACGGAATGCTGACAATGCAAACATTCTCCCCCAGTCAAAGGATCTGGGTTAAATCCATTGTTCTTTTGCTCACTACGCCACCCCAGTTTGGACCCAGCCATATGCAAATCAGTCTTGACCCTGTGCCCCATGGGAACAGTCCAGACCGAACTGCCAGGCCAGGTCCTCCCTGGACCGGAAACAAGCATCCTGGGACCGGTTTCAGGGTATGTCACCCTTCTTCAGCCAGGCTAGCTTGAATCCAGTGGCACAGTGAGCAAGGGACCCACGTCTGGGCATACCCATCCCACTTAGGGCGAAAAGTGTTACAGCAAACAAATGATGGACGGAATCTGACAATGCAAACATTCTCATTCACAAAATAAGTTTAGCACAATCGAATATCACAATCTTAGTTTGGCTAGACCTAGGTCTAGGGCATCTAGAATCGAGGGACCCCCAAGAACCACCCCAGGTAGTTGTAGGAGACCCACAGGGGACGGACGCGGTTCCTGGCACCGGTGCGAGTCCTGTACGAGTCTATGCGCACAGACGCGATTGAGATTTCAATGTTAGAGGTCCCTTGCGTGTTCGAGGCGAACACACCGATCGGTCCTTGTACGAGTCGAAGGACGCGGTTACAGATAGAGTTGCAAGGGAGTTGGACGCGGTGTGTCTAACACAGACGCGAACCATGTACGAGTCAGTGCGATAGTCGCACTTGGAAAGTAAGAGTTTTAGGGCACTTCTAGGGTAGCTACAAGCAAGTCACTTACAGGGTAAGTTGTTCTAGGGCCCACACCCACAGGAGCACCGTAGTGCTGAAGTTACCTCACCCAGGGAGCCGGGTGCATAGGTGTTCTTTGGTGTCGGGTCGCGGCGTCGTTTTCAATGGGAGCCAGTGAAGACTTGCTGCTTGCGGCGACAGGAGAAGTGTCCGGAGGAATCCAAGCCTGGATTCAGAAGATGGAAGACCTGAAAGCAGAGGGGACAGTGTTCAAAGTCACTTGGCAGTGACTCGGGGCAAGGAAGATGGATGCCCACCGTCGTCGCAAGATTCAGGTCGTTCGCGGGTACCTTGACTCTTCAGCCACGAGGTCCAGGAGGCGTCGACGACAACCAGGAGATGGATTGGGCGTGTCCCATGATGTCTGCAGCGCACTGCAGTGTCGACAACTCGATTGGAGCCAACAAGCCTTGGTAACAGCAAGTCTCAGGGAAAGTGTAAAAAGTCAATGGCGCAGACCAGCAAGGTCTGAGGGACTCACCCAGCGAGGGTAAGTCAGGGCAGGCCTGGAGCAACCTGGGGAGCCCTTTGGTTCTGTAGGAAAGCCTTCTGGGGACCCACAAGCCGACTGGCAAGGGATCGCAAAGATGCCTAGGGAGGATTCGCTCAACAGGGGCTCACGGTCACTCGGGACGTGGTAGACCTCTGATCTTTGGAGGAATTTCTGCTGGAGGCTAGGACCACACGTGGTCCAAAGCACAAGTTCGTAGAACGTTGTGAAGGGGTTGCACTTGACAATAGTGCACGGTACCCAGGGGTCACGGTTCCTCATCACTCTTGGGGTCCACTGGCCTCAGCTTCGTTGGAGACTCACGATGGCCTTTGAGAAGTCAGGAAATCCACTTCTGGGGCTGCAGGAACTTCGGACTCCGGCGGGAGCGGCGTAGTGTGCAACCATCATTTGTAGTTTTTGGTGCCTGCCAAGCAGGGGAGTCACTCCTTGACTCCAAGGGAGATTCTTCAGTCTTCCAAAGGTAGTGGAACGTTGAAGGTCCGGGATTCTTCTTGTAGAGCGTCGTCCAGGGGTATCTAGTTTGCAATGCACAGGTTCCCCTCTTATACTAAAAGAAAGGGAGGGACTAGCTCTATGACCCCACCTATGGGAGGGTCAGGGGAGTGGGTGGTTACACCTACTTCCCTTTGTCCAGTTTCGTGCCAGAGCAGGGGCAGGTAGCCCCTGAGCCGGTTTGAACTGGGGTATGCACAGAGGAGCCTTCTGCTCCCCAGTGCAGGACTTCAAAGCACTCTAAGAGTGCACCCACCCAGCCCCAATACACTAAACCCTGTCTGGGAGGTGGTCACACCCCTTGGGACAGGATATCTATTGTTGGGCATCCTCCACTGCGAGTGTTGGTCATCAGCAGGAGGGCAGCCCAGTGTCTGTGACTGGTGGCATCCATTTTGTGATGCCAGGGCTCTGCAGGATTCTACCGCGTTTCCACAGTAGGTACATGTCTATCCTCTAGAAGGGTGGAATGCTACACCCGCCACCAGTACTGGCGGGGGGGGTAGTATTCCAAGATGTTTGACACCAAACACGACATGTTTTGATGCAGCCATTCCAAAGTTAGCATTCTACCGCGAGGATATAATGCACTTAAAAGTATATGGTTTAACCGCATCCACAAACAGCCCCAGAAAATGGACTCTGAGAGCTGCAGAGGGGCCCTGCTCAGGCAGAGGCACCCCCTCACATGGAAACTAAGCACCCTGCCCTCAGGATTGATAGGGCCTGCTTTAGGGGTGACTGATAAGTCTCAATGTGTGTGCAGGAGAGATATAGGGGACCTATATCTCAGTGAGGGGTGCTAGCACTTCCTCACCAGGCTGCAGTAGCAGGCCTGTGGTGTCAGATTTAGTCTGCTTCCCAGGGGTGGCATAATACATGCTTCAGCCCCTGGTAGGCCTGTGAAGTACCTATGCCCTTGGTACCTAAGGTACCATATACTAGGGACTCATAAGGTACCACAGTATCCAATCACTAGTGCACCTAGAGTGCACTCCAAATCGTTTAGAGAGAAAGCAGATAGGCTGGGGACCTGAATAGCAGGTTCCCAGCCAAACTAAGTCAAAAACCAACAAAACACCAGGAAAAAAGTGGGGGCAACCATGTAGTCAGATTCCACCTTCCTACACCACCCGTTTATCATCAGGAATTAAGGTTTCTGGGGTCGACTGGATATTATCACTAAAATAGGGGACAGTTCATCACACTCCGGAAGAACCTCGTATCTTTACACCTAACAGCTGCTTCCGGACTTCCCAGGCTCTTTTCCTGATTTCTTCCGCCTCTTTTTTTATATTATTATAATAGTTGGACCTACAAACCCTAATTTCGTCCAGGGAGTTTTTATAGGGCCACTAATAGTTGTTAATGGGCTGTCGAACAACAATGGTTGAACTGACCATTTCTTTCTTCCCATGGGCAGTGAGTGATTCTCACCATTCCCTTTTCTGCTTGCTTTTCGCACTAATGTGGATAAAAAGTGTGAGCGGATTATAATCGCTTAAGCACTTGGGAACTACCTTTAAATTGGACACCAAGGTGCTTAAGGATGAAGTGAATATAATGAAATCAACCTGACTCCCCAATCCTTTTCCTTTCGGGTGCAAGGGATGCCATAAGGGATGTCGCATTGATAGGGGAATAATTAAATTATATTCCCTAATTACATTATTAAAAAGTTCACCATATAGGTCATTTCTACAATGAGGCAGGCTTTCCCCACCCAAATTAGTAAGAACACATAACTTTTTCTTATGAAGCCTACATACAGACCATGACATTAAAATCTCCTACCAACAAAATGAATGGGGGAACTTGACATGTCTTCTTCACCTGTTTGTCTAAGTCAAATTCTAAAGTGTCAACTACCTGCGTGCAAGAGTAGTCAAAAATACTGTGATAAAAGTTCTTTCAAAATTATTTCTACTTACCCCCGCCCTCCAAATTTAAACAACAACACTTTCAAATTATGGGGAGGCATAAAATGACCTCGTAAGAATGTCCTGGCGATTTATGGACAGTAAAACAGCAAGGCTCCTTTAGCTCTATCTGCACTGGAATGTGTAGTATAAAAGCCATTAAAGTGGACATTTTCTTCAAACCATGTTTCTTGGAACAGTTCAAGTCGAAACTGTTATTAAAGATAACCAATCATGCTTGTCTAACTTTGTGCGGGTACTTGAAATGTTCCACTGTAGCAACTCAATAGTGTCCCTATGTACGGGGCTGATTGCAGAATGTTCTTCCACTTGTGGGAATACCATTAGCCTCTTCATTATACTCCCCTCAACACCTCCCATAAGGAGTAAGTAATCATCCCTTTCATTTATAGTAGAGAGCCAATCAATTTCATTTACGTCCTGGGGGGGGGTTCAAACGTGTTACTTAGGGGAATATTATAGCAACCTATTGATTTTCCAATAATGGGTGTTCTTGCCCTTACCTTAAGTGGCCTGATAGTATATCTTTGTGACGGTTTATAAAAATAGCCTAGTGGTACGGCCTTGATGTTTGCTAGAGGTGTAACTCAGAAATTGTAAGCTGTGGAATCGATTTTCAACCAAATTAGTATTTTTAAATGCCCCCCTGGCTTTGGGCCAATCCAGGCTATCCGTCTGTTCATGTTAGTCTCATCACAAAGGTCTCACGACCAAAGAGCGTACTTTGAAAGTCAATGTGCGGCCTTATTCCTTAGTTCGTACCCTTGCTCCTTTAAGCCTTGGCATATGACCGGCACATTTCCTATAACTATGGCGAGCACTCTGGGGTTCACACTTCCCTTATGCAATGAGTGTGGATTGTCAATGCAGGCTTTTTGATTCACAGTTGTAAGGTTTTTAAACATTTTTCTAGGGCTATTTCCCTGCGACTTGGCGCACGTCACTGCAGGCATCAGAAATGTAATTCAACTTGCCCTTTCTCTGGGGGCAGATGGAAAACGACTTTGCGGCTGAACTCTACATTCTTCTTCTGCCCGGCCTGTTGAACCCTCCCCTATGAACATTATTTTCCGTGCAGTAGCTTATTGAGTCTGTGATTCAAAAACCTTTAGTTTGCCCAGTATCAGGGTGAGAGACTCCATTGACAGAGCCTCTCTAATTTCCACAGTGATTTTGTGAAATAACTCACTAAGTTATGGTCCAGGGCTTGTAATGAGTGATGTAATAGTAAGGTCATAAGCAGTGCCTGACGGGGGCACAAGTTATATAGTTTGATCACTAAACTATAACTGGCGAATTTTCAGTGTTTTTTCAGTTTTTAAGCATTCGCTCTTATCTCCTTTCAACACTTAACTACAACCTCACATTAATCTTTGTTTTTTGTTTTTTTTACCAGCGAATTTCTAGCTTTTTAAAAATGTTATTATAAGTTAAATATCCACCCATTTAGAACTTATTACCATACCTAATTATAAAGTCTCTTTAACCTTTGTTTCTTCAGTGAAAAATATATATATATATATATATATATATATATATATATATATATATGTAGCAGTTTCGCCGCAGCAAAAAGGGATCGCACACTCTCAGGATTTCAAGTTAATGGCGGTTTATTCATGCAAAAGAGATGTTGCCATACCCAACGCGTTTCGGTCCTGCTACTCGGACCTTGATCACGGGATGGTGTTACAGCTGTTTAGGGCATCATTTATTTCCATAGGAAACGATTACTTGCTGTTTTTTATGCAATGCATTGTGGTTGCTGTAGTGCAGCGTGACAATAAAGTGCTTAGTGCTTAAGTTAAACTTATAAATATTTAAATAAAGTGCAAAAATTGTGCCCAGTGTGCTGTGATGTTGACAATTTCATAGGAGGCAATTTATTATTGACGTTTTTGTCAAAACATTTCATCAATGTATCAAAAGGTCAGTCATTTAATACTCTCTCTAGTGAGTATTTCTTTTTTTTGTTTCATTTAAGTGCTGAATCAAAGTTCCACCAGTTGATGGTATGTCTTATTCAGGACTGGTACCACATATGGATTGTTCCATGATATTAACCCAGGTGTTTGCACCTGGGAAGCCTTGTCTTTCACATACATAGGTTCATACATTTGAATTATTATTTCTTTGTTATTCTCTTTTGCTTTTCTGTTGTTCTTGTGCTTGTTCTTCATTTTCTGGTTTTCCATTTTGCTCTCCAGTGAGTGATTTTTCTTTTTACATTTTTATGTATGTGTATATTCCAAAGGATATCTTGGGTTTTCCAGATTTTTCATAGGTGTACATAAAGCTCTTCATCCTGGTTGAGTCCTCTCGGATTTAATGTCCTGAATGTCACTATGTGTTTCGACTCTTTTTGCCGCAACAATTTCTCACGATTACCACCTCTTTCAGATTGGGGTATCTGTTCTATAGCAAAGAATCTCAGATCTTCCCATTTGCTGTTATGACTTTTTTCCATATGTTTGGCTATTGCATTCGCTCGATCGTTGTTCTTTGTTGCTCAAATGTGTTCCAAGATTCTTTTTCTGACTTCACAAGTCGTACTGCCAATATATTTTAGCTTACAGGGACATTCCACAATATAGATGACATATTTGCTTCTGCAAGTGATATGTTGTTTAATTTTCCACTTTGAACTGTTATTGATGTCAATTTCTTTTTTCTGTGTGGCAATACTGCATGCCTTGCATTGCTTACAAGGCCAGAAGCAACTTGATTATCACTTTTCCTTCCACCCCCCTCAACATCCCAAACACTATATTGATAAATATGAATAAATATGAGTAAATATATAAATATATATTCAATCAGTCATCTAGAGGCACATCCAATACACCAAGGAGTGAATATATAAATAAATATATTTGTCCAATACTATGTATATTCTACTATACAGTAAAAATTCCAAATATAAATATAAAGACATAAATACTCATCACATATATCAAATTGTACCTAAATTCATACATTCATCATAAATACCCATAAAAGTTATCAATAAATAAGCCTATATGTTGGACTTGGCCCTTTTCGCAGGGTTATCCCCAAACTTTTAGCTTCTTCCTCCTATTTTTTTCCTGACCTGTTGTTGGCTTTAGGACTCTGGGCACTTTACCACTGCTAATCAGTGCTAAAGTGCATATGCTCTCTGTGTAAATTGTGAACATGGTTGGTTATCCATAATTGACATATTTGATTTACTGGTAAGCCCCTAGTAAAGTGTACTGAGTGTGCCAGGGCCTGTAAATGAAATGCTACTAGTGGGCCTGCAGCACTGATTGTGCCACCCACATGAGTAGCCCTGAAAAGGTATCTCAGACCTGCCAGTGCAGTGTCTGTGCGCAGTTTGTTAACTGCCATGTCGGCCTGCCAAGTGGGGCAAGTGTACCCACTTGCCAGGCCCTAACCTTCCCTTTTCTTACATGTAAGGCACCCCTATGGTAGGCCCAAAGTACCCCCCTGGGCAGGGTGCAGTGTATGTGAAAGGTTGGACATGTACTGGTGTGTGTGACATGTCCTGATAGTGAAATACTGCCAATTTCATTTTTCGCCATTGAAAGACTATCTTGCCCCATAGGATAACATGGGAGTTAATTTGTAACATCTTATAAATATAACTTCCCATTGGGACAAGATAGGAAGTTAAAGTTTAGTATGCCTGAACTCAGAATATAAAGATGAATCTTTTAGTAAAGATGATTTTTATATTGTGTGTTTGAAAATACCACTTTTAGAAAGTGGGTATTTTCTTGCTTAGCCATCCTGTGTGCCTCTGCTGGTTTGTGGATTGACTGTCTGGCTTTTGAATGACAGGGGCTGGGGATGTGCATTCTCTCAGACGGCCACTGGGGGGGAGGTTGATGTGTGTCCTTCCTTTCCTGGATGAGTCAGGGCTGGGCTGAATAGACCTGGGCTGCATTTAGAGTAGGGGGAGGAGATTTCTTTCACACCTGAAAGGGCCTGTCTGCCTTAGACAATGCTGTCTCCACCTACTGCCGGGCAGCTGCACCAGAGAGGACAGAACTGGTTTTGGCTGGCCAAAGAGCTTCTTTGCCACCAGAGAACAAAGGAATTTGTGCTATTAAAAGTAGGGCCCAAACCCCTGAACTTTAAACTACTTCTGGAATCAAGAGGAACCTTTGTCAAGGAGTAGAGCTGGAGAAACTGAGGAGAAGTACTGCCCCTTTGCTGCGTGCTGTCTGGGGTTGGCCTGCAGTAGCTGTTTTCTGCCAAGGAAAGGAGAAGGACTTCGCGGTGTGCTGTGTCCCCCTGCTTGAGGTAGATCTCCAAGGGCTTGAGTAGCGCTTGCCTCCTGTTCTGAAGTCTCAGGGACACAAAGACTTCACCCCCAATTCCCCTGAACTTCCTTGCTGGGGGTTCTGACCTGCCAAGAGGTGCCTGTGACTGGGTTGGGCCTCTGGAGGTTGTTCCTGCTGTTGGGAGCTGGAAAAGCAAAACAACTGCAAGAAAATCTACGCATCGTGGGATCCCGGCTGAAGAAACCGACGCAGCGCCGCTCAACGCTGTCGCATTGATCACCGACTCATCCTGGATTTCCACGCATCGCACCTGTGCGGCAAGTTCTCCTGACGCATCACCCGCGGACCAGAATCATCTTGGAGTGGACGCATCACTTCCCCCCACAGACCGGACACAATGCATCACTTCTCCTGAGTGCAGCAGAACTGTCGCATTGCCTCCCCATGGTCTCAGGAACTGACCCATCTCTTTGTGTTCTCGACGCTTCCCGTCTCTGCGGCTGTCTGGCCTTGTGAATTTTGTCGCAACTACAGGTACTTTGAGAGAAATCACGCATCCATAGTTTTCTATGGACCCAGTTGTTTGAAACCTTTTTAAAGTCATATTCTTATTACATGTACGTTGGATTTTTGTCGTTTTGGTCTTGTTGAGTTTAGATAAAGATACTTTATTTTTCTAAACTGGTGTGATGTCCATTTATGGTGTTATCACTGTATTACTGTGTGTATTGAGTACAAATACTTTACACGTTGCCTTAGGGTCAAGTCTGTCTGCTCGTGCCAAGCTACCCAGGGGGTGAGCAGGGGTTATCCAAAGTGTGTATCCCCCTTACCCTGACTAGAAGCAAGGGTCCCTATTTGGGCAAAGGTACCTACCTCTGCCAACTAGAGACCCCCATTTTTAACACTATATCTAGTGGGGGAGGGTATACATAGGAAAAGTCTAATAGAAATCGAAATGCAGGTCCTACAGTCAATCACATTTTAAAAGGAAGCACATTCGTTTATACCTTGCAATGAGGAAACATCATACTGTCTGCAGTCAGCCCAAATGGGCTTCCATCTCCTCATCCCTATTCAGCCCAGCAGGGAATTTAGTGTGAAGGTCTAGGATATATCTGGACTCTAGACGTCCAAAATTCATCACCCTGTTTCCTCCTCTTACATTTGGGGAGACTCTATCTACTGCAAAATAGTTTAGTAATCCTGGATCACTCTCGTGTTGGTCATAAAAGTGTCTTGCCACTGAATAACTGAAGTCATGATTTCAAATCGCTCTCAGATTTTCCAATATGCGCTTCCTAAGTGGAAAGATGGTACTTCCTACAGACATTAAAGGACATGAGCAAGACAACACATACACGCAGTGATCTGTATTGCAGTTATAGAATTCATTCACCCTTCTTTTTTGGCCATATGAGGACTGATACTCCAAAACATTCTTCACCATCCTACAGGCCTTGCAATGATTGCATTTGAAAAATCCCTTAGTGGTAGATAGCCACGTATCTAGTTTGCGACTTCTGGAAAAGTAACTATGGGTCAGGTTGTCTCCCAGATTCCTGCCTTTTCTATATGTGATGGGTGGTACTCTTGGCAGATCTTTCCCTATTACTGTGTCACCCTTCACTATCTGCCAGTGCTTTTTTATTATCTGATGTACTTTAGAAGACATAGAGTTAAAACAGGTGATGAATCTAGTGACCGGGTTATCCTTATTCGGCCGAATATTTGGATAAAGTAGCTGATTCCTAGTGATATTCTTCAGCTTGACCATATTTAATGTCTTAGAACTATATCCTCTCTTTAAAAACCTGCCATTCATTTTTGCCAATTGTTGAAAAAACTCTTGTTCCTGACTGCAGATCCTTTTTAGTCTTAGTGTTTCACCATAGAGAATACTTTCTTTAAGATTTTTGGATGTTGACTTTTAAAGTGCAAAGTGCTATTTCCTGCTGTCATTTTTCGATAGACTGTTGTATTGATTTTGCCATCCCTCACTTGTAGCAAAATGTCTAAAAAGGTGATCTCACTGGAGCTCGTGTGTGCCGTGAAGTGCAGAATAAAAGGATTATTATTCAGGAATTCTTATGTACTCTTCTGCTTTTGATTTAGACCCATTCCATAATAAGAATAAATCGTCAATATAACGGATCCAAATCAAAGTATTCTGCACGTACTCCATATTTTCATCAGCCCAGGACAGCCGCTTCTCCCACCAGCCCATCACCAAGCTGGCAAAGCTGGGGGCAAAGCAGATGCCCATGGCAGTCCCCATCTTTTGCCTATACATAATCCCATTGTGCATGAAAATATTATCCTTCAAACAGGTTCGCATCATATCGATAAACATGCGGTTGTGTTCAAGAAAGCATGCTGGCCTGTTTTTCAAAAAGAATTCACATGCATGTACTCCATATTCATGGTTAATGGAAGTATATAAGGCAGTAACATCCAATGTTATCATAATGTATGAATCAACCCAAACTAGTTTATGAATCTTGGTGAGGAAGTCGCCACTGTCCTTACAGTAAGAAGAAAGTGTTTTTACAAAGGGAAATAGGAAGGAGTTGATATATATGGCTGTATTTTCTAGGAAGCTCCCATTCGATGAGACAATCGGTCTCCCTGGGGTGTTATTCAGCCTTTTATGCACCTTCGGCAATAGATATATACATATATATATTTCACTAAAAAAATAAAAGGTTAAAGTGACGATATAGTTAGGTGACAAAGTCAGTTAAAATGTAATGTTTTAAACAAAAAAAAAAAACACTGAAATTCACCAGTGACAGTTAACTGAAGTAACTATAACTCTCACCCTCCCCATGCATAGTGTTGTCATCAATGATGTGCTGTGCTGGGTGATAGATATCTTACTTTACATTTAAAAAAAACTTAGAAATACACTGAAAAATCAAAGGTCAATGTGAAGTTATAGTTAGGAATTGTAATAATATCTTATTTTTCATTAATAAAACCTTTGAAATTCACTGAATAAACACAGGGTAAAGGGTCGACATAGATGGACATTTCAGTTAAAACATAGGGGCCGCGGTTCGATTCCGACTGCTGAGGCTGCGGTTCCCCCAGCCTTATTATGATGCATGCAGGCCGAATCGCAGACTGTGGCAGTTGAAATTGACTCCGCATAGATCGCGGCGTTCAGAAAGGGCGCCGATAGGGACTCTGCTGCCGCCACTGCCGAGCAGATTACGATACATCCGATACCTTGGCGGTTCCATGTCGGGTGTTACACCTCATCGCAAGACCGCTGTAGTACTGCTACAGCAAAGCACCACAACATTACCCATAGTATGCTTGGAAAAAACACGGCACAGCTGATGTCAATTGGCAAAGTGGACACACCTAGAATTGAAAATATAAAACACACCCCAACCCAGACCATGATCACTTTGCCACCACCCTTTAACACAGCAGGACTGACCGTTTCTTTCCTTTCAGAGCAGCCAGCCCTTTCCACACATTCACACTCCACACACCTTCATTATACCACTCACTGTATATATTTTGTTAATTATTTCCCTGTAAACCCCTTTTATTTCTCTGTCACTGTCACTCACTGTAGTTCACACAATGTCACAAACAGATCCACGTTTTACGGACAACAAGTTGTCAGTGATGATGGATGAAATCATTAGAGTAGAGCCACAGATTTTTGGAGCCCAAGTCCAACAAACTCCTCTCACTAGGAAGAATGAGATGTGGGACAGTATAGTCAACAAAGTGAATGCTGTAGATACCACCCTGCGCACAAAAGAGGACATGAGGAAGAGGTGGCATGACCTGAAGGCCAGGGTCAAGGCCCTAGCCAACAGGCTCTACCATGCCGCCCAGAACTGGCAGTGATTCTCCCGGGCCACCATTATAACTCACTGCCTGGGAGGAGAAGGTGCACACCATCCTGCATTTGGAGGGCTTGATAGAAATACCTGGGACATTGGAGGCTGGTAATTAACACCTCAACAAATATGTTCTTTTAGCACATATCACAGCTCTTTCTAAACTGTTGTACATTGATTTGTCCAATATGCAGTAGCCAAAGTATCTGAGATGTGTTATTGATATTGGGGAGAGGATGTGGCCTAACGGCTAGGGCGGTCGACCTCAAATCTGGGCAACTGGGTTCGAGTCTCGGCAACGACGCTCAACATCCTGTGATTCTGGGCAAATCACTTTATCTCCTCGTGCCTAATAAAAATGAACGTGTCCTTATGTAATGCAACTGGTGCTCATGTAAAGCGATCTGATACCTGATACCATTGGGTCAAGTTTGCGCTATATAAAACTCCAGAAAAAAAATTGATAGTTACAATCAGTAGCCCTGCACATAAGATCACAAGTACCAATAGCAATTACATTCTCATATGCGGAAATACTGGCTGTAAGTGCATTACCATCAAATGATCATATCAGGAACAATAATGTGTGCAAATATCCAATAGTATGGCCCACCACTACTGCATTTAGCTAACAGCTATGTAACACAAACCAGTTTTGCATGTGTTGAGAAGTGGAAATTGAAAGGATTACAGCTACCATGAGGCCCTGTACTTCTAACTCTGAACAGAAGGCACCTGTGTTGTTTCTCCATACTCATTTGTCAGCCATGTCTCAACTGAGATTCACCCTACAGGCAGGGAGCCATATTTCAAGTGTGGACTATGAGAGGTTGAAAGGACTACAGCTACCATGTGGCCCTGTACTCCTAGCTCTGAACAAGAGGCATGTGTGTTTTTTCTCCATATTCACTTGTCAGCCATGTCACTACTGAGGTTTACCTCACAGGCAGGTAACCATTGGTCAAGTGTGGGAAGGAGAGAATGACATGACTACAGCTACCATGAGGCCCTGTACTTCTGACTCTGAACAGGAGGCACCTGTGCTTTTTCTCCATACTCACTTGTCAGCCATGGCACTACTGAAGTTCCGGTCATATGGACTGAGCACTGTACACAGGGTTAAACTCCACCCTGGAATCAAGCCTCTAGCGATGCAGACTCTCCTGGACACATGGACGTGGAGGACCACCCTGGCCCATCTGATCAACCTGGCCAGACAGCACCAGTGAGTCCAACTGGGCCACAGCAACATCTCCCACCTCAGCTTCAACATCAGAGCTGACCCCTACACCACCAACCGGACAAACTAGCTCCGCCAGCAACATCTTCTGCCACCCCCTCCCAAATCCAGAGGTGAGGAGCAATAACACATTCACTGAGGATGGAGGAGCCAATGGAAGGGGACAGGCAGGGCCAAGGGTACATGCCCGTGGGGCAGTGGTGGGAGGGCAACTATGGGCCCCGCAACGTGAGGCTTCTGGTACCCCTGACGCCCAGGCCAACCTCAGCCGAGTCATGGACGCATATGAGGGATTCCAGGAAGTGATGGGCCAAGTACTTGAGGAACTCTGGGACATTAAGCAACTGCAGAGATCCATAGACCAGAGACTGGATACGCATAAAGACCAAATGGACCAGCTCACTGGGGTGCTAAGGGACATTAATACCACCCTCTGCAGGTCTTTAAGACCTACCCCTCTCTGTGGCACAACTACATTTGTCCCTTCAACATCTTTGGCAGCCACAGAAATGGAGGCCCTTTCAGGGGGAGACTCCTCAGACACCCCTAACCCTGCAATTGTAGATCCCCACCACCCGACGTAGGGAAGCACATCCAAGGAAATATCCAGGAGGGTTGGGCGGCAAGACACCCACCACCTCCAATAATGAATGTTGCCCCAGATTTCCTCGTTTGTGTGCAATCCGTTCACTTTGTTGACTATTTCAGTACACTTTCCCATTTCTGATGGGAGGAGTGTATTGGATTTTGGACTCAAGGCAATGTGGCTCTTACAACAATGTTTCATCCACCACCACTGACAAATGCACTCCATTGTGGTCATTCTTTGTCTGTTTTTGTTTAATTCTTGTTGTCACCATGTACACTGCAATAAATTCACTTCTCACAACAACACTAGCTCATGTAGTATCATTTACCTCTAGCAATTTATGTTGTGATTCCAATGTGATCCCTCGGATGAAAGTGTGAGCTACTTAGGTAAGCATGTATATGTGTATTGTCAACATTGTGCTACAGAGTATCTCAAACATGCCACCCCAAGACAGAAATACAAGTGTACAGTCTCAGGACAACTTTATTCCATAGTCTCAACCATTATGCTTGCATAATGTCACAAAAAGAGCAAAACAAGACTTCACAAAATCTATCTGTGTCAGTGACCACAACTCTCATGTGCATACTTCAAATAGATGGTAGAAGGAGCCACATCTAACAATGCCAAATAGAATAGGCAACTGACAATTGGTTCATGTCATCAGCTGGAACCACATTGACAACCTCACAAAAGGTATCCCACATCATTTGAAAACAGAAATCAAAACATGGCAGCACAACAGTTTCTGAGCACAGTTTCATTCCAATCCAGTCTTACTGCATCTGGTGGAATATCACAAACATATGTCAGTGGTGTGCCACAAACACTCTGGCATACAATGATGAATGCAGAAAGAACAATTGATGGACAGAATGCAGAATAATGTCATACATTCACCCCAGTACAGACATCTGGGCCTATAATCCATCTTTTTTTGCTCCCCATGCAAATCCAGTGTGAACCCAGCCATATGCAAATCAGTCTTGACCCTGCGCCCAATAGGAACAGTCCAGCCCGAACTGCCATGCCAGGTCCTCCCTGGACTGGAAACAAGCATCCTAGGACCGGTTTCGGGGTATCACCCCTCATCAGCCAGGATAGCTTGGCTCCAGTGGCATGGAGAGCACAGGGCCCACGTCTGGGCATACCCGTCCCACTCAGGGTGACAAATGCAAAAAGAACAATTGATGGACAGAATGCAGAACAATGTCATACATTCACCTCAGTACAGAGATCTGGGCCTAAATCCATCGTTTTTTTGCTCCCCATGCCATTCCAGTTTCAACCCAGCCATATGCAAATTAGTCTTGACCCTGCACCCAATGGGAAGAGTCAAGCCCGAACTGCCACGCCAGGTCCTCCCTGGACTGGAAACAAGCCTCCTAGGACCGGTTTCGGGGTTTCACCCCTCATCAGCCAGGATAGCTTGACTCCAGTGGTATGGAGAGCATGGGACCCACGTCTAGGCATACCCGTCCCACTCGGGGTGACAAATGCAAAAAGAACAATTGATGGACAGAATGCAGAACAATGTCATACATTCACCCCAGTAGAGAGATCTGGGTTTAAATCCATCGTATTTTTGCTCCCCATGCCATTCCAGTTTGAACTCAGCCATATGCAAATCAGTCTTGACCCTGCACCTAATGGGAACAGTCCAGCCCAAACTGCCATACCAGGTCTTCCCTGTACTGGAAACAAGCATCCTTGTGACTAGGGGTGAGTGTCTGAAAAGTTTCAGTGCTCCGTCCATCATCTCCTTGTATTTGCTTTGTTCGCCCTAAGTTGGCAGGGTATGCCCAGACGTGGGTCCCTTGCTCACTTTGCCACTGGATTCAAGCTAGCTTGGCTGATGAGGGGTGTTACCCTGAAACCGGTCCCAGGATGCTTGTTTTCAGTCCAGGGAAGACCTGACTTGGCAGTTCGGGGTGGACTGTTCTCATGAGGCACAGGGTCAAGACTGATTTGCATATAGCTGGGTCTGAACTGGGGTGGCGAGGTGAACTAAAGAACGATGATGGATTCAACCCAGCTCTGTGACTGGGGGGTGAGTGTCTGAACAGTTTCAGCACTCCGTCCATCATCTCCTTGTGTATACAATGATGAGACACATCAACAGCTACATCCAGTTCATACACATTGATGACTTAGCCAATGTGAAGGGAGACTAGCATGATTTGGCCCAACAACAACATTGTGTTGGAGAACATGATGGCACTTGTATTGCAATAGGACCACCACACGACAGGGACCAAGTCCAATGGAGTCTTATCAGCTTCCATACTATTACTGTGCAAACGGGCTTGGCACCAGAGAACTGTAGGAGAGTAGGATCTACTTCACATGGGTACCCCCACTTTTTGCTGATGCTTCACTGTTTTTCGACATTAGTCTGGCTGGGGCCCTGCTAATCAGAACCCCAGCCTAGCTGCTTCCTCTCTAAAATGGTTTCCATGTGCCTTAGGCACATCACTGATTGGAATCTGGAGTGCCCTTATAAGTCCCTAGTATATGGTATACTATGTACCAAGGGCATAGGTACCTCAGAGGCCTACCAGGGGCTGCAGCATGTATTATGCCACCCCTGGAAGGCCATCCAAACTGACACCACAGGTCTGCTACTGCAGCCTGGGTAAGGTGGTGCATGCACTCCTTACTGTGATATAGGTTACCTATATCACTAAATACATACACACATATAAACCTATAAGTCACTTCTAAGGCAGGCCTTATCAATCCTGAAGGCAGAGTGCGTGGTTCCTATGTGAGAGGGTGCCCCTGCATGAGCAGGGCTCCCTCTGCAGCGTTCGGAGACCCTTCTCTGATGCTGTTTGTAGTGCAGCCTGACCATATACTCTTAAGCGCATTATAACCTCGCGTTAAATGCTAACTTTGGAATGGCTGCACCTAAACATGTCGTGTTTGGTGTCAAACATCTTGGAATACTACCCCCCCACCAATTCTGGCGGCGGGGGTAGCATTCCACCCTTCTAGAGGGAAAGACATGTTAACTCTGGCTAGCCCGGTAACTTCTTTCTAAAGCCCTGGCATCACAAAATGGATGCTGCTGCCACAGACACGAGTCTGGCCTCCTGCTGCTGGACGAAACTCCGGCAGGGGAGGCCTGGACAATAGGTTTCCTGTCCCAGGGAGGTGTGACCACCTCACCAGACAGGATAATGTGTATTGGGGCTGGGCGGGAGCACTTTCGGGTGCTTTGAAGTCCTGCACTGGGGGCACATTTGGTGTCCCTGTGCATACCCCAGTTCAAACCGGATCAGGGGCTTGCAGCCCCTGCTTTGGCGCAAACTGGACAAAGGGAAAGGGGTGTAGCCACCCCTCTGCCCTGACCCACCCATAGGTGGGGCCACAGAGTAGTCCAACCCCTAAACTTAGTATAAGTATAGGAACCCAGTCCTTAGGACTTTAGATTATCCCTGGACGAAACTCTGAAACAGAATCCTGGACCTTCGACGCTCTACTCAAGATTAGAGGACAGAAGAATCTCCCTTGGGGTCAAAGAGTGACTCCCCTGCTTGGCAGGCACCAAAGACGCATCTGTCCGGTCTGCATTTCTGAAGCTCCCGTCGGACGCCGAAGTCTTCGCATCACCAGAGGTGGATTCTCAGAGTTCCCCGAGGCTACCCTGAGTCCCCAGCCAAGCTGAGGCCCGTAGCTATCGTGGGTAACGTGAGACCGTGACCCCTGGACACGGCGCACATTTGCAAGTGCATCCTCTTCTGGGTCTCCCACAAAGTTGTGCTTTGGGCTCCGAGTAGCCCTAGCCTCCAGCACCAACTGCACCGAAGATCACTGGCCTCCACTCCACGAGTGTCCTGTGAGCCAGATCCACGTGCGACGTCTTGAGGCTCCTTCACGGTCGCTAGCCCGTTGGCTAGTAGCCCTTCACGAAGGCCAATATTTTTCTTCTTGGGCATTCTGGTTGCTCCAGGCCTGCCCTCACTTACCCTCGCTGAGTGAGTTCCCCAGACCTTGCTGGTCTGCACCATCGACGATCTTCATCTTCATCGAGACTTGCCGTTGCCAAGACTTGTTGGGTCCAATCCAGTCGCCGACACCCCAGCACTCGACAGACATCGTGTACCAGCCCGAATCCTGCTCCTGGTCGCCGACAACGCCTCCTGGACCTCGTGGCTGAAGAGTCAAGACAACCGTCAACGCACCTGAAGCACTCGACATCGGTGGGCATCTGTCCATCGCCTTCCTGGTCACTGGCTAGTGACCCAGACCATGTCCCCTCTGCTTTCAGGTTCTTCAGATCTCCGATCCACTCTTGGATCCACCCGGACACTTTCCACTTGGTCGCCAGCAGCACTTGCAGCAGATCACCATTCAAATCGACGACGAAACCCGACCCCGAAAGGCACCTATGCACCCGGCTTCCCTGGGTGAGGTAACACGAGTACTCCGGTGCTCCCATGGGTAGAGACTCTAGAACGACCTAGTTCTCAAAGGGTTTGCTCCAAGTCCTCCTCTAAGTGTCCCTTTTCTTTAATTTCCTGATCGCGACTTTCTCCATAGAAGTTAACGGCGTATCGCGGATGTGTATTTACACTGCACGCGTCCCCCGTGGGTCCCCTGTGTCACTACCTTGGGTGGTTCCTTGTGGTCCAAGCACTTCTAGAGGCTCTAGGCCTAGTGTCTAGTTCAGTCGTGGTTCTTATACCACTTTATTGGTATATGGTTTGGTACGCCCCTAGGGCCCAAACATGTATTTGTGCTATTACTGTGTTTAAATAACTTATAACTTGTGTACTTCGAACTCTAGCCTCATAAAGAGACTAGAGGGGTGTGTTTAGCAATAAATACATATATTTTGAATATATACTTGGTGTGGTGCTCTTTCATTTGATCACTCAAGAGATTATAGACTGGTAAAACAAGCTGCTTTACATTCCTTCAAGACTTAGCCTGAAGGCTGCTCTCCATAGCTACCACTAGGATAGCTTTCAATAAGGTTGTCTTTAACCTATCTCCAATAAGGGGTTGTTTGGACTGGTGCAAGGTGCCCACTATTATTAGTGGACAGCATATGCCAGGCCAACTTCTCACATTGGTGTGCAGCGTGTGGGATTCCAGCTTGCTATTGTTTTACCAGATAATCTCAATTGAATTGATCAACTGAAAACCACTAAAGGTACCTAAGGTACATATAATTTAAGCTTAGAATACAGTAAGTTCTACTGAACTTAGAGTTGTGTGTTAAGGGATAGCACACCCTTTCTACAACTCAAGAGAGTTTAGTAGGCCACACTAGAGTAGGTAGTGCATACACCACACCACACTAGTAATGTCTTTAAAGGTAGGATCTAGAGAATCCTTGCCAGAAGCCACTGGGCTTCTCCCCTCCAAGTATGATACACTCCCATTCTTGGAATTGAGAGCATTATGTAACTTGAGGAAATTAAGGACAGGCCAAAGTCCCACCACCCAACACCTTAAGGAGTTGTTGGTAGCTTATGACCTTAGTAAGCCCTTGGGGACTGAAGGGGTAGGAGCAGAGGGTGGTGCAGAAGAAGAGGAAGGGGCCAGGGGTAACAATACCCCCAGCCCCCCCTCTGAAACTGGCCAGGAGGGTGACAATGACCCTGACCTGGATAACCCAATCCCTCCTGTGGAAGATGAAGAGGATGATCAGGCTGATACCCTCTTTGTCCCCCCAGGAAGGATAATTAGTGTGCCCAGAAAGTCTAGATCTCCTTCTCAGGAGTCTAACCACTCTGGCACCTCAAAAGGGAGCTCTGTCTCATCTCATAGGAGGGAATCCTCTCATGAGAGGAGAACGAGGCTGATTCAGTATGAGGAAGCTCAGCTTGAACTCAGAAGGAAGCAAGTAGCCTTAGACAGGAGTCCCTAGATCTCTTTAGAGAGAAAAGAAAGTTGGGACTAGAGTCCCATGGTGGCAGCCATGTCCCTAGAGATAGGGAAAGGTCCTATGACCATAGGAACCTGAGCAAGATTGTCCCTCCCTACCAGAGTGGGGATGACATCCACAAGTGGATGACTGCTCTAGAGAGGGCCTGTAAAGTACAGAAGGTCCCTCAGGAGCAGTGGGCAGCCATCTTGTGGCTCTCCTTTGCAGACAAAGGTAGAGATAAGCTCCTCACTGTTAGAGAGGAGGATGCTGATAATTACAAGGTCTTGAAGAGTGCTCTTATTGATGGGTTTGGCCTAACCACTGAACAGTACAGGTTGAAGTTCAGAGATACCCAAAAAGCACAGACTCAAGACTGGGTAGACTATGTGGATTGTTCTGCCAAGGCTCTGGAAGGCTGGTTGATGGGCAGTAAGGTGTGTGACTTCTCAGGATTGTACAATCTGATAATGAGGGAGCAGATTCTTAATAACTGTCAAAATCAGCTGTTGCATCAATACCTGGTAGACTCTGATCTGACCTCTCCCCAAGAATTGGGAAAGAAGGCAGACAAATGGGTCAGAACCAGGGTGAAGCAGAAAGTACAGAACCAAGGTGGGGACACTAAGAAGCAAGATGCTAAGAACTCTGAAAAGGGTGGGGAGAAGGGTAAAGATCAAAAGTCTTCATCAGGCCCCCAAAAATCTTCTTCAGGTGGGGATTCACAGTCTACAAAAGGGAAAGGCCAAAGAAAACCATGGTGCAAGGTCTGTAAGCAAAAGACCCACTGGACCAGTGATTGCACCAAGTCCAAAGACTCAAGTCCAGCACCCACCAATGCCCCTAAGGCACCTGTTCCCCCTAGTACAGTTGGTGGGAGTGCTCCAGCCAAGGGTTTAGTAGGGTTCACCCTGGGTACTGAGTTGGGCTCTGACCTAGTCAGAGAACTAACTCAGGCTGTGTTAGTCTGTGATGGAGGCATGGATGTGACCTCCTCTGTGAGTCCCAGTAATCTGGGCAAGTACAGACAACAGCCTTTAATCAATGGACGAGAGGCTTTGGCATTTAGGGACACAGGGGCAAGTGTCACAATGGTGACACAAGACCTTGTGAATCCTGGGCAAGTTATACTTGGTGAGATGTACCAAGTGACCAATGCTAGCAACGTCAGAACAGACCATACTCTGGCAGTTGTTAACTTCTCCTGGGGAGGGGTAACTGGCCTTAAGAAGGTTGTGGTGAGTGCAAACCTACCAGTCGAATGCTTGCTTGGCAATGACTTAGAGACTTCTGCTTGGGCAGAAGTGGAGCTCAGGACCCATGCAGAAATGCTGGGGATCCCTGCAGATGTGTTTGCTGTGACCAGGTCACAAGCCAAAATGTCTAGCACTGAACAGGCCTTGGATTCTGGAATAATGGACCAAGTGCCTTCCAAGAGGAGGAGTAGTAGGGTTAAGGCAGTGCCTTCCCCTTGGCTCAGGAAGAAGATCAGTCCCTTGAGGGGGATGATCTCAGTCCTGAAGAAGGAACTGTCCCAGAGGAACTTGAACCTGACCAGGTTGAGTTCTTGGGGACAGGGGGACCTTCTAGGGCAGATCTGAGCCAGGAGCAGCAGAGCTGCCCCTCCTTGAACCCCTCAGACAGCAAGCTGCTGCTGAGGCTGCTGGGAAAGCTAGTGGTCCCCATACAGTGTATTGGGATGATGGACTCCTGTACTCAGAGAGTAGAGACCCCAAGCCTGGTGCTACCAGGAGGTTGGTTATACCTCTGAAGTTCAGGGGCTTCCTATTGACCCTAGCCCATGATATTCCCTTGGCAGGTCACCTGGGCCAGAACAAGACTTGGGACAGAATTGTCCCTCACTTTCACTGGCCCCACATGTCTGAAGACACCAAGAAGTTTTGTCGCTCCTGTGTAACCCGCCAGGCCAGTGGCAAGGCAGGTGGCACTACAAAGGCCCCCCTGATACCACTACCTGTGGTGGGGGTGCCCTTTGAAAGGGTAGGGATTGACATTGTTGGTCCCATGGATCCCCAAACAGCATCTGGGCACAGGTTTATCCTGGTGGTAGTGGATCATGCCACCAGGTACCCAGAAGCTATTCCCCTCAGGACCACTACAGCACCTGTGGTGGCAAGGGCCCTCCTGGGAATCTTCTCAAGAATGGGCTTTCCTAAGGAGGTAGTATCAGACAGGGATGCAAACTTCATGTCTGGGTACTTAAAAGCAATGTGGAAGGAGTGTGGAGTGACTTATAAGTTCACCACACCCTATCACCCACAATGCATTGGTTTAGTTGAGAGATTCAACAAAACCTTGAAGGGCATGATTAAAGGGCTCCCAGAAAAGCTTAGGCGAAGATGGGACATACTCTTGCCCTGCCTTTTATTTGCATATAGGGAGGTGCCTCAGAAGGGGTTGGTTACAGCCCTTTTGAACTTCTGTTTGGCCACCCTGTGAGGGGTCCACTGTGCTTGGTGAAGGAAGGATGGGAGTTACCTCTCAAGCCCCCAAAGCAAGACATAGTGGACTATGTACTTGGTCTCCGCTCCCGGATGGCTGAGTATATGAAAAAGGCAACCAAAAACCTTGAGGCTAGCCAGGAACTTCAAAAGGCCTGGCATGACCAAAGGCTGTTCTGACTGTTTACCAGCCAGGACAGAAGGTGTGGGTGCTGGAGCTAGTGGCCCCAGCAGCTCTCCAAGACAAATGGAGTGGACCCCACACTATTGTTGAGCAGAAGGGTGAGGTTACCTACTTAGTAGACCTAGGAACACCCAGGAGTCCCCACAGGGTTCTCCATGTCAACAGGTTAAAACCATATGTGGACAGGGCAGACATGGGCTTGCTCATGGCTACTGATGAAGGGCAGGAGGAAGAGAGTGACCCACTCCCTGACCTGCTCTCACAGAACCCTGACGATGGGTCAGTAGATGGTGTAGCCTTGGCAGGCAGCCTCACTACCCAGCAACAAACTGATTGTAGACAGGTGCTCAATCAGTTTAGACACATGTTTTCACTGACACCCAGTCAGACCACCTGGTGCACTCATGAAGTGGACACTGGGGACAGTCTGCCTATTAAAAATAAGATTTATAGGCAACCTGACCATGTCAGGGACTGTATCAGGACTGAAGTCCAGAAAATGTTGGAATTGGGAGTTATTGAACCCTCAGATAGCCCTTGGGCTAGTCCAGTGGTCCTTGTGCCAAAACCTCACACCAGTGGTGGAAAAAGAGAGATGAGATTTTGTGTGGACTACAGGGGTCTCAATGCAGTCACTAGGACTGATGCCCATCCAATACCAAGGGCAGACGAGCTCATAGATACTTTGGCCTCAGCCAAATATCTCAGCACATTTGACTTGACAGCTGGCTACTGGCAGATCAGACTAGCTGATACTGCAAAGCCCAAAACAGCATTCTCAACCCCTAGTGGGCATTATCAATTTGTGGTGATGCCCTTTGGTCTGAAGAATGCACCTGCCACTTTCCAGAGGTTGGTGAATACAGTTCTCACAGGTCTGGAAGCCTATAGTGCAGCATATCTAGATGATATTGGTGTCTTTAGCTCCACCTGGGAGGATCACCTGGTCCACCTCAGGAATGTTTTACAGGCCCTGCAAAAGGCAGGCCTGACTATCAAGGCCACTAAGTGCCAGATAGGGCAGAGTCAGGTTGTGTACCTGGGCCACCTTGTGGGTGGAGGCCAGGTTCAACCTTTGCAGAGCAAGATCCAGACTATCATGGACTGGACTGCTCCCACTACCCAGACTCAGGTGAGAGCCTTCTTAGGCCTGACTGGGTACTATAGGAGATTTGTCAAGGGGTATGGATCAATAGTGGCACCCCTGAATGACTTAACTTCTAAGAAAATGCCCAAAAGGTTCAGTGGACAGTTAGCTGTCAAAAGGCATTTGATGACCTGAAGTAGGCCATGTGCACTGCTCCCATTCTACAGAGTCCTGATTACTCCAAGAAGTTCATTGTTCAAACTGATGCATCTGAATTGGGGGTAGGGGCTGTACTGTCACAATTGAATGAAGAAGGTCAGGATCAGCCAGTAGCTTTCATTAGCAGAAGGCTGACCCCTAGAGAGAAACGTTGGTCAGCCATAGAGAGGGAGGCCTTTGCTGTGGTCTGGGCTCTGAAGAAGTTGAGGCCATACTTGTTTGGTACCCACTTCCTGGTTCAGACAGACCATAAGCCCCTCTTATGGTTAAAACAAATGAAGGGTGAAAACCCCAAACTGCTTAGGTGGTCCATTTCCCTACAGGGGATGGACTTTACAGTGGAACATAGACCTGGGAGTAACCATGCCAATGCAGATGGACTCTCTAGGTACTTCCACTTAGAACATGAAGACTTAACTGGGCAAGGTTAGTTTAATGTCCCTACGTTTGGGGGGTTGTGTAGGAGAGTAGGATCTGCTTCACATGGGTACCCCCACTTTTTGCTGATGCTTCACTGTTTTTCGACATTAGTCTGGCTGGGGCCCTGCTAATCAGAACCCCAGCCTAGCTGCTTCCTCTCTAAAATGGTTTCCATGTGCCTTAGGCACATCACTGATTGGAATCTGGAGTGCCTTTATAAGTCCCTAGTATATGGTATACTATGTACCAAGGGCATAGGTACCTCAGAGGCCTACCAGGGGCTGCAGCATGTATTATGCCACCCCTGGAAGGCCATCCAAACTGACACCACAGGTCTGCTACTGCAGCCTGGGTAAGGTGGTGCATGCACCCCTTACTGTGATATAGGTTACCTATATCACTAAATACATACACACATATAAACCTATAAGTCACTCCTAAGGCAGGCCTTATCAATCCTGAAGGCAGAGTGCGTGGTTCCTATGTGAGAGGGTGCCCCTGCATGAGCAGGGCCCCTCTGCAGCGTTCGGAGACCCTTCTCTGATGCTGTTTGTAGTGCAGCCTGACCATATACTCTTAAGCGCATTATAACCTCGCGTTAAATGCTAACTTTGGAATGGCTGCACCTAAACATGTCGTGTTTGGTGTCAAACATCTTGGAATACTACCCCCCGCCAATTCTGGCGGCGGGGTAGCATTCCACCCTTCTAGAGGGAAAGACATGTTAACTCTGGCTAGCCCGGTAACTTCTTTCTAAAGCCCTGGCATCACAAAATGGATGCTGCTGCCACAGACACAAGTCTGGCCTCCTGCTGCTGGACGAAACTCCGGCAGGGGAGGCCTGGACAATAGGTTTCCTGTCCCAGGGAGGTGTGACCACCTCCCCAGACAGGATAATGTGTATTGGGGCTGGGCGGGAGCACTTTCGGGTGCTTTGAAGTCCTGCACTGGGGGCACATTTGGTGTCCCTGTGCATACCCCAGTTCAAACCGGATCAGGGGCTTGCAGCCCCTGCTTTGGCGTGAACTGGACAAAGGGAAAGGGGTGTAGCCACCCCTCTGCCCTGACCCACCCATAGGTGGGGCCACAGAGTAGTCCAACCCCTAAACTTAGGATAAGTATAGGAACCCAGTCCTTAGGACTTTAGATTATCCCTGGACGAAACTCTGAAACAGAATCCTGGACCTTCGACGCTCTACTCAAGATTAGAGGACAGAAGAATCTCCCTTGGTGTCAAGGAGTGACTCCCCTGCTTGGCAGGCACCAAAGACGCATCTGTCCGGTCTGCATTTCTGAAGCTCCCGTCGGACGCCGAAGTCTTCGCATCACCAGAGGTGGATTCTCAGACTTCCCCGAGGCTACCCTGAGTCCCCAGCCAAGCTGAGGCCCGTAGCTATCGTGGGTAACATGAGACCATGACCCCTGGACACCGCGCACATTTGCAAGTGCATCCTCTTCTGGGTCTCCCATGAAGTCGTGCTTTGGGCACCGAGTAGCCCTAGCCTCCAGCACTAACTGCACCGAAGATCACTGGCCTCCACTCCACGAGTGTCCTGTGAGCCAGATCCACGTGCGACGTCTCGAGGCTCCTTCGCGGTCGCTAGCCCGTTGGCTAGTATCCCTTCACGAAGGCCAATCTTTTTCTTCTTGGGCATCCTGGTTGCTCCAGGCCTGCCCTCACTTACCCTCGCTGGGTGAGTTCCCCAGACCTTGCTGTTCTGCACCATCGACGATCTTCATCTTCATCGAGACTTGCCGTTGCCAAGGCTTGTTGGGTCCAATCCGGTCGCCGACACCCCAGCACTCGACAGACATTGTGTACCAGCCCGAATCCTGCTCCTGGTCACCGACAACGCCTCCTGGACCTCGTGGCTGAAGAGTCAAGACGATGGTCAACGCACCTGAAG
The DNA here is from genome assembly GCA_963921515.1 of Calotriton arnoldi. Taxonomy (NCBI): domain Eukaryota; kingdom Metazoa; phylum Chordata; class Amphibia; order Caudata; family Salamandridae; genus Calotriton; species Calotriton arnoldi. The sequence goes on from CAWUFW010003047.1 coordinate 172,068, forward strand.
CACTCGACATCGGTGGGCATCTGTCCATCGCCTTCCTGGTCACTGGCTAGTGACCCAGACCCTGTCCCCTCTGCTTTCAGGTTCTTCAGATCTCCGATCCACTCTTGGATCCACCCGGACACTTTCCACTTGGTCGCCAGCAGCACTTTGCAGCAGATCGCCATTCAAATCGACGACGAAACCCGACCCCGAAAGGCACCTATGCACCCGACTTCCCTGGGTGAGGTAACACGAGTACTCCGGTGCTCCCGTGGGTAGAGACTCTAGAACGACCTAGTTCTCAAAGGGTTTGCTCCAAGTCCTCCTCTAAGTGTCCCTTTTCTTTAATTTCCTGATCGCGACTTTCTCCATAGAAGTTAACGGCGTATCGCGGTTGTGTATTTAAACTGCACGCGTCCCCCGTGGGACCCCTGTGTCACTACCTTGGGTGGTTCCTTGTGGTCCAAGCACTTCTAGAGGCTCTAGGCCTAGTGTCTAGTTCAGTCGTGGTTCTTATACCACTTTATTGGTATATGGTTTGGTACGCCCCTAGGGCCCAAACGTGTATTTGTGCTATTACTGTGTTTAAATAACTTATAACTTGTGTATTTCGAACTCTAGCCTCATAAAGAGACTAGAGGGGTGTGTTTAGCAATAAATACATATATTTTGAATATATACCTGGTGTGGTGCTCTTTCATTTGATCACCCAAGAGATTATAGACTGGTAAAACAAGCTGCTTTACATTCCTTCAAGACTTAGCCTGAAGGCTGCTCTCCATAGCTACCACTAGGATAGCTTTCAATAAGGTTGTCTTTAACCTATCTCCAATAAGGGGCTGTTTGGACTGGTGCAAGGTGCCCACTATAATTAGTGGACAGCATATGCCAGGCCAACTTCTCACAAGAACTATACCCAAAGTCTGTGCCAGACATTCCTAAGAACAATCCATGTCCACTTAACACTTTTAACAGCATCATATACCTGCTGATGTCACAACTCTGAAATGTCCAAATGAAGATGATATGGTGAAGGTACCTAAAACAGACCAATACAAAGAGATTAGCCAGGAAGCCATTACATCTGACACCAATCACAGTCAACTTCTGGAGTACACAGTACATTGGAACATCTCACCGACACAAAGCTACATAAACTATGTGTGCATGTCTCCAAACCTAACTCCACAAACAGCTGTGTACAGAATTTGACACAGCTGTCCATACCTAAAATGTATCCATTAACGTCTGCCTCACAGCATCACAACAGTCAATGTAACAGTCAAAGTCATGACATCTCACAGCATACTTAAACTCAAGAGAAGAAGTTGTCGATGAGCTCTTGTCACATGGCAACTCCTTCCTCTTCACCACTATCATCTTCATTTGACATTTCAGGATCGTCACCCGGTGACTCCTGCTGGTCTCCATCCTCTGCGATGAGAGGGATGTTCTGAAGCAGTGCAAGGTTGTGGAGCATGCAGCAGGCTATGGTGATCTGACACACCTTCCCAGGTGAGTAGAGGATGGCTCCCCCAGTCCTTTCCAGGCATCTAAATCTGGCCTTCAGGGGCCTTGTTCTCCCATGGGCCTCATTGAAGTGGACTTCCCCTGGCGTTGCTGGATTATTCAGCGGTGTCAACAACCATGGGCAGTTGGGATATGCTAAGTCTCCTAGATAGAAGACACACATATGTGAATTTAACAGTCACACATTTGTAGAACATACAACTTGACATCATACATACAAAGGATTGGACATATCATACTCACCAACAAGCCAGGCCCTCTCCGGTAGTTGTTAGGACCTCAGCTGGGGTACGGTGCTGATCCGCAGTATGAAGGAATCATGGGCAGATCCTGGGAATCTGGCACAGACATGTGAGATGTATAGACCAGGTAAACGCACCATTTGCACGGTGATAGAATGGAAGTGCATCCTGTTCCTCTACACCTGTTCTCTGACTTGTGGTGGTACTAAGGCAGTATGTGTGCCATCGATAGATTCAACTATATGTGGGGTGCGACCTAAACCATAAAAGTCACCCTTCACATTAGCCAGATCTTCACATCTGGGGAACTAAATGTAGCTGTCCATGTGTCTCAGCAATGCTGCTATCACATCACATAGCACTCCACTGAACATAGGCTGTGACATTCCACTAGCTATGGCCACCGTGTACTGAAAAGAACCAGTGGCCAGGAAATGTAGTGCTGTCATGAGTTTCACCATTGGTGTCAGCGATGTGGGATAGTTCCTTCGAGGACGTAAGTTAGGCTCTAACTGGCCACATAGATCTTGTATTGTCTGCCTATTGAGACAAAACCTCCTGATGATGTCTCTTTCTTCCATAGTTTGTAGGTCTGGAAATGACTGGTACACAGGAGGCTGTCGTCTCTGCCCTCTACCAGGATACCTATGTTTTGGGGGTACACACATACAGACATTGATCAAAGTGTACACACTCACATATACCAAGAACCAGCCAAATGGAATGTGAACAAACATCACTGCAGATGTCAGCAGTACACAGCTATACACATCATCATTGTATGACATACCATAGCATACACAGTAACTTCTTGGATGAGGTAAGTGGAAGAGGTGCCTGCCAATGGTCTGGATGATGCATATAACCCACTGACCACTGTTGTAGGAGAGGCCATTCCAGGCAATAAAGAGCCTAAAGCATAATATTGAATTTCCAGAGAACTACATAAATGACCGGGAAGATTCAGACACATTGCCATGACTGCAAGCTCCACCTATCATCCTCAATCTGGCCTCTTCATCTGTCTGTTACAGTATTGTGCCCATCATACAATCTACTGTTGTATGCTGGGCACCATCATGTTGAGAAGTCTGCACTGCACACATACCTACCGTCATCGCCGGTGTAATCGCGTGTTCAAGCACACTCATGTACAACACTGACGTGTGAGGATTGATATAGGGCGAGGAATAGTGTCATACATCAGTGGACATGTTCCAACATATATGTACTGGTGGAGGCACACTTAGAAGATAGTTTGTCAATAAGCCCTTCAACACTGACATGGTGGTTGCCTGACCTCACTAATTTCTTGATGAATATGGAGGCACCAGTGATCCGTTATTCGCACTAAACCATACTGAAAAATAATTTGGAGATTGACTAAAGAAAGAAAACACAGTCGTTTCTCTGGCGCACAACAGTATTCGAGTTGGGAACAGTCCCCCATTGAAGATGCAAGCTACACATGAACCATCACCAGCCCAAAGCCCTGAAGAGAACCCCCAGTGACCAGTGGTTCTAAATGCGTTGGCCATAACCTTCTGGGATTCCATTCATTTTGCATCTATGTGGACAGTGGAATCAAATTTTATAATCATTAATCCATCCATATTAGATGGTTTGGAACCCGATCGGTAGTACCAATAGGGCTTGTGTACCTTTGAGCTGCCATGATATAACCCTCCGGTTTAGAAACACTGGACTGGTTTGAATAATTGATGTGTGTCTCTAAATGCACAAAATGTTTGTTAATTTTTGTTATTTATGTTACAAAGTAGTACGATCATTCTCAAGCTGCAGCATTGTTAAGGTTGCATCACTATCACTAATCTGTTTATGAATTCAGTCATCGGTTTTGTGGTTTATTTGATTCATTTGATTTGTGTTAAAGAAGAGCGTTTTTTCTTTTTAAGACTTGTTAAAAATGCATTAACCGTATTCAATGAATTGTGATATGAAGACATAGGTCTAGTTTATTGATTAACTGGTCCTTTAGTAAAATGTTTTGAATTAAAACCAACCGCCTTTGTTACAGTTGTTTGACTTCACTAATGGGACATGCAGAATCATAGACCACCGCCTATTTGAACCGTGCGGTAGGCGGTATCGAATCCTGCAATCACAGCCATTGGCCAAAGTTGAAAAATGCCAACGTCTCTGTACAAGGCCTATGTCCGTCTCCAGATGACACCGCCTATGTGGATGCCTGGAGCATAGGATGGGACATCCTGATACATTGTGCACCACCTATTTGAACCATGCAGTAGGCGGTATCGAATACAGCAGTCACAGCCATTGGCCAATGTTGAAAAATATAGAAAAACAATGGGAGAGCAAGGGAATTGTGGGGTGCGTCCGTATCCCCAGTATAATGATGAGTTAAACAAAAGTGGACGAACCCACTATGTAGATATGGTACAATCACTAGTATGGTTAGTACATGGACCCATTAGGTATGTTTAAAAGACCCCTCACACACCAACCTGGTTGGTGTCATGCTTCATCATTGGGTCCCAACCGGGTGGCCGAATGCCCCCCGGTTGTGCTACGACGCCTGATTACAGCGGAGCTGGTGTGGTGTGAGTGTGTGATGTGACGTGAATTGAACTTTAAAAATACCTCTGAGAATCCTTGCCTGTAAACTTTATTAGTGGCGGCTCAGGATATGGTTAAAAAATGTGTAGTGCAACTAAATGGGAAATTATTATCCTTAGTTGACTATGTGAGTGGTCTACATGTTTCAGCCCGCGAAGGTATATGTATGGGGCTTTCTTCAGGACCGGATAGTGAGACTGGTGAGTGGCAAAATGAAGTGCCACGTGAAAAAAAGTGAAATACCTACGCACGCGCTAAGCTGTATGGTTAGAGTGTCAACGTACTTACGGACACTTGAAAAACCTGTGGGGGAAGAGAAGACAACACAAAACATATATATATACATATACATCTTGCTTTAAGCAACATAAAATGACAGCCAAATCATGGCAATTTCAGATAAATAGTCTGCTAGATCGTTACCCTCCTCGACGTATCTGGAGACATACAGGCACATGCATCAAAGCTTTTTGCGATCGCAAACGGTGCGATTCGCAAAAATCGACCGCTTGCGATCGCAAAATTAGCTTTTGCGATGCATCAAGGGTCAAGGCCCTCGCAATTTGAGAATTCGCAATTAATTGCGAGTTCTCAGAATTGCGATTGCATTTAAGGAATCGTAAATTGAGATTCCTTAAATGCAATGCATTAAAGTAAAAAATTAGCGATTTCGCTAATAGGGCGCAAATTACCATGAAGTTGAACTTCATGGTAATTTGCAAAAACTTTGAAAAATGCACTAAAGTGCATTTTTCAAAGTTCCATTTTACACACACACATGCCCTTGGGGCATGTGTGTGTGCAAGATGTACTCATATGCAGATTTCAGGGGTGCAACAGGGTGTCCTTTTGACACCCTGGCACCCTTGAAATTGCATTCTCAATTTGCGATTCTCTAATAGAGAATAATTGAGAATCGCAAATTGAGAATGTCTTCCCATTCATTCCTATGGGCCTCTAGGCCCATAGGAATGAATGGGAGGTATTCCTTAATTGCGACTCGCAATTTGCAGAGTCGCAATTAAGGAATGTTTAGAAATCGCTATTTTTAAGCGATTTCTACATGCATAGGCTTTTGCGATTCCTTAATTGCGATTCCTTAAAAATCGCAATTAAGAAATCGCAAAATCCAACATTGATGCATGTGCCTGATAGAGCTGAGTGTAATATTGGAGCAACTCCGCCAGGATCTCCCCTCCATCTGTGGTTCGTGTGCCATCCTCAAGGGTGATCTCTGATATGTAGTCACTTCCCTACTGCGGATGAAGCAGTTTCGCTAATGTACGGCCCGGGCGCTCACCCTCACCATACCGGCGGGCTCTTGCATACTTCTCAAGGAACTGCACCTCACAATCTTAATGTCACGAAATTCCTCCATTGCTTTAGCTCGGAGATGGTACCTGTCATCTGCCACACCCCACGAGGCAATGGAATCTATATACCGAAGGGTGGCCTCCACGAGCTCCAGAGAGCGACATATATCACGCAATATACCGCATTGTTTAGCGATCACCATTCCACGGATGTATGCCACACAGTGTAATACCACACTGTAATGAGGGTACAGTGGCCACACAGGCCTTCCAAAGGGTGGCCTGTGTGGCCACTGTACCCTCATTCAGATCAAGGTAATCTGTAATGGCAGTACAGAGTTCCTCACGGAAAGCCAAATCCAAGAGAAACTGACTGGGAAAGCGCCACACCCGCATCACGCCACCAGGGAGCGGAACATTAAGGACCACCCGAACCGAAGCATGGTCTGATAATGTACGGGGTTGACACATCATCTCACCCAGCCAAGGGAGAGTCGAAAGAGAAAGGAAACAATAGTCCAGGCACAACCAGGTGCCGTGGAGAGCAAAGTAAAACGTGTATCCTGGAATCTGAGTGTGTCGGTGGTGCCATACATCTCTAAGGGAATACAAAGTACATATGTCACACAGAATATGTGTTGCACGGGACTTAACGCTCTGGCCGCCACTCATAAGTCCATCACTGGGTTGAGACATAAGTTAAAGTCGCCCCGATCATAATGTGATCTGTATCCGTCCTGTCAAGGAGTTCCGTCAAAGTTTGAAAGAACTCAGGAGAATCTATATTGGGCGCGTAGACGTTCAATAGCACCACTGACTGGCCCGCTAGGCAGCCAACCACGGCCACATACCTCCCCTCAGTGTCAGAGAAACTGTCTATAAGAGTGAAGGGGACCAAGAGGTGAATCAATATACATACTCCGCAGGAGTACGAGCTGTAGTTAGGAAAGAACCAATGTTGGACCCATGTTGAAGTATAGGTCGGAGGGGAGCCGGGGGACAAGTGTGTTTCCTGTCAAAAACAATATAACCCCATGCCTGACCAGATATTGTAGCACCTATTTGCCTTTGCAGGGATTATTGATGCCTCTTATGTTCCAAGTCATGAATGATACCTCAAGATCACTGGCTTCCATCATCTCAGCTATGAGCATTTTCGAAGGTGATCAAGGTGGGCCTATGAATTGCGGTGTCACAAACATACCCCCCCACCCGACCCCTCCTCCCACCCATCCCTGGTAAAACAGCGCCTGGGGGCAATGCAGCAATAAACAAAACAGAAAAAATATCCCAACTAGTGCGATAAACATAGTGGTGTACACGATGAGGGGCGGGTGACACACCAGCAACTAGTTCCAGTTGCAAACACATGTAACCAATTATAGAATGGGATAAAGGATACTTATGAAGGAGCAAGTTAGAGTTACAGGCCCAGCACCACTACAGGGCACACCCAGTCAATCATTACGGTGGATCAAAGGAACCCATTACCCGGGAAGAGTCTCTGTGAAGATGTTGCAGTCCAGTATAGCCATCATGACAGTGTCCCCAGGATTAGACGTGAGCTGCGTTTCTCGCTCCGGATCGGGGAAGGCAGGTCCTTGCTGCCAGAGCGGCCAAAGCACAGGATGCGGCACAGGTTAGTCTGCCAGGAAGAGATCTGAACTGTTCGTGGCATCCAGACCAGGGGGGGACCGCGCCAGGGATCCCCCAAAAGTGTTCTGGTGATATTTGGTGTGTTTCTTACAGAACACCTGGGCCTCCGTGGGGGTGTCGAAAACACATGAATTTTCCCTGCACATTCAAGCGTAGTCGCGCCGGGTAGAGCATGCCGTACCGGAGTCCCATCTCTCTGAGCGTGACCTTCACATCAGCAAACTTACGGCGAGCTTCCTGCAACATCAAGGTGAAATCAGAATAGAAGGAGACAGCTGTGCCTTGATATTGGACTTGCCCACGCCCGCGCCCAACCGAAGGGTGGTATCTCTAAAATTGAATAAGCGTGCAATGATAGGCCGCAGCATTGCTCCCAGAGGAGGCCTGGGGCCCAGCGATCGGTGCACTCACTCCACATTGAAAGCGGTAGAAAAGGCCTCATGACCAAACAGCTCCACCAATAGATTCTCGTCAAACAGATCAATTTTTCCGGTGCCCATGGATTGTGGGATGCCGGTTATGTGAAGATTATTGCGGTGCGATCTGGCCTCCAGGTCTTCGTTCTTCAGAGCTATGGTCTTGATCTGGCACTCAAGCTTCTAAAGGCACCTTGACATGGTGGCTGCCCCATCCTCCAACGTTGAAATGCGCTCCTCGGTCCCCTCAATCTGAGCCTGATGATGGTCAAGGTGCTCCGCCACACCATCTAGTCTGCTTGATAGGGCGTCGAAGCTTGTATCGATGGCTTTAAACCCCACCCGTATCTCGGACACCAGGGCCTTCATGATGGCGGACTGTGTGAGTTCCAAGGGGCCTCCTGTCGCCCCCGCCATTCCGCTGGGTGCAGTCGCCTACTCTCGCTCCCCAGCGCACTCGAACAGCAACTTGCGCTGTTTTGGGTCTGTGTGGCCCAAGCTGATGAGAGTAAGACCTGCGACACTAGATGGGGCCTGCAACCGACACCCACAGTTGGTAGGTGGCATTGCAACAGGTATGTACTATGGTGGGGGATCACACCAGTGGATGAGTTGGGGCAGCGACCGTGTTCCAAAGTGGTGAGGCTGCTGGGGTCAAAACAGCTGATGTCTGGGAGCACCACATGTATCTCCAGCCACCGCGGCCAACAAGGCCCGAACAGTGCGGCAGCAGCCCCCCTCCAAGCCAGGGGGGCCCACGGTGTGTCAGCAGCTAAAGGGGGAGGTCAGGCCTCTTCACCCCAGGGGGGCGCAACTCCACTACAATGGGACAGGGATGGGGGCGGGGCGGCACACAAGGCATCGGGCCAAGTATCCCTCCATTTGCAGCCTGACGCCCCGACCCAGGAGGCGCTGCCACCCAGCACCACACTATGGGCCCAACTGCAGCTCACCCGTCACCTCCAGGGACTCCCAGCAGTTCCAGGCCACGGCCCTGCTGGTCACGGGGGCGGGCCGCTGACAGCAGCAAGCAGATGCTGGGGCAAGCAGTTCAGGCAGGCTCCGCTTCACTCTGCGGCCTGAGGTGGCCGCCGACTGACATCACCCAGGGCCTTCGGGAGCCACCTCACCTCCCGCAGCACGTCGGAGCAATCTGCAGCCTCGAAGGGGTCCGGCATCCAGCAACGCGGCCCGGGACGTCAGGGCAGCCCAGAGCCAGTGGCAGGACCCAGCAGGGCTCGATAGCCCCGGCCTCAGGATCGCCCACGGCTTCTGTCGCCATGGGGCCTCCGAAGCAGATCTGGGCTCAGCTCCAACCAAGATCGGGCATGTCGTGATCCTGGAGCCAGCAGCCACAATCCGGAGGGGGCCAGCTACACTCCTGGCATGGCGGGTGCCTCCCAGGCGGAGGGGGCCAGCTTCGGATGGGTTTTCATCCCGATATTCGGGAACCAGCTTGCGGAGCTTCAGTGTGTGTGGCCATCTTGGTTGCCGGCCTGGCCACTCCCCCCACCTATATGGCATACTTATAGGTAGCCGTTGTAGCATCAAATCACTTGCCTTCACACATTGCTGCTTACCAAACCTCCTCATCGTCAGCTGCTGTTTGCCACCTCTGGGAGCAGTAATGACACTCTGTACAGGGAGCAGGGCCCCTGCCTTTACTCCAGAGGAGCTGGAGACTCTGGTGTCTGAGGTCCTTCCCCTGTACCGCCAGCTCTATGGCTCACCAGAGGAGCAGATGAGTGCTGCTAATACAGTCTGTAATCTGCAAATATGTTAGTATCGAAACCCTTAGCCCACATTGTGGCTCAGAGTCCCAGACTGAAGTCAGTGTTGTCTATGTCAGAAAGTGTGGGCCAAATATATAACATTGATGTAAAGGTTTATGTTGCACTGTACTTTGTGTACATCATAATGGTGATGTGTATACAGACCTTGACCCTGCACCTGTTGTATGCACATATCTATGCATGTTTAGACCTTTTGTTGCCTATCTATGATGACACAGCTTATCAGTGAATGGCAGATGCACTAACAAATGTGTAGGCATTACACCCTAAGTAGTTTTTTCACTGAAACTCTCACACACATTCACTTTCTCGGGTCTTCTCTTATATCGCCCTCGTGGGTCGGCAACACATTTTGGCCAGGTCTTACCAGAAATAATGGCGGAATACCCAATAGAGCCCCTGTTCAGCAATCAAGACAATGGTCAAAACTGTATACTTGGGGGCGTGGCTTGGCAAGCCAACATGGTGGACGTAGCCTGATCGAGCTCCGTCCATCCACTCCGAAATCCGTCTAAAATCCTACCTTAATCCTGCCCAGAGACGTCTCACTTTGATGCAACAGCTACCCCTACACCCTGGGGATGCGAAAACTTTATAGATGCGGCTGTGAGCTACGCCATAGCTGCGGATCCCCGACGTCCCCACCCGGCGAACTGAGGGCTGATTTCAGCACGGCGGCCTGACCGGAGCCTGTGCGGCACCGCTGCAGTGGTTGGCCCCGACCGAGGCCGGAGGGAGTAGCGCCGAGGCCACCTGCCAAGCGCCCTGTGGGAGTCCTCGCCGGAGGGCTCGATTCGGCGAGGAGGTGCCGCCGCCCCTCCCCCCTTCTTCCCGAGGCCGCCGTCTTCCCCGCATTGGGCCGAGTACGCGGCGGAGCAGATCCTTTGGTGCTGCCCAGGTCCCGGAGGACGGAGACTTGCCAGGGGAAACCGAGGGCTGGTTGGTGCCTCCTGGGCCACCGAGGCGCGACATTGCCGATATTGATGGCGCGATTGGGCCCTAGGTGATCGGACCGCACACGGATGGTGTTTGGCGACGCTGAGGCAGGGTCACGGCCTAGGAGGTGAGCGAGAGGCCCGCGCCCGTGCCCCACGACGCCTATGTGACTGCCGCTCCTGACCCCCCCTTCTCCGACCACCAGAATCATCGCCCAACCGCGAGGCCCACGCTGTGAGCACCAGAGCTCCAGAACACATCAGAGACTGCCCCGGACTGCCCAATTATACCTGCAGCGGGGACGGTGACCGGTTTATCACGCCTGAGGCCCTGGGAGCGCGGTATGTGTGTGGTGGTGGCGATCTGTGTGGGCCCCGCTGGCTGTCCTGTTCTGCTGCTGGGCCCGAGTGTGGCCCCCCGTGGAAGACGACCCACGTCCCAACACCGCAGAATACCTGTGCCAGATTGGAGCGCGTTGGCCCTACTGGTATCCTCCCGGGCGGGCTCCCTGGGCCCTGTAGGCCTGGCCTGGCGTGCTGGGTTGCCGCTGCCGCACCCCTCGAGTCCGGATCCTGCATAGAGGGGTGACTCCTTTCTCCATACCTGGCGGGGGTCGAACCCATACACTGCTGACTTTCCCTGTCATCACCCGGCGAAAGGGCTACCTACCTCGAAGTCGTGGGCCCAGTGTCTCGCCTGCCAGCCTACTCCCTTAGTGCCGCCACACCTATCTCAGGATACCTCTCCAGTTGGGCAAGGGTGGGCCCGGTGGGGCCGGCCACAAACAGGGCACCATAGATCAATTTACTACACCTACTGGGGGCGCCACGGGTGACGATGGGGGATGTCCGGCTCCAGATAATGCAGAACCTCCTGGCGGCGATTAATAGTGCCAGGGACATGCTGGACGCAAAGATCGGTGCAGTGGGGTCTGAGGTATCCTTTTTGCTCCAAGATCTCCACAAAGCAGTAGATCGAATCACCGAAGCTGAGACGAGGGTCTCGACGGTGGAGGATACTGTTACATCCCTTCAAAAGAAAGTGAACAAGCTAACGGTCGTAACACAAGAACTGGCGTCTAGGGTGGAAGATGCCGACGGCCGTGCCCGCCGGAACAACCTACGCTTCGTTGGCCTGCCAGAAGGCTGCGAAGGGGTGTCCATGACTGCCTTCATTACTAAGTGGCTCACAGATATCCTACCGAATTATCTCCTCTCCTCGGCCTTTGTGGTAGAGAGAGCTCACAGGGCCCTGACACAGAAGCCCCCCCCCGGGCGCAACCCCAGGCCAGTCATTGCAAAGCTCCTGAATTATGCCAACCGTGATGCCATCTTGCGACACGCCAGGATGCATAAGGACAGTTTCCGGCATGAATCCCGACCCATTTTGGTGTTTCCAGACTACACGCGCCTGGTCCAACAACAGCGTCAATCCTTTACAGCTGCGAAGCGCAAACTTAGAGAACTGAATGTACAATATATGTTGCTCTACCCCGCTAGGATGCGTGTCATTTTCAATTCTAAGTCTATTTTCTTCGACACCCCTGCGGATGTCTTTACTTGGGCTGAGGAACGCCCGCAATTCAGAGCGAACTCTCCACCCGCCGTAGACTCAGACTCATCTCGTGGCTCACGGAGTCAACGGCCACGCCGCGCTAAAGCTCAGAAGCGACGAGGTTCGGGATCGGACAGGATGTCCGCAAGTCCGGAGCATCCATCCTGAATATCCTGGGACTATTCCAGCGTTTAAACTGCAAGTTTGGGGCATTATCAATGTTACAGATTGTTTTTTATATTGCTTATCTCTGGGTGGGCGTGGGGCTAGATCATGAGCTGCCAAGCCGAGGACTTTTGCACCCCCCGTGTTCATAGGGTTATAGGGCGGGAAGGGAACCTTTGGTGTGGAAGCCGGGAGCCCCCCGTTGGGGGTCTTCGGCTCTATACACCGCGACAGATGCTCCTTGTTTTTGGCAGTGTCGGGTGGGGGGTGGGGGAGGGCTTTTCAGGGAATGTGGTTTCTTTGATGTTAATATGTTTTGGTTCCTTGCAGACAGGTACTCTCGTTTCCTACGATACAGATCTCCTTGTCATATCCATCCCCTACTTAGGACCTAATGCCACCCAGTGACGTGACCCCACTTGGGGACCTAACGGTGGTTTCATGGAATGTTCGGGGTCTTTCGAATAAGGTGAAGCGAAGTGCAGTTCTTCGCCAGGCGAAAAGGTACAGGGCAGATATCTTGCTCCTACAAGAGACCCATCTACTGGGTACGAAAGTCCCTTGCCTTGCCCGATTTGGCTTTCATCATATATATCATGCAGGGTTCACTAGGGGTTCCAGGGGGGTGGCAGTTCTTATCCACCGTAGAGTCCAATTTCAGTACATATCACATGGGGTAGATACCGGGGGCCGCTTCCTCTTCGTTACAGGTGTGAAGTATGGGGAATAGGTCACCATTGGTAGTGTTTATGCCCCTCCTCCATTAGGGACCACATTTATTGATAAACTCTTGGGCGTATGGGGAACTCTCCCCACGGGCCTGACTCTCTTAGGAGGCGACTGGAATGACACTATGGGGCCCCTAGACAGACAGCGCAGCGTAGACGCTCCACAATTACCGGGTCCCACCAAACTACATACACTGGCTTCTACCCTGGGATGGGCGGACATATGGCGCGAATATCACCCCATTGAGCGTAATTACACATACATTTCGGCTGTCCATGGGTCGCAGTCCCGCCTGGATTACTTTTTTGTCCCCCGAGTGTTCCTCCATAGGTTTTTGCAGATAATACATCAACCCCGCGGTCTCTCGGACCATTCCCCAGTCACCATGCAATTTCATACACGCTCCCGCAAGCCCCCATTCCGATGGCGAATGTCTCCTTGGCATCTCCGGAACCCCGTATATCAAGACATGCTTAGTACGGCGATCACTACCTATCTGGCAGATAACGTTCCCTCCGCCCCCTCCCGTAGCATTCTCTGGGAAGCTCTCAAACCGACCGTCCGCGGTACCGAAATTTGCTACCGCACTAGGGAGAAACGGACTCGCCGAGAACAGCTAGAGACCCTAGAGGCTCGCCAGATGACTTTATCTGCCCAACTTAGCTCTAACCCCAGCCCCGTCCTTCGCCGTAACCTGGTGCTCGCACAGCAGGAGCTGCGTCAATACCTGCTAGGCGAAGCCAAAGAAATCTGGGAGGCGTCACAACACCGGATATATCAGTGGGGCGATAAATCCAGAAAGATGCTTCACAGATTATGCCAGGCAGGTAGCTCCCCGGCGGTTTCGCCCACAATCAGAGGTCCAGACGGGTCCGTACATACGACACCGGAAGGTGTTGCTGATGAGTTCGCGAGACACTTCACATCCCTGTACGCCCGGAAAGAGCAGATTTCTGCCGAACTCATTGCGGAATTCCTTGTGGATATCCCACCTAGACGGCTCCCCGACTCTCTCCGAGAGCAATTAGAGGCTCCAATCATGCTGGAAGAATTGACCGGAGCCCTCAATGCATTACATCCCGGTCGCGCCCCGGGTCCCAATGGATTTCCTATGGAATTCCCCGACCACACATGCATCTCCTAGGACCTCATTTATTGGCGACTATCCAGGAGGCCGCGGACCTAACAAGACTGCTGGATGACTGGCGCCACGCTGAAATTGTGCTCTTTCTAAAACCTGGCCGACCTCCGGACGACCCCTCGTCGTACCGCCCCATCTCCCTTATTAATTTCGAACCTAAATTGCTCCGGAAAGTCCTGGCGGATCGTCTTCGGGGGTGTATTGCGGAGCTGATCCACCCCGATCAGTCCGGCTTCATGCCACACAGAGCCACCAGACATAATATTAGGCACGTTCATAATGCTATCGCCGCTGCTCCCACATTGGGTCGACCCGCTGCCTTGCTCTTAGCCGATATAGATAAAGCCTTCGATTCTCTCAGTTGGGAATACCTATTTCAGCTGCTCGAGGCGGTCAATATCGGACCCCACTTCCTGACATACATACGCCTGTTATATACTGACTCGACGGCAGCAGTTCGTATTGCAGGACACCGCTCCCGCTCCTTTCCAATCCAGAGAGGCACCCGACAGGGTTGCCCTCTGTCTCCATTGCTGTTCGCCCTCGCGGTCGAGCCACTAGCGGCCTGGGTCAGAAGCGACCCGGTGCTTCGGGGGTTCGATTGGTCCCCGTCACGATCGGATCGTATAGCATTATATGCCGATGACGTCCTCTTTTTCATGACGGACCCTTGGTACTCCGGGCCCCGGATACTGCAAATCCTTAGGGTGTTTGGCGGCACCACAGGTCTTCACGCTAACCCCACCAAATCCATTCTATTCCCAGTGTGTGGGCACCAGGGCCGTGAGGCATGGGCCTCACAGCTTTCCCGGGCTACAGACGGTTTCAAATACCTTGGTATATATATCTCCCCATGCCCCAAAGTTTCCTGGGTGCACAATATCACCCCATTAGTGACCGGCCTTAAGAATGAAACGGCGATATGGTCCTCCCTTCCCCTCTCCCTCTACGGGCGCTCGGCCATCTTCAAGATGGTCTCTTTGCCTCGGATCCTCTACCGCCTCCAAAATTTCCCATATCCTGTCCCGTGCACATGGTTTGTGCAGGTAAATGCCATACAGAACAAATTTCTCTGGGGCGGTGGAGCGGTTCGTGTGGCACTCCGCACATGTGCACAGTCCACGTACTGTGAGGGGATCGCGCAGCTGATATTTACTCCTACTATGTTGCATCTCATATCCTTGTCATAAACGAATGGTGGTATAACTCCCCCACAGATCCGGCATATGCCGTAGAGCATGCCGCACTGGAACAAGTCCCTCTTCTACACTTACTATACAGCTCCACACGTCCAGAGCATTTACCGCCGGCAGGCAGAGTGGTAAAACAGCTGTGGAGGGCCAAGACCAGACAAATGGGGTGGAAGGGGAAACTCACTCAACAAACTCCCCTGTGGCAAGGTACACACCTCCAATCAGCGACCATGTTGAGAGGCTTCCGGGGATGGGACCTAGTGGGTATCTCGACCCTTGGGGACGTCTTACGGGGCACCACATTAAAATCATTCCAACAACTACAGACTGACTTCAGCCTCCACACGTCACAATTCTACAAATTCTTACAGCTCCGGCACGCACTCACACCTCAGATCCGCAATCTGGAGTCTCTTCCCGAGTTCCAGCCCCTGGAGGGCCGCCTACTGATGGGTGACCTTGGTCTACACAAAATTAGACAAATATACCAAACACTGACGACACACACACCCACCACCCTCGATAAGACCCGCCTTGCCTGGCAAGCCGACATTCCAGAATTAACTGATGACGACTGGGCCGAAGCGATTGCCAGCCCGAGGGGCGCAGCAGTTTCCACACGCTACCGGCTCATCCAGTTCAAATATTTGCATAGAGTGTATTACACTCGGGTACGGCTATGGCGAATGGGCGTCATTCAGTCCCCTACATGTTTGCGATGTGACAGAGAGGAGGGGTCATTCTTGCATACAGTCTGGAGCTGCACAGCCCTGCAGCCATTTTGGAACAGGGTTCGCTCATGTCTTAATGAGGTGCTGGCATGGGTACTCCCTCTAGACCCGCGACTTTTCCTCCTACATTCCACCGATGATATTGGGGGGAACCGATACAAACAGCATCTGCTGTTCCTAGCCCTTACCATCGCCAAAAGGGATATCGCACAAGGGTGGAAGGCGACATCTCCCCCGTCCATTGGCAAGTGGAAGAAAGAATTAGATAAATGTATGGGGGCTGAGATTGCTGTCTTTGAGGCCCGAGGTTGCCCCATGAAACATCGTAAGATCTGAACACGGTGGGCGACGTATAGAGGTATTGACCTGCCCCCCCTACCCGAGATGGACCCCTGAATGGCACCCGCTGGCCCCCGATGTGTGTCACCCTATGATGTATCATTATGTGACATTACTGTACAGCTATGGTGGTTTCTGCGCATCCGATGTATCATATACCTTATTATGGAGATTGAGAACTGTCTGCATGATGTTTGTATTATTATTATGCCTGCACGTTCGGCAGGTTTTGTTTCTTATTATAAAAATGGTTACTGATGCAACTATTATCCTGATATGTATACAGATCATAGTAGGGCCTTCGCCCTTCATAATGTAAAATAAACTAATAAAATCTGTTTTATTAAAAAAATAAACTGTATACTTCAGGCTGGCAAACACTACTGAGCAAGTCCATCCCTAAACTGGATGGAGTGGCATGCGCCTCCTATCAAGCATTTAGGGAATGGATAGACTTGACATTGGAAAATATGATACCTAAAAGCATTGGTCAATCTCCTAAAGCCAGAGTAATTGTACATTCGTTTTAACCAGAGGTAAAATATTTAAATAAAGAATGAAAGAGGCAGGAAAGAAAATGACGGTGTCAATATGATGAGGACAGTAAGCAAGCCTATAAACAAATCTTAAAACAATATCACCGTGCAATCCGCAGGGCCAAACTGAATGACTTTGCGGATAAGATTAGGCAAGCTGTACATCCCGCGAGAGAAATATATAGCATTGTTAATTCATTCCTCAAACCCAACAGAACAGGAGCAGACCCCACTCTAGAGAGAGAGAACGATGTGAGCAGTTTGCTAATTTCCTCCTTGACAAAGTTAAAAAGATTTATGACTCCCTAGCGATGCAACTGGAATTCATTGACTCTCCAAAAGCTATAGGCAAGGATAGCCAACTCTCTGTAGAATTCTCATATTTTCCAGAAATGATTACAAATTATATTTTAGGGGTAGCAAGCAAGCACAATTAAATCAGGGCCTCACTAAATCCAGCTCCAGTCAACATTTTATTGAACGGAGGAGAAGTAATACTATCCACCTTAAAATACATTTATGACACATTTTTTTGGAGGAAGGCTGCCTTCCAGAATCATGGAAGCATGCAATCATTAGGCCACTGCTTAAAAAGGCTTCCCTGGACCCGGACAAATTAGAAAACTATAGAGCTATTTCATTATTGCTCGTAATAAGTAAAAGCCAAGAGAAGTGGCTAAATGTCTCTCTCTCAAAGTTTTTGGATGCCAACTACCTGCTGCATCAAGCACAAACTGGTTTCTGTTCTGGCTGTAGCAACGAGACAGCTCTTTTGCAGTCTACCGAAGATATGAGAGTGACCCTAGATCAAGGAGGGTTGGCTGCACTCATTCTTTTGGATTTAAGTGCAGCATTCAATACTGTCTCCCACTCAGTCCTGAGAGAGAGGTTGAAGTCATTAGGGATCACTGGATCTGCATTAAAGTGGCGGAGTTCTTAGCCAGCAGAAGTATTCAAATCATTGAAGGCCCTTTTATATTAGAAACCTAGAAATGGGAGTGTGGCGTGCCGCAGGGCTCTGCGTCGAGTCCTACGCTCTTAAAAATCTATGTCAAACCACTCTCAGACATTATCTGTGCTCATGGTTTTGCCATGGTATCTTAAGTGGATGACACTCAAATTGTCATCTCTATGTCACCAGACACCAAAACCACCTCAAAGAGACTTTATGCATGTCTAGAACAGGTGGCCAGCTTGATGGTGGCAAGCTGCCACAAGCTGAATGGGGACAAATAGGAAATGATGGTAGTAGGCAATAACCCATCACTCTGGAAACAACTTACATGGCCTCCATGCTTGGGAGTATCCCCCACTCCCAAAGCAGAAGTGAGGAACCTTAGTGTCATCTTGGATAAGGATCTGACCATGAATTCCCAAGCCAAGAAGATAGTGAGCACAAGTTTTGGCTTGCCAGGATTCCTAAGGAAGACGCTTAGGTGGCTTCCAATGGAGTGTCGTAGGCTGGTGGTACAAGGCCTGATACTTTCACACCTCGACTACTGCAACTCCTTATACTTGGGCAGCCCAAATAATGTGACAAAGAAACTACAGGTCATACAAAATGTGGTAGCATGAGCACTTTTGGGCCTGATCAAGATGAATTCAGCACACCCGGCTCTCGTGCAACTACATTGCTTACCTGTCAAGAGACGCATAGAATTTAAGGCTCTATGCATCACCCACAAGCTAAAATACTCAACATGTCCTGGTGTATTGCAACATCTCATTACATCACATAAAGCTGATAGAGTATTAATATTGAATGATATTTCCCTCCTTACAGTCTCCAGAATAAAGAGAGCAAGGGGAGGAGGTCAATCATTTGCCACCCTTGCGGCCAAGTTTTGTAATGCTCTTCCCATACAGATTAGGTCTAACAACAATTTGTTGAGTTTTAGAAAACAACTAAAAACATACCTTTTTAGATAAACTATTAGGACGTTTTTAGACATGTTGTCAGCACTCCTTCTGTTAGTGCCGGAAAGCCCGATTGGGTAGCTGTTTGCACTCTACAAAACCCACTAGCATAACAAAACTAGTGTATGTGTCCTGTGAGCAGCATGTGAGGATGATGGTAAATAGATGTACATTTCCACATATCGTGCTACACAAATGAGGCCTCATCCAACCTGCTGTCAGGGAGAAACCATCACCTCACAGCACCCTCCATGGTAATCCACATCGGTGATGTCACATATAGGTTGGCCACAAGGTGTACTGTCAGTTTTGGGATATGTGGGCATATAATGGTCATGTGGGAACAGTATGCTCAGCATGCAGAGAGCAAACACTGACACTGATATGTGCCCTGTATGGTCCCTGGCCCAGGCTCTAGCAGAGTTCAAGTGCTAATGGAGCTGTTGCACAGAGTACACTACCTGCTGATTCTCAGATGTGACATAAATCAGTGTAACAGGAACATGAGTTGGCCTATTTGCACCTAGTATAAACT
Organism: Calotriton arnoldi; assembly: GCA_963921515.1. NCBI lineage: Eukaryota > Metazoa > Chordata > Amphibia > Caudata > Salamandridae > Calotriton > Calotriton arnoldi. Next base: position 191,371 of record CAWUFW010003047.1, read on the forward strand.
CATTTGGTTTTGGGCATGATGAGAAGGCCAGACCCAAGACTACTGTCCATGGTCCCAATAGGTCACTGTGTTTCATTGCCTTAGGACAGGTGCTTTACTCCGACATGTCTGGGATCCTACCATCATATGAGTGATGGTGGCATTGTACAGGAAATTTGCTCATGTGACACATGTACACTGCAGATAGTTGGTTACATCTGTAGTGCAGTTCAGACGTGCGTCACCAGCTGTATCAGAATGACATAGCATTCAGTATATAAAATTGAATATGTCGTCCATTAGATACTGCCACATTTGGCATTAGGTGTGTCCTGTGATGGCAGGACTTCCCACACACACAAACTCTGACATGGTATGATGTCCTAATGAGTACATCACGTCCACTGATCCTCAGAGTGGGGGCTCTCAGTGACACACATGCTAGCCCTTTCATTGTGACCCAAATATTGAAATATAGTAATTGCAATGATAGCAGTGATGTATTGGACTGTATGATTCAAGTCATTTGTCCAGACTATTCATGTGCCTGTCCAGTGATGCACTAGTACTGTACACTTCAGGAGGACACAATAGTGTGCTATGTTAGTTGGTAACTCATTTCAGAGTACATTTGGGGTGGCCCCGGGCTACGTGATGGCGGTGGGCTGGCCTAGTTAGTATAGGCATGATCATGATTGAGCTTACTCCTCAGATGATGTAAACAGTGTGCTGTACAGGGTATGTAGTGCTCAGCTAGTTCCCAGTACACATGTAGTATGTGCACTTTTGATTGATGGATATGCTATCTGTCTACATCCTCTGTATCACTCTAGCAGATTAGCTATTTCTTTCATGTCAGCTTAGTCTCTTCATCTCTTGCATCCACACAGGTCAATGCCCATCTGAAGGTGTCCATGTGGAAAGCCATCGCCCATAAGGTGCGGACCCTGGAGGTCGCTCATCTGCGCAGTGTCCACTGCTGAAAACAGTGGGAGGACCTGAAACGCTTTACCAGCAAGATCGTGGAGGTCCAGCTGGGGATGTCCTCCCCAGGCAGAAGGGGCATGCGCCTGACCCTGACCCCCCCTGATGGCCCGCATCTTGGCTGTGGCGTACCCGGACCTTGATAGGTAGTTGCGAGCCCAACAGCAGCTAGAAGGGGTGAGCATTGTCATGAGTGAAAATTTCTGCATAACCATCTATCTTCTGTTTCAGGCAGCTACTTCCCCATCAAGCTGGAAGGTGACTTATGTCCCATGCAATGGGAGAGTTGTGGCATGTGTAGGTCTTGCAGTAGGTGCATGCTGACACCCGTAGACTATTGTCCATGTGACCAGGTACTAAACAGGTTCCAGTAAAATGACAGTTACCAAAGTTAACCAGCCACAGGGCTGGCCAATGTCACAGGTTGGCTACATTATCAGTTGATATCATGTGTGACAGTGGTACCACACAGCCCACTTGTCATCCTTGTGTCTGGAGTGATGCTTCCTCACAATTGTGTCTCATGTGAAGGTGGTCCACATACTTGTGGCATGGCATGCAATGCACTCTCAATGCAACCACTGTGTACTACTTCCCCTTGGTAAGTAGGGAATGTACAGCATTCTGATGTGGCTGACACAATTGTTGCCACCTGTATTGATGCGTACATGCTGGCATGTGTACCTTTAGATGATGTACTGTCATATGTACAACTGTTCCATGCATGAGCTGAGGGCCTACATGCATTTTATTCTGGGTATGTGTTGGTCAATGTGTTCATGACAATAGGTTTTGTGTGATGGATGTACAGAGTAGGTGTAACCACATAAAGGGGAGGAATCACTGACAAAATATCGAAGGTCAGAATATCGACCTACTGAAATATCGACGCAAGAATATCGAAGTCAAGAATATCGACATCCTATCTACATTGTGGTAAGTAAAAACATATTGGAAAAAAATATAGATGTCAAAAATATCGTTGTTAAAAATATCGTTTTTTATTTGTTAAAAAAATAATGTAAATTAAAGTAAATAATACATATAATTAAAATAAACATAGTTAAAAATATTTTAAAATGTTTAAAAATTATAAGTAATATATATGTAATGTAAAAATAAATTAAACATATACATATAATATATATACTTACTAATAATTTTTAATAATTATTTTAATAACTTATAATTTAAAAACAAATATCATATAAATGCATCTATACACATAAAACAATAATATAAATAAAAATTAAATAAATATATATAACAAATTAAAAAAATTATAATTATTTTTAATCTTTTAAAAATTAATTATATACTACATTAACTAAAATAATACAAAAATATTAGATAGCGGAGGTAATAAAATTACTATCCCAACTCCAAACAGTGCAACAGTAGGGAAAATGTTGGATAGCGTAGGGGTAAAAATTACTATTCCCACCCCAGTGACTGCAACAGTAGGGAAAGTGTTGGATAGCGTAGGGGTAAAAATTACTATTCCCACTCCAGTGAGTGCAACACTAGGGAAAGTGTTGGATAGCGTAGGGGTTAAAATTACTATTCCCATTCCAGGGAGTGCAACAATAGGGAAAGTGTTGGATAGCGTAGGGGTAAAAATTACTATTCCCGCTCCAGTGAGTGCAACAGTAGGGAAAGTGTTGGATAGCGTAGGGGTTAAAATTACTATTCCCACTCCAGTGAGTGCAACAGTAGGGAAAGTGTTGGATAGCGTAGGGGTAAAAATTACTATTCCCATTCCAGTGAGTGCAACAGTAGGGAAAGTGTTGGATAGCGTAGGGGTTAAAATTACTATTCCCACTCCAGGGAGTGCAACAGTAGGGAAAGTGTTGGATAGCGTAGGGGTAAAAATTACTATTCCCACTCCAGTGAGTGCAACAGTAGGGAAAGTGTTGGATAGGGTAGGGGTAAAAATTACTATTCCCACTCCAGGGAGTACAACAGTAGGGAAAGTGTTGGATAGCGTAAGGGTTAAAATTACTATTCCCACTCCAGGGAGTGCAACAGTAGGGAAAGTGTTGGATAGCGTAGTGGTAAAAATTACTATTCCCACTCCAGGGAGTACAACAGTAGGGAAAATGTTGGATAGCGTAGGGGTTAAAATTACTATTCCCACTCCAGGGAGTGCAACAGTAGGGAAAGTGTTGGATAGCGTAGGGGTAAAAATTACTATTCCCACTCCAATAAGTGCAACAATAGGGAAAGTGTTGGATAGCGTAGGGGTAAAAATTACTATTCCCACTCCAGGAGTACAACAGTAGGGAAAGTGTTGGATAGCGTAGGGGTTAAATTAACATACTTATCAATTAAATAATTTTTGTAAAATAAATAACATATTAATAATTAATTAATTAAAAAATTAATAATAAATACCAATAAAATTAAATTAATATTTACTTAAATAACATTAAATTACTTCCCACCCTATTCCCCATAAACACACAACCCGCTACACATAAAAAAGAACACAATTAATGTAATTATCAATTAATCAATTAATAAAAATTAATTACCAATTAATAATAAATTAACAATAAATTAATTAACAATAACAATAAATAAAAAATAATAATAAATTAATTAAAATTAATATAATTATAAATTATTCAATTAATAAAAATTAATTACCAATTAATAATTAATTACCAATAAATTAATTATCAATAACAATAAATAAAAAAATATTAATTAATTAATTATAATCAAATTACTTCCCACCCTATTCCCCTATAAACCCACAACCCGCTACACATAAAAACTAACATAATTAATTTAATTATCAAGTAATCAATTATTAAAAATTAATTACCAATTATTAATTAATTAACAATAAATTAATTAACAATAACAATAAATAAAAAATATATATATAATTAATATAATGATAAATTAATCAATTAAAAAAATTAATTACCATTTAATAATTAATTAACAATAAATTAATAAGCAATACCAATAAATAAAAACATATTCATTAATTATAATTAAATTACTTCCCACCCTATTCCCCTATAAACCCACAAGCCGCTCTGATACTAAAACGCAAAATTTACTTTAAAAAATTACTAATTTCTAAACATTTAATACATATATTTAAAAATAATAAAAATACATTACAAAAAATGTTAAACATACATATAAAATACATAGTAAAATACATAACACTAATATAAATATCAATATTATTAACAACGATATTTTTGCTAATGATATTACTTACTTCGATATTACTTACTTCGATATAAAAAAAAACGATATTACTTACCTTAAGGTCGATATTCTGGTCACCGATATTCTTGACATCGATATTCTGTCCCTACGATATTAAAAACTCAATATTAGTGTAGGTCGATATAAAAAATCGATATTTTGACTGCGTACCACAGGGGAGTAGAGACATGAGTGGGTGAGTCACACATACCTAATGACATTGTTGGATGTCATTAGGCAGGGCAAACAGTTGTAGCAATGACACACGTGGTGGGAAGACTTGCAGTACTATCTGTCAATGTGAGTTTGCAAGCCTATGAGATGGGTGTATTCAGTGAAGTGTGATGAACATGTGCATTTGTTGTGACTGATACACTGACTGGTTACATGCATCAGGGAGAGACATGCTGACATGTTGGGGCCATATGTGTGTGTCAGCACTGGTATGAGTGTTTGCGAGGCTAGAAAGGTACAGTGAAATCCCTTCCCTTTTGTACATAAGTGAGACAATTTCCTGGACTGGATATTTCCTAACACTCATTTACATTCTGTGTTTTAATGACATTAACATTTACAATGTTCACAAGGACTGCTGACATGAGACATCATAGACTGGGGATGTTCCTAGCCATACTCATGTAGAATGCTTAATTGAGCTGATGTCGCACATCACTTGGAGGCACAATGTCTCCATTCTAGTCTTTGGGACTACATGTAACACCTAGCTAAGCCACTTATGTGGAGCTTTCAACAGCGTCATCTGGCAGTGGAGAGATGCGTAAGTGTCATTTGGGAAGTGTGAACAGCGTGGCCTGTGCACTTCCATGTCACCTCATTCTTGGTAGTCACACATTGGTGTGACTGAGCAGTAGCAGGTGCCCAGCAGTTCTCCATGTTGCAGGTTAGGGACACCAGACCGTTTGCTGATTGCAGGGCCTTGTGTGGATATCAGGTAACTATGGTATGCTACAAGGGCCTATGTTTACAGGCCGATGTAATTTCCGGCTATGCACATGTTGTTTGATTTGAAAAAGGCCACACATACAGCTGGAGCTGACAGTGGTAATAATACCATTATGTGTAACTGTGCACAGGTCGCATAGCAATCATGCATGTGCTCATGCCAATGTTTGAGCCAATGTAGTCATCCTTGTTGGTGTTGTGGTCTGTGCAATTGTGTAATGTGTTGCGTTAGGATTTGTTTGCCCACTGTGTTCAAGAAATAACAATTAACCTATTTCTACTATTCTTGCAGCATCAACCCAGGGCAGCGGAGGAGACCGGGCAGTGACCATTGGGGAAGCAGCTGGCCAGACTGGTTCCTGTCGCACCAGTGACACCGATAGAACCAGTGGCATGGATGGTGGTGGTAGTACCCTGGAGGAGCCTTCCGACTCTGAATCAACAACATCAGAGTCGTCCTCCAGTGGCCAATCCGTGGTGGTGAGGGACCAGCCAGAACTTCCATCCACTACATCCATGTCCACCACCCCCTTTCTATCTCCACCATCTGTGCCGCTCCCCAACAAGCTGTCCGTGTCCGCTCCCTCAAGAAGGGGAGTCTGCTTCTCTCCAGGCACCTCAGCCCCTGCCCCGGTCTCCTCTGCTGCCCTGAGCATGGAGTCCATTGACATCCTGAGGCAGATCTCTGTGAGTCAGAGTGCAGTGCTGAATGCAATCCAGGTGCAGGGCCCACAGCTGACACAGATGGTCTTGCACCTGGACGGCATTCACGCTGACATGTCTGCCCTACAGAGCAATTTTCAGGCTCTAGTTTCCACACTCATGGCAGCCTTCCACCATTTCCAACTTTTCAACTTTCCACCCCACCCTCTGCCTCCTCCCCATCCACAATTCCTACTCCGAAACCTACCCAAAGCACATGCACATAAGCATGCATCCACCTCAACATCCCCATGCAGCACACACAAACATAAGGAAAAACACAGGCATGCATTCACTCCCAAGGCACTTGTACCCCTCACCACGACATCCACTGACATGCAGCAAGACACCACACCACCATACACTATACCCATGCAGCAAGACACCACACCACCAGACACTACACCCATGCCCCACCAGATACTGCCAATACCCACATCACACACCCTGACACCACCAGCCACATGCACATCAGACATTGCTACAGACCAGGCACATTCCCCAACCACACATACATCAGACTCAGAGACACATGCACACACAGCCACACCTCATTCCTCACGTCCCTCTACATCCAAAGCCCCACCCCTTGTCTCACCTCCTCCCCGTCTCCCCAAGAACTCTGCCTTACTGCCCTTGACTTCTTCCCTGCCACAGCTGCCCGCCCCCTCCCAAACCCAGGTCTGGTTCCTTACCCTTTTTTTTATTTTTTATTTTTAAATTTGTTTTTATTGGTTTAAACACACAAAACATATACAATCGATTGCATCACAACTCTGTTTACACTGCCATCAATCTGCACAGGTAGCCCACAGACACAAGGTACTTCTGTCACCCAGCATCTGCATTTCGCTAAGACGAATGAGGAATATAAAACTTACAGTGTCTGAGGCCACCTATGCAATTATAGTCATCTAGCGACACAGCCGCTCTTCCGTTAATCATGGTAAATCATCACTTCAAACATCATAATCTCCCAGCAATCAAGTCCCACTCTAAACCCTCCCTCTTATCCCACCCCCTCCCCTTGGCGCAACCACTATATACAATCAGTAGTGACAACAAGACACAACGGCATGGAGGATGAACGAAAAAATACAGGGCATTAAACAGGGCGATGGCTTCTCATCGCCAAGGGGAATGCACATATGAGTGGCTCGATGCAGTAAAATCACAGACTAGATTATCTCCTTCTACTAGATACTATCAGGCTGTGTCCTCTGTTTCCTCGTCAGATTAATCATTTGGGTTCTTCAAGAGCTGTACCAATGCTTCCCAAGCCCTCGCCAGCTCCAGCGCCTTCTCACTCTTTGCGCGGCTTGCCGCTTGCAATCTTGCAGTCCCTTCGCAGTCCGCTCACTTAACTAAGTCTGCGCGCCATCTCCGAAAACTAGGGCCCTTTTCCGCCTTCCAGTGAATTGTAATCTCCCTCTTTGCCAACAAAAGCCCCAGGTCTATGAATTTACTCGTTATTTTATGCCTGGCGGTATGGGGAAACCAATGCAGCAAGCATAAACCCATTGAGGATACAATATCTCTGTCCGTGATATCCTGTAATAAGCCAACTACCTCTTCCCAATATGTCCCAAGCTGAGGACATGTCCACAGCATGTGACCAAAATCTGCCCCCACCGTACGACAACGCGGACACACCGCCGAATCTGTATAAAAGTATTGATTCATTTTAGCCGGAGTAAGGTAGGCCCTATGAAGGATGTAGAAATGGACCAACTGGAAGCGAGCATTTCTTGTGCTCTTCCATGCGCGCTCGACAAGGTCTGCCCACGTTTTCTCAGGGATCTCATCCCCTAAATCGGCTTCCCATCTGAGCCGGAGCGCCGCTAGAGGGGTCAGCCTCTCGCTCGTCATTCTACGGTATAGACAGGTTACCGCCTTAACGGTACCAGCCGCTAAAACCACATATTGGCATGTCAGCGACGTCGCAGGTTCACTAAGCCCCATTTTCCAATGTGCCTGGATGGCTGCGATTAGCGCCAAGTGGAGCAAATAATCACCACGAGGTAGGTCATATCTATCCCGCAGCGTCTCATAGGGAAGTACAGCGCCATCCTCATAAAGATCTCCCACAGTGGTCAACCCATTCACTTCCCAGCCCTGTAAGGCCATCCAGTTACCCCCATGCGGTAAAGCCGTGCACACCGCCAGAGGAATCTCCGGAGCATAAGGCCTTACAACTTGCGCACGCCGGTGCGCCCTATTCCAGCAAAGTTTAAACGTCCCCATCTCGCGAGTGAGAGAAGAGGTCGGCAACGGCAACTGCAATAGCAGTCTGGAGAGCAGATGCCTCTCCACACCAATCTCCAACCGCTCGTCCGTGCTCCTGATCTCCCACGCCACTGCCTGAGTGAGCCCCTGTAGTTGCGCCGCTAGATAATACGTTTCAAAGTCGGGGACCGCTAGACCGCCCTCAGAGCGCGGCCTCATCAGGGTATTAATAGCCACTCGCCGCCGCCCCGCAGCCCAAAGGAACCCAATCACCATTGACCGCAGTAGTCGAAAAGTCGAGGCCGGTATCCATAAGGGTAGCGTTCGAAAATAATACAGGAGTCTCGGGAGCGCTATCATTTTAAGGAGGGCTACACGCCCAGCCAATGACAATGGGAGTGTACTCCAAAACGCCATGCTACCTCTGAGTGCTCCAATAGCCCTTCTCACGTTACCCTCCAACAAGTCTGTGTAGGTGTGATATACACGAATACCAAGATACGTCATACACTGACGTTCCCAGCGTACCCCCTGAGTAGTCTCGGGCCCAGCAGTCCGCGGTTCTGTGGGGAACAGACAGGACTTCTCCCAATTAACTTGGAGCCCGGCAATCCTGCCTAGGTCCGCCAATAGCGCTTTCACACCCCTAAGGGCTTCCTCGGTATCCGTCAAAAACAATAGGAGATCATCGGCATATAAAGCTATATGGTGAACCCGCGCAGATAGTCGCAGCCCTGGAAAATGCCGGCCCGTGCGAGCACGTGCCGCCAACGGCTCCATGGCCAGAGCAAACAACAATGGGGAAAGGGGGCACCGCTGCCGCGTACCTCGCCCCACAGCGCAGATATCTGATACCATTCTCCCTGTTTTCACACAGGCCGTGGATTGGCAATACAGGAGAGATGTCCAATCAGTAAAGCCCTCTCCCAGCCCAAAGCGGTGCATGATTTGGAACAAATAAGGCCATTCAAGACTGTCAAAGGCCTTTTCAATATCTATGGCCAAAACAGCAGCAGATGCCCTCTCATACGTATCCGCATCCAAAACCCGAAAAAGCCGCCGAATGTTCTGAGCTGTGTTCCGGGTAGGTATAAAACCCGCCTGGTCTTCATGAATTAAGTGGGTCATATAGGGGAGCAAGCGGGACGCCAATATCCGGCTTAGGATATTATAATCCGTGGTCAACATCGATAAGGGCCGATAGGCTGTCACGTCATGGGATGGCTTTCCCGGTTTCAGCAAGGGGATAATAAGTGCCTCGCAAGTTGTGGCGGGCAGTAACCGGCCCTTCCTCGCAGCGTTATACAGTAGCACCAATCGGGGGGCCAAGAGATCAACATACTCACTATAAAATTCCACCGGAAGTCCATCCACCCCCGGGTCTTTTTCCGGGCCATATGCTTGATCGCGCCGCGGACTTCACTCAAAGTGATGTCCTCACCCAGCAACTTTGCTCGCTCCCCATCTAGCGTTGGGAGGGGTACTTCTGCTAGAAAACTTCAGACGGCCTCCTCATCAGGGAACACCTTGCTCCGGTACAATTCTGCATAATAAGCAATGAACTGTTCATTTATCCCCTTTTGTGTATAACAGGTCTCCCCACCCAGGGTGCGCAATTCCAGTATAACAGTCCCTCTCCTCGCCGGGTTGGCCAGCCACGCTAATAATGACCCTGATTTATCGCGCTCCGCATGCGCACGTGTGATATACTGCTTGTAATCATAGCAACGCAGCCTCTCCATCTGCACTGCAACCATCTCTCTTGCAGCCAGAAGGTCGCGCTGGTGGTCTGGATGCCCAGGCCTCTCCTTTTCTATGTCACGCAACTGGCGCTCCGCGCTCTCTAGGTCCCGTAGCAATACCCTGTGCACTCCCACTGTTTGCGCCATGCAATGTCCCCTTATCACACTCTTGAAGGCGTCCCATTCCACCATCAACGACGAAGCAGTGCCAGCATTATTCTGAAAATAATCAGCAATACCAGTCTCCACCGCCGCTCTAAACACTTGATCCTCCAATAATGTTGGATTCAACCGCCAAGTCGAGATTACGGGGCGATCAGGGACCAAGCTCAGCCGCAACAATAAGGGATTATGGTCCGATATCGTTCTGGCGAGATATTCACTATGCTGCACCGTTGCATGTATATCAGTAGTGCATAACATAGCGTCCAACCGCACATGGAGGTCGTGTACAGCGGAGAAATACGAATAATCTCGATCAGTCGGGTGGTGCGCCCTCCAAGTATCCACTAAGCCCCAGCGTTGCTGCCAATCTCGCCCAGCCCTGGAAAGACTATGAATGGGCGCCTCAGGAAGTGGAGGATGGGATCTATCCAACAGGACATCCGTGACCAAGTTAAAATCTCCTCCCAAGAGCACAGGACCAGTAAAAAAAGGGGCAGCCTTCCCAGATAACCGCCTGAGAAAAGCCGGTTGTTCCGTATTGGGGGCATATATGCTACCCAAGACCACATCTCTGCCATTTAGCCTGCCTGCAACGAAAACATATCGGCCCTCCGGGTCTTTCAATTGGCGAGTGGGCTGAAATGGGACCCCAGCTCGAACCCACACCAGAACGCCCCGGGTAAATGCGGAATAAGTGGTGCTAAAAATCTGCCCTCTCCACCTGCGCTGCAGCGCCATATCCTCTTTTGGGGCAATATGAGTTTTCTGCAGGAACGCCACCTGGATCCCCCTACGAACCAAGTATGTATGTATCTTATGCCTACGCTGCATTGGGTGCATGCCCCTGACGTTCCAAGTTATACATTTCAACTCCAACAGAGCCATCAAACCCTTGCCGCTGCCAAACCCCAATCATCCTGCACTAACACCAGCCAATCGTGCCTAGTACCATGAATCAAACCCTCATAAGTAGGGTCGCGCCAAGTCCCTTGCAATGGTCCCCTAGTAACAAACAAACAGCCCCAACATCCCCACCCCAGGACAGGTACTAAAAAACAAGCCCCCATCCAAACTACTGCAAACTGGGTTCCCTCCAGTGGCTACTGAGGGAATGCGGTGGGGAAAGTGGTTGCCAGCAGTCACTTGATAACAATAGAAGCAGAGCAAAACAACAGCCCACACCACAGCCCCGCATCATATTACCACCCGCTCCCACCCCCAGGAGGCATCACGCCGGAATCCCCCCCCCTCCGCCCCCCCGCCCAGCCGCCGCACCCAGCATCCAATACAAAATTCAAATACACATTGCTGATGCAGCCAAATAGGTCAACACACACCTCGCAGACATATAGACCATTCAAACAGCAATACATGCAACAATAGGATCACATAAGCTCATCAGCCGTGCCCGGTGTAACTTTAGGTAGCTGCGAGACACTGTTCTGGAAATCGGCCGTATCCGAGTCTGTCCCCACACGTGACTTATCCGACTCTTGCCCAGTGTCCGAGTGTTGTTCCGGGGTCCCCAGAATCTGGGACAGCGCCTGTAATGCCGCCTGTCTATCTTTCTCCGTTTGGGACGGGCCAGGAGTCATCACCGCAGCCGGGCGCCGCCTCGATCTGCGTCGGCGTCGCGGCAACTGGCGCAAAGACTCACCAGATCCAGTGTCTCTAGGCGGTTTCCCGCCTGTTTTATATGTCTCCAACCAGTCCCAGGCCTCCGATGGATCTTCACAAAAATGTGTGGTGCCGTCCAAGATTATTCGCAGGCGAGCGGGAAACATCAGTGAGTACTGAAGGCCCTCCTCGCGAAGTGCCCGCTTGACTGCCAGGAAAGACGCACGGCGGCGCTGAACCTCCTGCGTGTAATCAGGGAAGATGGAGACCTTGCTGTTGCCCACTGTATATGGTCCCGTCGAGCGTGCCATCCGCAGCAGATGATCCCTATCCTTATAATGAAGGAGCCTCGCCACCACTGGACGCGGGGCCGGCCCGATGCCAGCGGACGTGCCGGTACCCGGTGTGCCCTCTCCAGCGTATAGAACTGCGTTAGTCCCTCTGGTGCCACTGTGGTACGGAGCCAGTCCTCCAAATACTGGACCATGTTAGGACCCTCAATTTCCTCCGGCAGGCCCAGGACGCGGATGTTGTTTCTTCGGTTCCTCCCTTCGGCGTCTTCCGCTCGTTTTTCCAGCGCCGACACTCTGCGGGTGACCTCCCCCATCTGGGCAGTAAGGGCTTTCTGTGCTGGTTCTATAGTTGCCAGGGATGTTTCAGCCTGCTGCATCCTACCCGACAGTTTAGTGTGGTCAGCGTGCAGCAAACCCAGCCCCACTGAGACCGTGGAAATGTCCCGTTGCAGGGCCTCTTGTGTATCCGTTATGGCTTGAAGTATGCGGGTCAATTGCTGTTGTACCCCCACATCACTCGTCGGCTCGGGAGATTCCGGCCGCGTGGCTTCATGTCCCCCATCATCACGATCTGGCGGAGCCGCCTGCTGCTTCCCCCTAGGCTTCCCCATCTCGTGGGCAATAATTCAAGGAGTGAATATAACACAGCTCACCTCACGTACAGGAGTCAATCACCACAAGCCGCTATTATGGGGCCCACTCGTGGCTGGCGGGGGGCCAGAACAATCGCCACTCCAGCAGCCGCAGGGTCCACGTGTGCGTAATTTAGGCAGCAGCACCCTCTCACAAGGCGCCACGGGCTATGCCTCAGGGAAGACGACAGCCACACAGTCAAGGAGTCCAGGGGCACCACCCCATGCTCCGCGCGCGCCGGCTCCAACTCAGTCCAGGTCCATTCGGCTCCAGGTGCCCCTAGGTGCCCCCAGCTCTTCCAGCAGCGTAGGGATTCTCCGCACACCCCGGCACAGGGCACCGCTCAAGACTCACGTGGGTCGGCCCTCACCTGGAAGCGGGCGCCGCAGGCCACCAGCGCTCAGACCTCAAGTCGGGGCCGCTCCTCTGCGCAATCCAGGGTTTTCCCCGCAGCGCCCCAGTAGTTCCCGCCTGGCTCTGCCAATCTCAGCCTCCTGTGCTCACGGCGGGGGCCCGCATTCGGCTCCTATGGGGGAAGGTCAATCGCCAAGTCGACTCACACTGGAGGCCCCTGCACTCAAATACATGCCCAAAGTCCACCGCCGCCCATTCACCGGCAGGGCGCCTCAGGGACCAGAAGCGCCGCAGTTCTGGACTCCTCATTGTCCTCCGGGATGCAGCAGACAAGCCACCAGGTCCACTCAAGGCCGCAGAAGGAGGCCGCTCCCCGCAGTCTGCCCGACTCCAATCACTGCCAGCCAGTCTCCGCTGCAAGGCACCTCGTCTCACCCCTTCGTGCCGCCGGCGCTCCCACCGCTTTCTCCAGCTCCACTGACCTTCACTGCAGAGCGGGTGCTCGGCAGTCGTCCAGGCGGTCGGCGCGGCTCGGGCGGGTGAAGCTCTGCAGTCAGCCCGGAGCCATTTTGTTCTCTGGTCACGGCCGCTGCTCCGATGTAAATCACGGTATTCCTGTCTCAATCTGGGTGGGAGGGAGTCCCAGCCGTCGTTCCGAGATCCCACGGCACTGCAGGACCTCCGCCACGGCCCCCCAGGGATCGGGCGGCTATTTGTGCAGGATAATTCACGGGGCCGGCGCGGAGCTCCAACCTCACGCGTCTGCCTCCATTCGCTGGCAAGCCACGCCCCCGTCTGGTTCCTTACCCTTACCCATCCCTTTCACTTCTAGCCCTGCAAAAAGCCAAATATTTTATTATAAACAAAAACCTAGGGCTCAATTACGATGTTGTGCTGACCGCAACCGACTGACCGCCGGTAGCGGTTCGCCGGACATCTGCCATTGCGGTCCGCCTGCCGCATTATGATGCAACGGCTGGAGGCATTGGGCGGGGGGACCATCCGCTGTCCTTCCGAGCGTCGGAAACACACATAATCCCATAATAATGGCAGAGCCAGCTTCGGCTCCGCCGTCGGGATTATGATGTCACTTTCTGACATCCTTTCCATGTCGGTCTATCCGACATGGAAAGGCAGTCGGAAAGTGACTTTGGGGGCCCCTAGCAGGGCCCCCTTACCCCCTGGCCCTCCACTATGCGGCCTGGGGACCAGTTATGGTGCCCTCCTATACATCCCTGCACCTTGTGGTAAGCATCGCATGCTGCCTGCCACACGGTGCAGGGATGTTTAGAAACATCTATTTTTCAATGGCAGCTTGTGCTGCGGGCCATTTCCGCCTGCCGCACAAGCTGCCATTGAAAAATGGATGTTTCCGACCGCCCATAGTGCGGTCGCATCCAAATTGTGAGGTCAGAACCGCCGACCTATGGTCGGGCGGTTTGCATCCGCCCGACATCGTAATCAGGCCCATAATAATATAAATTTAAACAATATAAAGTAAGCTTTACAATTAAACATATACTATTGCCACTACAATTTATACAAGAGTAGGCAAAGTGTTGGACTCAGGAGGGGAAAAACTTTACTAGTCCCACTCCACGCAGCGCAACATTAGGGACAATGTTGGATTACACAGGGGTAAAATTTACTATTCCTACTCCAGTCAGTGCAACAGTATGGAAAGTGTTGTATTGCGGAGGGGTAAAATGTATTATTCCCACTCCAGTCAGTGCAACAGTAGAGAAAGTGTTGGGTCGCGGAGTGGTATCATTTAATATTCCCACTCCAGCCAGTGCAAGATTAGGGAACGTGATGGATTGCAGGAGGGTAAAATTTACTACTCCCACTCCAGTCAGTGCAACAGTAGGGAAAGTGTTGGATTGAGGAGGGGTAAAATTACCTTGAAAAAATAAAATCATTTCAAAAACATACTAAATAACAGAAAATATAAATATGTAAATATAAAAATATAAATACTTTTTTATAAAATTAAATAAATTAAATATTTATTACAATGTTTAATACATATCATAATTTACTACAAATATAATTCTAATTAAAATACAAAACTATGGGGCACATTACGATACCCGGCGTAAAAAATCCGCCAGGCATGGAAGCGGCAAAAATCCGCCCGCACACACCGCCTGAACACCGACCACGCCATTATGAGTACACAAACTGAAAACCGCCATCGGCGGAAAAATCATACAAAATACCGCCCGCCATCGTCCGAGTCGGAGTCAAACCGCCCGCCACGGACGGAAACACGCACGACAACACAAAACCGCCCGCCCTCACGGCCGACACACCGCACGTGAAATTACGATCGCACCGCCATGAGCGCGGAAAAACAACAAAAATACCGCCCGCCAGCGCAAACAACGCCGATGAGAATCGACACGGCAGAAGCCATGGCGCCCACGTACCTGCACAGAAACCATCCGCACACAAAACCAATAGCACACAACATGGCCAACAAGTCCACACAGCAAGGCACGTACAAATACACAAGCACAGTACACATCCCGAAAACACCCCCGGACAAACAAAAAATACAAAGGCCAGAACCCCAGACACAACACACCTGAAAACAACAGACCATGAGGACACACCCACATAGGTGAGTACAAAAGCAGCACTCCCACAGACCACAACCCCTTGCTACATTGCAAACCAGAGAGGAGAGGAGAGGACACAGTGACACAGCAAGGACAGCAGCACACCACAGAAACGCACACATCACAACCACCACCACCACCACCACCACCAAACACCGGCACCACAAACCCCCTGCACATTACACAACACACACCGCACCAGCACCACAAACACCATGGCACCACAAAGGATGCCCAAGTTCACGCCCATGGAGCTGACGGTCATGGTCGACGAGATCATCAAGGTGTACCCACAAATCTATGGGAACATGGTCCAGCACACACCACTAGCCACCAGAAACAGAATGTGGACCCGGATCGTAGACCAGGTCAATGCAGTCGGGACCCTGCCCAGGAACAGAACCAAGATAAACAAACGTTGGAATGACGTAAAGAGCCTGGTCAAGAAGAAGGAGGGCAAAAACAGAGAGCTGGCTGCCGTCACTGGCGGAGGGAATCCCGCGCTCTTTAAGACCTTCAAAGCGTGGGAGGAGAAGGTGCGAGTCGTAATCCATCCGGAGATCCTCGCCGGATTAGCAGGGGGAGTGGAGGCTGGTAAGTACAAACTAATGTATACCAGCACACCGCTATGTACTCACATGCGCAACTACCATGCCACAGCTCCCAGGGACAAACACCCCCATGTCCAGCACACAATACACAACACATCACACACACATGCAACATACACTACCACACACAGCCCAAACCGAACAACTGTAAGATGCGTGGGGACATGTGTACACTAAGCCAGCCACGTAACCACCAACAGGTCCCCAAATATGCCAGAAGCGCCACAACGAGCACCCACCACACCCATGTGTCCGCCACAGCTGCACTAACCGACAAGTAACAGGTAAGTGGCAGGAACACAAAGTGCAGTGGGTCGGAGGGGGACAGCTGAAGTACAACACCCACCAGGCCCCCACTCCCACAGACCAGCAAGGTGGAGCACTCCCCACACCCATGTGTCAGGCACAGCTGCACCAACTGACAAGTAACAGGTAAGTGGCAGGAACACAAAGTGCAGTGGGTCGGAGGGGGGACAGCTGAAGTACAACACCCACCAGGCCCCCACTCCCACAGACCAGCAAGGTGGAGCACTCCCCACACCCATGTGTCAGGCACAGCTGCACCAACTGACAAGTAACAGGTAAGTGGCAGGAACACAAAGTGCAGTGGGTGGGACGGTGGACAGCCCAAGTACAACACACACCAGGCCCCAGTCCCACAGCACAGCAAGGAGGAGCATCCCCCACACCCCACACCCACGTGTCAGCCACCGCAGTGCACAACGACAGCCGAAAGGCAGACATCACGGTCCACAGCAATCGGTGTCAGTGGGTGTACAGCCACCCCCACGACCCACTACACCCCCCACCCCCACAGACCTGCAACATGGAGCACCCCCGCTAAGAGCCATGTGGCATCCAGTACAGTGCACGCACGAACAACTTGCAGGTGGGAAACTGGACAGGGCTGGATTACTGGAGGCATGAGGACCATAACACCACCAACACATGGGACATGTCACGTAGCACACGAACACGCAGCACCGCCCACCGTCACGAACAAGTGAACAATGTGCACACGGACATGAACAGCAGACTCACACCCCACATGACCCATCACAGAGCCACGTCTGCATGCACAAGCCACACTGAATATAGTCCCACACGGCAGCCACTGTGCAACTCATCACACACAACCGAAACACCATTGAAGTCCTGTCCATGTAGCCCCTACTGCCTGTCAACCACACACCCCACAACTACGCCTATGTAAGACAAACAACACTAGACGCAACAGAGCGGAACAACAGAAATGCACACGAACACCACTGAACCCATCAAACACACAGACACACCATGCACATACAACATACCATCCATCCCATCCGTCAGCCCCAGTCTCATGAAAGGCATGTCATCCGCACAGCTGCCACACATACAGCAGTCACGCTAAGACACATGCCCATGACCAACCATGTGCCAGAAGTCAATTAAGCGCACGACACACTGTGAGCAACAACACACAACATGGGCCACACCCCCGAGCACTGCAGTGATGCACATGGCACAGGGCAGCACGCACACCAAGGAGATGGGACAACTGCAATACGTTGGCTGGCACACAACTATCACTCACTCATAACGATGCGTCCAATGCCATGTCCAGTAACCACAACAGACAGCAAATATGCAGGGCATGTCAGGCATGCACACACCTCAGACCATGCACTGTCATGCTGCCACAACACATGTCACGTTCGGCACCCATGGCTCACAGCATGTACCCCAAAAGCATATACCCTCCCAAATGCGAATCTGGGGCATAGCCCCCATGTTGCCATATGCGTTCCTAAGCGTTCCATTTGAACCCCAAAAGCATATTCCATCCCAAATGCGAATCTGGGGCATGGCCCCCATGTTGCCATATGCGTTCCTAAGCGTTCCATTTGAACCCCAAAAGCATATTCCATCCCAAATGCGAATCTGGGGCATGGCCCCCATGTTGCCATATGCGTTCCTAAGCGTTCCATTTGAACTCCAAAAGCAAAGTACAAACCAGACCCAGGACGGGCCAGGAGCCCGCATACACCAGAGTCACAATGAGTAGGGGCAAAGCAACACACCCATCGGCATGGCCAATCCGTCCCATGCCACATGTGCACAGCACACAGTCCCATTGCCTAGCACACACACCTACAGATGCCACAGCCACACACTCGCCTCCGGGAAACCCATGTACGAGATTGCACGAACTGCCAATGTCAGACGACTAATACATACTTCGCCAGGTGCAACACAATAACAAATCTCATTCTCTCCACAGGTGACGAACTGCTGGACGCTGGGGATGGAGACAGCAGCCAGCACAGCCAGCCTACAAGCCCCCAACGAGGACACACGGATCTGGAGGATCTGTCCACCTCTTCGGACACGGACCACCAAGCTGGCCCATCTGGCGTGGCAGGGCCCAGCCGCTCCCCAGGACCCCTCCTACCCACCAACCCATCATCCAGGGATGCTGAACAGTCCCAGTCCCCTGCTGCCACTGTCGTTGCGGCCACACCCACGGTCATTGCGGCCACTACCACTGCCGCAACCGCCACCATCGCCGCACCGACCACCACCGCCTCCACCACCACCACGTCTTCGCTGGCACCAGCCCCAGCGCAGGTGGTGGCCCGGCCGACTGGATCCACCCTGGGAGCCACAGCGAGGACCGTGGTGAGCAATGTGGCTAGTGGGCAGGCCGGTGGCAGCAGGACTGGTAGGAGGAGCAGGGTCAGGGAAACGCCAGCCTCCCCTGGGAGCCATGCCCTGCCTCAAATGGACAGAGTCCTTGGGGCCTATGAAGAGGCCCAAGGACAATGGGCCAGGTCTGCTACTGACACGCGGGAGGTGCTGGGGGTGCTGAGGTCCATGGACGCCCATATGGGCCAATTCGTGTCCCGTATGGACCAACTCGTGGACCTCATGGGCCAGCTGGTGGTGGCGGTGGGGTCACAGGCAAGGCCAGCAACACCACCTCCGCCACCACCTGCTAGGGCGCAGGCTCGGGCAGCAGTGTCCACTTCCCCTGCGTCCACAGCCAGTGAGCACACCTCACCCACCACCAGCAGGTCGCCACCACACACCCCCTCCCAAACGTGGAAGGGGCCGTCCGAAGAGGAAACAGATCTCCCGGGAGGACTTCGCACGCTCCAGTCGCAAGTGAGGCAGCCAGCCAGCCTTCCGCCAGCCTTCCTTGACCAGCCACTGCATTGACTTGCTCTACGATCCCACTCCACACAGCCATCTGGATGGCATGTGTGTGTTGGACTATGGACATAGAACCAGTGGGTACACCCTGATCATCACGCAGCCATGACCGACAGCTCATTGTCACTGCACGCACCACTTTTGTCATCACCTTACACACAATCACATGTCACAGTTCGTAATAAATGCACCTTTTTCACTAACTGCTGTTTGTGCCCTGTGTCTTTATTGTACGGAATACAACGGCCACCTTGGGCGGAAAGGCACCTGATGCGTGGCATGGAAATGGAATCCGGAGGGCCTGTAGGGACCTAGGGGTGGGAGACAGAACAGGAGCACATTCAATGAGTGTGTCACACACCCATCACACAGTACATGTCAACAACTACAAGCAATGTACACACATCGCACAGAGCAATAGGGCACAATGCCACAGCCACCAACAGTGGCATACTACCCTGGCCATGGAGCGTTGACACACTGCACGCAGTGAACATACGGCCACCCTGACACAGCACACACACACCTGCATAGATACAGACACATCATCCGTCGTACATGGACACTCACCGTCAAGTGAAGTAGCGGGCGATGAGCTGCTGGCGCACATTCCCAGCTTCCTCCTCTCCGCTGTCCACCTCACTCGAGCTGTCCTGGTCTGCGGGCTGGGGCCCTGGTTGATCTCCGTCATCCACAATGAGGGGGATCTGCTTCCGAATGGCCAGATTGTGCAGCATGCAGCACGCCACCACTATCTGGCACACCTTCTGTGGGGAGTACGCCAGTGCACCCCCGGTGCGGTCCAGGCACCTGAACCTGGACTTGAGGAGGCCAAAGGTACGCTCGACCACACGTCTGGTCCTCCCATGTGCCTCATTGTATCGATCGTCTGCTGGGGTGCGAGGATTCCTCAATGGACTGAGCAGCCATGCCCCATTCGGATACGCAGAGTCACCTGGGTGTGAGGGACACAGAGAACCGTTGCTATTCCAACTGGACAGGGGACAGCATCGCACAACCAGCACGCTACACCACTCCACATACTCACCGACAATACAGCCACGATCCTGTTGCAGATTGGCCATCAGTCGTGGCAAGATGCTGTTGCGCATTATGTGTGCGTCATGGGCCGAGCCTGGAAACTTTGCACACACGTGGGTGATCACCATGTCCGCAAGGCACACCACTTGCACATTCAGGGAGTGCGTGTGCTTCCTGTTGCGGTACAGGTGCTCAGTGGCCTGTGGTGGAACAAGGCCAACATGAGTGCAGTCAATGGCTCCCACGACGTGTGGGATTCTGCCAAGGGCATAGAATGCACCCTTCACTGCCGCCAATTCACGAGCCCTGGGGAATCTGATGTACCTGTTCCGGTACAGCATCATGGCTGCCAGTACATCCCTCAGCACCTTGCTGAACATGGGCTGGGACATCCCTCCTCCACTGCCCACTGTGTGCTGGAATGACCCAGTGGCGAAGAAATGCATGGCGGCCATCACCTTAGCCGTGGGGGTGACAGCAGTCGGATACACCCTGCGGGGACGGAGATGGGGCTCTAACATGGCACACAGTCGATGCAGAGTTGGCCTGTCCAGCCGAAACTTCCTGATTACCTCTGTATCGTCCATGTCCGCCAGCAATTGGTATGGGCGGTCAATGTTCGGTCTCCGCCTGGGTTAAATGGCAGAGGACACATGTCAAAGCAACACGGCACATAGCAATTTTGCATACACATCACTGACATGACTGAGCAAGCACATGAGCCACAGCCCAGCTGTCAAGCTGGGACGGCACGGCCACAATACACTTACACAGGTCTCCCAACAATGGCAATGGCAAGTGAGACATACCACTGCCATGTGCATGCACATGGGGATCTAGGCCCCAATGACTTGCGGGGCGTGCTGATGGGGACTGACTGCATATTCGTCAAGCGGCAACGCCACGGCAACATGAGTGTCTGCTGAGCATGGTACTGCTTCCGAGGCTGGATGAGTATGGCACACGACGACGACGATGTGGGCACGGGCTGAGCGGCCAATACAAGTGGGACCTGTGGCACGAGGGGATATGAGACAGTAGTAGGTGTCAGCACTGCACCCTATGTACAGCACTGTACGGATCACAGCTCCCGAAACATTGACTGGTGTCCACATTGACAGCCCCATGCCAAGACGGCTGTGTGCTTGCAGTCACACGTCACAGGTGAGAGGTTACATTGCACGTGCCAGGTGGCAGTCGTACATAGTGGGAGCTGGCATGTGTGTGCATGTGTCTCCTGTTCAGGATCCACCAGATGGGCGCTGACTCTGTACTGACCATTGGACACAGCATGTTCCGTGGAAGGCTTGTGTGTGTGGGATGGTGGCACTGGATGTGCCTCCGTTGGGGGGGGCCATGCACAGGGCGGGTACGTCGATGATTGCGCATTGTTGGTCACGGTGGGTGCACCAGCTAAGATGTGTTGCCCTGTGTTCAATTCCTATGTCCGCATGATGATGGACTGTGGATGTGGGCAGACTACACATTGGTCGATGTGCTGTCTATATGCATGTGCCTTCACACCAGGCACAGCTGCCCCTGCACATGTGACCCCTGCTGGACTCGCTGCTGGGTCTGTGGAGCTGATGCACCTTCTGCGCGTGGGGCGGACAGCTCTCCTCACTTCCCTCATTGCGCATGTCATGTCTTTGCCGCAGGTGACATGGATCATGGAGGGCCCACATGTACGCGTGGGTAGGCTACACATGATTGTTCACTGGTCGCCACCCCCAGTCAGTGTTTCGAATGGGAAGGTTGTCGTGCTGGTGGTATGTTCGATGTGGCGGATGGGTGGGCCTAGGTGCGGGCTTACATTCCGGACATGGGGGGTAGTTGGATTGGCGACTAGTTGCAGTACACACGGGACACGTCTCTTCCTTTCCACATCTGGGTCATCCCTTGTACTAACTGACAGTGATACAGTCATCTTCGCCCCAGCCCTCATGTCCTCCCCTCGCCCCCCAATATGCATGCTCACCTGCGAGGCTAGCGCTTGCACAGGCAGCCCCAAGCTTGCACCAGAGAGGGCAAGGAGTGTATGTGTGGGTCCAGTTGCACGAGTGGGCTGTCTCAGGGTATGATGTGTGGCGGGACGCCGTCCACCTGCGTGGTGCCCCAAATGGAGACCCGGCCTGCATGGACTATGCATCACAGTCTTCGCCTTCCGGATCCGCCACCTGCGACACCCAGTGGCTGTGGCTGCCCTTGCGGCCATGCCGCGTCCGTCTGTGGCTGATGGCCCACACATTCACTCTTTGGCCTCTCTGGGGAGGGCTCAGGGGTGGTGGCGCACGCGCTTGCACTTAGTCGCAATGGCATGTGTCGTGGTTGGTATGATGGGCAATGGATGGGATGGTGCGAGCCACCTCCCGTGACGTCAGTGCTGCTCGTGCTGTGGTGCGTCCCCCTACACTTCCATTTGACTTTTTGCCATGCTGGACGTTGAGGTTCTATTGCCTGCGTGATATGACCAGGAGGAGCGCGAGGAGACCTCTCACACACCATGCTCCACTGCCATCCCGTGCCCTGTATCGCCTGTGCGGATTGACTATGTTGGGGTTACACCTGGTCGACTGGGGCTGTGTGTGCCTTGTCAAGGGGCATGGCGGGCGCACAACAGGATCCAGCTCGTCCACAGAGGGTGGGCTGAGGTGCGCCTGGTACCGCTTTGTACGTGTGCCCGGCTGCTGTGCACACACGTGTTCACTCCCCCGACAGGTGTCCTCTCACAATGCCCAGGGAAGCGGTGGTGTACTGTTCATGAGCCCTCCCAACACGGCGTGCTCCAACTTGGCATGTGCGCATCTACCCGTCGCACCCACCCACCTGAGCACTGCGTCCATACGACTTCACACGACACATGTGTGTCTTCCACAGTAGTGCTACTCATTTGCGTTGACATCCAATACCAGTGGACTACATGGTCATGTCACGACTGCCGTGTACTTCACATACTCTCATCCTCTCTCATTCGTACTTGTGAAATGAGTCAGCGGAGACAGTTCTGGTTTCAAACATTATATTGAGTCTTCTGTCCTCTGTGATGCAGTATAGTGGACACTACTGGCAGCGGAATACATATTGAGGATATACTGAGCATGATTACAAATGGGATAGGGTGTGGGGTTACATCTGCTTGGCCAAGGCTGTGCTAATGTACATTTACGTATAGCTGCGGAGCTGCGGACTTTGACACAGACGGTATACATGTAGCCTACCAGACCGCTCGGCATCATGGGCACAGTCCATCTCAGTTCCATGTGACAGGTTTGCTGCGGTTGTTCCTCATGCACGCGTGCATGTGAGATGACATCAGGGCATGTGCTTGCGTGCATGCAGCGGCGTGCCACTTGTTGTTGCACTGTGGTGGTTACTGGACATGTCACAGTCACTGGGGTCGTGTTGTTGTTGTATGCACTTGTCGTCCATGCAAAGGTCCTGGTATGGGATTCCCGGGGCGGGGGTGGGAGGGGTGCAGCACCCACAGACTCCAGGCGACCTATTCATGTCCACTGAGCGGTGTGTGTGTCCATGTGCGCTGGATCCATGTCGTGTCCTGGTTGTTCGTGCAGTTCCGTCCATGTGGGTGCGATGCACAGAGCCCATGCCACTGCCTCCCACGATGCATGCGGTGTTCCTGGATGTGATGGGGAACAGTGTGCATGTCCCGGTCATATCCGATGTCATGGCGATGTCGTTGATGGTGTGGTTACAGTTGCCGGTCGTTTGGTATGGCTGTTGTGGTGGTGACTGTCCAGTCCGTGCGGAAGCTGAGCATGGGTGCGGGGTTGGACTTCATAGGTCAGTCGGGGAACCTGCGTTGTGGTCCGACGTATTTACAGGTTGTCAGGTATGCGATGCCGTCCAGCAGGGCTTCCATGTCATTGGTGGTGTACATGTTTGCCAGCCAATGAAGCGGATGGTGGCTGTCAAGGTGTTGTTCGTAGGTTGTCCCTTGGAGGACCATGATGGGGCATGCTGGGTGACATTCGATGTAGCTGTTCTCGATGATCCGTCGTGTGGAGGCACAGTGGTTCCATTTCAGTGCGCGTGCGATGTTGGCCACATACGCCATGCCCCCATAGGCAGAGCAGGCCCTGTCGTGTGCGTCCAGAGGGAGGAGTAGTGGTAGCAGGTCCGCCTTCAGACATGCCGGGTTGGAGAGGCATATCTCGATGGGATGCTGGTAGGGACACCTCCGACAGTAGAAGACGGGCATGACGCAGCTGAACAATGTGATGCGGTAAGTCAGTCGGTAACTTACGTTCAGCAGGGACAGGAGATCGCATCCCAATGTATGTATCGTGCTGGTTTGGTACAGCTTGAGCTCTTCGGCGTAGTTGGGTAGGTGTGTTGCGGTTGCCATTTCGCAGCGGTGCGTTGTGGTGGCGTGCTCCGGCTGTGTGTGCAGTCTGCAATGTGCACACTCCGGGGTTGCTGTGAGCTCTGTGTAGTCGTGGGGAGACAGGACTTGTGTTCTGTTGGCTTGTTTGGAGGACACGGGCCCTCTTCCCACATGCTTCTCAGACAGTTCAAGGTCAGTGCTGTGTGACTCCTTCCAATTAACTTGCATGTGGCCGACATGGGGGAGTGTTTTCTTCTTTCTTCCCCGTCCGTTGTGTGCTTCTGTGATATGCGCTATCTGCCCTGTGGTCGGTCTCCTCGGCAAGCCTGTGTTGGTCTATTCTTGGACAATGGCTGTATTCACCGGCTTCTGTCGTAGGGCTGTGGTTTCGGTGTTGGAATGGAAGGTCATTCAGTGCTGTCTGCTCTCCCTTGTGTGGGCGGCAGCCTGCCTTTCCGCTCTGCGTTGGGCCTTGTGTGTGGATGTAATTCTTGGGCCACCTGTTGTCGGTCACCGGGCTCTTTGGTGTTCCGTTTCATGTGTCTTGTTCATATGGGCAGGGTGGTATGGGTTTTTCAGTGTGGTACTGGCGTTCCTCTTCCCGAAGGAGCCCTGCTTCTCCTAGTTGGTGTTGCCGCCGCTGTGTGCTTCGCCATGTTTGTTACACTGGGGTGTGTCCTGCTGTTGCGTGACTTCACTGACATGTGTGCGTCGGTTGTGTGGCGTTGGGTGTTGTCCGTGAATTGGGCGTTGGGGACATGTCTGTGGCCGGCCTGTCACGTGTCATGTGCGTTCGGGGTGGGGCTGATGTGTGTGCTGCTTGGTTGTGTCCCTGTCCCTGTGTGCGACGCATGCATGGCGCTGCGGTTGGCCTCTGCGTTGTGCGCATGTGTGGCGGCGTCATCGGCGCTTTGGGGCCGTGACGGGGTGGTTGGTTCCTAGTCCCAGGTGGTGTGTACACATGTGTTCTGCGATGTTAGGATTTGGCCTGTGTGTCATATGTGGATGCAATGGTGGATGTGTAGTGTGCACGCGCTGGTGGGGGTTGTCCGCTTTTTCCGCCCTTGCACTGTGTGCGCTGTTTGCGTGCACTTGTTGTGTGTGTGCCTACCTGCGTCTCCGCGGTACGTTGCGTCCTTGGTGGTGCATCAGCAGAAGCATGGGAAGGGCCTGCAGTGCTGGATTCATGCCCGGGGTGCCGCTTCTTCGTTGTCCGTGCTCTGCGTCCGTGTTTCCGCCTCTCTTTCACATGCGGTGTCTCTTTGCCGTGGGAGCCGTTTGTTTGCGGCATCGTAATTTATGCGCCGGGCGGGACGTGTTTCGTCGGACGGTGTGTGTCAGTTGTGCTGCGCCGCTACGTGTGCGGGCGCACTTTGATGGCGGACGGTGTTGCTGGCTTGCCGGCGGTGTTTGGCCTGCTTTTCGCATCGTAATTTGGCGGGCGTGTGGGCTGCGGCATGCGGGCGGTAACTGGTGGTTTTTGCATCCGCCAGCACGGCGGTAGTGCTTCCGCCCGCCATCGTAATGGGCCCCTATATTCTCAAAATAATATCAACCAATAAATACAATGTTATTTAGATTAAAAAAGCACAACACAGTTAACACATACAATATTAAATAACATAATTAAAAAATATTAATTAACTCTTTTTTAATATATTATTACTTGAATAACTTTCTACCCTATATTTCTACAAAGTAGACAACACATATCTAAGATTAATTCTTTCAATTATATTATTTACACATTACATAATTAAATATCTATTAAAATATTAATAAAAGTTAACAATTACTAAACTAATTATATTTAATTACCTCCCCACCCTTCATCCATACAAAACAAACAACCCACACCTAATATATAAATTTAAAAAAAATATTTGTATCATTTTCATAATTAATTGTCAATTACACAATTAATATTAATAATTACCTATAAAAAAGTAGTTACATTTCATCCTACAAATGCCACAACTCACACCTAATATATAACATAAAGAATGTCTTAATTACATATTTTACATAATTATTTACCATTTCAATCATTATTAGAAATTAACATTAATTAATTATTATAATTTATTTTCTACACACTAACCATACAAAAACAACACTACAAAAAAATGATAATTAGTTTATTACACAATTTACATAATTAATATTCAATTACATTATCAATATTAATTAACAATGAATTAGTCATTCATTATAATTAACTTACTTCCCACCCTGTACCCCTACAAAACACACAACCTGCATCTGAAACATAAAAAAAAACTAATTACACAATTAACATAATTATCAATTCAATATTTAATATTAATTAAAAAATATTTATTAATTAAATATGATTAATTTACTTCCTACCCTTTACCCCTATAAACCCCACAACCCCCTATAAAACTAAAAATTAAAAAAATATATAAAATTACATTTCAAAACTGCTAACAATTAAAAAACGATATTAAAAAACGTTAGCAACAATTAGAGTTTTTTTTATATAGCGCAGCTACTCACCCTTACGGGTCTCAAGGCGCTGGGGGCCGTAGTGGAAATTAAGTGAGCTATTGCCCAGAGTCACATGGTGCTGAGCTGAGCTGCCGCCGGAGCTGGGGATTGAACCATCCGTGAACCCTGTGCTCCGAAGTCAGCTGCCCTGGCCGCTGCACCACACCTCTCCACTTACATTTTATAACATTTTATAACATATACAAATAAAATGCATACTAAAATACATAAAAATAATAAAAAAATGATATTCTTAACAACGATATTTTTGTGAACTATATTAATGATTTCAATATTTTTAAAATTGATATTACTTACCTTAAAATGGATATTCTTGACAACGATATCCTTGCATACGATATTTCTGTGTGACCATATTTCAGACTCGATATTTCTCTCTGACGATATTTTATTATCGATATTTTGTCTGAACACCACCATAAATAGGGAAAATAAAGGTGAGAGACAGGAAACTCTGAACAAACTAGCACCAAGTTCAGAGCCAATACCAAACAAAAGTTGCCAGGTTTCTTTTTTTTTTTTTTACATTTCTTTAGTAGGTTTCTAACAAGTTTATATCATGTACAAAAACTCGGCTAATGACAGTGTGGTTGGACCAAGCACAGTTGACAGCAACAATATCAAGTTACAAAAACAATATTTTGCAGATACGTCATCGTTTCGTTTGTTGCTGACCGGTCCACTGCTCAGGTCAGTGGTAAAGAAAGAACAGTAAACCAATCATGATAACTGGGGAACTATGTTAAAACATGAAGAGCAGGTCACATATCAAATTACTATGGGGTCCAGATGCAGGTACAAGCACATTTTCATGTCACTGTACATAAAAGCATGTCAATTGCATTCCAGGTGCTGGAGTTTACAAAAAAATCAATGCAGACACTAACAATTGGATGCGAGGAATTACGCGACATGGGAGCAAGGAGGGACGTGGGGGAATCGCCTATCTGGTGAGTACGGGTCACCACAGGGCATTGCCATACCAGCAGCAAGGGGGATGGTGGAGGGGGCACATCCTATGAAATAGGTCAGGGGAAGTAGCATAACATTCGCCTCCATGTATTGCCTAGCATCCAGTGAGTCGAGAAATTTATTGTAATGTAATGTAGCCTGCTCAGGGAGAGATTGTCATCTCTTCATGCTGCATGGAAGAAAAGCAGTAAGGCATCCCAATGCATTGAGATAAGGTGCTTCAGAAGGCCTCTAGCCTCCTCGGCCCTTGGCATAGTACTCTCTACCGTTGCCTATGCTATTAGTGATCTTTGCCACGCTGCCGGTATAAGGAGAGGCGCCTTCCAATGGCATGCCACTGCAACTTTTGACAAAAGTAACGCCAGGTCTAGAAACATTCTTATTTTGCTTGGTATATGGGTACACTCCCAAGGCACATACCTCCCAACCAGATGCAACAGACATCTCCACTGTGTGTGCCAGATGGGAAACTATCTCAGGCCAATAATGTGATAGCGAGGGGCAAGCCAGATAACTTCTTAATGTCTTTGAAATGCTTAAATGCTGCCTCTGCCAGTTATGACCCTAAAGTCCCCCCTTTACATAGGCTGGCTGGCTACTCACGGTGCCTCAGCCACCAGAGGCTGGTGTGCCACAGTCTTAAAGGGATACATGTCACAGGTGTTCTTGTAGCGAACCTCAACCTCTAGATTTTTGGCTGATTCCTGACAGCCTACCCTCCATAGGCATCTGACCCCATTAACCATGGCCTTTGGCCATGCGCTGGGGGGGGCTTGGCACAGGACCTGGCCTTCAGCCAGGTGCTTGTTCCCCAGCCTCCGTGGACATCTGACCCTGCTGCACACAACCTTCAGCCAAGCACAGCACCAAGCCCCTCCATGAGTTTCCAACCATGTCAAAGGCCATGCACAATGAGGGCATGCTGCATGGCCTGGCCTATGGAGGGGGGAAATATCCGCAGAGGATCTGTGGATCCATAGTGGAGGGAGGCCATGCTTGGGTTTCAAGGACCCACCATGAATACCAGTGGAGCCAACTACTAAATTAATATATTTTTATTGTTATGCATGGGGCCCTTTTGGGTACCTCCCCACGTGAGCCTGGGGGTCAGAGTGAGCTCACCCTACCATCTTATATGCCCTTTCCTTTCCTTTAGTCTTTCATTGCTCAGGAACTAAGGGCATGATTACGACTTTGGCGGTGCTGGCCGGCTATGCGCAGGCACAGCACCACCAAAGCTGCGCAAAGACCGCCTGCCTGAATACGAGTTGAACTCGTGCAGGCAGACAGTCCTTTTGCTGTTCCCACGGCGGTGCCCTGAAAAAAGGCACCGCAATGGGAACGGCAAAAATGTTCCGCCACAGCATGGACTGTGAAGTCCATGCCATGCTCGAACTGGGGCTACAAGCAAACAGGTGGGCACATGTTGCTGCTCCCTGAATGCATCCCCATGGGGGGGCGGCAATGGGAACCCCGTAGGGCTCACCGTCATGAAAAGGCTGGCGGTGGATGAACTCAAAATATGTTCGACGGGACTGCGCCAGTCCTGCTCAGCATATTGTATTGCCCCCGCCGCAAAACTGCCAGGGAATGGCGGTCCACCGCAGGAACGATGCAGAAATTCACAATCCGGCGGTCGGGCCACCGCGAGTCTGGTGGTCCATGGACCGACAGACTCTTAATCAGCCTCTATGTCTCCGAGTCCCGTAATGGAAACCACAACATTTTCTGTCATGTTGTGGCCAGCCAATAACATTCTTTTGCGACTCCTTCTGAGGTTCCCAGAGATGAACTTTAAAGCCATTTTTATTTTTGGGCTCCATTTTGTAGCACTTAATAAGAAGTTTGCAAAACGTCCGAGGTCTTGATGACCTGTGCTGAGATTGCAGTAACCTCAAGGCCTTGAGAAATGATGGATATCATGAGTTATATGTGCACATGTAATTTTGACGCTTTGCTATAGTTGCTCATTTCATTTTGTCATGCCTAAACAGAGTTTGATATCTGTAGTCGATTAATGATTGGATAAATGTTTGGAAAATTCCTATGCCCAGTAATGCCTGATTGGCTATGTTAATGAAGTAAGGTGTACTAAGGGTATAAAAACCAATGTGACTTGTGGTACCTTGGGTTAGTCACCTACCGAGGTTGTCCCCATGCTGCTGTGTTTTATACATATTTTACTTTAAACTCTCACTTCCTGTTTGTTTAATTGATTATTAGGCTTCTACAGTTGGTGAAGAATTGTGACTTTTGGATCTTGATCTCGTCTTGGCAGTCAAAGTTACCTTTGCATTGGGTTGAGTGACCAGTCCTGCAGGCTACCAGGTACATGCTACTGAATGCACTGGTTTTCCATTGCGGTATCTGTCCGAGTCCCTCACTGCTCTCACAGGTCAGACGATCATGCTTCCAATGTTGTCTCTCTCGCTCCTGTTATTATATTTGCCGTTTGGCTCAAGGTACTATATTTGCTTACAAAAGAATTATATTCAGCCAGAGGTGCGTGTAACATATTGATTTAGGGCCAGATGTACGACTGGGGCATTTAGCGACTCGCAAATTGCGCTCAATTGCGAGTCGCAATTTGCGAGTCGCTAAATGCTATGTACAACAGTGTCAGAGATACTGTTTGCGATTCCCAATGGGGTCGCAAATTGCATGCCTCATCAATATTCATGAGGCACTCGCAATTTGCGACCCCATTAGGAATGCCTGGCCCTCCCAGGTATGGTGGCCTGCTGGGCTCAGCAGACCTCCATGTCTGGGACTGCTTTTCAATAAAGCATGTTTTTTTTAAAAAATGCAGCCCGTTTTGCTTAAAGGAAAACGGGATGCATTTAAAAAAAAATGAAACGTTTTCGTTTCATTTTTTAAGGGCAGGTAGTGGTCCCTGGGACCACTGCCTGCCCCTAAAAATATTTTCTCCTGCATTTGCAAAGGGGAAGGGGTCCCCTGGGGACCCCTTCCCATTTGCGAGTGCATTACCACATTCTTGAAGAGGGCGGTAAATTGCGAGTGTTTTGCGACCGCAATTGCGGTCACAAAATATTCTTACATAGGGTAGCGAGTCGCAATTAGGAAGGGGCGCCCTAAGAACGCCCCTTTCTAATTGCGAGTCGCAAATCCTATTTAGCGAGTCGCAAATAAATTGCGACTCGCTAAATCAATCAATCAGGGGTTTGTTAAAGCGCGACTACTCACCCGTAAGGGTCTCAAGGCGCTAGGGGTGGGGGGGGTGCAGGTTCCATTCCATCAAGGAGGGGGTCTGTCAAAGAGCCAGGTTTTGAGGTTTCTTGCGAAGATGGGGAGCGATGTTGTCTGTCTGAGGTGGAGCAGAAGGGCGTTCCATGCTTTGGCCGCGAGGAAGGAGAAGGAGCGGCCTCCCGATCTGGTCTTTCTGGTGCGGGGGACCACGGCATAGGAGAGCTGGGCTGATCGTAGGGTCCTTTGGGGTGCGTGGAATTTGAGTCGGCTGTTCAGGTATGCTGGACCGGTGCCGTGGAGGGCCTTGTGTGCGTGGGTGAGCATCTTGAAGGTGATTCTCGCCTCAACGGGGAGCCAGTGGAGTGTGCGCAGGTGCTGGGAGATGTGGCAGTGTTTTGGCAGGTTGAGGACCAGTCTTGCGGCGGCGTTCTGGATGTTCTGTAGCTTGCGGGTGAGGTTTTTGTTTATTCTGGCGTAGAGTGCGTTGCCGTAGTCGAGTCTGCTGGTGACCAGGGCGTGAGTGACGGTCTTTCGGTGTTCGAGGGGGATCCATTTGAAGGTCTTACGAAGGAGGCGGAGGGTGTGGAAGCAGGAAGACGAGACAGAGTTGATCTGGCGGTCCATTTTGAGCTCGGAGTCCAGGATGATTCCCAGGTTGCGTGCGTGGTCTGTGGGGGTTGGCGGGTTTCCGAGGGCGGGGGCCACCAGGTGTCGCTCCAGGCGTCGGGGTTTGGGCCCATGATGAGTACTTCTGTTTTGTTGGTGTTTAGTTGTAGGCAGCTGTTTTTCATCCATTTGGCGACAGCTTCCATGCCTTCTCGAAAGTTGCGTCTGGCGGTGTTGGGCTCGTTGGATAGGGAGAGGATGAGCTGGGTGTCGTCTGCGTATGACACGATGTTGAGTCCGTAGGTTCTGACGATGGGGGCAAGTGGAGCCATGTAGACGTTGAAGAGCGTCGGGCTGAGGGAGGAGCCCTGGGGGACTCCGCAGGTGGTAGGTGTGGGGTCCGAGAGGAAAGGGGGAGTCTGACCCGCTGCGTCCTGCCGGAGAGGAAGGAGCGGATCCAGTCGAGGGCCTTGTCCTGGATTCCTGCGTCGTAGAGTCTGCGTATTAGGGTGCGGTGGGAGACTGTGTCGAACGCCGCTGATAGGTCGAGGAGGATGAGGGCTACTGTTTCTCCTTTGTCCAGTAGGGTGCGGATGTCGTCTGTTGCGGCGAGGAGGGCGGTTTCCGTACTGTGGTTTTTTCTGAAGCCGGATTGGGAGGAGTCGAGGATGTTGTGTTCTTCAATGAATGTGGCGAGTTGGCTGTTGATGGCTTTCTCGATGACTTTCGCTGGGAACGGGAGCAGGGAGATGGGTCTGTAGTTTTTGAGGTCGGTGGGGTCCGCTGAGGGTTTCTTTAGGAGGGGGTTGACCTCGGCGTGTTTCCAGTCGTTGGGGAACAAGGCGGTTGCCAGGGAGCGGTTGATGGTGTGGCGGAGCATGGGTGCGATGGTGTCGGCGGCTCTGTTGAAGATGTGGTGGGGGCAGGGGTCCGTGGGGGCCCCTGAGTGGATTGACTTCACTATCTTCAGTGTGTCTTCGGTGGTGAGGGCTGTCCAGTCATCAATCGCTGGTTTCCGGGTGTCGGGGTGGTTGGTGAGGGTTCAGTGTGTTGGTTGTCTTCGTCGAAGTTGTCGTAGATGCTCTTGATTTTGTGGTGGAAAAAGGTGCTGAGTTTGTCGCAGAGGTCTTGTGAGGGAGGGATGTCGGTAGACTCGCTGGTGGGTTGGGCGAACTCCTTGATGATGCTGAAGAGTTCCTTGCTGTTGTGCGCGTGGGTGGAGATTCTGTCTTCAATCGCTTTTTTCCTCATTTCTCTGATGAGTTGATGGTGGGCGTTGGTGGCGGCTCTGAAGTTGTTGTGGGCTTCTGTGGATTTGTTGTTCCTCCAGGCCTTTTCGAGGCGGCGGCATGTGCGTCTGGACTCTCGAAGTTCGGTGGTAAACCATCTAGCTTTCTTGGCGCGGGTATTGTTGTTTTTCTTGAGGGGGGCTATGGTGTTGGTGCTGTCCGAGATCCATCTATGCAGGGTTCGGGCTGCGGTGGTCGTTTTCCGCGATGGTTGGGGTGGAGTTGTTGAGTGAGGAGGTGAGCTGGTCGTCGGTGATTTTGGTCCAGTTTCTTCGTGGAAGCAGGTGCTGGTGTCTGTGGATAGTGGGTGTTCTGAAGGTGAAGTGGACGCAACGATGGTCGGTCCATGGGAGTTCGGTGGTGTGGCTGAAGGTGATGGAGTTTCCTGTAGTGAAGAGGGGGTCGAGGGTGTGTCCTGCTGAGTGCATGGGCTCGGTCACGATCTGGCGGAGTCCAATGTTGTGGAGGTTGTCCAGGAGGGATGTGGTGTTGGGGTCCAGTTGGTTATCGAGGTGGAAGTTGAGGTCTCCCAGCAGGGTGTAGTTGGTGGATGCGATGGCCTACGGGGAGATAATGTCCGTGATGGAGTTGGCGAAGGGTCCGCGGGGTCCAGGGGGTCGGTAGATGAGGGTTCCTCAGAGGGTGGCGGTGGGGCTGGCCAGTATCTTGAAGTGAAGGTGTTCCATCAGTTCTGTGGGCTCGTCGGGGAGTGTGCTCAGGCGGAGGCTGGATTTGTGGACGATGGCGATTCCTCCTCCTGGGCGGGTGGGGCGGTCCTTCCTGGAGATCTTGTATCCTTGGGGGATGGCGATGGCGATGTCCGGTCCCAAGGTGGTGTTGGTCCAGGTTTCGGTGTAGAACGCTACGTCCGGGGTGGTGCTGTCGAGGAGGTCCCAGATTTCTGTGGCGTGTTTGTCGAGGGATCGGACGTTGAGGAGGATGCATTGCAGGGTCTTCGGTTCGGTTGTGTACTTGTGGGCAGGTTCTTGGCGGTGGTGCAGGTGTGCCGGCAGCGGTGACAGCTGAAGGGTCCGTGGGTGTCGGCTGGTGATGCTAGCTTGCAGTTGTTGTTGCGGCCTGGGTTGAGTGCGTGGAGTGCTGCTGGGTCGTAGCGTTGGCGGGGCGGAGGTCCAGGGTTCCTGGCGCTGGTCGCGGATGGTCGCAGACGGGCGCAGACGGGCGCAGACGGGCTTGCCTTTGACGCGCCTTTGGTGCACCAGCGGCGCGCCCGCTGCCCGCGGCCGCGCAGTGGCCGCGCAGTGGCCGCCATTAAGTAGGGGTCGGGGAGGGCTGGACAGCTGGGAGGCAGGAGCGGGGAGTGGAGCTGGATTGGGCCGGTCGCGCTGGGGGGGGAGGGGCCGCGGGGGCAGCAGCGGCGGGGAAAGGTAAAGGGAGGAAATAAGGGATAAAGAAAAAGGGAAAATAAGCAGAAATAAGGCACAAAAGAGCAGAGATGCAGAAAAGTGCAGAAAGGTGAAAGATAAAAGAGGGTAGAAAAACTAGTGAAAACGAGTGAAAGAGCAGAGCGAGAGAAAGGGAAAATGAGCAGAAATAAGGCACAAAAGAGCAGAGATGCAGAAAAGTGCAGAAAGGTGAAAGATAAAAAGGGTAGAAAAACGAGTGAAAGAGCAGAGTGAGAGGAAGGAGACAGGGGTCCACTGGACCACCAGGGATGAGGCGCAGGGAAACCTGCGGGTGGAGGAGGGCCTCTATCACCAACACTCAAGAGTGCAGGGTTTGTACATGGCCCTATTCGTTTTTGCATGCGCAAACGGGTCGCTAACCCATTTGCGCATGCAAAAATGGGTCGTACATCTCGCCCCTATTGAATAAACAGGAAACCATGGCCATCTTGTTAATTCAGGTCTCAGTGCCATTCAACTGTTAGTGAAGACAACAAATGGTTTGTTTGTGCACATAGGGTTTGCTTATTTTTTTCTCAGTGAAGGCAAGTTAGTTCTACAACGGGAAAAAGCTGTTTACTGTTGCGTGCGTCATCAAATTATTGTACAGATTTGATGGGAAGGAGGTGCATGAGGTAGGCTGAAACCACCAGCTTAGGGACATATCACGCTCTTCTCTTACTAATCTCTGTGTGTGCACATGGCTTGCTAGAATGGACTTTTGGTGTCTCTAAAGTTGCAGTTGTCAGCCGCACCAATCGTGACATTTCTTGTCACTGGTTGAACACAACGGCCATTGTGCACCTTACTTACGACTGCCATTTCTCCCCCAATGTCTTGCCATGCAGTTCCTTTCTGCCCTCTTCCCCCATTTTTCAGTGGCAAGGAAGTGAATCCCTTTGCGACCACACTCCTCTGACACCTACTTGGTCTGTACACACACTTTGTACATGTGTGGAGGGAATGTGGTGGATCAGGGGGGCAAATCCGCCTTGGTCCTTCTGGATCTTTCTGCGGCCTTCGATACGGTCCATCATGATCTTCTGATGGACCGGTTAAGGGCGATTGGGGTTCAAGGGAAAGCCTGGAAACTTATTCAGTCATTTCTGACAGGGAGAGTACAAACTGTATCCTTGGGGGATTTCAAATCTAAACCCTTCATTCTACCTTGTGGGGTCCCTCAAGGGTCATCATTGAGCCCTACATTATTTAATGTTTATGTCTCTTCGCTTGGGCCCATTATTAGGACGTTTGGGTTCGAGCTCACCTCCTATGCAGACGACACCCAAATTGTGGTGTCCCTGCTCCCAGGTCAGGAGACTGGCATAGATAGCCGCTTCCAACTCTGCATGAAATCGGTGGGCAGTTGGATGGAAGAAAACTGCCTTAAATTGAATGCAGGGAAGACGGAAGTGGTGCTATTCGGAAATGATGTCAACTTCTGGACTCCGATCTGGTGGCCATCATCTATGGGTCCCCTCCCTGCTCCTGTGAAGAAGGCAAAAAACTTGGGAGTGATAGTAGATGAGAATCTGAATTTTGGGGACCAAGTCAATGCAGTTGCCTCTTCCACAGCGCATGTGATCAGAACAGTAAAAAAATATTACCATTTCTACCAGTTGACAGAAGGCAAATGGTGGTCTCCGCGCTAGTCCTGTCGAGGCTTGATTACTGCAATAGCCTCTA
This sequence comes from Calotriton arnoldi, assembly GCA_963921515.1. Classification (NCBI taxonomy): domain Eukaryota; kingdom Metazoa; phylum Chordata; class Amphibia; order Caudata; family Salamandridae; genus Calotriton; species Calotriton arnoldi. The sequence continues at coordinate 227,768 of CAWUFW010003047.1, forward strand.
CCTTAATATTATGGAACGCTCTATGAACAAACTACAGAGGCTTCAGAATGCCGCTGCAAGGCTACTTACGGGCACCCCTAAGTTTGCCCCAATTTCTAACGAAATCAGAAAACTACATTGGCTCCCGGTGAGGAACCGTGTGCGCTTTAAATCCTTGTGCACGGTTTTTAAAGCACTTCAGGGAAGAGGACCAGCTTACCTACAACAACAGTTTAAATGGTATTTACCAAATAGAAACTTACGGTCTTCTGGGGCCAGGTTGGTCAAATTCCCAGCCACAAAAAGGGCGAGGTGGGGTGACCGAGGCTTTATTGCGGGGGCAGCCAGGGCCTGGAATGACCTTCCAGTCCATCTCAGAAACACAACAGACCTGCTGATCTTCAGGAGGGGCCTGAAGACGTGGCTGTTTGATAAATAACCTGCCTGTTCTTGCTTTGGCCGATGGAGTGGTAACTAGCGCCAGGACACCCTCGGGTAATCGAGCGCTTAATAAATATCCTTAACATAACATAACATAACATAACATGTGTGCTTCATCATAACACCGTTCTTTCTTTTTTCCTTCTTTTCTCCTCCTGATAAGAACCGGGGAATAAACCTTGGAAACCAGTTTTAAGGACAGCATGCTTACTCTAGATATTCCGTTTTTTATTATGTTTGCCTGCATTAGTCCTACGGTCAGTTAGAGTAGGTCGTGCAACATAAGGGCTCTTAGAACAGTAAATGCATTGAGGAGAGCAGACCTGTTCCCCAATAGGGGGGGGGGGGGGGCTGGCATATCAAACTACCATAAAAGTGGGTCTGGGGTCCGGTATATGGACGCCCAAATGTCATGCCTTAACGTCTAAAAATGAAGAACTGTAGTTTTGTTTAAATGGTACCTCTGTATAACTCTATAACCAGGGCTTTAAATGGAAAAAAATAAGTGAAGGTGCTCATCAAAAATAAGCAGTGGGTTGGGGGTGGGGTGTAGGTCGGGGCAAGGGGCGGGCTATGTTTTTTACCTTTCTCAGCTTTGTGTGCAAAAAATATGTATGCATTGTCTAACCATGTATATACTACTTACCAATAAGTCCTTAATATTAACCAAAGAACCTTTTTAGCAACCTTAGATTAATAAAATACTGAGAAAAAACCAGCAAGTTTCCTAACATTTGCCTTGTCGTTTGCATGCATATCCTTGATGCAGGATCATAAGTCCCTAAGCTATATGACAAAGATTTTAACTTGTGACCTGCAGGTAACACAATGATCTTTGCAGCAAAAACAGTAACCAACTGACCACACTACATAAAAAACAAATCTGTGATCTGCATGTTTCATGCTGTGCTTTACAGCAGGCACATTGATCCTCTATGCAATTTTATATTCAGTTGAACCTTTGATTAGAAGAGTGCACACAGATATTTCCAGCAAGTGCATTAACCACCAGAGTTGTTAAAGTGCCATTGTACCTGGGAATTTACTGGATACACAAAGATCTCTGTACCAGGTAATATTTCGAAATGCAGCATGTTGTGATGAGTTAGGCAAGGCAGAATAAAGGGGACGCTGTGGGACGCTGTTTTTGTTGTTGCCTGCCAGAGAGGGACTCCCTGTCCCAGGACACACCGCCCCAGAAGGAGGGGTCAAGGGTAGCAGTTTCGCGCTCTTAAGCGCGTCTTCACTCCCACGCCCCGGGACGCTGTTTTTGTTGTTGCCTGCCAGACAGGGACTCCCTGACCCAGGACACACCGGCCCAGAAGGAGGGGCCAAGGGTAGCAGTTTCGCGCTCTTAAGCGCGTCTTCACTCCCACGCTGCGGGAGGCGCCTGGGCAAAGCCCGGGCCAAGGGCGGGCCCGTCCTTGCCCGTCATTGCCAGGAAGAGGCAGGGCAGGGCCACCCCCCTTCCTTTTGGTTCCGGATAGCTGAGAGAGGAGTCACCTTCTGCTTTGCAAGGTACTGTAACTCTCCCGTTTGCTTCCTTGGTGGCCACGGCTAGCCTTCACCCGCCCCACAAGCTGTGACTTGGCATTGACTATTTTGTTAGGACATTGAATTAGACTTTTGCCCCTTCCTGGCTAACTGAATTGATTTAATTACAACATTCGCACATTGGCCTCTCCATTTGATTACCACGAGAGGTGTAGTCCTCGTCTCTTTTCATCTTGTTTGTTCTGAAGGGTTTCTTGTTTGGTATCTGTTTTATTTGTTTTATTTGTTTTATTTGTTTTATTGGGCGGGCCGCGGCTTTTTGGTGACATCAAAACTCTTGCTGCCCAAGCACTTTCAGTTACTCCTGCATGATATTCTTCCTGTAAAGTAGTGACCAGAGTTGGAGCAGTGATTGCTACCTGCTCGCGCCAGGGAAGGATGGGGAAAAGGAAAGCTGTAGAAGGCACTGGGGGTGGGCCAGCCGGAAAGCGCAAGAAAGCAAAAAAGTCTATCAATCCGCCGAAGCACTCAGGCAACAATTGCGTCTTGGATCGCATTGACTGCCTGTTAAGTGAATGCGAAGGCATCTTAGATGCCGAACAAGGCCCAGATCCCTGTCCTGCCGTTAGGCAACTTTCCATTAGCTCCACCAGCCCCAGTGGCCCACCTTCCATCCCGGATATGTTCAGAAGACTGCCAACCAAGGGGGCTTTGTCGAGCAAACAGGGGGAAGTGTCTCATATTGTGAGGGTCCACTCACCACCTAGAAATTCCATTAGCCACCATACAAGCCAGCCTGAGCCCGCACTCGAGTGCGCTAATGGGTTCACCCCCTCTCTGACCTGATTGACAATTCGCTGGGCCATCAGTCCCCAGATGGGCTAGGCGAACCATCACCTGCCCCTGTACCTAATCACGGTTGTAAGAACCAATGTTCCTACCAGCTCATCAGTGATCTTAGAACCGAGGTAGGGATCTTAAGATCTATGATTGATGGGCTTACAGCTTTGGTCAAACAACTGCTACAGAATGACATGCGATCTCAACTGCCCATTGAGCCCGCCCAGGGAATAGTCAACCAACCAACTAGTACTGGACCCGGTTTACTTTTGTCTGGCACATCGGAAGGGGCCTGCCCTCCCCACAGGCAACCCTGTCCACACCATCTTGTTATTTCTCACACCCAAGCATCAGCTAACCAAAACGTCACCCAGACTAACCATTTCCCCACTCTAATGCCTAGAAATAGTCCTCCCAAACACTCAGAGGCAAGAAATAAAATCTCGCACCAAGACCTAGCACATTTAAAACAATACAGGCCAAAGCCGAACTTACCACCCCCTATTAATTTAGCATTAGCTCAAAAAATTCATATGGTCAATGTTCCCAAACTTGCAGGGAGAGCGGGGTATGAGGGAGAAGATGCACTAACTAACAAAGTGATCCTTAGGATTCGCCACGTCAGGGGGTGTCGTTCTGTGATCTGTGACGATATTATCGGGGCAAGAAGACTCACATCCCCCGATCAACCCTATGATTGCATTGAACTAACTTTTAAGGGTGCTGATTTGGCGGAAAATCTTCTTGCTCTGGAATATCGTACTAGCTCCACTGATGCCTCTCGGATCCAATTTAAACGCAATAATCCACAAATGCAAAGAGTTGCTGGCTTCCCTGTTGACCGTGGTGGGGCTTTGTGGGGTTCTCAATGAGATATGAATGATTGACTTCAGGGGGAGGAGTGCCAAAATGCTGTGCCTCTCCCCATACATAAAACAAACAGGATCATAAGGGCTAGTCCATTGACCACACAGAGAAGGGCTATAGGATGGAGGGAAGGAACTGCTCAGAAGGCTGGGGATGGAGGCCCTTGGTTTTTCTCCAGATAGCCCGACCCTGGCAGAAACATCGACCGCCATGCCGCTACACAGTCTCCCACCAGCCCCTGCCCCGCTAGCCCAGGACCTGATCCGCTTCCCAGACCTGAACTTGACCAGAAGCTTAGAATAGTTACCTGGAATGTGGCAGGGTTAAGGAGTAAAATGTCACTCCCTCACTGGAACACCTTAATTGAAGGATTTTACATTTGTATTTTCCAGGAGACCTGGAGCCTGGTCTCCTTATTCAAATCTGGGTATGCATGTTATTGCTCACCAGCAACCACCAGTGGAAGAGGGCCCCCAGCTGGGGGACTGATAATATGGGTGAGGATCACGCTGGGATGCCAGATCACCTTCCTCCCAAGCCCCAGTCCAGATATCTTGGGGGTATGCATTAAGGGTCCTAAGGGGGGCGATTCCATCGATCTATTTAACATCTATGTGAGGGGCACAAAAGGGGGGGAGACCCTCGCCTACGCTCACACTTTTGGAAGAGGACTTAGTCAGGTGCCCAATCTACTCAAGACTACTATTAGCGGGCGACTTCAACACCACTTTTGAGCCCCTAGACAAAGAGGATATATAGTGGACGAACGAAGACGACTCTAGATGGGCTGTTCCCCAATTAGATCTCTCTCCAGTTAGGAAATGGACGAAGCTGGCACTCCAAGTGAACGCCCTAAGTGCAGAATTTCGGCTAAGGGCGGTGAACGGAAGAACCCCCTCGGACAGGTTGGGTGCAAACACGTTCAATAGGATCAGTGGTCCATCCCATTTCGGCTATATCCTCCTAGACGTGGGGCTCTGGAGGGATGTGATCGATATGAGTGTGGGTGTTACAACAGATAGTGATCACAATCCCGTCTGTCTTATTATGAAGCCCCTGTGGGACGATCTCTCTGCCTCTATGAGAGGCTCACAGTTGAGGAACACCAAGGAGGTCTACCAATCCCAACGATAGGCGTACACTAAGATGGCGTAAGATAGTCCTACAGAAAGACAAGATTAGGAGCATGAACAACTATCTGGAAGCAGGTAGAGAGGGTGCGGTAGTTACTGCCCATACACGTATTTTGCTCATCTCAGCTCTTACTTTACTGACCCGAGAACAGACCGAAGGCCTCGCACTCCAAAAGGGGTAATAGCCCCGTGGTACACAAGGGATTGCAAATGCGCACGCTCAACCTTAGCTTCAGCTTTTTTGTATGTATTTCATGTATGTTCGCATGTACTGCACTATAATTTTCTTTCAATTTTTGTTGAATTTTTGATATGCTTTGACCTTGGTTTGTTGTGTGTCTTTTAGACAGACATTGTTGAAAATTGATTATATTTCTGAAATGGTTGCATCAATGTAGTAATTAAATTACTGAGACCATTCGAAATTGATAAAGGTCTAAGTCTGTTTACTAATTGAAACAGCAGGTCATAAATAACAGGTCAGGTTCTCCTTCTTGTTCTACAAAATGTTTGAAAGGTCCCGCCTGACCCTAGTAGGACCAAACCCCCTTTCTAAAAACTAATAGAGCGGGTAGCTACTCGCAACGGTTTCAATAAACTGCACTTTGAAATTCATTTTTTAGATTTACACACAGGTTGCACAGCCCATTGGAGCTGTCAATACTAGTACAACATGTCTGAAAAAGACACCCTTTCCTACTCAGAAGAACACATTCAAAATTTAATTTCTACTCCATCACCCTTTACATCAGTCCTTCTTAGTACCTCCGCAAAACAGCAAAATGAATCTGAAAAATTGATACGATTACGCAAAAAACAAATAAGGACAGAACTCCATGGCCACTTCCTCTTAGAACATTTAAAATAAGGCACCATACCGTGGGGCCTCCAAGTTCGTAACATTCCAGTTATTTTTACGGATGACCCTGAATATAAAAAAGGTTTCAGCGGGATCAGCACGAAATGTAGTAGTGACCTGATGGTCCACACAATTGAAACAGCACAAAGGATCTCCAAGAAGGAACTATCTGAAATCGAAGATTTAATTCAAGCAATCAAAGACAACCACACAGTAACGGAATCAAAATCTTTATTGGAGAAAATTGAAAAGGAACTTGTCACCTTCAAAGATAACACTATCAATTTCAAGACATCGAAATTGGAGAGAGACATCAAATCATTTACTTTGGAAGCAACGTATCCTTATTTAAAAGATGATTTTTATTCAAGAACAGACTCTTGTCGGATTCTATCGGATTATCCAGGACGATCTAGGAATAAATTCCTCACATTTTCAGAGTCATCATCAGACTCTACTGGTGATTCGGATGCCGGTGAAGGCACTTCAAATAGAAACCAACAAAGAGGCAACTCTTTTTTTAGAGAAGGGCCAACAGAAGAACAAGGTCAGATTCAAGCCAATACCGTGGGAAATGCACACCAGGCGCCAGTTTTACAAAACCTAGACACAATCATCAATTTGTCTAACAAAGTTTTGGCGGACGATGAAAAAACAATATTAAGGCTGGGTCTCAAATTTGTTCCCAATACTATCACGGACTTTGCTAAATTAAAAATGGAAACCATCAAATTCTTTTGGAAAATCCGACTTAAATGCTTTTTTGCAACTAGAGAACCTTCACCTACAAGAGAAATCACAGGTTTGAGTAACAAATCCAGATTCATTCCTCCATCCAACATGATACCAAAGGAAGTCTCCGCCTTGGAACAAGTCGTTCTATCATCTCTCCAAAACCTTGAGGACCAAAGTATTTTCAATAAGAACAACTTGACACGAGGCCACAAAAAAGCCATCCAGGATCTTAAGAATGACGAAACAGTGGTAATCAAAGCGAAGGATAAAGGTGGGGCAGATGTGGTGTGGCACAGAGAAATGTATTTAAAAGAGGGGAGAAAACAAGTACAAAATGAGATCTGGTACAGAAAAGTTAAAGATGATCCTACTCGTGAACTTCAAAACATCATCACCATCCTAGTCCAAGAGGCCTTTGACCAAGGACTGCTAGGAAAAAGGAACATGAATTTTTGATAAAAAAGAATCCAAGAATTCCTGTGATCTATTTCCTCCCAAAAATTCACAAGGATTTAAGGGAGCCACCAGGGAGACCCATTGTCTCAGGGTGTGATTCCCTTTTGGAACCTTTATCCAAATTCGTTGATTTCTTTTTTAAACCCTTCCTTCGTCAAGTTCCCTCCTATCTGAGGGACACCATGGACTTCATCAATAAAGTTGAAGGTACCATCTTCGATCCTTCTAAGCAGCTGTTGGTCACCCTTGACGTGATTTCATTATATACTCAAATACCACAAGACGAAGCATTGGAGGTTCTGGAATTTTATCTCGAATCCCGAAGCCGTCCGCACCAGGTACCAACCGAATTCATTTTGAAATTAGCAGCCATTGCATTGACAAAAAACTATTTCAAGTTTGAAGATACTTTCTACATCCAGACCAAAGGGACTGCGATGGGTTGTCCCTTCGCTCCTGAGATGGCTGTGTTGTACATGGCACAATACGAAGAAAAATATGTGTTTAACAACAATCCATACCAAGGCTACCTGTCACAATGGTACAGGTATATAGATGACATTTGGTGTATCTGGAGAGGCACAGAACAACAACTCGATGAGTTTTTCCATTGGCTCAACCACAGACATATGGACATCAAATTCACAAAGACATCGCATCCTGAAAGCTTAACATTCCTTGATGTAGAGGTCAGACATCACCAGAATAAATTGATTACAACTTTATACAAAAAATCTACAGATCGTAATACCACCTTGCATTACAAGAGCTTTCATCCACGTAACTTGACAGACAATCTGCCCTACGGGCAGCTATTGAGAATACAGCGCAACTGTACCCGAACAGAAGATTTTATGGCACATGCGGAATTTTTCCAGGCCAAACTAAGAGATAGGGGATACCCCAAAAAATTGCTATCACATGCCTGCAAACGTGCCCGGTTCACACCTAGAGAATGCTTACTTGTTAACAAAGAAAAAGAGCTGGAAGATAAATTAGTTTGCGTCTCAACATTTGGCCCACATACCAACAAATACAAGCAAATCATTATGAAAAACTGGCATATACTCCAGAACATGGAACATTCACTCGAACCACCGCTTTTTGCGATGAGAAAAAACATCAGTATTGGCCAGCGAATTGTTCAAGCCGATACCATGTCGCCCGCCTCCAAAAAAACAGATTTGTTATCCCATTGGAACTTAAAACCGGTTGTGGGACATCATAAATGTGGACACAACAATTGAAGGATCTGAATTTTCACATCAGAATATTAAATGGGTCCACAAAGACTTCTCAAATTGCAGAACCAGAAATGTGGTTTACGCAATTCTGTGCCCCTGCCAAAAACTTTAAATCGGCAAAACCAACCAGGAAGTCCGTAATAGACTGGTACAACACAGATCTCGCATCAAAAATAAAGTAGCCACTGCTCCAATGGTTGACCATTTTTTGGAACTAAATCATAAAGAACGTGAGTTTAAATGGACCGTATTATCTGTGATTAAACCAGGTCCCAGAGGGGGAGACGTGGTAGAAGCATTACTACGAAAAGAGGCATACTTAATTTTAAAGTTCAACTGCACCGTAAATGGCCTCAATGAACTTTCTGAAATTGGTAAAATATAAAAATTCCTTCTGAAATAATCGGACTACAATAACCAGCCTGCAATGCGTCTCTTAAACCAAGAAGCCTGATACATAACCGGATATCCGGTACGCCGCATTTTCCAACAAAGAACTGAATCCATGAGGAACAGAACACGTCCAAGGTATTTCACGGTCCGCCGTAGTTTAGTGTATTTGGAATCGAGACTAAAGGCTTCTAACTAAGGACCCACTCATTTTCTCATTCCACAGCGTAATTGAAGAAATGGCAAAATTGTTTCTAAACATTGGAGCTCTTCGAACGCTCTCGAAGTGAATTGTCTCGAGCTTCACGTTGTTGCAACAATATCGAAAATGGCTACTTTGCTTCCCAACACAGCAATGTAAGTGAGAAACATCGCATAATGAATTACAAGCTCGGTTGCAGTTGGTTCCCCTTTGCAACTTGCATGAAAACAACTATGGGGCCGATTCCGATCTCGGTCGGAGGCGCACCCAATACCATTCGGTCGGGAAAAAAGCCATGCGAAAGCCTGTTTCCCGACCGATCCGTACAGCACACCGAACGAGCAAGTACGATGCGCACAACAGCAAAGAATCCGGCCGAGCCGTACTCACCCAAACCAGGTCCTGTTCTCCGACCGAGGCGAATCCGGAAACGCCGAATCGAGTCGCACGGAAGGAAAATGCAGCCCCGTCCGGCCGGACAAGTACGATGCACTTTCCGTACGCGCCGAACCCGTCGCTACGCACGGCACGTCAAAGCATCCGGGAGAGGCGCACATAAGCTCCGATTCGCGCCACAACACGATCCACGGCTCCGAGACGAACACGGCAGCGATGAGGACGACGCGAAGCGACGAGGACGAGGCGAAGCGACGAGGACGAGGCGAAGCGACGAGGACGAGGCGAAGCGACGAGGACGACGCGAAGCAACGAGAAGGACGAACGACACGAACCAACCATGAATCCCTTCGTCCCGATCATACCAATATTCTACATTTACTACCGGAACAGGCACGGACGCGTACGGCGCAGAAGGTAAGCCAGACATCAACCACAAAACACATACAACACGTACACGACACATCACACACACACACAGGGATGCAGAATATACTTACACCAGCAACAGCAGCACCATAGGGGCGGGATGCCCATCACCAATGCCACATATGCACACAGGGGCCTGAATGCGCACCACCACCCCTACCCAGGGGTGGCATGATGCCTACCACCACTACCACCCTCACCCAGGGGGTCAGGATGCCTACCACTACTACCACCCTCACCCAGGGGGCAGGATGCCCACCACTACTACCACCCTCACCCAGGGGGGCAGGATGCCTACCACTACTACCACCCTTAGCCAGGGGGCAGGATGCTTACCACTACTACCACCCTCACCCAGGGGGGCAGGATGCCTACCACTACTACCACCCTTAGCCAGGGGGGCAGGATGCCTACCACTACTACCACCCTTAGCCAGGGGGGCAGGATGCCTACCACTACTACCACCCTCACCCAGGGGGGCAGGATGCCTACCACTACTACCACCCTTAGCCAGGGGGGCAGGATGCCCACCACTACTACCACCCTCACCCAGGGGGGCAGGATGCCTACCACTACTACCACCCTCACCCAGGGGGGCAGGATGCCCACCACTACTACCACCCTCACCCAGGGGGGCAGGATGCCTACCACTACTACCACCCTTAGCCAGGGGGGCAGGATGCCTACCACTACTACCACCCTCACCCAGGGGGCAGGATGCCCACCACTACTACCACCCTCACCCAGGGGGGCAGGATGCCTACCACCACTACCACCCTTAGCCAGGGGGCAGGATGCTTACCACTACTACCACCCTCACCCAGGGGGGCAGGATGCTTACCACTACTACCACCCTCACCCAGGGGGGCAGGATGCCTACCACTACTACCACCCTTAGCCAGGGGGGCAGGATGCCTACCACTACTACCACCCTCACCCAGGGGGGCAGGATGCCCACCACTACTACCACCCTCACCCAGGGGGGGCAGGATGCCTACCACTACTACCACCCTTAGCCAGGGGGGGCAGGATGCCTACCACTACTACCACCCTCACCCAGGGGGGGCTGGATGCCTACCACCACCCTTAGCCAGGGGGGGCTGGATGCCTACCACCACTACCACCCTCACCCAGGGCGGGCAGGATGCCTACCACTACTACCACCCTTACCCAGGGGGGGCAGGATGCCTACCACTACTACCACCCTCACCCAGGGGGGGCTGGATGCCTACCACTACTACCACCCTCACCCAGGGGGGCAGGATGCCTACCACTACTCCCACCCTCACCCAGGGGGGCAGGATGCCCACCACTACTACCACCCTCACCCAGGGGGGCAGGATGCCTACCACTACTACCACCCTTAGCCAGGGGGCAGGATGCCTACCACTACTACCACCCTCACCCAGGGGGGCAGGATGCCTACCACTACTACCACCCTTAGCCAGGGGGCAGGATGCTTACCACTACTACCACCCTCACCCAGGGGGGCAGGATGCCTACCACTACTACCACCCTCACCCAGGGGGCAGGATGCCCACCACTACTACCACCCTCACCCAGGGGGGCAGGATGCCTACCACTACTACCACCCTTAGCCAGGGGGGCAGGATGCCTACCACTACTACCATCCTCACCCAGGGGGCAGGATGCCCACCACTACTACCACCCTCACCCAGGGGGGCAGGATGCCTACCACCACTACCACCCTTAGCCAGGGGGCAGGATGCTTACCACTACTACCACCCTCACCCAGGGGGGCAGGATGCCTACCACCCTTAGCCAGGGGGGCAGGATGCCTACCACTACTACCACCCTCACCCAGGGGGGCAGGATGCCCACCACTACTACCACCCTCACCCAGGGGGGCAGGATGCCTACCACTACTACCACCCTTAGCCAGGGGGGCAGGATGCCTACCACTACTACCACCCTTAGCCAGGGGGGCAGGATGCCTACCACAACTACCACCCTCACCCAGGGGGCTGGATGCCTACCACCACCCTTAGCCAGGGGGGCTGGATGCCTACCACCACTACCACCCTCACCCAGGGTGGGCAGGATGCCTACCACTACTACCACCCTTACCCAGGGGGGCAGGATGCCTACCACTACTACCACCCTCACCCAGGGGGGCTGGATGCCTACCACTACTACCACCCTTACCCAGGGGGGGCAGGATGCCTACCACTACTACCACCCTTACCCAAGGGGGGCAGGATGCCTACTACTACTACCACCCTCACCCAGGGGGGGCTGGATGCCTACCACCACCCTTAGCCAGGGGGGGCTGGATGCCTACCACCACTACCACCCTCACCCAGGGTGGGCAGGATGCCTACCACTACTACCACCCTCACCCAGGGGGGGCTGGATGCCTACCACTACTACCACCCTCACCCAGGGTGGGCAGGATGCCTACCACTACTACCACCCTCACCCAGGGGGGCAGGATGCCCACCACTACTACCACCCTCACCCAGGGGGGGCAGGATGCCTACCACTACTACCACCCTTAGCCAGGGGGGCAGGATGCCTACCACTACTACCACCCTCACCCAGGGGGCAGGATGCCCACCACTACTACCACCCTCACCCAGGGGGGCAGGATGCCTACCACCACTACCACCCTTAGCCAGGGGGCAGGATGCTTACCACTACTACCACCCTCACCCAGGGGGGCAGGATGCCTACCACTACTACCACCCTTAGCCAGGGGGGCAGGATGCCTACCACTACTACCACCCTCACCCAGGGGGGCAGGATGCCCACCACTACTACCACCCTCACCCAGGGGGGCAGGATGCCTACCAGTACTACCACCCCCACTCATAGGATGGACAATGCATGACACAACCAGCACACCACAACCTAGGGAATGCAAGAAGAAGACATCCCCCCAACACCATGACAAGCGTGTGTAGACTGTGTCAAATGCCTACAACACCGAACATGACTTTGAACATACAATGTGACCCCTAGCACATGTGCCACACATATATGTGTGTGGCACCCACAATGCAAGCAGGCCATGACCATTGTGGCAATGGGGTCCAAACCCCCATCATCACAGTGACCAAAAGGTAAGTGTGGGGTCCATAGCTGAAGCACATTTCGAACATTGTGGCAATGGGGTCCAAACCCCCATCATCACAGTGACCAAAATGTAAGTGTGGGGTCCATAGCTGAAGCACATTTTGAACATTGTGGCAATGGGGTCCAAACCCCCATCATCACAGTGACCAAAATGTAAGTGTGGGGTCCATAGCTGAAGCACATTTCGAACATTGTGGCAATGGGGTCCAAACCCCCATCATCACAGTGACCAAAAGGCAAGTGTGGGGTCCATAGCTGCAGCACATCTTGAACATTGTGGCAATGGGGTCCAAACCCCCATCATCACAGTGACCAAAAGGCAAGTGTTGACAAAGTAAGAGGTGCAACTGCCAAACTGCATGGATGATTCCTGGTCACAGAACAACAAACACATCAGTGGCAAAGTAGTGTATGTGTCCCATTGCAACATAAATTGGGGGAGCCAAATCCTGCAGTGCAAATAAGACATAACTTTGGCCATGTGCAGACAAACAACACCCATGGGGGCTGACACCGTCAACAATCATCAATGACACAATGACAGAAGTGACCATCCGAATGCAGACCCACATATTTGCACCAATGGGCACACACATGCAGATACCCTGTGGAGACTGCAGATGTGAGGCGAACAGATACCATACCATGGCAGCAATGGGACACACAATCAACAATTAGCAACAAATGAGGGCTCCCGTCCCATCAGCCTGGTCATGGAAGTGCCAACGGAATCATCAGCACAGATCCAACACACTTGTATAGCAATGTTGCACTGACAACACAGATGAGTCCTTCCCCATTGATGCCCAAACCTGCATGTTCACTGGAGATGGCCACACGGTCAGGGAAGTAGACGAATAGAACAATGGCAGGCACAACAGATGTGCAGGGGTGGAAGCCACAGATGTGAAGTTGCCAATCTAAGTAGGAAATCTCATTGCCAAATACTGAACACATGACACCCTCAGATGCTGCTATGGATGACATGGATACACCACAGGATAGGACACATAACCCCTGGACCACATGGGTTCCTGCACAGTAACACTTCATTATCATGAGACCAAATATCACCATCACTGCAGCAAGGGCATTGTTAGCATCATCAACATCATGTACATCAGAAGCAAAAGCACTAGAGAACAGAAAGTTGCTTTATTCAGCATATGTGGCATTAAAAGTAGAAGTCCGGTAGAACATAAACAAAGGCCAATGGCCAGTCCATCAACAAAGTCACAAGTGGGTGACAGTGGCAGATGCCACCCTACACATGCCTGCACAAAACCAGGGACAATCCACTAGGAGGGGCAACCGGGGGGGTAGGCCAGGCGCCGCAGGGACAGGATCAGGGCTCACCAGGAGGAAGCAGGGAAGGGGTGGTGGGTGCTGGAGAGCCACTGACAACTGCAGTGGAGGTGTCTGACATGGTGTGTGCCGGCACAACTGGGGGCATGGCTCAGATGTTGTGGGTGCCGGCACGACTGCAGTGGACCCTGCAGATGGAGTGGACAGGTCCGCCACTGCAGTGCCCAAGTCAGACAGGGTGGTAGTGGACTCCACTGCAGTGCCTACCACCAGGGGAGGAGAATGGGGAACAGGCAAGGTGGGCTGGACAGAGGGGGAGGACACCCTCACCACATCAGTGGCACAGACAAGCGCAGCGGGGGTGTGGTGCCGGGAGAGCAAGTGGCAGGGGAGAAGGCCGGAGCCTCTTGGGGATGGTATATCTGTGGGTGGGGGAACCTGGGGCAGGGTGTGGCGGGGGCACCTGTGGAGTGGGGGCCTGAGGGATGGAGGAAGGTGACCTGGTGCTTGAGCTGCAGGGCGGCGGCGGGGTCTTGCTCTTACCACTCCGGGGGACTTGCAGGTGGGGGCCTCAGTCTGTCTGCGCCTGGGGGAGGGTGTCCGGGGGCGAGGGGCACTCTGCTCCGTGTGGGGGCTTCCTCTTCCCCCTGGATGCTGGGGCAGCTGGATCGGAGGGGAAGAGGCCGAGGTCACTGAGGAAGAGGCGCTGGGTGTTTGGGGTTGCAGGTGAGGCAAGGGAGGGTGCTTTGGAGGGAGAGGCAACTGAGGACTGCGCAGTGCCCGTGGATGCGTGTGTGTGTACCAGGGCCCCATCCCCTGTGAGTCTGGTTTCAGTCCCCTGACTGTGCGTGCGTGTGCGTTTAGTTTGTGGCGTGTGTGTCTGTGTGCTGGATGTGTGTGTGCTGGTGTGTGCCTGTGCCGGTGTGTGTGTGCTTGGGACGGGCAAGGTGCTGGGGAGTGTGGATGGAGCAGAGGCAGGAGGGGTGAGGGACTGTCTGAGGAGGGACACTGCTGCCGTCAGGGAGGAGTCCATGGACCTGTTGCCCCTCTGTAGGTCAGACATGCCCGATGAGATGCCCTCCATGAACGACACCAGCTGAGTCAACAGTGCGGTGTGCGCATGGAGGACACTCAGCATGGCTGTCTGCCCTACATGGAGCTGGCGAAGGAGGTACACAGACTCCTCACTCAGGGCAGCAGGGGACACAGGGGCAGGGGGTGCGGTGCCTGGGCCAAAGGAGACACGCTCCCGAACATGGGAGCCTCCACGGACCTTGGGAATGGGAGCCGATGGGAGGGCGGTGGTGGTGCTGGTGGTGGCGGGGACAGCAACACTAGCTGGGGTGTGGTGGCTGCTGACACCCGCCTCCACAAGGGAGTCATCCTCCGAGTTGCTCTGGTCCTCAGCTGAGGTGGATGGTGCTGAGGATTCCTCGGTGTGGCTCCCCTCGCCCTCCGTGCCACTGGGTCCCTCCGACCACTCCTCGGCTGCTGACCCAGTCTGGCTCTCTGGCTCCTCCTGGTCCGTGGAGCTGTCCCCTTCCGTGGCCGTGGATGTATCTGCAAACAATGGGGAAACAGACAGACATCAGTCACCTGCACAAAACGCACACACCACTGTGAGCACAGCACATCACAGAGCAAGCCCTGGCATCATTAGTTGTACATTGCTAAAAGTGCCCTAACTGAACAGGAGAAGCCAATTGTCAGTCTGATGCCAAGCATGGCACTCACATCCCACATGGCCTTGCACCCATCTGTCTGGTGTCTGTTGGATTGCAACACCCCAGTGTGGACACATGCACCAAGTACACAGTAGTTGGACAGTGCAGAGGACACGGTGTGGACACATCACAGCTCTTGCCACTGAGTCAGTACAGGTTTCCGGATGAAAGGGATGCCCAGAGTCAAATAGGAAATGCATGTGATGCATACCAGCGACAGACACCATGATGCACCCATGTCCTGATAGCCAGCACCACTATGGTGTGCATGTAGCACATGTCACTCCCCTGCAGGACCACAAATAAGTTGACACATGCCATGGCAGAGGCATGACTGTTAAGTCATACATCACTGTCTCAGTGATGTATGACTTGGCAGCCAGACAACAACACTATGCACTGTGTCACAATAGTAGGTCATGGGGAATGCAAGTCCTGGAGCTGCACAAGTGCACATGTACATCCCCCACACAACACATCATCTCAACCCTCATCTGTCCAGGTCACACCTATTGGACATATGGGAGACCTGTGACACTACCCTCTGAACCTGAGCCCCTCACAATTTGCTGTGAATGGGGAACAGCTGCCTGAACATCACATTCGCATACCCCAGTCTGCACGGGCAGCTGATCAAACACCTATGTGACACACAAGTATCGTCTCCTATGGTCACATCTCCAGGGGCATGCTGAGCCCCTACCAAGAAACACCCCAGCAGTCCTGGCAACTAATCCACAGCACACTGACACAGAGGCAGACACCGGAGGGGTCAAATCACTGTGCACAATGTGTCAGCTGATACACGGGAGTGGGAGTACAGAGTGCATTGCATGGCCTGGAGTAGGCATGACTGTCCTGCTCCACATGAATGAGGGATGTGCCCTGGACAGTGGATAGCTGGCTATGTATGTGTGACACACGTAATCTGCACACTCCTGGGGCACAAACATTGTTCCCACCCGCTGCATGGGCGTGTGCCACAGACCCCAGGCACATGTGGTGGCTCAGCTCAGCAAGTGGACCGCATATCAAAGCAACACGCAGATCACATGTCCAAACCCAGGCGTTGTGTGAACAATGGACCAACCCATGATGCCCACAACAGAGTTAGGGAAACAGATGCTGTCCCCCACCTTTAGTGAAGCAAACTGCAAGGACACAGTCCCAAGTGACACAATTCCCTGACTGTAAGGGCCACACCTGGGTATCAGATGAGCAGTGGGCAGTGCACAATAGAGGGACATGGCTCCTGGACAACATGACTGCTGCACTGTGGCAGTTGAACCAGGCCAGAGGAGGGCACAAAGCATGTAATACAGAGTTCACAGTGCAGTCTTTGACTCACCCCCTCCTTGCTGCTGTCTGGCCTTCAGCTGCCCATCCAGGTCTGGAAAGACCACCGCCAGGATCTGGAGCATGTGGGGGGTCAGGGTCCGTGTTCCGCCCCTCCTGCGAGGAGGCGACAGCTTCAGCTGGACCCGTGCAATCCTCCGGGTCCAGCCCCGAAGGTCCTGCCACCTCTTCTGGCAGTTGCGGATCCGGCGCTTGTAGACCCCCACGGACCGGACAGCCCAGACGATGTCCTTCCAGATTTCCTGCTTCCGATGGGCATTAACCTGTGAGGATGACAAAGTGAAAAGGCCATTACCACACATGCAACATATCCGTGCATGACACAGTTGTATATACATGTCTCAATCACAGGGGCACATGATGTACACAGGCAGTGCAAAGCTGACCATGGACAGTTTGCCAGACGTCACTACATGGTATCATTGCATGGGAAGTAAAACCATGTTCAAATGCACTGTCACTGCACCATACCTGTCCAGTGCAAGTCACTACACACTATGGGGGGTGACAACTACTCAGTGAGCCTGCTAGCCAGTGGCGTGCAGACTCTCAGCCTTGCTAGTCAGACAAAATGCACATTCAGAAAGGCAGTGCACAGAACACTCACCTGCTCCCCTGGTGTCCCATACAGCTTGCTGTACTGTGGAAGTAGGCTGTCCAGCAGGGCCTGGTTCTCTTCAAGGCTGAAGGCTGGGGCTCTCTCCACAGTACGTGCCATTGCAGGGTCCAGAGGGGCAGAGACAGCAGCAGTGCAGTGGCAGATGTCGTCTTGGAGCATGTAGTGCAGGCAAGTGGGCTCTCAGGGGAACAGCCAGCAATATATATGTGCTGGAGAGGCAGATACTGTCCCTTGTGTCCAAAGTGATAGGTCCAAGTCGTTTGCATCTTCTGAATCTGGCCAATCCATGGAATAGCAGCACCAAAACACGCCCACAGCATCCTTCAAATCTTCAACTTCATGACATACATGATTTTGCAACATTGTTGTGGGTGACCAACTGATTTTCCAGCAACCGACTCGTTCGAAATTCGAAAACGCGTCCGTTGCCAGGCAAGCCCATTGTCAATGGGTGCGCACCGATCGGTCCATTGCGGTACAACGCGCACAGGGGTACAACGCGTACCCGCACACATTGAAAGCAATGGGCCGGCCGGAGGCACCGATCGGTCCATTGCTGTTCAACGCGCACAGGGGTACAACGCGTACCCGCACACATCGAAAGCAATGGGCCGGCCGGAGGCACCGATCGGTCCATTGCAGTTCAACGCGCACAGGGGTACAAAGCGTACCCGCACACATTGAAAGCAATGGGCCGGCCGGAGGCACCGATCGGTCCATTGCAGTTCAACGCGCACAGGGGTACAACGCGTACCCGCACACATTGAAAGCAATGGGCCGGCCGGAGGCACCGATCGGTCCATTGCTGTTCAACGCGCACAGGGGTACAACGCGTACCCGCACACATTGAAAGCAATGGGCCGGCCGGAGGCACCGATCGGTCCATTGCTGTTCAACGCGCACAGGGGTACAACGTGTACCCGCACACATTGAAAGCAATGGGCCGGCCGGAGGCACCGATCGGTCCATTGCAGTTCAACGCGCACAGGGGTACAACGCGTACCCGCACACATTGAAAGCAATGGGCCGGCCGGAGGCACCGATCGGTCCGATTGCTGTTCAACGCGCACAGGGGTACAACGCGTACCCGCACACATTGAAAGCAATGGGCCGGCCGGAGGCACCGATCGGTCCATTGCTGTTCAACGCATCACTGTACATGTGACTGGCATATGTCAGCATGCCTGTCTCAGATGGACATATGCCAGCCACAGATAGCTCCCAGGGAGTGAGGGGCACACCTACATCACGACAGCCTGTCCAAACTTTATCATAAGGCATGTAAGGCTGCATTTCCTATTGTGTGTATGTTGGTGTACATGTTGTCCTGTGGGTGTCACCTGTGGGCAGCCACACCCAGGCTGTGCACGTGTTCATGGGGGCAGGATCCTGGGTGTTACGTGTATGTGACCACTGTGATGTGCAACTGTTCATATCTGTGCATGTGCCATGGTCACATTTCACAGTGGTGTATGTGTATGTCATGTCACATACCCCGTGAGTCCCATGTGGGACGGTATGTTTGAGCCAGGGTGTCCCAGTGGCACAATAGTGATGGTCCTCCACAGTCTTTGTGCATGTGGTGTTTACAATGTCTCTGATTTCATGTGCACAATGGGAGACAGTCTCCACATCCACGTTGTGTGTGCATGGACTCTGATGTTGTGCGTGTGTGTCACAGACGTCCATGTCTGTCCTGCCGTGGCAAGTGGGGCCACTACCTGTGGGGGTCATGGTTGTTTTGCTGTGGTGTATACATGATACTCCATGTAATGCCAGTGTCCATGTGGCATTACAGGGTCCCTGGGAATGTACCTGTCGTTGAGCTGTGGTGCCTGGGGCACATCTGTCCTCACATGTCCCTGTGGGGGTTATTGTGACACAGCAGCAGGAGATGGGAACTGTGACACGGCCTCATGATATCCAATGGGCCAACCTGGGACTAATTGATGCCACCTGTTGGACCGTGTTGACAGATGTTGGCCATGTATGTACCATACATGTCCTTCCGGTACTGCACACTTCATGTAGTTGTGCCTCATAATGATGTATGTTGGGATCTTGAGTGTGTTCAATGCCGCATATGTGGGGTGACTGACAATCTTGCTTACTTCTCCTCTGCACTGCAGGGCTCCTGCTGTCCATCGGCCATTCCCAGACCTGGCAACGATGGTGGAACGGGACAGCATCCGACGGTACCGCTTCACCAGGCAGCTGATTGAGGATTTGGCAGTGCAGTTGTCCCCACATTTGCAGCCTGGCCGGCCGTATCCTACAGCGCTGACCCCCAAGGTGAAGGTGATGGCAGCCCTACACTTCTTTGCCAGTGGTACCTTCCAACATACTGTGGCGACTGCTGGTGGGATGTCACAGACCATGTTCAGCCGTCTGCTCCGCGATGTTTTGGCGGCAATGTTGCTCTTCCTGAACCGGTACATCTATTTCCCTAGACTGCGACGACTCACTGATGTGAAGAGTGACTTTTATGCCCTGGGGAGGATGCCGCATGTAATTGGATCCATTGATGGGACACATGTGGCTTTGGTACCACCACAGGCCCAGGAGCAGGCCTACAGGAACCGCAAGCACTACCACTCGGTCAATGCACTGGTGGTGTGTCTTGCAGACATGACCATCACACACGTGTGTGCCCGTTTCCCTGGTTCAGCACACAATGCCTTTGTGATGAGGAGTAGTCGCATCCCCAGGATGATGGCACAGATGCAGAACCAGCGTGCCTGGCTTGTCGGTGTGTACTGACTTTGTGCCATTGTGTGTGATCTGATCTGTAGTATTCCGCCCACTTTTCCAAGTCAGCTAATGTGCACTTGTCTGTCCGTAGGTGACTCGGGATACCCCAACATGCCGTGGTTGCTGACACCCCTCAGGAACCCTGTGACACCTGCCCAGATGCGCTACAATGAGGCACATGGTCGGACCAGGAGAGTGATTGAGCGGACCTTTGGTCTCCTGAAGAGCCGCTTCCGCTGCCTGGACAAGACCGGAGGGTCCCTCCCATATGCCCCTGCGAAAGTGTGCAAGATTATCATCGTCTGCTGCATGCTCCACAACCTGGCAGTGCGGAAGGAGTTGCCTCTCATCCAGGATGACAATGACCAACATCCGCCACCTGTGGAGGATCCTGGCCTGGACCACGATGCCAGTGACGATGATGATGATGATGGTGATGGTGATGTCCGCACACAGCTCATCACCAACTTCTTTAGCTGAATGTGAGTATCCTGAGGTGTCATGTCAATGATGTGAGTTGGCATGATGTGTGGGTGGTGCTCTGGTGCTGTGGGAGTGTGTCCATGGGCCACTTGACTGGATGTGTGTTGCGATGTGTGGTGACAGGTGGGCTGTACTCCCCAACAGTGTTGACATGCTAACTTGGTTCTGGGTGGGTATCTTGTAACATGTATTGTGCATGTGTTTTGCTGTTCTGTCCTGTACTCCATTTCTTTTGACTGTGTGTCATTTCTGTCCTTCACAGGGTACTTTCAGATTCGTTTGGTCAACTGTGTCCACCGACGACGTGATTGCACATCCAGGCTGGTAGCTGTTGTGTCCCTACAGGTGATGTGCACCACACCCATGGACTTCCTTCCGTCTACAGTTGTTGACTGTGTGCCCGCTGCCAGGTGGGGTTACCTTGCATCTGTAGTGGTTACGGCATGTTGCAACTGTGTAATAAACCTGTGCTTCACTTTGTGATGTGCGTTGTCTGTGGTCACATATTTGACTGCCATTTGCTTACTGCACCTGTGGGCTACTTGACTACAACTGGGAATGGGTGTGGTGTCTGTGCATTGCACCGTCTTCCCTGGCAACATCAGTGTAGGCAATGAGTCAGATGGCCTAGGTGTGTATGTGTCGTGTAGCCCTGGTGGTGTGTCTCCCTCATGTGTGTCACGTTTCCTGTACTCACATGCCTGTGTTGTCCTTGCTGTTGCAGTTCGCATACACAGTGTAATTTTGCAGTTCATCATCCCCATAACAGCACCCACGTTGGAATCACGACAGAGGCAAGTATGGTGTATTAGTGTGTTTATTGTGATACATTTGTGTTAATAGTGCATAGGATGGGTTGTGCTGTACATGAATCTTGCAATCCCAAGTTCCTAGGTGAATTGAAAGTCCGGGTAGACAGGATCCCCAGTATCGGGGCCACAGTTGTCTGACACATTGGTCCAACTTGTACTCCCCATGCAATGTGTGGGAGTAGTGTTGCCGTCAACAGGGTGAACAGTCTGTGCACAAAGGCGAACATCCAGAACAGGTTCAGGCTTCCTGGGAGTTGCGCTTGGCCATCGGCCTCTCACTTTTCCCTCCTCGGACGACCCCTCTTCTTGGGGGGCCCTCAAGTGCAGGCTGCTGCGGTGCAGGGGACTCTCCGCCAGAGTCCTCCTCCCTCCCTGTGGCAGTTGCAGTTTGTTCGGCACCAGATGTTGTTGGCACACAGGGAGGTGTGGACTGGTTGCTGTTCATCTGGCGGAGGCATTGTAAAATGTCCCTGTGCACCGCCGTCATCTCATGCAGTGCATCCCACTTGGACTCCACGCGGGACATGTGTGAGTCCACACGGGACATGTGTGACTCCACGTGGGACATGTGGGAGTCCAAGCGGGCATGATGGGCAGCCTGCTGCTGTTTAATGTCTCTGAGGAGCCCCACTACCTGGCTGAGCTCTCCGGTGCTGGACTGGTACGCATCAGCTATGCGTACCAGTTGTGGGTCATCATGCACACCAGCAACGTCTGCAAGCAGCGACCTCTGTCTCCCACCCCTCCCACCACCCCTGCTGACATGTGCAGTGTGTGCAGTGGCACGCACAGATAACCCTGGTCCACCTTGGGGGTTGGTGGTGGTGGTGGTGTCCATGGCCCCAGGTTGGTCCAGGGTCACTGTGCTGGTGTTGCTCCTTATTCTGTCCATGTCGGCAGGGATGGTATTCGTGGTGACAGTCGTTGTAGGGGTGGGTGCAGGGGGTGCAGCTGGTGGTCCTGCTGGTGCTGCAGCTGGTGGTCCTGCTGGTGCTGCATGTTGACTTGCACCGGATGTGCCAGGTTGTTCTTCATCGTCCGAGGAGGACAGAGGCTGTACGACGCCAGTGAGCTCGGCATCCTCTTGAGCCTGGGACTGGGACTCCTCAGCGTCTGCTGCTGTGTCCCCATCATCACCTGTTTTTGGGAGACACAAACAATGTATGTCATGTTTCTGCAGGCATCAATGGTTGACACACATGACAGTTGTGACTGTGCCTCTGGGTGCGGGCCTGTACATTGCATTGTCCTGAGTCGTCACAGTCAGGGGTTGATATTGGTGTGGCACATTGTCCTGCATTATTTGGGCATTTCTATGTATTTTCTGGGGTGTGAACATGGTCTGCATTGGTTGTGTTTGGTTGGCAGCCGGACCTCCTTCCCACCCACCCAGCCAGTCAGTTATCCCACCATGGAACGTGCTTGCGTTGCAGGGAGTGTAAGTTGTCTCTCAGGATGTCAGTCAGTGGTGTCCTGCTGTTTGTTGGTGCACAGTTGGCAGCAGGGCCTTGTGCTCCCCACAGCAGTAGCCAGTGTCAGCCATCTTGTGAGTCCTTCTCCACTCCCTGTGATGTGAGCATGGTTCAGGGTGGTGTTGATGGGACAGTTGTGGGGGTGACCAATATCAGTGACTACGACTCCCATCATGCTATTGCCTCCACCCCCTTCCCAGCATGCCCATGCTTCCTTCCTTTGACTCTGCTTCCCTGTGGGGTGGGCTGGCTGTGCTGACAGGATGGCTGGGAGTGTTGTCCTGGCAGTTGTTTGGCTAAGAGTCCCAAGAGTGTCCCTGTGCTTCACACAACATAACCCAGGGTGGTGGTTCTTTGTGGGATCTTGTGTTAGGATGGAGGGCATTGCATTCTACCAGGTGGGTACTGTGGAGTTTGTGTTGGGGGGGTGTGAGGGGAGGTGCTTGTGACTATAGTCAGTGCTGCAAGTCCCCCTTCCCACCCAGCCAGCCAGCCAGATATCCCACCATGGAACGTGCTTGCATTGCAGGGAGTGTAAGTTGTCTCTCAGGATGTCAGTCAGTGGTGTCCTGCTGTTTGTTGGTGCACATTTGCCAGCAGGGCCTTGTGCTCCCCACAGCAGTAGCCAGTGTCAGCCATCTTGTGAGTCCTTCTCCACTCCCTGTGATGTGAGCATGGTTCAGGGTGGTGTTGATGGGACAGTTGTGGGGGTGAGCTATGTCTGTGACTACGACTCCCATCATGCCATTGCCTCCACCCCACTTCCCAGCATTCCCATACTTACTTGCTTTTGTGTGGAGTTCAGTGTGTGTGGGTGTGAGAGCAATGGCAAGATGGCTGACAGTGGTGTCCTGCTGTTGGTTGGTGTGCAGTACCCAGCATGCCCTTGTGCTCCCCACGACACAGCAACAGTGTCAGACATCTTTGATGGGCCTTTCCACTCTCTGTGGGATGTGCATGCGTGAGTGTGAGCTTGCTGGGCCATGTGGTGGGGGATGTAGAGCTGTGACTACGACTCCCATCATGCTATTGCCTCCTCCCCCTTCCCAGCATGCCCATGCTTCCTTCCTTTGACTCTGCTTCCCTGTGGGGTGGGCTGGCTGTGCTGACAGGATGGCTGGGAGTGTTGTCCTGGCAGTTGTTTGGCTAAGAGTCCCAAGAGTGTCCCTGTGCTTCACACAACATAACCCAGGGTGGTGGTTCTTTGTGGGATCTTGTGTTAGGATGGAGGGCATTGCATTCTACCAGGTGGGTACTGTGGAGTTTGTGTTGGGGGGTGTGAGGGGAGGTGCTTGTGACTATAGTCAGTGCTGCAAGTCCCCCTTCCCACCCAGCCAGCCAGATATCCCACCATGGAACGTGCTTGCATTGCAGGGAGTGTAAGTTGTCTCTCAGGATGTCAGTCAGTGGTGTCCTGCTGTTTGTTGGTGCACAGTTGCCAGCAGGGCCTTGTGCTCACCACAGCAGTAGCCAGTGTCAGCCATCTTGTGAGTCCTTCTCCACTTCCTGTGATGTGAGCATGGTTCAGGGTGGTGTTGATGGGACAGTTGTGGGGGTGACCAATATCAGTGACTACGACTCCCATCATGCTATTGCCTCCACCCCCCTTCCCAGCATGCCCATGCTTCCTTCCTTTTGATTATGCTTCCCTGTGGGGTGGGCTGGCTGTGCTGACAGGATGGCTGGGGGTGTTGTCCTGGCAGTTGTTTGGCTAAGAGTCCCAAGAGTGTCCCTGTGCTTCACACAACATAACCCAGGGTGGTGGTTCTTTGTGGGATCTTGTGTTAGGATGGGGGGCATTGCATTCTACCAGGTGGGTTCTGTGGAGTTTGTGTTGGGGTGTGTGTGAGGGGAGGTGCTTGTGACTATAGTCAGTGCTGCAAGTCCCCCTTCCCACCCAGCCAGCCAGATATCCCACCATGGAACGTGCTTGCATTGCAGGGAGTGTAAGTTGTCTCTCAGGATGTCAGTCAGTGGTGTCCTGCTGTTTGTTGGTGCACAGTTGCCAGCAGGGCCTTGTGCTCCCCACAGCAGTAGCCAGTGTCAGCCATCTTGTGAGTCCTCCACTTCCTGTGATGTGAGCATGGTTCAGGGTGGTGTTGATGGGACAGTTGTGGGGGTGACCAATATCAGTGACTACGACTCCCATCATGCTATTGCCTCCACCCCCTTCCCAGCATGCCCATGCTTCCTTCCTTTTGACTCTGCTTCCCTGTGGGGTGGGCTGGCTGTGCTGACAGGATGGCTGGGAGTGTTGTCCTGGCAGTTGTTTGGCTAAAAGTCCCAAGAGTGTCCCTGTGCTTCACACAACATAACCCAGGGTGGTGGTTCTTTGTGGGATCTTGTGTTAGGATGGGGGCATTGCATTCTACCAGGTGGGTTCTGTGGAGTTTGTGTTGGGGTGTGTGTGAGGGGAGGTGCTTGTGACTATGGTCAGTGCTGCAAGTCCTCCTTCCCACCCAGCTAGCCAGATATCCCACCATGGAACGTGCTTGCATTGCAGGCAGTGGGAGTTGTCTCTCAGGATATCAGTCAGTGGTGCCCTGCTGTTTGTTGGTGCACAGTTGCCAGCAGGGCCTTGTGCTCCCCACAGCAGTAGCCAGTGTCAGCCATCTTGTGAGTCCTTCTCCACTCCCTGTGATGTGCGCATGGTTCATGGTGGTGTTGATGGGACAGTTGTGGGGGGGCAATATGTGTGACTGCGACTCCCATGATGCTATTGGCTACACTGACTTGGCCAGCATACACAGAATTCCTTCCTTTGAGTGTTCTTCACTGTGTGTTGGTGTTGTTGTGGTGGCTACATGTCTGGATGTGTTTGTTAGTTCTATTTGTGCCACTGCCTAGCTGTAGTTGTAGTTGTTTGTACATGTGATGGCACAGTTGGATGTGACTTTTTTGATGGCATGTGTTGTGTTTAACTGACTGACATACACATTTTGGGATGATTCTGTTCTAGTTGCTGTGTAATTGCTATGAGTGCATGGTTTGACTCTCCCCTTGACAGTGATGTGTGTGTGTTTTGTGGCAGTATATTGTGTACATTTGTTGTGTACTCACCAGGCTCTGGGATGTCCTCTAGTCCATATACGCTCACTGGCGGAAGGATGGCCCGCACCTTCTCCTCCCAGGGCCTGAGGTATATTGGCTTGGCAGGAGGGCCACTGCCGGTGTGTTGGCTGTTGATGTAGTCTTTCTTCAGCATGTCCCGTACCCTCCTGCGCACGTCATACCACCTGTTCTGGATGTCCGTCTTTGTGCGCCGACATGGTGATTGGGCGTTCACCCTGTTGATGATCCTCTCCCACATCTTGGTTTTCTGCGACATGGGGGTCTGTTGGACCAGTGTGCCAAACAGCTGTGGCTCCACCCTGAGGATCTCGTCTACCATGACTTCCAATTCACTATCTAGGAACTTGGCGATTCTTCTTGGGGGCATGGTGATGGGTGGTGATGGTGGGTGATGTGTGTGTTGGTGTGCAGGTGAGGGTGTGTGAGTGTGTGTTTTGCTGGGTGTATGTGAGGTAGGTATTTGTTGGTGTGCTGATGGTGTGTGGCTTGTGTGAGGGATGAGCTGTGGGTGTGTGGTTGCTTTCTCTTGGGTGCTGGCAGTGGAATGGCATTTGCAAAGGCTCATGGTAGTGATTTGTGTCCTTTATATAGGTGGAGTTGTGGGTGTGTCTTTGTTCTCTGTCCCCACCCCCCAGTATTTATTGGCTTGGTAATTGCTTGTTTGGCCTTTTTTGGGTGATTTTTCCTTTGTGCTGTTTGTGTATGTTGGAAACGTTCTTGTGACCGAGTCGGACCCTGCATTGGTCTCGTACGGTGTTCTCCGTTTCGTTCACGCTGTGTTTTTGCAGTTTTCTATGCTGCGTACGCGTCGGTCGCGGTGTATTGTGTTGCTTCGGCTCGGTTTTGTATGCGTGTCGGTCGTACGGCTTGGCCTCCGTCCGACTCGCTCGTGGTTTTCGCGCCTTGCATCGTACTTTGCGGTTTGGAGTTCGCGTGTACGCTTCGGTCGGATTTGTTCCGGGTGCGTATCGGTCGGTTGGATTCGCGTGTTTTTCCGGCCGGATTGCTGCTTTCCGTGCGGCTCGGTCGGTCGACTTTGTTTCGGTACGTGTCGGTCGGATTTTTCGCGCCTTGCATCGTACTTGGTGTGTCGTGCGCCACGGGTACGTGTCGGTCGGTATTTTTTCCGGATCCGAGTCGGTCGGTGCTTTTTCCGGCCCGAATCGGAATCGACCCCTTTGTGTTTCTTCTTTTTTTAGAGAACTCGTGCTCTTCACATAAACAGTGGCTGTCGATCAGCATATGAACTTAATGTAAGTTTGTTCCCGTACCCTTTCCCACAAACATGTAGTTTGTTGTCATTCAAACATCCGATGTGGCCATTAACAAAATAATCCCTCTGTCCTTAGATCCTACAAATAACTTCGAGTCAGAACTCAGGAAATTAAGTAATTTTCTGAATTAGGTCAAATAACCTCAATTGTTGTATTAAGAAGTCACTGCCAAGCTCTAATCAAAGTGTTTCTGGTCTTTCCAGAACAACTCCTGTCCAGTCCCATGCCCTGATGAGAATCCCATGAATGGACATTGGGATTCGAAATGCGTCGGCGTTTACCATACTACTGGGTCTTAAAACGATAGTAATCCAAAAGTAGCACATCCATGTAAATAGGGATGCACATTGGATTCATTAATAGTTACCCAGTAGTCGAACTACCGCACAATTATGTAGACAAAGAGATGTAAAGCAAATTGTAAATTCGGTTGCTGTTGTTTTTGGTCGAATTACTTGACTGGCTTCCATAAATATTGCTTTTTTGTATGTATTTCATGTATGTTCGCATGTACTGCACTATAATTTTCTTTAAATTTTTGTTGAATTTTTGATATGCTTTGACCTTGGTTTGTTGTGTGTCTTTTAGACAGACATTGTTGAAAATTGATTATATTTCTGAAATGGTTGCATCAATGTAGTAATTAAATTACTGAGACCATTCGAAATTGATAAAGGTCTAAGTCTGTTTACTAATTGAAACAGCAGGTCATAAATAACAGGTCAGGTTCTTCTTCTTGTTCTACAAAATGTTTGAAAGGTCCCGCCTGACCCTAGTAGGACCAAACCCCACTTTCTAAAAAAAAAAAAGTGTCTAAGACCCGGCGGGACTCCAGTTTCTGCTCAATAGTTTCCAATCGTTCTGTGACACCAGGGGTTTGGTCATTAACACTACCAAAACTAAATTCATGGTCTTTAACCCACACAAGTCCTTTAAAGGCAGTGTAGTGGGTCCCCCTTGGAAAGAGTCAGTACCTTTGACTACCTAGGTGTCCGCCTTTCAGATAGAATGTCTTGGAATCCCCACATAATTAAGATGTTACTGGGCCACAAGCGTGTTACGGGTGTGCTAGGGAAAGAACATCACTCTTTGCATAGTAGACCCGTTGCTGCGGCTCTGCAGGTCTATGATCTGAAGGAGGTTAGCGCATCTCCGTATGGCGCAGAGTTGTGGGGCTTTGGCAAGACATCTGAGCTTAGTACCTCAGAAAACAAATTTCTTAGGAACCTCGTGATGCTACCCCAAAGTACTCCGCTTACACCCTTAATGCTCTATATGGGCAGACGCCCTATTAACGATAGAGCGAAGCTCCGCCCGCTGCTTTATTGGGCACGCATTATGAGGACACCGGAGCTACTGCCCTACGCGGAAGCCCTGGCAGAGGTCATCCGTCTTGACACGTGCAACAAGGTAGGGTGGATTAGTAACGTCAGGAAATTGGTGTCAGATGTCAGGTTCCAGAGCCTTTGGGACAAGCCAGACCCCACCCTGCTTCGGAAAGAGGTATTGAAGCAATACTATTGGAAATGGGTGGAGCAACGCAAGTCTATTAAGCCTAATCAGGGGAAACTCACCGAGTAATTCCTGCTCCACAAACAGGTTAGATCGTTGGAACCCTACCTAGACACAATCCAGATCCCCCAGGATAGCACATTATATATTCAATTTAGGTTTGGCACCCTTCCTGTGGGTGAGGTTACAGCCAAGTGGCACCCTAACGCTCTATGCCCAAGCAATTGCCCTGGTTGCAATGCCCCAGTGGAGTCCGTAGCCCACGTGCTGTTTGCATGCCCTGCTTATGCGCAGCCCAGAGACAAGTGGCTCAAACCAGTCTGCCGACTATTGGGCACACGGAACCACTGGGATGCACTGCGCATACTGAAGTCGGACACCAGGCCCCACTTTGCCTGCGCTGTGGCTACGTTTCTAAGCCACATGTGGGGCATTAGAAGGAAGGCACGTACGAGAGCACCCTAGCAATGGCCAGGTTGACTCGTAGTCCGAGTTGTCTTTCGGGCTCCAGTTACTAAATTCACGATACCCTCAATTGCACTAGATGTTTTCCACAAGCACTTTACTACAGATTGATTGTATAACCAGATTGTTATAGGAGGATCCCAAGGTCACCGACCCGTTTGCTGTGTACGAAGCTTTATCTTATACACCCAAACTGCTGTAAGATCCTGCTAGCTCCCCCATGTTTATTAACACAGCTCCAAGCTTCCTTTTTCAACCTGGGATATCCTCTGTTAGATGTTTCTATTATCTTTTATTAGTTTTACATTTCACATTAGTTTTTAACCAATAAATCCCATTTTTAAATGTACGAAAGATTTTATGATGCATAACTCCCAACTGGCTGCTGCCGAATGGATATGGTATCCATCAGCCGGATGATATATGAGCTTGTTTTCAATTCTAATTGTTGCGGGTAGTTGAATCGAGCACCCTATGTAACTTCTACACATTGGTCTAGCATGTTTTAGCCATGCAGGCAATTTGCCGTCAAACAACAATCTTGTGATACGAAGTTTTCGCATGCCTATTGTGGGATGCCCTGTTCGAATTCTTTTTCTTTTACATTTTTAACTGTGTTTTATTATGTATGTCTTTTGTAGCTTTTATGACTTGAACAGTCGAAATAAAGCTTAAATGATGATGAGTTAGGCAAGGCAGAATAAAGTTATCATCACACTTGTCTTGGTGTCAAATTCTTTGAGGCAGAGTTTAAAAAAAAAAATAAGTTCAGATGTTGCTCTTTGCAACTGTGCCCACTTTCTGCTGCCAACCCTTGGCCCTTGCCCGATTATTAACACTATTGAACTAAACGGACGAGTTCACAAAGAACTCTAGTCTTTAGACATCTGCAAATGCACTCAAGCACAAGCCAGGGCCCAGAAACAACATGAGGTGTTGGTGAAAGCAGGTCGTAGCCACGACAAGCATTTACCCATTGTTACCGGTTCCTCATGCAATGGTGTCGGAAGAAGACATTGAGGACCCCCAACAGGAGGACATGCTTCTTGGACATGTCCTTAGACTGGCTCCCTATGCAAAGACAGGGAAGCAGGAACCTCCTCTGCACCACCTTCAAATACCACCTGTGGCACTATGTGATGCACTGGTCATAAAGGAATGAATGGACTCTGATTTCCGCATGGTTACTAACACAGAATATTTGCACCAGACACTGGAAGCTGCCACTCTTGCAATACGAAATGAGTTTACAAAACTCAACAACCTCGTTACACATTGTAGCAGGGAGAAAGTTGAGGTCCCTGCTAACATACCAGACGATCTCTCTTGGCAGCAGAAGTATGAAGATCACTCATTTCTTACAGACAGCTCCACCACCCATTTTTCTAGCTTAATCTTAGGGATGGCAGAAATAACTAGGAAACGGAACGACCATTATTATGATTTGCTAGCATTATAGAAGGAAGCTTTTAAGAAAAAAAACAGTAGACCAAAATATGACTGCCACTGCCCCAGACAAACTACTTACCCGTCATGACACAAACAACCACACTCACCTCCTAGACTTGTTAGAAGAGAAGAAATGTACTACTTCTGATTTGCCCCCACCTCCAGTGGCGGCTGGTGACATTTGAAAGTGGTGAGGCGTAAAATTAGTGGTGTAGCACACCACGGCGAACGAGCGTAGCGAGCGAGCCTGAATGACCTAAGGAGGGTTCGGGGTTGTTCTCCCCCCGAGGAAATTTTGAAAAATGAGTGGGCAAATGGTGCATTTCCAAGCAAATTTGAGAACACATGCACTTTACTCTTCACAGTCAAAAACGAGGTGAGGGTTGGCCTAAACTAATTAATAATTAGTCTAGACCAATGCTCTGGTTTATGTACATAGCAGCACCAGTTACACCAAAACCCTCCAGAGTCCACAGAAAAGCCACACTGCACTCATGCACTTCTTTCTGTCTGTTTATGTCACTAACATGATCAACAGTGACAGTGTCCAAATACAAATAGCGAACATTGATGTGCCCAGATTTTACAAACATTTTACAAACATCACACACTCCTCACAAGTCATTCATTAGATTAAATGTTTTCAACAAAAAGCTGCTGTTGCTTAACTAATTTTCCAAAATGACCTGAGACTTCAATTCTTTAAATAAAAGATGATCATGCTTTACTCATTAATGGAAAGATATTTTGTATTATATAAGAAAGATAGATATTTTGTATTATAAAAGAAAGCCGGTGCTAGCAGCAGCAATCTATAGAGCACAACTATGTGGCCACATGAACATTAAACATTTTGAGAAAGTCGACAATTTGCTTTATTTCCTCTAGTACTGCTGTGGGGGAGACTTCAGACTGGAACATGCGGTCACAGTGGCTGATTTATGGGCCAGTGATAAACTGTGATATCCGCCCACTGATACACTTGTAATGGTTTTAACTATAAAATAAATACATTCATTTACTGTGCAGTGCTTCTACAATTCACTAAAACACTGTATGCTCCTTAGCAAATCATTGTATCTTCCCATGCGGAAAATTGAAAATACGTGTAATGTAGATGTGCAAAAACAACTGTACAGTGAGTGTAGGGTACTATCTTAATCCCACACTGTCCAACCCACCAGTCACTGCCTTTTGTGTAGTCGATCTGCAAAGAGTGATGTCCACAGAAGCCCTGAAATGAATAGAAGGTGCACCCGCATCTGTCTGGTGTAGTTGTCGCCCCCCTGTATGTCTGATGTCTGCTTTTACTTTAAGAGCTACTTTCCAGTGCAAAGAATTTTTGTGCTCGAAAGTAAATACTTTAACAACATTTTGCATCACTTTATGTCAGATTGTTGAGTGTTGATAAATTTGCCCTAAGTGTGCCCGGCTATGACCGGCACTGGCAGTAGAAGCATTTATTCCTTGCAGAGCGTAGATACAACATGAGCAGAGGTCATGCACGCTTCCTTCAGTCATACAGCACCTGTACAGCAGTCAAAGCCTGGGAAGGAGCAGGTCTCCTTGTTTCACACACACACAAACTCACGCATCTTGAAAAGGGGTACTTTTCTCACAGAAAGAACAAGCAGGGATTAGGGTCTTCAAGGGTAGGCCATTTTCGCAACCAGTCCCAGAACTTATGGGACATTTCACCCTTCCAGCTTCTTCAAGTAATGTGCCTTAAAATATCGATCATTCCATCACTTAGTCCGTTAAAGAGTATTAAATAGCTTTCTGATTGCCTCTCCGTTTTTCACTTTGTAAAGTCGTTTACAAAAGCAAACAGATGCAGTCTGTTATTTTAAGATTCATCTTTAAGAGGTAAGACTTGCTTTCATGTACCTCTAACTTGATTTGTGCAAGTTGGCACCTAACAGTATCCAGAAGCGAATCATGCATCAGTGGGCAATGAACACATACAAAGATGCCACCTGCAAGATGGCCACTTTGCCCTGAATTCTTTTGTCGACGGAAAACGTGTGTGTAAAGCCTTTCATAAAAAGCAGAGTTAAATCATCTCAATGTCTGCCCTCTTGAATTGCCACTGTGCAAAAGTTCACGTTTAGAGCGACATTGCACCATCGTTTTGAAAAGAAAAGAGACGCAACATTTCCACATGAAATCTCTTTCATGGCAGTGGTTTGAGGAGGCACCCGAGGCTTGAAAACAATTCAATTCAGCTCTCTGACCTGCATCCTTTCTCCGTAGTCTCTGGTCCGACCTTTTGTTTAACCTTAGCATGTGGGCAGCAGCCTTGAGAGATGTGCGGAGCTTACAAGGCCCCTGTTCTTTGGACCAGACCATTTTACCGAATAGGGGAGGGAGCACGTGCAGCTTCGAAAAAGTGACAAAAGAAAGGGCTGTTAAAATGAAGCAGCCTTCCCAGGCAGAATAAGCAAGATGGCATGTTCTATTTGGTAACCGAATGCGGGGACAGCCCCTGACGCCTAGCACATGTTGGTGACTGCTCTGAAATGTCCTAGATCAAGCTGATGCTTGGGTTATACTTAAATGGAAGAAAGATAGCACACCATAAAAATATGCACAAAACAAACTTGTAGTATGATAAAGTTTCCCCCAAAAAACTAATGACTTTTTCAAACTGTGCAAGGACTCATCGCTACGCACCGACACTCCAAACACCCTAAAAGTCTCGGTTAAAATCATCGGTGTCTTCATGTTAAAAGTTTCCATTTAAGAAGAATGATTAAAGCAAATGACAAAGTAGATAGTGCCCCTGTAACACCGGGTGATACACAGGCTCGTGCAGAGACTCTGCAGCTTAAACTAGATGTCCAGACTGACCCCCACATCCATCCATGATTGTACACGGCCCTAAATGGGCTTATATAAGTTAAAAATGTTCGCCTGGGCCTTACCTTGTGAACTGCCCGACTCCCGGACCCGAAGTCCCGAGTTCACAATTTAGTAGTCCTACTGTCCAAGTACTCCACACAGCAACCTGTTCAGATTCAGACTGCCTCGGACCCTCGGCTCCAAAAAACATGCAGTCCGACTCAGATTGACAAAGACACTCTCAGGATGCAGTCTCAGGTCGAGTCTGCGCAGACTCGATTCCTCGGTTTTCCGCCTGCCACACCCCTTTCCCAACTCGTCACAGGGTGCGTCCAACCACGCCCTGTAATGAGTTGGGAAAGGGCTGGGTGACAAGCTCTCCACTCTCTGATTGACGTGGAGGGTTAGCGATACCGGGCTTGGATTTAAAACGCCCGGGGCTAACTTTACCTCCACGCCATCAGGGGGTGGAGACTGGGCCTTGAAGCAAGGTCTTTGCCGAACTGATGACCTCACAGGCTTCAGGGCTGAGAGGTTATCAGCCCGGCAATACACTTAGGCTTCTGTGGGCCCGCCGAGGCGCAAGCAAGCAGAGTCAGTGTCACGTGACTCTGTCTGTTTACAATCGTCACTGGAGAAAGGCAGCAGTGTCGGTAAGTGGGGCAGACAGTGCCCGTGTTCTATAAATACTTACACTACATAAAGGGGATATTTTTTTTTATTGAAAACAAATATGAGCATTGCCATTGCTCATTGTCAAAAGTAACGGGGGCGGAGCCCCGACGCCCTTGAAGAGAAACCGCCACTGCCCACCTCCCCCCAAAACAAACTGGCACACATGCTTCAGATGGCACATGAACAGGCCACCTGTGCTTCATCTCTATTCCATTGTAACTATGAAGAATGCCGCTGGGGCATCATAAAAAGTGACCCACCGGCGGCACAATAGTGATGCAAGGGCCCATAAATAAGCGCCGCTATTTTTAGTAGATACAGGAGCAACAATCTCCACGCTGAAGGCATCAGATGTTTCTCATGCACCCCTTTCGGGAACTACAGTAAAGGCCGTCGGTCTTATAGGAGAACTGGTTAGAGAGCAACTAATACAGCCTCTTCAAACTCTAATTGGTACCATAACAGAGCAACATCAGTTTCTTTTTAGTCAATCTTGTCCCATTAACCTGCTGGGATGAGAGTTGTTTTGTAAATTGCAATGTACAATTCATTGCACATCTAATCATGTCTTCTTGAAATGTTCTTGAAAAGTAAGAGCAAGGAAATATTCTTACAGACATTTCAAGCAGCTACTACAGCTTCACTACCTGCCAATCTGCAACACTCTGCCTCTTCACATGTGTGGGTCTAACACCCAAACGATATAGGCCACCTCACTGAATACCCTCCCGTTCAAATAACATTATGCAATTTTACCATGACTACTACAATATAAAATTTCAAAGGAAGGCGAATTGGGCATCAAAACAGTTTTTAGAGACCTTATACAACAAGTCATACTTAGAAAGATTAGAGGTAGTCCATGTAACATTCCAATTCTTCCAGTAGAAAAAGCCTCTACAGGCCTGGATGGCAGGCCTATCTTTCATTTTGTACAAGATTTAAGAGAAATTAATAAGATAGAGGTGTTTTTCTGTCCACTTGTACTGAATCATGTTACTATATTGTCAAATACCTCCATTGATGCCAAATATTTTACTGTTCTGGATTTGAGTTCCACTGTTTTCACAGTCACATTGCACCCTGACAGTCAATACCTGTTCTCGTATCAATTCAACAATAAATCTTATTGTTGGACACAATTAGTGAAAGGCTATACAGAGAGGCCTCCCATCTTTTCCCTAGCATTTAAAAGTGATCTAGATGCTCTTGCATTATCTGGAGGCTCCACTTTGATTCAGTGCATAAATTACTTGCTTCTAGTTTCCCCATCAGCACAGGTTTTCAAGCAAGAGCCTATTGCTCTTCTCTCTCATCTTGCAACCAATGGTTACAAGATGTCCCCTAAGAAATTTCAGTATTATGCTACTTCTGTAACATACTTGGGGCAAGGAATTATCTGAAGGTTCTAGGATACTGTCGCCTGATAGGATCTCAGCTACTACACTGTTCCCTCGACCCATCACTCAGAAAGATGTTATAATTTTTCTCGGCATGGCTGGATACTGCCATCATTAGATTCCCAGTTTTTTATGGATAGCCCGCCCCCTACAGGCTTTGACCCATAATGGGGTACCAGCAGGTGCTGCTGGTGCAGGTAAGAGGGGTGGGGTGGGGCGGGGCGGAAGTCAACAGACGACGGAATAGGGAAAATAAAATAAATAAATGAAACCACTTATCTTGTGCTCGCCAAGTCGGTGAAGCGGCGAGCGCAAGGTAAGTGATTTTCTTTTTTTTCAATTTTATTTTCCATATTCCGTCATCTGTTGACTTCCCGCCCCACTGCCCCACCACTCTTACATGCACCGGCCACGGCTGGGTACCAGATCCGGTCTCCTAGTCTCAGCAATGTGAAGACACCTTTATTACAGTGATGAAAGAGCTGTGTCTGGCACCGGCTCTAGGACTATCTGAGTGTTCTAAGGAATTCCATTTGTTTTGTCATGAAAAAGAAGGCTGTTCATTGATTGTACTCAATCAGAAACATGGGGGTTATTTTCGCCCTGTTGCCTATTATTCCACCAAACTACATCCAGTCGCAGGAGCTCTGCCACCTTGCCTTTGCTCGGTGGCAGCACTAGCATGACCGTTGAACAATCTGAAAGCATTGGCTTAGCCCATCAATTGGTTTTGCATGTTACCCATGCTATAGTACTGCTGACAACAAAAAAGCTAAAAATCTTATTAATGCTAGATTGACAAGATATGAGTTGACTTTGTTTGCACCGAAAAATCAACAGTTGAGTGATGACGTCTTTCACAATTGAATATTGACTACTGAGCGTCACTCTAACATGCAACCTGACTTGCAAGATACACTCCTTCCTGATGCTGATGCATTTTCGCTTGTGGATGGTTCCTGCTTGATTGACCAGCAAGGGACACTACCGGCTTCCTATAACTGTTTGCATTGCACATAGGCTCATAGAAGATGCATGGTTTTTGAGTGTCAGTAGTGCACAGGCAGTGGGATTGATAGCCTTAACATGAGCCTGTTGCATAAAAAAAGATATGAAAGTTAACATCTAATCTGACAGCCAATATGCATTCAAGGTCATTCATGCCTTCAGTCAGTTATGGGCCATGAGAGAGGTTCTAATGTGAGCAGGACATGAAATACAGCACGCACAGTTGAAATGTGACCTTTTGCAAGCCCTCTTGTTGCCATCAGAAATTGCTATCATGCAATGTGCACCTCATACATCCTCAACAGATTGTGTCACTAGGTAAAGCATTTGCAGATTGCAAGGCAAAATAACTAGAATTTTCAGGTTGTGTTCTTAATATGCTTGCCAGCATTACATCACATGACGAATGTCACACAGTTGATAAGTGTTTTGCACCACAGTATGTCCAATAACAAGTCTCTGGCCTGTAGTGGGTGTGTGCAGACAGAGAAGGGGATATGGGTAAGTCCGAATGGAAAAATATGTTTGCCAATGACTTTGGTCCCATCCATGACATGTTTGCTCCATGGACACTCACATGTTGACCGTGACGGCATGGTAAGGCTGAATTCTTAGTGTTAGTATTACCCCAAATTTCGTCAGGAAGCAGGCGAGAATGTGCAAAAGTGGTACTGTCTGTTCACAATTGAATTCAGGTAACAGTACACCTAAAGCACCAGGCCACTTTCAATCTCCACAAGGATCTCTTCTGAGAGTCTACAGATAGATTTAATTGAACTACTACCAATCAATAAATGCATGTATGTTTTAGTTATCATATGCATGTTTAGCAGAAAATGGATTGAGACCTATCCCACCAAGTACTATGATGCATTGATAGTGGTTAAATGCCTCCTGAAGAAAGTGATTCCATGTTTAGGGATCCCCAAACGTCTTAGTTCACACAATGGACCAGCCTTTGTTTCTAAGGTCATGCAGGGCCTCTGCAAGGAGTTGGGGGTGATGCAGGAGCTCTATTGTAGTGCCTATCACACCACCCGCAGCAGGTGCAGTGGAACACAAGAGTGTGGTATTGAAAGGAAAAATTGGAAAAATCTGCACATCCACTGAACTGTCTTGGTTTGATGTGCTGCAGCTTGCCCTGTTGGCATTGAGAAATACCCCTGATCGAGTGACTAAATTAAGCCCGCATTAAACACAATTTTGGAGGTAAATGCACATTCCACGCCACATGACTATTGCTCCCTTGCCAGTGACTGATGGTTTGGTATTACGTTATTGCTAAAAGCTAACAGAAATATTATGTACTCTTCATCATCAAGTAGTCCTCCCAGATCTGCTGGTAACACCAAGACATTCTTTGCAGCAGGGAGACTGGGTACTTGTGAAAGCACACACCAGGCATCACTGTCTTCAGCCGTGCTGGAAGGGGCCATTTTCGGTCCTCCTGACAACAGAAACAGCACTGGACATTGGACCAAGGACTGGCTTCCTTGGTACAATGCTCCGACACCAAGAAAACACACCCAACAGAGTACCAACAAAAGACAGTCAACTCTAAGCAAGAACTTCCTGCTCCATTGTTCACTAAAACAGGTTATCCTCTAAGGCCAAAGAAGCCTACTTATCTGCAACACCGGTGACGGTGTTATGTACCTTGGTGCCTGCCATAATTGTGATTGTGCTGCTCATTGTTTTCAAAGAACACATCAGGATCCCGGAAGCTGAAGGAAAGTAAGGAACTTTGAATGACTGATTCATATTAATGAATGTGTCTGCAACTATAAATCCAGCAGAACATTGGTCCAGAATGCAGCCAGTATATGCAGCCCATATATGAAAGAAATTACTATGTACCATTATTATAAAATAGGCTTCAGTGATGAATGTATCAGAATTCAGAATGTTATGTTCACATACATCTGCTCACCTGCACACATATGACATATGGGGTGGCTCCACTAACTAAAGCTGTGGGTTGTGTTTTCCTGTATGAAATATTATATGAGACAGTTTACAATTCCTCCTTGTCTTAGATACTAATGCATTGGAAAGCATCAGGTAAATCAGGTTACTGTGACATTAAAGGGTGAAGAGCTGAGGAACTACAATAAATTGTTTATTATGACAGATAATCGGCTAGGGTTTGCAAATGTTACCATAGACACAAAGGATGGGAGACCACCATTGGCCTATTTGAAAATATAACAACAGATATTGGGCCCTTTATGCGTCAGAAATAGCATGATCATAAAACTGTCATTACAAGTAGACAGTACCCACAACATAAATCACCTGTTTCTGGGCAACAGCACCTGCCACAAAAACATTAACTTAACCCCTCCTAGCACGGAATACAGAAGGGCTATGTCTTCCCCATTGGTAATATTGGTAATGGGATACAAGGGGATATTCTTTACTTGTGGACAGCTGGCTTATTTTTATCTACCCCAGGGATGGTCAGGGTGCTATGTCTTTTGTCATGCCTAGAATGTTCTGTGTGCAGTAACGGCCAAATATAAGAATTAAACTGAGGAGAATGGCCAAATAGGTTTCATACCCATTCACAGACCCATACAAGTACTTACACAACTACTCACGTATCCATAGAGCCAATCACACACCCACTCACTCATAGAGCCTGATCATACAACCAGTCACTCACCCATACAGCCATACACTCACCCATACAGCTACGTACATGCCCAGTTATTCACTTATATAGCCACTCACACACCCACTCACTCACCCATATAGCCTCTCAACAGAGCTACTCACTCACTCATACCACCACTCATACACCCACACAACCACTTACGTACCCATTCACACATCCATACAACCACTCATGCAGCCACTCACTCACTCATACAGCCAATCCCACCGACACTCACCTTTTCATACAGCCACTCACACACCAACTAACTTAACCAAACACTCACTCAAACAGCCACTCACTCACCCATACAGCCACTTACACACCCCGTCACTCACTCATACAGCCATTCAGACACCCACTCATTCACCCGTATAGTCACTGGCACACACTCTCACCCATCCATACAGCCACTCACACAGCCATTCACTCGATCGCCCCTACAACACTGACACACCCACTCATGCACCAATGCAGCCACTCACATAGCCAATAAGTCATCCACACAGCTACTCAGACACCCACTTATACACCCATACAGACACTCACACACCTGTACAGTCACTCAGACACCCACTCACACACGGATACACACAGTCACTCACATAAACTATGTTAAAAAAGGAATCACTCATTAGTAGTACACAAAGAATACAAATGTAACTTTTGTGGCACCTTAGTATATAGGCTTTAACACAAAAAAACTTTTAGAAAAGACTCACAATCACTGGATGATGTCATCAGCGGTCATCAGTGATGTCATTTGAGATGTCATCAGTGATGTCACTGACCATATCATGAGTGATGCAATATGTGAGGTCACAAGCAGTGCATTGCGGGGGTGTAAGTTATAGTTAGCTCAGGTAACTATAACTGCTGAATTTCACTGGTTTTGTACAAGTGAAATCTGAGCCTAACTATAACATCCCTGTAACCTTTGTTTTTTTCAGTGAATTTCTAAGGTTTTTTTTAATTTTATTTCCTAACTATAACGTCACTGTAACCTTTGTTTTTTTCAGTGAATTTCTAAGGTTTTTTTAATTCTATTTCCTAACTATAACGTAACTGTAACCTTTGTTTTTTCCAGTGAATTTCAATGGTTTTTTAAATTCTATTTCCTAACTATAACATCCATGTATCCTTTGGGTTTTTAAGTGAATTTGTAAGGTTTTTTTAATTTTATTTTCTAGCTGTAACCACTAACCTTTGACACTGACGGCCTAATTATGATGTTCAGTGGATCGCCACCAACAGGCCGTCGGTGGTGGTCTGTCCAACATCTGAGGCAGCGGTCCAACCACCGGATTAGGATACCGGCAGTCGGAGTGCATCGGGCAGGGGGAAAGACCGCCGCCTCCGGCAGGCTCAAGGAGCCCTTTGGGGCAGCGGACGCAGTCTAATTGATACAATGGAGGTGGTGCATGCGGAGGCACCACTGTAGGGATTAGGAAATCAGTTTCCAACAGCCTTTTCATGGGGGGTCCGACCGCCATAAAATGGCAGTCAGAAAGTGACTTTGGGGGCCCCCAGCAGGGTCCCCATCACCTGTGGGCCTCTATGTGGCCCGGGGGGCACATGTGGTGCCCCCCAAATATCCATGCACCCTGTGCCAGGCACCACATGGTGCCTGGCACAGGGTGCATGGATGTTTAAAACATGCCTGTCTCTAGTGCGGCTTGTGCTGTGGCCTTTTTTAGGGCCACAGCACAAGCCGCAATAGAAAAATGGCATGTTGCGACCGCCTACATGGTGGTCGTATCATAATTTGGCGGGTGGAGCCACCTACTACATGTTGGGCGGTCTCCATTTTGATACGATGACGATCGGACTCCAAGTGGGTATATGAGTGTCTGAGTGGGTCTGTGAGTGGGTCTGTGAGTCTCTGAGAGGGTCTGTGAGTCAGTGCATGAGACTCTGAGTAGATCTGTGAGTGGGTGAGAGAGTATGAGTGATTCTGTAAGTAGAGGCATGAGTGTCTGTGTCTGTGAAGGGGTGTACGTGTCTGAGTTCGTCTGTGAGTAGGTGCATGAGGGAATGGGTCTGTGAGTGGCTGTGAGAGTATCTGATTTGTTCTGTGAGTCAGTGCATGAGGGCCTGAGTGGATTCTGCTTGTACACTGGCTTTTTTCTG
The DNA here is from genome assembly GCA_963921515.1 of Calotriton arnoldi. Taxonomy (NCBI): domain Eukaryota; kingdom Metazoa; phylum Chordata; class Amphibia; order Caudata; family Salamandridae; genus Calotriton; species Calotriton arnoldi. The sequence continues at coordinate 269,333 of CAWUFW010003047.1, forward strand.
CTCACTTCTGACCTTTATTTTGCATCTTTCTGCTCATTGCTGATATTTATTTTTCCTCTCTCTGCTCTTTTCTGATCTGTATTTTGCCTCTTTCTGTTAATTTCTGGTATTTATTTTCCCTCTTTCTGCTTGTTTCTGACCTTTAATTTGACTCTTTCTGCTTGTTTCTGGTCTCTATTTTGCATCTTTCTGCCCGTTTTTGATCTTTATTTTGCCTCCTTCTGCTCGTTTCTCTTCTCAATTTTGCCTCTTCTGTTCATTTCTGACCTTTATTTTGCCTCTTGCTGCTCATTTTTTACTTTTATTTTGCCTTTCTTCTTGTTTCTGGCCTCTATTCTGACTCTTGCTGCTCATTTTTTATCTTTATTTTGCCTCTTTCTGCTCATTTCTGGTCTCTATCTTTTTGCTCGTTTCTGACCTTTATTTTGCCTCTTTCTGCTCATTTCTGGTCTCTATTTTGCCTCTTTCTGCTTGTTTCTGACATTTATTTTGCCTCTTGCTCGTTTTTTACCTTTATTTTGCCTCTTTCTGCTTTTTTTCTGATCTCTATTTTTCCTCTTTCTGCTCTTTTCTGGTCTCTATTTGACCTCGTGCTCGTTTCTGATCTCTATTGGTCCTCTTTCTGCTTGTTTCTAGACTTTTTTTGCCTCTTTCTGCTCGTTTCTGAACATCTCTATTTTGACTCTTGCGCTAGTTTCTGACCTTTATTTAGTCTCTTTCTGCTCATTTCTGACCTTTATTTTGCCTCTTTCTGCTCGTTTCTGACCTTTATTTTGCCTCTTGCTGCTCATTTCTGACCTTAATTTTGCTTCTTTCGGGTCGTTTCTGATTTCTATTTTGCCTCTTGCTGCTCGTTTCTGTCCTTTATTTTGCCTCTTTCTGCACGTTTTTTACCTTTATTTTGCCTCTTTCTGCTCATTTCTGATCTTTTTCCTCTTTCTGCTCGTTTCTGATCTCTATTTTTCCACTTTCTGCTCATTTCTCACCTTTATTTTTCCTCTTTCTGCTAGTTTCTGATCTCTATTGACTCTTTCAGCTCGTTTCTGACCTTCATTTTGACTCCTGCCACTCATTTCTGACCTTTATTTTGCCTCTTTCTGCTCGTTTCTGATCTCTATTTTGACTCTTCCTGCTCGTTTCTGACCTCTATTCTGCCTCTTTCTGCTTGCTTCTCACCTTTATCATGCCTCTTTCTGTTCATTGCTGACCTTTATTCTGCCTCTTTCTGCTTGTTTCTGACCTCTATTCTGCCTCTTTCTGCTTGCTTCTCACCTTTATCATGCCTCTTTCTGCTCGTTTCTGAACATCTCTATTTTGACTCTTGCGCTAGTTTCTGACCTTTATTTAGTCTCTTTCTGCTCGTTTCTGACCTTTATTTTGCCTCTTGCTGCTCATTTCTGACCTTAATTTTGCTTCTTTCGGGTCGTTTCTGATTTCTATTTTGCCTCTTGCTGCTCGTTTCTGTCCTTTATTTTGCCTCTTTCTGCACGTTTTTTACCTTTATTTTGCCTCTTTCTGCTCATTTCTGATCTTTTTCCTCTTTCTGCTCGTTTCGGATCTCTATTTTTCCACTTTCTGCTCATTTCTCACCTTTATTTTTCCTCTTTCTGCTAGTTTCTGATCTCTATTGACTCTTTCAGCTCGTTTCTGACCTTCATTTTGACTCCTGCCACTCATTTCTGACCTTTATTTTGCCTCTTTCTGCTCGTTTCTGATCTCTATTTTGACTCTTCCTGCTCGTTTCTGACCTCTATTCTGCCTCTTTCTGCTTGCTTCTCACCTTTATCATGCCTCTTTCTGTTCATTGCTGACCTTTATTCTGCCTCTTTCTGCTTGTTTCTGACCTCTATTCTGCCTCTTTCTGCTTGCTTCTCACCTTTATCATGCCTCTTTCTGCTCGTTGCTGACCTTTATTCTGCCTCTTTCTGCTCGTTTCACACCATTATTTTGCCTCTTTCAGTTAGTTGCTGACCTTTATTCTGCCTCTTTCTGCTCGTTTCTCACCTTTATTCTGCCTCTTTCTGCTCATTTCTGACCTTTAGTCTGTCTCCTTCTGCTCATTTCTGACCTCTATTCTGCCCCGTTCTGCTTGTTTCTATCCTTTATTCGGCCTCTTTCTGCTGACCTTGATTCTGCCTCTTTCTGCTCGTTTCTGACCTTTATCTTGCCTCTTTCTGCTTGCTGCTAACCTTTATTCTGCCTCTTTCTGCTCATTTCTGACCTTTATTCTGCCTCTTTCTCCTCTTCCCCCCGGGACTGCAGGGGGAGCCTCAAGGCCCATGCAGTCACAGACGATTCTCCACCTCCTGCGGGTGTCTGCTTTGCTCTCACAGACAGGGACCTGCTAAACATGCAGCTCCCTGTCTGTGAGAGCAATCCTTTCATCTGTTTCCCTGCCTGCTTGATAGAGGACAGGAAAACAGATGAAAACTCAGCTCTCAGCAAGCGGGAGCAGTCTCACAGCTCATGCTTGCTGAGAGCGGAGTTCATGTTTGCTCTGACTTGGCAGGAGCTGTCAAAGCTCCCGCCAAGTCAGAGCAAATAGCTATGGCTTCAGGAGGGGGGCTATGTGGCCCCCTCCTTTGATCTGCATGGGCCAGCCCCGGGGAGGTGGTAGTTCCCAGGGCCGTATAAGAGCCGGGAGGGGGGCCGCGTGGTTCCGCTCCCAGGTTTAATTATATTATAGGCCCTGTGGAGGTGGTGGTCCCGGGGGGGCCCACTTGGCACCCCCATTACTTTTAATTTAGCCCTGGAGATGCAGTGGTCCCCGGGTCTTGAACCCACCTCAGGAGGGGGGTCCATATGGCACCCCTCCAAACTTGAAATAAAGCCCCTTGGAGCCGGTGGCCCCCAGGGCTCAAAAGAGCCCATGGAGGGGGGGTCCACACGTACCCCCCTCCATTATACTATTAAAGCCCTGGGAAGGTGGTGCTTCCCGGGGCTTAAAAGAGCCTCAAGAGGGGGGCTTTTTGCCCTGTGGGGTTACTCTGGAAACCCAGTACCAGAGCTAAGGTATCAGGGTATTCCTACCTTTCCCCCTTTTCTTTTTTTAAAAGTTTTTTAGGGGCTCGGCTGAAGCAGAGTCCCAAGATTGCTGCCAACACTTCCTGGCTAAAGTGTTGGCAGCCAACCAGATTTCAGCACGAGATCAGGAGGGCTTGCAGAGCCTTTGCATTTCTATATATCTAAATATGAATTTATTTTAATTTATTTTAATATCTCAAAAACTACTGAACAGGTTTACACCAATTCACAAAAAGTTTGCTTTCTGAACCAACAGTGACTTTTCTGCCAAATTTTGTCTAATTCTGTCCAGTGGTTCAGGCTGTAGTCCTGTCTGAAATTCCTATTGGACTTAGCATGGGGAAAACTCATTTTATGACCCCCCCTTTTTCTCAGCCCCCGCTTGAGGGATGACCCTCACACTTTCAAAACAGCAGCTGAAGTGAGCGTCGTACTAGTTTTGAATATTTCATGAGGATTCGTCAAAAAGCGCCAAAGTTATTGGCAAACCAAAAAAAGCTCTTCCTATGGAAACGTCCTAACTATAACTACCTACTGGCGACTGCCAGTAGGATATATATATATATATATATATATATATATATATATATATATATATATATATAATCTACTGGCGGTCGCCAGTAGATAGTTATAGTTAGGACCTATTATCCATAGGAAATTCGTAACATTCTATTCCCAATAACTTTGGCGTGAAGTGCTGATAAAGGTGGTAACGTGGTTCTATGGAAAAAAGATCATTATGTTAAAGAAGCAATGAACCAACTTAATGACAATACTTGTTATTGTCGCAGCAACAAACAAGCATTAACTACAATGTATGGAAGTTACAACATCAAACTAGCTGCCTGGAGAAATACGGGGTTAATTTCAATGGAGGAATATAAATATTTAAGAAATGACAATCCTACAACACCTATTTTATACTTCATCCCCAAAATTCACAAGGATGCTAAAAATCCACCTGGCAGGCCAATTATTTCGGCGAGAAACAGCATCTTTGAAACAACATCAATTTACATTGACTATTTTCTCCAGGAATATGTACAAAATTTGGCATCATATATTAGAGACACTGGGGATTTTTTAGAAAAAGTGCAGAATTTTAAGTGGAATAATGATTACTTGCTTATCACTCTTGATGTGACCTCTCTCTATACTTCGATCAGGCACAAAGATGGCCTAAGAGCAATTCAATATTATTTAACACGCAGAGGGCCTGAATATGCGGATCATACCAATATGCTATTAAATATGGTGGAGTGTTGTTTGACTAATAACATTTTCATGTTTCAGAATGCCTATTACCAACAAGCCAGAGGTGTCGCCATGGGGGCCAGCTTCTCCCCCAGCTATGCATGTCTTCACATGGGCTGGTGGGAGGAGCTGGTCCTCATGGTTGAACACAGAGATTCCATGGTTCAACATGTAAGGGAGTGGTGGAGATTTATAGATGATCTCTTCCTGGTGTGGCAAGGCACCCAGGAACAAGCTGAAAGTTTTATAGCAAGAATCAATAAGAATCATCTCAATTTGAATTTTACTGCCTGCATCAGTAATAATATGGTGACCTTTTTAGACATGGAGATTTATGTCAAACATAATAAAATTGAAACGAGACTCCACAGGAAGCCAACAGCTGGCAACGCCGTATTACATGCCAGTAGTGCCCATCCTGGACACCTGGTAAAAAGTTTACCCTATGGTGAACTACTGAGGCTTAAACGTATCTGCAGCAATGATAGGGACCTCCAATTAGCTCAAAATGAGTGTATCAAAAGATTCAGAGAGAGGGGCTATAGTCAAAAATGTTTAGAGGCAGCTCTTAAAAAAGTAATCAAGAATCGAGGGCAATGCTTCTTAAAACTAAATCAAAGATGGAAAAAACCAAAGAAACCAGCAGTTTTGGGTTCATTTTAAAATACAATCAGCAAGAGGTTGCTGTAAGAAAAATCATAAAGAAAAATTGGTACCTAATTAAACAGGACCCGATAATTGGCCCTACAGCCCCAAAAAGGCCTGCCATAACTTATCGTAGGGGCAGATCCATGAAGGATGCCTTAGTAAAAATGATCCATTTGGCCCAGTGAACAAAAATACTTGGTTGTCTCAGAGATTTGGCTTCTATAAGTGTAAAACCTGTAAAGCATGCCAATATGGGGTCAACATGACGAGCTATAAGGCTCCTTTTGGAGACATTGAGAGGAGGATAGACAAAGTGCTCAATTGCAAAACTGACTATGTGGTGTATGTGCTGGAGTGCCCATGCAAATTAAAATATATTGGCAGTATTATTTTACAGGGTCATAAAAGGGTACTCCAGCATATACGAGCAATTAAAAATAAAGACACCACATACCCAGTGGCACGCCATTTTAATGAAAAACATGAAGGCAATCCTAAAGAACTTAAATATTATTTAATTGACTGTATTCCAATCAACAAAAGAGGGGGCGATCGTGAGAAAGCCCTCCGCAAATTAGAGATGCAATACATCTTAAATCTCGATACCAAACAGCCAAATGGATTGAACGCCACTGAGGAACTCCATTCCAGTCTTATTTTCTGAATTCACAAGCTTAGACAAATGAGGCAGGTAGTGGGTCAGACTTAACCAACCTTCTCCGAGTAAAAAATTCAAGAGTAATAAAAATTCAAATTTAAAGTTTATTACTAAATGATTATTTTAAATACAGCAACCATCTTTGAACATCTGTAGAGTAAATGAATCACACATTGATACTCAGGTTCTCTTTCCCCCAAAAATCCCCCCTCCTTCCCCTTTTTTATGATGTGTCTAATATAGGATATCAGTAAAAACTTCAAAGAAACTATAGATTAAATCAACCAGGGTTCCCCTTAATATTTTAATTTAACATCTTGTCCAGACCGCTTAAATAGGATTTTTAGTACATTTCAGGTTTTAAACTTTTTTATTCACTTTTTTTTTTTTTTTATTCTCTTTCACTTACTTAGGTTATAATAGATAGTTTAAGGCAGATAGCACGTTAGGGTAGCAAACACGCTTCATTTATTTTTTAAAATAACCAAACATAGACAATGACAATTTATATCATATATATGAGAGGGAAGATGATACTATTAAATAGTACTAGGCTCTATTAGCCTTTGAGTCGTAACTAAAACATGTTTTAAAACCGATTTTCAATGTAACATTTATGTATTTATATATTTATCGAATTTTATATGTATTTATATATTTATATATATATATGTATTTAAGAAACAAATCGGTGCAAACAGCATTTATGCAGGAATTATATTGTCAATTTTGTTAGTTTGGATATGTTAAATTTTGTTAATTTATTTATGAGCACCGTGCACTTTAAGAAAGGTGTCACATGATAACGTTGCAAACAGTATTTAAATAATTGCCTAAACTACCAGCGCGTCATGTGATCAAGTCCCCTAGAGGGACGAAACGCGTCATGGCAGCAGCATTGTTTGCGGAGCACAAATAAACATTGCATATTGAAGATTGACGAGGTCCGCGCTCTTTCTTTGTGCCCAGGGAAACTGACACGTGGAGAAGGAGTTTGGTGAATATATATATATATATATATATATATATATATATATATATATATATATATATATATACTGAAAAAGCCATAGGTTTCAGGGACGTTATAGTTAGTTGGACATTTCACTCGTACAAAACCATAGAAATTCCGGCGTTATAGTTAGTTCAGCTAACTATAACTCGCGCCCGCAATGCACTGCTGATGACGTCACATATTACATCATTCATGACATGGTCAGTGACATCACTGATGACATCTCAAATGACATCACTGATGACATCACTGATGACATCATCCAGTGACTGTGTTTCTGTAAAGTTTAATTTTTTTTTATATATATATGCCAAGCTGTATTGAAGAATGAGTGGGTGTATAAGTGTCTGTATGGAGGATTTAGTAGGTACGTGACTGACTGTATAAGTGAGTGATTAAATGTGTCTTACTGAATGCATGGGTTAGTGACTAAACTGTGTGAAAGTCTGTATCAGTCTGTCTGTTGTTGTGTAAGCTGCTGCATGGGTTGGTGAGTAGCTGCATGAGTGTCTATATGGGTTATTGATTGCTTGCCTGAGTATTTGTATGGCTGCCTGAGTGTGTGTATGTGGGTGGGTGGGAGGTGTGTGACTCTGTGCATAGATGTGTGAGTGGTTGATTCACTGGGTGTATGGGTTCAAGAGTGCATGTGGAAACAGCTGTATGGGTGGGTCAGTGTGCGTATGGGTGTGTTGGTGAGTGAATGGATGTCTCACTGGTACATGTGCAAGTAACTACATATGTAAAAGGCAGTATATGTGAGTGATGGTGTATATAAATAACTATATGTGAGAGTCAGTAATTGTGGGAGTGGCTGCATGGATGATTGTGTGTTTGTATCAGTGATTCTATAAGAGAGTAATTATGTGTTAGTATCTGTATGAATAAGTGAGGTGGTGTCTGTATAACTGTATAGGTGAGTAAATGGAAGTATGATTGATTCTTTGCATGACTGACTAGGTGTGTGAGTAACTCTGGATATGTGGCAGTGTGTGAGTGTTTGTATAGGTGTATGAGTGCATATGATAGTGTTGTATTGATGAGTGACTGTATGGGTGAATGAGTGACTGTATGGGTGAATGAGTGGATGTGTGTATAGACCTAGGAATCAGTCAGTGCGTATTTAGTAACTGGTATTGATGTGTCTATTGTTTCGAAAATGGTAGTCTGTATTTTTGAGTGGGTGTATCAAAGGTTATATTCGGGTGTGAGGAGGTGCATCAGATTTTCACGTGGATGATGTCATCAGTGATGTCATCAGTGATGTCACTGACCATGTCATGAATGATGTAATATGTGACGTCATCAGCAGTGCATTGCGGGGGCGTGAGTTATAGTTAGCTGAACTAACTATAACGCCGGAATTGCTATGGTTTTGTACGAGTGAAATGTCCAACTAACTATAACGTTCCTGAAACCTATGGTTTTTTCAGTGTATTTCTATGGTTTTTTAAATGCTAATTTCTAACTATAATGTGCCTGAAACCTATGGTTTTTTCAGTGAATTTCTATGGTTTTTTAAATGCTAATTTCTAAGTATAACGTGCCTGAAACCTACGGTTTTTTCAGTGAATTTCAAAGGTTTTTTAAATGAAAATTTGTAAGTCTAATGTACCTCAATGCTATGTTTTTTTAATTTTCTATATATATACATATATATATTTATATTTTTTTTTTTTAAATTGTGAATAATTTTTAGTTAGGAAAACTATATTCATTCTTTTTTTTTTTTTTTTAAATATTATACAGAAGTCGCGCACCCTTCGCGTTCACACTAGGGGGCCGTGCTGTGCGCCGCGCACCCCTCGCATTCACACCAGAGGCAGCGCTGGGATCCACGCACCCATCGCGTTCACACTAGGGGCCGCGCTGAGCGCCGCGCACCCCTCGCGTTCACACCAGAGGCCGCACTGGGAGCCGTGCACCCCTCGCATTCATACCAGGGGGCCGCGCTGGGAGCCGCGCACCCCCCGCGTTCACACCAGGGGGCCGCACTGAGCGCCGTGCTAGGGTCACGACTCCAAATATGATTTTTTTTAAACCGTCCACTTTCATTAATTTACATTCGCCCCTGGGACCCCATCCCCCGGGGCATGCTCAAATATACATTTTTTCTGTTTTTTTAAAAAAACGGAGGAGGGGGGACTGCCACCCCCCTCCCCGGCCATTTTGGGCCCCGGGGACCCCATCCCCCGGGACCTGGCCTCATGGTTAGGGACCGTGGGGGGAGCCCCAATGCCCCCACGCTCCTGCCGGCTCCCCGCCTCCTGCGGGAGCCGGCATTGCTTCCACACGGGAGCTGCTTACATGCAGCTCCCCGTGTGGAAAGCTAATCTGCTTTGGATTTTGGAAGAGAGAGCAGGTTTCCTGCTCTCGCTTCCAAAATCCAGCAAGTTTGCTATGACAGGGCGGGAGCCATGCTCCCGCCCTGTCATAGCAAACAGCAGTATCCCGGGGGTAGGCATCCCAGGACACTGCAGGAGCTGGCCCTGGGGTGTGGCGGTCCCCAGGGCCATCAAGGGCTCCAGGAGGGGGACCAAGCGGCCCCCCTCCCTTTATTTACATAGCCCTGGGGAGGTGGTGGTCCCCGGGGCTCGGGCTCCATAACAGACCCCTAATTTACATTATTAATGCCCCGGGAGGTGGTGGTCCCCGGGCGTGGGGGGCTCGAGCCCCCCCCTCCCCCACAGGTTTAATTTTTTTTTTTTTTAAAGCCCCGGGGAGGTGGTGGTCCCTGGGGCTGTGGGGGCCCAGCGGTCCCCCGCAATTATGAATAGGACAATGCCCCCAGGACCTGACCCACCCAGGGGCCTCATTTAAATCAAGCACGGGCTTCATTTAAAAAAAAAAATTCGGCGGGATTCACGACCCCATCGCGCATTCTGCCGAAATTATTTTAAAAAAAATACTTTGTTTGGCCTTGGGGGTCCTTGTGGGACCCCCTGAACAGGCCTAAGGGGTCAGAGTGTTTCTACCCTGCCCCCTTTTCTTGTTTTTAAACATTTATTTTACTGTTTTCTTGTGACTCGGTTCTACCGAGTCACAAAATGGCTGCCAACAGTTCCCAGTTTGGAGTGTTGGCAGCCAATGAGAATGAAGCTCGTGCCCGGGAGGGTTCGCGAATCCACTGCGTCCCTAGATATCAAAACTTTTTCTTTTTCAAATTTCTCAGGAACTACTGAACAGATTTACACCATTTAACAACAAGCATTTGCAATGCAATAGGTCTCGCATTTGCGAGAGTTTAAACTATTGGCATTGTAAATGACTATGCCTTTTATTTATTTTTTAAAACCAACACATAAAGAAAAGGCATTGTCATTTGCAATGGCAATAGCTCAGACTCTCGCAAATGCGAGACCTATTGCATTGTAAATGCTTGTTCTTTTTTACTCTTTGTATTCTGCAGTCTGATGATGTCCTGGCCCATGGTATGCAGAGAGCCACCAGAGCTGTTGAGCTTGTTTGTAGGATAAGGGGTGGCGCTGGTCGTGATGGCTTTGTATAGGGTGCAGCTAGCTTTGGAGATGTGCGAGCAGGAAAGGGGAGCTTGGAGTTCCATCAGGGTGGAAGTGGTGTGATCCTAATCACACTGAACAGCCACCCCTGAAACATGCGTTGACCTGCAGGCCACAAAATAAAATACTGGAAAGGCCAACTCAGTCACCCATCCTTCAGAGTTCGGCAAATGGAGTGCTATGTTATAGCGCTAAGAAGCAGCAGAACAGCAGCGTGATTTACAGTGCTTAGAAATGGCAGAAGTGTATGCTGCATGAAGTTATAATAATAACAAAAGCCAATCTATCAAGGTTTGTGAAAAGCTGAACTGTTCCCAAGTTAGCCTGCTTAGATGTAATGAACACAACAGGAGAAACTGCGAGGCACCAGTGGGGGGCGTTACTTGTCTCCGGAGCAGGAAATATCACAGCAGACTTCAGGGCCCAGGGCTTGTTCCAATCAGTCTGTTACACGACTTAAAGCTGGCTATTGTGTCTGGGGTTTGCAGGGGGAGTAGGTGGGGGGGTAGGGAAGGGGAACAGGACGCACGCTGTACTTCACAGGCTACGGACCTCCAGTGAACCCTTCTGAACACAGCAGGAGAACGACTTACTCTCTGTGCTCGGTTACCGCAGGCTCCGCGCTCCCACAAACGCCAGCATACCCGATACTGTGCAGCATGGCCAAAAAAGAAAGTATGAAAGATTTTTTTAAAAAGCAATTTTGTTTGGGCCCACATCAAGCAAGCATGTACCTACAGAGCAACGCAAGCTCATATTTCTTTTTGCGTTTACTGATCCATGCTGGATCGGTGAACAAAAAAGAAAAAAAACAGTGGTGCGAGTGCACCACAGAGGAGCGGGGGGGAAAGGGAGCGTGGCAGCGAGGCGAACGCGCGCGGCAGCGAGGCGAACGCGCGCTGCTGCGCGTGCTAGACACCGGTGGGAATGGGCGCGGCAAAGGCGGGACATGCGCCCGCCTTTGCCCAATTGCGTGCTGTCTTTCTTATAAAGACGCACGCAAAGCCCAATAGCCGGGGGAAAAACGAAAAGCACACGCACGAGCGTGTGCGATTCCTAGCTCACCTTCTAAATCCCCTACATGAGGTCTCTCGCTGCGCGAGCAGTGCTGCGCACTGCAACTCTAGGCGCGAGACCTAAAAAGGGCTCTTTCTGAAACAAGACCTACCTTTTTGCCAAATTTGGTGTAATTCCGTTCAGCAGTTCGGGCTGTAGCTGTGTCTAAAGTGTCCTATGGAAAATTACATGGGGAAAATACGTTTTGGGACCCCCCTTTTTTCTCAGCCCCCGCTTGTTGAATCACCCCAAAACTTTCAAGACAGGAGCTGACCGGAGCGGGCCACTAGTTTTGAAAATTTCGCGAAGATTCATCAACCGACGCCAAAGATATTGAGAAAACAAAAAACGCTTTTCCTATGGAAACTAGGTCCTAACTGTAACTACCTACTGGCGACCGCTAGTAGGTAATATATATATATATATATATATATATATATATATATATATATATATATATATATATATATATATATATATATATATAATCTACTGGCGGTCGCCAGTAGATAGTTATAGTTAGGACCTATTATCCATAGGAAATTCGTAACATTCTATTCCCAATAACTTTGGCGTCGTTTGACGAATCATCGCGAAATTTTCAAAACTAGTGAGGCGCTCGGTCAGCTCCTGTCTTGAAAGTTTCGGGTGATTCATCAAGCGAGGGCCGAAAAAGGGGGTCCCAAAACGTGTTTTCTCCATGTTAATTTCCATAGGAAATTTTAGACACGGCTACAGCCCGAACTGCTGAACGGAATTACACCAAATTTGGCAAAAGGTAGCGCATGGTTCAGAAAGCGATCTTTTTTAAATGGTGTAAATCCATTCAGTAGTTGCGGAGAAATTCAAAAAATAAGAGTCAAAAAATCGATTTCCCATAGGAAACTTTATGCAAGGCTACAGCCAAAACTGCTGAACGGAATTACACCAAATTTGGCAAAAAGGTAGTGCTTGGTTCAGAAAGCACCGTGTAAATCCGTGTAAATCCGTTCAGTAGTTGCTGAGAAAATCAAAAATTAAAAGTTTCGATATTTATGGCCGCGGTGGATCCGCGCACCCTCCCGACCACGAGCTGCATGCTAATTGGCTGTCAACACTCCAAACCAGGAAGTGCTGGCAGCCATTTTGTGACTCGGTAGAACTGAGTCAGAAGTAAACAGGGAAACAAAGGTGTCAAAAGGGGGCAGGGTAGAAACACCCTGACCCCCTAGGCCTACTCAGGGGGTCCCACAAGGACCCCCAGGGCCAAAAAAAGCATTTTTTTTTTAAAAACACACCGGAATGCACGCTGGGTGCGCGGATCCTGGCGAAATATTTTTTTAAAAAACAAAACGAGGGTTTTCAGGCTTCGTTATTTTTAACCCCCCAGGTGGGCCAGGTCCCGGGGGGATTTGTATAATGTAAAGCGGGGGCCTGCGGAGGCCCCCACAGCCCCGGGGACCGCCACCTCCCAAGGCTCTAAATTTAAATAAAATAAAAAATGTGTGAGGGGGCTCCAGCCACCCCACATGCCCCGGGGTCCACCACCTCCCCGGGGCACTAACTGTTAAAATGCGGGGGTCCATTTTGGACCCCCGGGGACCACCACCTCCCCCGGGCTTTGCAAAAGATGTGTGGGGGGCCGTGGGGCCCCCCCGTCCTGGAGCCTTCGATGGCCCTGGGGACCGCCACCCCCCAGGGCCGGCTCCTGCAGTGTCCCGGGGTGCCCACCCCCGGGACACTGCTGTTTGCTACGGTAGGGTGGGAGCACGTCTCCCGCCCTACCGTAGCAAACTCTGGTTTGGATTTTGGAAGAGAGAGCAGGAAACCTGCTCTCTCTTCCAAAATCCAAAGCAGAATTGCTTTTCCACACGGGGAGCTGCATGTTAGCAGCTCCCCATGTGGAAAAGCAATGTCGGCTCTTGCAGGACGTGGGGAGCCGGCGAGACCATGGGGGCATTGGGGCTCCCCCCACGGTCCCCAACAAAGTGAGTAGGCCCCGGGGGATGGAGTCCCCGGGCGAATAAAGTTAGTGGTAGGAGCCCGTTTAAAAAAATAAAAAAATTGGAGTCGCGTCCCCAGCACGGCGCTCAGCGCGGCCCCCTGGTGTGAACGCGAGGGGTACGCGACTCCCAGTGTGGCCCCCCTGGTGTGAACGCGAGGGGTACGAGACTTCTACCGCGGCACCCTGGTGTGAACGTGAGGGGTACGCGACTCCCAGCGCGGCCCCCTGGTGTGAACGCGAGGTGTACGCGACTCCCGGCCGCGTTGGGTGCGCGACTCCTAGGGGAAAAAAAGGGAGATTTTTTTATAATAAATCTCGGTTGCATGTTTGGATCTTGGGTGGCTCTAAAAAGAGCCCTTGTGTTTATTGTGAGAAGATGGTAGCTACATGTAAGTGCCAATGCAGAGTCTGAAGTTGTTGAGAAAGACTCTGTTTCCCTCATCTGTGAAATGTACACCATCTCTCCTGTATATGCCATTCATATTAAAACGCAGATTGTTGTTGTATATGGATCCCATCCTATGGTCTCTGAGATGAGCAGAAACAGCTTAATTGACATTTTTTCTAGCTTTCTCAATCTGTGGACAAAATTTATTGGACCACTTCCATTTCTGTCTTTGGCATATGTTAGAGTAGACCAAGTCAGTTTGGGGGAAAAGCAACATCAATTCTGCAAAGGTGCCCTTCATTAGCATTTCCAGACCTACCCCAGTCAATGTGCCTAGGTCATTGCCACCACAGTGCACAATAATGAGGTCAGGAGGTTGGAGGTGCATAAAGGTTCTAACCAATGGCATCAATTGGTGCCACTTCAATCCTCTCTGTCCAATCCATTTGATATCTACATTTTGCAAAGCCAGGTCTTTGTCAATACCTCTGCTTTCAGCATACCTTTTGCACCAGAAAACATAGCTGTGCCCAACAATCCACACTGAAAGCATCTTGAAGGGATCTCTGTAGGTAATGAGAAGATGTCTGTAGCTGAGGTAGGCAGGTGGTAGAATGAACTCTATGTAAAATGGTGGACAACATACTGTTTTTAGGAAAGTAGAGATTTGATTGGCTGTTTAAGAATACTGTACTTTCAAATATAGGGTGCATTTTACTTTGTTTAGAAAGCATGTTTCTTATTGGTTATTAAGAAAAGTTTGAAAGGTACAGCAGAAAGGATAAGGGCATGCTTTGCTAAGCCAACCACACTTGCTGTTGTCATTTGCAACATTGTGTGTTGAACTTGTGACGTGGCAGCTAAGTTGAATGTTGCATGACCTGTTGCTATGGAAACTGATATTAAGGACAAGGGGTGAAGATGTCAGTTGAAAAGTATTATTCTCTATGACCAATGGAAATTCGTTTTCCAATTTGAAAAACACTGGGAAGTAATGTAATTTGTGGGTTATGTGTATATGTATGAAATATTAGAGGAAAGTTTGCCATTACTGGTTTTACATTGGAGAGTGCTCATCTACATTCTCTGTGTGAAAAAGAAAATCCTGACTGAGTGTGTGAGATTTTTCATTCAACAGATTTATTTAAAAGGTGAGTTATATTTTTAAGAGATTTATGTAAAATAGATTTGACTTTTTTATGAAACTCTGCTGGTTAAATTAATTTATTAAATGTACAGATATATATTGGGATAATTTCTAGTGAATTTGAACTTTGCTAAAAAAATAGTATGTGCACTAATATATACATTATTAAGTATCTTAAAAGGTATAGTTGAATGATGGTTCTTAATTTTTATTAAATGGTTAAATATGCATGAAGAATGTGTATTATAGATAGTTTGGTGAAATGAGGTACATCTGTGCTGTTTGCAAGAAGATCATATAAGGTGTTAATGATTACAATTTTGTTATTAGTTTGTAGACTTTGTGTGGTTTTAAAAAAAAACATAAAGGTGGTGTAAATTACTGTTCTTAATTAAGTCTGTTGAGAAGTACAATTTGATGATGTTGCATATTTCAAGATTTATAATTAGCAATATGTAGTTCAAAAGAAAATCACTGCATTTTACTCTTTTGGGTATGTAGTAGTTGTCTCCTTAAGTAGATAGTATGTCATGAATCATGTATTTGTTTAGATTGTATTTATATAGTTAAAACTATATTTACTGAATTAATGAGAGGTACCTGATAGATTACAGGAGTGCAAAGGTAGGCAAAGGTAGTCAATATGTGATTTTAAAAGTACATGAGAAGTGTTTCTGTGGTTCTATAGTGTCTAATTTCGTAGTTACTATGTAGGTAAATGTGCACAATTTATGCAGGCCCCTAACCCCCTGCAGACTACTGATTCACTCCTGCAAAAATCCAGGTAGTAGCCATGCAGATCAGCAATCACAGTGTCACTCTCTGTCCATTCCTCCTATCATCCTGACAGAACCATAACTTTATCTAATCACTATGCAGAAACATAAGCACTTATAAACTCACCCTGCTGTCAACCACCAGCACTCTAACTATCCAGTCACTGTCCATGCACTTGTACAATGCCTTGGGCATTAACACACGCAGTGGTACAGTCAATTGTGCACAATTTATACAGGCCCCTAACCCTATGCAGACTACTGATTCACTCCTGCAAAAATCTAAGTAGTACTCATGCAGTGCCCCAATCACACTATCACTCTCTGTCCACTCTTGCAATCATCCTGACAGAACCATGTCCTTATCTAATCTCTGTGGCGAAACACAAGCACTTATAAACTCACCCTGCTGTCAACTACCAGTACTCTATCTACTCAGTCACTGTCCATGCACTTGTACAATGACACAGGCATTAAGACACGCAGTGCTACAGCCAAATGTCCACAATCTATGCAGGCCCTAACCCCCTGCAGACTACTGATTCACTCCTGCAAAAATCCAGGTAGTAGCCATGCAGATCAGCAATCACAGTGTCACACTCTGTCCACTCCTCCTATCATCCTGACAGAACCATAACTTTATCTAATCACTATGCAGAAACACAAGTACTTATAAACTCACCCTGCTGTCAACTACCAGCACTCTAACTATCCAGTCACTGTCCATGCACTTTGTAGAATGCCTTAGGCATTTAGACACACGGTGCTATAGTCAAATGTGCACAATCTATGCAGGCCCCTAACCCCATGCAGACTACTGATTCACTCCTGTAATAATCTAAGTAGTACTCATGCAGTGCCCCAATAACACTATCACTCTCTGTCCACTCTTGCAATCATCCTGACAGAACCATGTCCTTATCTAATCTCTGTGGCGAAACACAAGCACTTATAAACTCACCCTGCTGCCAACTACCAGCACTCTACCTACCCAGTCACTGTTCATGCACTTGTACAATGACTCAGGCATGAAGAGACACAGTGCTACAGTCAAATGTGCACAATCTATGCAGGCCAATAACCCCCTGTAGCCTACTGATTCACTCCTGTAATAATTTAAGTAGTACTGATGCAGTGCCCCAATCATACTGTCACTCTGTGTGCAGTCTTCTAATTATGCAGCCAGTACCATGTCCTTATCTAATCACTGTGCAAAACCCAAGCATTAATGATTTCTCCATTCTCTTTTCATGCAGTACTCTAATTATCCAGTTAGTACCTATGTACTCATGCAATAACCCAGGTAGTAATACTTACAGTCTTAGAATCATTTATCCGATATTGATGCAGTCCTCTAAACACGTAAACACTACTTATTCACTTATTCAGTCCTAGAATTATCCAATTAGTACCTGTATACTGCAGTAAATGGATTGCGATTTCAAAACAGTGTTTAAATAGTTTTTATATAGAACATGTTTGTTTACTAATAAAATACTATATTTTATAGATTTATTTAAATAATATTATATATATTTTTTTTAAACAGATATTGTTCATCATCATTTAAAAAAACTTACCATGGCTAAAAAAACACAAAGAGGAAACAACAAAAAAGGAGTTTTATTTGAAGAAACGACAACAGCAAGAATTAGATAAAGAACAACATGTGGGGAAAAAGAAAAATCTTGCGGTAAGAGAACAAAACAATTTATTAAAAACATTTTAAAGCCTAAAAACAGTGTGCACACTGTGGAAAGTACAAACAATGCCTTAACAACAAAAAAGAATAAGAAGAAAAAAAGCAAGAATAATAGGAAATCATATTCTAAGGAAATATTGTATGGTAAAAGGAGGAAGACTCAGTATGAAGAAATTAGAAAGAGAGGGGCCGATTCCGATCTCGGTCGGAGGCGCACCCAATACCATTCGGTCGGGAAAAAAGCCATGCGAAAGCCTGTTTCCCGACCGATCCGTACAGCACACCGAACGAGTAAGTACGATGCGCACAACAGCACAGAATCCGGCCGAGCCGTACTCACCCAAACCAGGTCCTGTTCTCCGACCGAGGCGAATCCGGAAACGCTGAATCGAGTCGCACGGAAGGGAAAATGCAGCTCCGTCCGGCCGAACAAGTACGATGCGCTTCCCGTACGCGCCGAACCCGTCGCTACGCACGGCACGTCAAAGCATCCGGGAGAGGCGCACATAAGCTCCGATTCGCGCCACAACACAATCCACGGCTACGAGACGAACACGCCAGCGACGAGGACGACGCGAAGCAACGAGGACGACGCGAAGCAACGAGAAGGACGAACGACATGAACCAACCATGAATCCCTTCGTCCCGATCATACCAATATTCTACATTTACTACCGGAACAGGCACGGACGCGTACGGCGCAGAAGGTAAGTCAGACACCAACCACAAAACACATACAACACATACACGACACATCACACACACACAGAGGGATGCAGAATATACTTACACCAGCAACAGCAGCACCATAGGGGCGGGATTCCCATCATCAATGCCACATATGCACACAGGGGCCTGAATGCGCACCACCACCCCTACCCAGGGGGGCAGGATGCCTACCACTACTACCACCCTCACCCAGGGGGGCTGGATGCCTACCACCACTACCACCCTTACCCAGGGGGGCTGGATGCCTACCACCACTACCACCCTGAGCTCAGGGGGGCTGGATGCCTACCACTACTACCACCCTTAGCCAGGGGGCTGGATGCCTACCACTACTACCACCCTTAGCCAGGGGGCTGGATTCCCACCACCACCACCCTCACCCAGGGGGGCTGGATGCCTACCACTACTACCACCCTTAGCCAGGGGGGCTGGATGCCTACCACTACTACCACCCTGAGCCAGGGGGGCTGGATGCCTACCACTACTACCACCCTTAGCCAGGGGGCTGGATGCCTACCACTACTACCACCCTGAGCCAGGGGGCTGGATGCCTACCACTACTACCACCCTTAGCCAGGGGGGCTGGATGCCTATCACTACTACCACCCTGAGCCAGGGGGGCTGGATGCCTACCACTACTACCACCCTTAGCCAGGGGGCTGGATGCTACCACTACTACCACCCTTAGCCAGGGGGGCTGGATGCCCACCACTACTACCACCCTGAGCCAGGGGGGCTGGATGCCTACCACTACTACCACCCTTAGCCAGGGGGGCTGGATGCCCACCACCACCACCTACCCAGGGGGGCTGGATGCCTACCACTACTACCACCCTTAGCCAGGGGGCTGGATGCCTACCACTACTACCACCCTGAGCCAGGGGGGCTGGATGCCTACCACTACTACCACCCTTAGCCAGGGGGCTGGATGCCTACCACTACTACCACCCTGAGCCAGGGGGGCTGGATGCCTACCACTACTACCACCCTTAGCCAGGGGGCTGGATGCCCACCACTACTACCACCCTGAGCCAGGGGGGCTGGATGCCTACCACTACTACCACCCTTAGCCAGGGGGGCTGGATGCCTACCACTACTACCACCCTGAGCCAGGGGGGCTGGATGCCTACCACTACTACCACACTTAGCCAGGGGGCTGGATGCCTACCACTACCACCCTTAGCCAGGGGGGCTGGATGCCTACCACTACTACCACCCTGAGCCAGGGGGGCTGGATGCCTACCACTACTACCACCCCCACTCATAGGATGGACAATGCATGACACAACCAGCACACCACAACCTAGGGAATGCAAGAAAAGACATCCCCCAACACCATGACAAGCGTGTGTAGACTGTGTCAAATGCCTACAACACCGAACATGACTTTGAACATACAATGTGACCCCTAGCACATGTGCCACACATATATGTGTGTGGCACCCACAATGCAAGCAGGCCATGACCATTGTGGCAATGGGGTCCAAACCCCCATCATCACAGTGAGCGAAATGTAAGTGTGGGGTCCATAGCTGAAGCACATTTTGAACATTGTGGCAATGGGGTCTAAACCCCCATCATCACAGTGAGCAAAATGTAAGTGTGGGGTCCATAGCTGAAGCACATTTTGAACATTGTGGCAATGGGGTCTAAACCCCCATCATCACAGTGAGCAAAATGTAAGTGTGGGGTCCATAGCTGAAGCACATTTTGAACATTGTGGCAATGGGGTCTAAACCCCCATCATCACAGTGAGCAAAATGTAAGTGTGGGGTCCATAGCTGAAGCACATTTTGAACATTGTGGCAATGGGGTCTAAACCCCCATCATCACAGTGAGCAAAATGTAAGTGTGGGGTCCATAGCTGAAGCACATTTTGAACATTGTGGCAATGGGGTCTAAACCCCCATCATCACAGTGAGCAAAATGTAAGTGTGGGGTCCATAGCTGAAGCACATTTTGAACATTGTGGCAATGGGGTCCAAACCCCCATCATCACAGTGACCAAAAGGTAAGTGTTGACAAAGAAAGAGCTGCAACTGCCAAACTGCATGGATGATTCCTGGTCACAGAACAAAAAACACATCAGTGGCAAAGTAGTGTATGTGTCCCATTGCAACATAAATTGGGTGAGCCAAATACTGCAGTGCAAATAAGACATACCTTTGGCCATGTGCAGACAAACAACACCCATGGGGGCTGACACTGTCAACATTCATCAATGACACAATGACAGAAGTGACCATCAGAATGCAGACCCACATATTTGCACCAATGGGCACACAAATGCAGATACCCTGTGGAGACTGCAGATGTGAGGTGAACAGATACCATACCATAGCAGCAATGGGACACACAAACCATGATCATTGTGCTGACCGATGACCTAGGAGTCCCAGGGACAGCAGGGGAAACCCACCAAACTACATACAGCCAATGGCACACCCAAGATATGCCAATGCAGTGGTGCAGATGCACAAACACAAACAGGCAGACCCACACTGCACATCATACACAACAGGTGAGAGGGGGTGCCAGTGTCCCCAGGCAACCACACAACACATGAGGAGACCTGAATACCAATCATACAGATGTGCATACAGTGCCACACAAAGGTAACTCATGGATCCAAATCCCCTATGTGGGCAAGCAGGCATTGTCAGATGAGAGGGAGCACAAATCACACATGTCACACAGGCACGTAGGAACAGCAACTGACACAGCAAGACACAGACACACCACAGCACCACCCCCAGGGCCCCCACAATGTGGTGACCCTGGGCTGCATTACAATCCCACTGTGATGACAAAGCTAAATGTGGTTCACACTGTGAACCACAGTCATGTGTCCTGAGCAACAAACTACCATCACACCTACACAAGCACAAATCAATCAGCATGGCCAGTAAGCCAAGGCCAACATGGAGGCAGGGGCCTAGCCGGGCAACAACTCTCATCTGCACACACTCAACACCACACCCCTCGACCTCCAACAATGTGCAGCAGTGAAGCACACATGCACTGGTGACATTGCACATGCACCCATGACTATTCCAGGGTGGTGGGTGGGAACCAAGGTGCAGAAACACATCACACATGGCCACTCAACAAGACTCCTGAATGTCCGACACACTGCACACTACGCTGTACATGGACATGACGGCAATACCACACCAACCAATGGGATCCCAGCCACAGTCACACACCAATGAAGAAGCCAAGGTCACCCACAAAGAACACACATAGACAACAACCAACATTGCAGCCCGGACCCTGAGGAGTGCCAGCAGTCACACACACAACGTGTCACAATCACTGAAAGATAACACAAACTGGAAATCACATGACAGGGGCAAACAACAAGTGCCAAGGGGAAACCTGACTGTGACCCATCTGCGTCTGCACACAAACTCAGCCCTGACAGCAAACACACCTATGGGTGACACCCTGATGACCAGTAATGTGCCATGCACCCACATCACAGAGAACCCAGGGAGAAGACTTTGGGGGAACATAGGTCAACTCAGCAAGCATCACAAACAGGTACAACACTAGGGATCACAGCATGCACAGCTAAACGGAAGTGAACACACAGACATGCACATACAACACACACCTTGGGCGCAGGCAATGTCACAGGAGTACACACTGCCATGAGGGGACTCCACTCCTGTGTGAGGAAAGCTGTGCCATATGTTGCCTCAGTAGGGCCCCATCATGTCAGCTGAGCACTTGGTCACACAATCAACAATTAGCACCAAATGAGGGCTCCCGTCACATCAGCCTGGTCATGGAAGTGCCAACGGAATCATCAGCACAGATCCAACACACTTGTATAGCAATGTTGCACTGACTACACGGATGAGTCCTTCCCCATTGATGCCCAAACCTGCATGTCCAGTGGAGATGGCCACACGGTCAGGGAAGTAGATGAATTGAACAATGGCAGGCACAACAGATGTGCAGGGGTGGAAGCCACAGATGTGAAATAGCTAATCTAAGTAGGAAATCCCATTGCCAAATACTGAACACATGACACCCTCAGATGCTGCTATGGATGACATGGATACACCACAGGATAGGACACATTCCCCCTGGACCACATGGGTTCCTGCACAGTAACACTTCATTATCATGAGACCAAATATCACCATCACTGCAGCAAGGGCATGGTTAGCATCATCAACAACATGTACATCAGAAGCATAAGCACTAGATAACAGAAAGTTGCTTTATTCAGCATATGTGTGGAATGAAAACAAAGTCCAGAAA
Source organism: Calotriton arnoldi (assembly GCA_963921515.1). Taxonomy (NCBI): domain Eukaryota; kingdom Metazoa; phylum Chordata; class Amphibia; order Caudata; family Salamandridae; genus Calotriton; species Calotriton arnoldi. The sequence continues at coordinate 291,507 of CAWUFW010003047.1, forward strand.
AAACACAAAGGCCAATGGCCAGTCCATTGTCAAAGTCCAAACTTGGTGACAGTGGCAGATGTCACCCTACGCATGCCTGCACAAAACCAGGGACAATCCACTAGGAGGGGCAACCGGGGGCAGGCCAGGCACCGCAGGGACAGGATCAGGGCTCACCAGGAGGAAGCAGGGAAGGGGTGGTGGGTGCTGGAGAGCCACTGACAACTGCAGTGGAGGTGTCTGACATGGTGTGTGCCGGCACAACTGGGGGGCATGACTCAGATGTTGTGGGTGCCAGCACGACTGCAGTGGACCCTGCAGATGGAGTGGACAGGTCCGCCACTGCAGTGCCCAAGTCAGACAGGGTGGTAGTGGACTCCACTGCAGTGCCTACCACCAGGGGAGGAGAATGGGGAACAGGCAAGGTGGGCTGGACAGAGGGGAGGACACCCTCACCACATCAGTGGCACAGACAAGCGCAGCGGGGGTGTGGTGCCGGGAGAGCAAGTGGCAGGGGGAGAAGGCCGGATCCTCTTGGGGATGGTATATCTGTGGGTGGGGGAACCTGGGGCAGGGTGTGGTGGGGGCACCTGTGGAGTGGGGGCCGGAGGGATGGAGGAAGGAGACCTGGTGCCTGAGCTGCAGGGCGGCGGCGGGGTCTTGCTCTTACGACTCCCGGGGGACTTGCGGGTGGGGGCCTCAGTCTGTCTGCGCCTGGGGGAGGGTGTCCGGGGGCGAGGGGCACTCTGCTCCGTGTGGGTGGTCTTCCTCTTCCCCCTGGATGCTGGAGCAGCTGGATCGGAGGGGAAGAGGCCGAGGTCACTGAGGAAGAGGCGCTGGGTCTTTGGTGTTGCAGGTGAGGCAAGGGAGGGTGTTTTGGAGGGAGAGGCAACTGAGGACTGCGCAGTGCTCGTGGATGCGTGTGTGTGTTCCAGGGCCCCATCCCCTGTGAGTCTGGTTTCAGTCCCCTGACTGTGCGTGCATGTGCGTTTTGTTTGTGGCGTGTGTGTCTGTGTGCTGGATGTGTGTGTGCTGGTGTGTGCCTGTGCCGGTGTGTGTCTGCTTGGGACGGGTAAGGTGCTGGGGAGTGTGGATGGAGCAGAGGCAGGAGGGGTGAGGGACTGTCTGAGGAGGGACACTGCTGCTGTCAGGGAGGAGTCTATGGACCTATTGCCCCTCTGTAGGTCAGACATGCCCGATGAGATGCCCTCCATGAACGACACCAGCTGAGTCAACAGAGCGGTGTGCGCATGGAGGACACTCAGCATGGCTGTCTGCCCTACATGGAGCTGGCGAAGGAGGTACACAGACTCCTCACTCAGGGCAGCAGGGGACACAGGGGCAGGGGTGCGGTGCCTGGCCCAAAGGAGACACGCTCCCGAACATGGGAGCCTCCACGGACCTGGGGAATGGGAGCCAATGGGAGGGCAGTGGTGGTGCTGGTGGTGGCGGGGACAGCAACACTAGCTGGGGTGTGGTGGCTGCTGACACCCGCCTCCATAAGGGAGTCATCCTCCGAGTTGCTCTGGTCCTCAGCTGAGGTGGATGGTGCTGAGGACTCCTCGGTGTGGCTCCCCTCGCCATCCGTGCCACTGAGTCCCTCCGACCACTCCTCGGCTGCTGACCCAGTCTGGCTCTCCGGCTCCTCCTGGTCCGTGGAGCTGTCCCCTTTCGTGGCCGTGGATGTATCTGCAAACAATGGGGAAACAGACAGACATCAGTCACCTGCACCAAACGCACACACCACTGTGAGCACAGCACATTACAGAGCAAGCCCTGGCATCATTAGTTGCACATTGCTAAAAGTGCCCTAACTGAACAGGAGAAGCCAATTGTCAGTCTGATGCCAACCATGGCACTCACATCCCACATGGCCTTGCACCCATCTGTCTGGTGTCTGTTGGATTGCAACACCCCAGTGTGGACACATGCACCAACTACACAGTAGTTGGACAGTGCAGAGGACACGGTGTAGCATGTGGACATGCACACATCACAACTCTTGCCACTGAGTCAGTACAGGTTTCCGGATGAAAGGGATGCCCAGAGTCAAATAGGAAATGCATGTGATGCATACCAGCGACAGACACCATGATGCACCCATGTCCTGATAGCCATCGCCACAATGGTGTGCATGTAGCACATGTCACTCCCCTGCAGGATCACCAATAAGTAGACACATGCCATGGCGGAGGCATGACTGCTAAGTCATACATCACTGTCTCAGTGATGTATGACTTGGCAGCCAGACAACAACACTCTGCACTGTGTCACAATAGTATAGTAGGTCATGGGGAATGCAAGTCCTGGAGCTGCACAAGTGCACATGTACATCCCCCACACAACACATCATCTTAACTCTCATCTGTCCAGGTCATACCGATTGGACATATGGGAGACCTGTGACACTACCCTCTGAACCTGAGCCCCTCACAATCTGCTGTGAATGGGGAACAGCTGCCTGAACTTCACATTCGCATACCCCAGTCTGCACGGGCAGCTGATCAAACACCTATGTGACACACAAGTATCGTCTCCTATGGTCACATCTCCAGTGGCATGCTGAGCCCCTACCAAGAAACACCCCAGCAGTCCTGGCAACTAATCCACAGCACACTGACACAGAGGCAGACACCTGAGGGGTCAAATCACTGTGCACAATGTGTCAGCTGATACACGGGAGTGGGAGTACAGAGTGCATTGCATGGCCTGGAGTAGGCATGACTGTCCTGCCCCACATGAATGAGGGATGAGCCCTGGACAGTGGATAGCTGGCTATGTATGTGTGACACACGTAATCTGCACACTCCTGGGGCCCAAACATTGTTCCCAACCGCTGCATGGGCATGTGCCACATACCCCAGGCACATGTGGTGGCTCAGCTCAGCAAGTGGACCGCATATCAAAGCAACACGCAGATTACATGTCCGAACACAGGCGTTGTGTGAACAATGGACCCACCCATGATGCCCACAACAGAGTTAGGGAAACAGATGCTGTCCCCCACCTTTAGTGAAGCAAACTGCAAGGACACAGTCCCAAGTGACACAATTCCCTGAATGTAAGGGCCACACCTGGGTATCAGATGAGGAGTGGGCAGTGCACAATAGAGGGACATGGCTCCTGGACAACATGACTGCTGCACTGTGGCAGTTGAACCAGGCCAGAGGAGGGCACAAAGCATGTAATACAGAGTTCACAGTGCAGTCTTTGACTCACCCCCTCCTTGCTGCTGTCTGGCCTTCAGCTGCCCATCCAGGTCTGGAAACACCACTGCCAGGATCTGGAGCATGTGGGGGTCAGGGTCCATGTTCCGCCCCTCCTGCGAGGAGGCGACAGCTTCAGCTGGACCCGTGCAATCCTCCGGGTCCAGCCCCGAAGGTCCTGCCACCTCTTCTGGCAGTTGCGGATCCGGCGCTTGTAGACCCCCACGGACCGGACAGCCTGGACGATGTCCTTCCAGATCTCCTGCTTCCGATGGGCATTAACCTGTCAGGATGACAAAGTGAAAAGGCCATTACTACACATGCAACATATCCGTGCATGACACAGTTGTATATACATGTCTCAATCACAGGGGCACATGATGTACACAGGCAGTGCAAAGCTGCCCATGGACAGTTTGCCAGACGTCACTACATGGTATCATTGCATGGGAAGTAAAATCTTGTTCAAATGCACTGTCATTGCACCATACCTGTCCAGTGCATGTCACTACACACTATGGGGGGTGACAACTACTCAGTGAGCCTGTTAGCCAGTGGCGTGCAGACTTTCAGCCTTGCTAGTCAGACAAAATGCACTTTCAGAAAGGCAGTGCACAGAACACTCACCTGCTCCCCTGGTGTCCCATACAGCTTGCTGTACTGTGGAAGTAGGCTGTCCAGCAGGGCCTGGTTCTTCTCAAGGCTGAAGGCTGGGGCTCTCTCCACAGTACATGCCATTGCAGGGTCCAGAGGGGCAGAGACAGCAGCAGTGCAGTGGCAGATGTCGTCCTGGAGCATGTAGTGCAGGCAAGTGAGCTCTCAGGGGAACAGCCAGCAATATATATGTGCTGGAGAGGCAGATACTGTCCCTTGTGTCCAAAGTGATAGGTCCAAGTCGTTTGCATCTTCTGAATCTGGCCAATCCATGGAATAGCAGCACCAATACACGCCCACAGCATCCTTCAAATCTTCAACTTCATGACATACATGATTTTGCAACATTGTTGTGGGTGACCAACTGAATTTCCAGCAACCGACTCGTTCGAAATTCGAAAACGCGTCCGTTGCCAGGCAAGGCCATTGTCAATGGGTGCGCACCGATCGGTCCATTGCAGTACAACGCGTACAGGGGTACAACGCGTACCCGCACACATTGAATTCAATGGGCCGGCCGGGGGCACCGATCGGTCCATTGCTGATCAACACGTACAGGGGTACAACGCGTACCCGCACACATTGAATGCAATGGGCCGGCCGGGGGCACCGATCGGTCCATTGCTGATCAACGCGTACAGGGGTACAACGCGTACCGCACACATTGAATGCAATGGGCCGGCCGGGGGCACCGATCGGTCCATTGCTGATCAACGCGTACAGGGGTACAACGCGTAACCGCACACATTGAATGCAATGGGCCGGCCGGGGGCACCGATCGGTCCATTGCAGATCAACGCGTACAGGGGTACAACGCGTACCCGCACACATTGAATGCAATGGGCCGGCTGGGGGCACCGATCGGTCCATTGCTGATCAACGCGTACAGGGGTACAACGCGTACCCGCACACATTGAATGCAATGGGCCGGCCGGGGGCACCGATCGGTCCATTGCAGTACAACGCGTACAGGGGTACAACGCGTACCCGCACACATTGAATGCAATGGGCCGGCCGGGGGCACCGATCGGTCCATTGCAGTACAACGCGTACAGGGGTACAACGCGTACCCGCACACATTGAATGCAATGGGCCGGCCGGGGGCACCGATCGGTCCATTGCTGATCAACGCGTACAGGGGTACAACGCGTACCCGCACACATTGAATGCAATGGGCCGGCCGGGGGCACCGATCGGTCCATTGCTGTTCAACGCATCCCTGTAGAAGTGACTGGCATATGTCACCATGCCTGTCTCAGATGGACATATGCCAGCCACAGATAGCTCCCAGGGAGTGAGGGGCACACCTACAACACGACAGCCTGTCCAAACTGTATCATAAGGCATGTAAGGCTGCATTTCCTATTGTGTGTATGTTGGGGTACATGTTGTCCTGTGGGTGTCACCTGGGGGCAGCCACCCCCAGGCTGTGCATGTGTTCATGGGGACAGGATCCTGGGTGTTACGTGTACATGACCACTGTGATGTGCAACTGTTCATATCTGTGCATGTGCCATGGTCACATTTCACGGTGGTGTATGTGTATGTCATGTCACATACCCCGTGAGTCCCATGTGGGACGGTATGTTTGAGCCAGGGTGTCCCAGTGGCACAATAGTGATGGTCCTCCACAGTCTGTGTGCATGTAGTGTTTACAATGTCTCTGATTTCATGTGCACAATGGGAGACAGTCTCCACATCCACGTTGTGTGTGCATGGACTTTGATGTTGTGCGTGTGTGTGTCACAGACGTCCATGTCTGTCCTGCCGTGGCAAGTGGGACCACTACCTGTGGGGGTCATGGTTGTTTTGCTGTGGTGTATACATGATACTCCATGTAATGCCAGTGTCCATGTGGCAATACAGGGTCCCTGGGAATGTACCTGTCGTTGAGCTGTGATGCCTGGGGCACATCTGTCCTCACATGTCACTGTGGGGGGTGATTGTGACACGGCAGCAGGAGATGGGAACTGTGACACGGCCTCATGATATCCAATGGGCCAACCTGGGACTAATTGATGCCACTTGTTGGACCGTGATGACAGATGTTGGCCATGTATGTACCATACATGTCCTTACGGAACTGCACACTTCATGTAGTTGTGCCTCATAATGATGTATGTTGGGATATTGAGTGTGTTCAATGCCGCATATGTGGGCTGACTGACAATCTTGCTTACTTCTCCTCTGCACTGCAGGGCTCCTGCTGTCCATCGACCATTCCCAGACCTGGCAACGATGGTGGAACGGGACAGCATCCGACGGTACCGCTTCACCAGGCAGCTGATTGAGGATTAGGCAGTGCAGTTGGCCCCACATTTGCAGCCTGGCCGGCCATATCCTACAGCGCTGACCCCCAAGGTGAAGGTGATGGCAGCCCTACACTTCTTTGCCACCGGTACCTTCCAACATACTGTGGCGACTGCTGGTGGGATGTCACAGACCATGTTGAGCTGTGTGCTCCGCGATGTTTTTGGCGGCAATGTTGCTATTCCTGAACCGGTACATCTATTTCCCTAGACTGCGACGACTCACTGACGTGAAGAGTGACTTTTATGCCCTGGGGAGGATGCCGCATGTCATTGGCTCCATTGATGGGACACATGTGGCTTTGGTACCACCACAGGCCCAGGAGCAGGCCTACAGGAACCACAAGCACTACCACTCGGTCAATGCACTGGTGGTGTGTCTTGCAGATATGACCATCACACACGTGTGTGCCCGTTTCCCTGGTTCAGCACACGATGCCTTTGTGATGAGGAGTAGTCGCATCCCCAGGATGATGGCACAGATGCAGAACCAGCGTGCCTGGCTTGTCGGTGTGTACTGACTTTGTGCCATTGTGTGTGATCTGATCTGTAGTATTCCGCCCACTTTTCCAAGTCAGCTAATGTGCACTTGTCTGTCCGTAGGTGACTCGGGATACCCCAACATGCCGTGGTTGCTGACACCCCTCAGGAACCCTGTGACACCAGCCCAGATGCGCTACAATGAGGCACATGGTCGGACCAGGAGAGTGATTGAGCGGACATTTGGTCTCCTGAAGAGCCGCTTCCGCTGCCTGGACAAGACCGGAGGGTCCCTCCCATATGCCCCTGCGAAAGTGTGCAAGATTATCATCGTCTGCTGCATGCTCCACAACCTGGCAGTGTGGAAGGAGTTGCCTCTCATCCAGGATGACAATGACCAACATCCGTCACCTGTGGAGGATCCTGGCCTGGACCACGATGCCAGTGACGATGATGATGATGATGATGAGGGTGATGTCCGCACACAGCTCATCACCAACTTCTTTAGCTGAATGTGAGTATCCTGAGGTGTCATGTCAATGATGTGAGTTGGCATGATATGTGTAGGTGGTGCTCTGGTGCTGTTGGAGTGTGTCCATGAGCTACTTGACTGGATGTGTGTTGCGATGTGTGCTTACAGGTGGGCTGTACTCCCCAACAGTGTTGACATGCTAACTTGGTTCTGGGTGGGTATCTTGTAACATGTATTGTGCATGAGTTTTGCTGTTCTGTCCTGTTCTCCATTGCTTTTGACTGTGTGTCATTTCTGTCCTTCACAGGGTACTTTCAGATTCGTTTGGTCAACTGTGTCCACCGACGACGTGATTGCACTTCCAGGGTGGTAGCTGTTGTGTCCCTACAGGTGATGTGTGCCACACACATGGACTTCCTTCTGTCTACAGTTGTTGACTGTATGCCCGCTGCCAGGTGGGATTACCTTGCATCTGTAGTGGTTACGACATGTTGCAACTGTGTAATAAACCTGTGCTTCACTTTGTGATGTGCGTTGTCTGTGGTCACACATTTGACTGCCATTTGCTTACTGCACCTGTGGGCTACTTGACTACAACTGGGAATGGGTGTGGTGTCTGTGCATTGCACCGTCTTCCCTGGCAACATCAGTGTAGGCAATGAGTCAGATGGCCTAGGTGTGTATGTGTTGTGTAGCCCTGGTGGTGTGTCTCACTCATATGTGTCACGTTGCCTTTACTCACTGTGTTGTACTTGCTGTTGCAGTTCGCATACACAGTGTAATTTTGCAGTTCATCATCCCCATAACAGCACCCACGTTGGAATCACAACAGAGGCAAGTATGGTGTATTAGTGTGTTTATTGTGATACATTTGTGTGAATAGTGCATAGGATGGGTAGTGCTGTACATAAATCTTGCAATCAGAAGTTCCTAGGTGAATTGAAAGTCCTGGTAGACAAAATCCCCAGTATCGGGGCCACAGTTGTCTGAGACATTGGTCCAACTTGTACTCCCCATGCAATGTGTGGGAGTAGTGTTGCCGTCAACAGGGTGAACAGTCTGTGCACAAAGGTGAACATCCAGAACAGGTTCAGGCTTCCTGGGAGTTGCGCTTGGCCCTCGGCCTCTCACTTGCCCCTCTTCGGACGACCCCTCTTCTTGGGGGGGGCCCCTCAAGTAGAGGCTGCTGCGGTGCAGGGGACTCTCCGCCAGAGTCATCCTCCCTCCCTGTGGCAGTTGCAGTTTGGGCAGCACCAGATGTTGTTGGCACACAGGGAGGTGTGGACTGGTTGCTGTTTATCTGGCGGAGGCATTGTAAAATGTCCCTGTGCACCGCCGTCATCTCATGCAGTGCATCCCACTTGTACTCCACGCGGGACATGTGTGAGTCCACGCGGGACATGTGTGACTCCACGTGGGACATGTGAGAGTCCAAGCGGGCATGATGTTCAGCCTGCTGCTGTTTCATGTCTCTGAGGAGCCCCACTACCTGGCTGAGGTCTCCGGTGCTGGACTGGTACGCATCAGCTATGCGTACCAGTTGTGGGTCATCATGCACACCAGCAACCTCTGCAAGCAGCGACCTCTGTCTCCCACCCCTCCCACCACCCCTGCTGACATGTGCAGTGCGTGCAGTGGCACGCACAGATGACCCTGGTCCACCTTGGGGGTTGGTGGTGGTGGTGGTGGTGGTGGTGGTGTCCATGGCCCCAGGTTGGTCCAGGGTCCCTATGCTGGTGTTGCTCCTTGTTCTGTCCATGTCGGCAGGGATGGTATTTGTGGTGACAGTCGTTGGAGGGGTGGGTGCAGGGGGTGCAGCTGGTGGTCCTGCTGGTGCTGCAGCTGGTGGTCCTGCTGGTGCTGCATGTAGACTTGCACCGGATGTGCCAGGTTGGTCTTCTTCGTCCGAGGAGGGCAGAGGCTGTACGACACCAGTGAGCTCCGCATCCTCTTGAGCCTGGGACTGGGACTCCTCAGCGTCTGCTGCTGTGTCCCCATCATCACCTGTTTTTGGGAGACACACACAATGTATGTTATGTTTCTGCAGGCATCAATGGTTGACACACCTGACAGTTGTGACTGTGCCTCTGGGTGCGGGCCTGTACATTGCATTGTCCTAAGTCGTCACAGTCAGGGGTTGATTTTGGTGTGGCACATTGTCCTGCATTATTTGGGAATTTCTATGTTTTTGTTGGGGTGTGAACATGGTCTGCATTGGTTGTATTTGGTTGACAGCCGGCCCTCCTTCCCACCCACCCAGCCAGTCAGTTATCCCACCATGGACTGTGCTTGCATTGCAGGGAGTGGAAGTTGTCTCTCAGGATGTCAGTCAGTGGTGTCCTGCTGTTTGTTGGTGCACAGTTCCCAGCAGGGCCTTGTGCTCCCCACAGCAGTAGCCAGTGTCAGCCATCTTGTGAGTCCTTCTCCACTCCCTGTGATGTGAGCATGGTTCAGGGTGGTGTTGATGGGCCAGTTGTGAGGGTGACCAATATATGTGACTGCCACTCCCATCATTCTATTGCCTCTACCCCACTTGCGAGCATTCCCATACTTACTTGCTTTTGTGGGGAGTTCAGTATGTGTGGGTGTGAGAGCAATGGCAAGATGGCTGACAGTGGTGTCCTGCTGTTGGTTGGTGTGCAGTTCCCAGCATGCCCTTGTGCTCCCCACAGCAGTAGCCAGTGTCAGCCATCTTGTGAGTCCTTCTCCACTCCCTGTGATGTGAGCATGGTTCAGGGTGGTGTTGATGGGCCAGTTGTGAGGGTGACCAATATCTGTGACTGCCACTCCCATCATGCTATTGCCTCCACCCCACTTGCCAGCATTCCCATACTTACTTGCTTTTGTGGGGAGTTCAGTGTGTGTGGGTGTGAGGGCAATGGCAAGATGGCTGACAGTGGTGTCCTGCTGTTGGTTGGTGTGCAGTTCCCAGCATGCCCTTGTGCTCCCCACAGCAGTAGCCAGTGTCAGCCATCTTGTGAGTCCTTCTCCACTCCCTGTGATGTGAGCATGGTTCAGGGTGGTGTTGATGGGCCAGTTGTGAGGATGACCAATATCTGTGACTGCCACTCCCATCATGCTATTGCCTCCACCCCACTTCCCAGCATTCCCATACTTACTTGCTTTTGTGGGGAGTTCAGTATGTGTGGGTGTGAGAGCAATGGCAAGATGGCTGACAGAGGTGTCCTGCTGTTGGTTGGTGTGCAGTTCCCAGCATGCCCTTGTGCTCCCCACGACACAGCAACAGTGTCAGACATCTTTGATGGGCCTTTCCACTCTCTGTGGGATGTGCATGCGTGAGTGTGAGCTTGCTGGGCCATGTGGTGGGGGATGTAGAGCTGTGACTACGACTCCCATCATGCTATTGCCTCCACCCCCTTCCCAGCATGCCCATGCTTCCTTCCTTTTGACTCTGCTTCCCTGTGGGGTGGGCTGGCTGTGCTGACAGGATGGCTGGGAGTGTTGTCCTGGCAGTTGTTTGGCTAAAAGTACCAAGAGTGTCCCTGTGCTTCACACAACATAACCCAGGGTGGTGGTTCTTTGTGGGATCTTGAGTTAGGATGGGAGGCATTGCATTCTACCAGGTGGGTTCTGTGGAGTTTGTGTTGAGGGGGTGTGTGAGGGGAGGTGCTTGTGACTATGGTCAGTGCTGCAAGTCCTCCTTCCCACCCAGCCAGCCAGATATCCCACCATGGAACGTGCTTGCATTGCAGGGAGTGGAAGTTGTCTCTCAGGATGTCAGTCAGTGGTGTCCTGCTGTTTGTTGGTGCACAGTTCCCAGCAGGGCCTTGTGCTCCCCGCAGCAGTAGCCAGTGTCAGCCATCTTGTGAGTCCTTCTCCACTCCCTGTGATGTGAGCATGGTTCAGGGTGGTGTTGATGGGACAGTTGTGGGGGTGACCAATATCTGTGACTGCCACTCCCATCATGCTATTGCCTCCACCCCACTTGCCAGCATTCCCATACTTACTTGCTTTTGTGGGGAGTTCAGTGTGTGTGGGTGTGAGGGCAATGGCAAGATGGCTGACAGTGGTGTCCTGCTGTTGGTTGGTGTGCAGTTCCCAGCATGCCCTTGTGCTCCCCACAGCAGTAGCCAGTGTCAGCCATCTTGTGAGTCCTTCTCCACTCCCAGTGATGTGAGCATGGTTCAGGGTGGTGTTGATGGGCCAGTTGTGAGGGTGACCAATATCTGTGACTGCCACTCCCATCATGCTATTGCCTCCACCCCACTTCCCAGCATTCCCATACTTACTTGCTTTTGTGGGGAGTTCAGTATGTGTGGGTGTGAGAGCAATGGCAAGATGGCTGACAGTGGTGTCCTGCTGTTGGTTGGTGTGCAGTTCCCAGCATGCCCTTGTGCTCCCCACGACACAGCAACAGTGTCAGACATCTTTGATGGGCCTTTCCACTCTCTGTGGGATGTGCATGCGTGAGTGTGAGCTTGCTGGGCCATGTGGTGGGGGATGTAGAGCTGTGACTACGACTCCCATCATGCTATTGCCTCCACCCCCTTCCCAGCATGCCCATGCTTCCTTCCTTTTGACTCTGCTTCCCTGTGGGGTGGGCTGGCTGTGCTGACAGGATGGCTGGGAGTGTTGTCCTGGCAGTTGTTTGGCTAAAAGTCCAAATAGTGTCCCTGTGCTTCACACAACATAACCCAGGGTGGAGGTTCTTTGTGGGATCTTGAGTTAGGATGGGAGGCATTGCATTCTACCAGGTGGGTTCTGTGGAGTTTGTGTTGAGGCGGTGTGTGAGGGGAGGTGCTTGTGACTATGGTCAGTGCTGCAAGTCCTCCTTCCCACCCAGCCAGCCAGATATCCCACCATGGAACGTGCTTGCATTGCAGGGAGTGGAAGTTGTCTCTCAGGATGTCAGTCAGTGGTGTCCTGCTGTTTGTTGGTGCACAGTTCCCAGCAGGGCCTTGTGCTCCCCACAGCAGTTGCCAGTGTCAGCCATCTTGTGAGTCCTTCTCCACTCCCTGTGATGTGCGCATGGTTCATGGTGGTGTTGATGGGACAGTTGTGGGGGGGCAATATGTGTGACTGAAACTCCCATGATGCTATTGGCTACACTGACTTGGCCAGCATACACAGAATTCCTTCCTTTCAGTGGTCTTCACTGTGTGTTGGTGTTGTTGTGGTGGCTACATGTCTGGATGTGTTTGTTAGTTCTATTTGTGCCACTGCCTAGCTGTAGTTGTAGTTGTATTTGTACATGTGATGGCACGGTTGGATGTAACTTTTTTGATGGCATGTGTTGTGTTTATCTGACTGGCATACACATTTTGGGATGATTCTGTTCTGGTTGCTGTGTAATTGCTATGAGTGCATGGTTTGACTCTCCCCTTGACAGTGATGTGTGTGTGTTTTGTGGCAGAATATTGTGTACATTTGTTGTGTACTCACCAGGCTCTGGGATGTTCTCTAGTCCATATACGCTCACTGGCGGAAGGATGGCCCGCACCTTCTCCTCCCAGGGCCTGAGGTATACTGGCTTGGCAGGAGGGCCACTGCCGGTGTATTGGCTCAGGAGGTAGTCTTTCTTGAGCAGCTCCCGGACCCTCCAGCGCACGTCATACCACCTGTTCTGGATGTCGGTCTTTGTGCGCAGACATGGTGATTGTGCGTTCACCCTGTTGATGATCCTCTCCTACATCTTGGTTTTCTGGGAGATGGGGGTCTGTTGGACCAGTGCGCGAAACAGCTGTGGCTCTACCCTGAGGATCTCGTCTACCAGGACATCCAATTCACAATCTAGGAACTTGTGATTCTTCTTGGGGGGCATGGTGATGGGTGGTGATGGTGAGTGATGTGTGTGTTGGTGTGCAGGTGAGGGTGTGTGAGTGTGTGTTTTGCTGGGTGTATGTGAGGTAGGTATTTGTTGGTGTGCTGATGGTGTGTGGCTTGTGTGAGGGATGAGCTGTGGGTGTGTGGTTGCTGTCTCTTGGGTGCTGGCAGTGGAATGGCATTTGCAAAGGATCATGGTTGTGATTTGTGTCCTTTATATGGGTGGAGTTGTGGGTGTGTATTTGTTCTCTGTCCCCACCCCCCCCAGTATTTATTGGCTTTGTAATTGCTTGTTTGGCCTTTTTTTGTTTGATTTTTCCTTTGTACTGTCTGTGCATGTTGGAAACGTTGTTGTGACCGAGTCGGACCCTGCATTTGTCTCGTACGGTGCTCTCCGTTTCGTTCACGCTGTGTTTGTGCAGTTTTCTATGCTGCGTACGCGTCGGTCGCGGTGTTTTGTGTTGCTTCGGCTCGGTTTTGTATGCGTGTCGGTCGTGCGGCTTGTCCTCCGTCCGACTCGGTCGTGGTTTTTGCGCCTTGCATCGTACTTTGCGGTTTGGAGTTCGCGTGTACGTTTCGGTCGGATTTGTTCCGGGTGCGTGTCGGTCGGTTCGATTCGCGTGTTTTTCCGGCCGGATTGCTGTTTTCCGTGCGGCTCGGTCGTTCGGCTAGGTTCTGTACGTGTCGGTCGGATTTTGCACGCTTTGCATCGTACTTGGCGTGTCGGGCGCCACAGGTACGTGTCGGTCGGTATAATTTCCGGCTCCGAGTCGGTCGGTGCTTTTTCCGGCCCGAATCGGAATCGACCCCTAAATATTTATCTAATGATTTTTTTACTTTAATTTGTATTTTCTATATTTTTGAAAAAAATTGTTTAATCAAAAATGACTTTTTTTGGTTGTTATAGTGTTTTAAAAAATATATATATATATTTATTTTATTATACTTATACATAATATATTAATATTTTAAGATTTTTTTTGACACAATATTAAATTGCGATTTTCATTATTGTTCTGTACATATTTTTGTGTCAAATTTGTAACATATTTTGGGAGAAATTTTATATTTAAGTTTCAATGTTAAATTATGTATTTACTTTTTTAGGTCGTAATTTAAATTATTTTAACTGTTTTACATTTTTATATTTATTTCCAATGTTGTAAAAATGAAAAATATAAACAAAATATATTTATAACTATATATATTTATTGTAGATTAATTACCAGTTTTATATTAAATGTATGAATAATTTATAGCTTTTTACTTATTTATTATATATAAAATATATGTGTTTTATGTTTGATTAAAAAAAGAAAAAATTATATGTTTATTTGATTATTATTGCTTCAAAGTGTATTAAAAATGTAAATGCCTTTAGTGTTGCAACCCTCCCTCTAAATGGCTCAGATTGAAGTGGGAATAGTAAATGTCACTCCATTTGTGTCCAAAATCTTCCCCTAAATGGCTTAGATTGGAATGTGAATATTAAATGTGGAGAACTTAATGCCCAACATCTTCATCTAAATGGCTAAATTGGAGTGGGAATTGCAAATGTCACCCCCTCCTAAATAGGTTGGATTGGAGTGGGAATAGCAGTGTCTCTACTTTAGTGTCCAACATTTTCTCCTAAATGGCTTAGATTGGTTTGAGAATAGTAAATGTCACCCCTTTACTGTCTAAAACCCTTCACTTGGGTTAGAACAAAGTGGTAATAGTAAATGTGACCCCTTTTGTGTCCAACATCTTCCCTTAAATGACTTGGGGGCCTATTACGATGGCGGGCGGAGGCACCACCGTAGTGCTGGCAATGGCAGAAAATGCCATTTTCCGCACGCCAGCAGCGGTCTCCACGCCCGCCATATTAGTATGGTCAAACACAGCCCATTTCCCGTGCGACGCAAACCTCCAGAAAAATGCGCCCGCCACCGCGGCGGTGGTAGCCAATGGAGACCCACCGCCGCTCGGAATGACGTCCTGACCGCCGTACAAATCAGGATGCCCCAAACAGCCAGTCGCACCGCAGCGGAAAAACCTCCCAACCAGAGACGGCGGAAGCACTACAGCGGAGCGCAAATCCTGATTCCCAGTCCCATCCGCCCGGTCCCGAGCGCAATGGATCCAGCTCTACACGTCTTCTTGGCGCTGTACCTGATACACCACCAGCAACTCATGCACCGTCGCGGACGTCGCCACAGGTACGCAATAACACAACTCCGCACACAACAACAACACACAACTCATGGACAGATATAGGGTTCCTGTGCACACCAGACACCATGGTGGGGACAGGAACACATCCAGAAGTGTACCCACACATGTCCTACCTCTCACCAAATCACCCCTCCGCATCCAGGTCACCCACCAACCGCGATCTTGATGTAATGTCCCGGTCACGTCACCTCAGCAGTGAAGACGCGGGAAAACATGCGCACAAGGCAGAAGGCAGGGCCAGCGCAAGGCATGGGCAGTGCACAAAGACCATAGGGCCACACCTCCAGCTTCCATACAATAGGCCCCCACCCCAAACATGAAGGGACATGCCATGTGCCAACCCTGTGCTCCCCCATGCACAATAACCAGCCAGGTGAACCCACACCCTGCACCACACACAAAACAACTAGGGAGACAGCACAGCAGGTGGGGCTGCAGAGGAACACACAGCACAGAAGCATAGGGCCAGGGCAACCCACACACCACACCTACATCACATTCATAGCAAGGAAACAGAGTCCAAGCACAAAATCAACACTCATACAGATAAGTAACAATCACTGAACTGTACACACAGCCTGCCAAGTCACACAGACATACCCCACACTGACACACAGCCACATACACAGACCAGATGTCAGCAGTAATGGAGGACAACAAATAGGAAATCTAAAGTGAGGTGCACACAAATGGTAGGCCAAGGAGCTAACCACTAAGCATGTGTACACCACATGCAAGAGAAGGAACATATAACAACACCCTCAGCCCATCCAATCACACATGGCTGGCACTGTGAGTGAAGTCAAACCACAGTCACCTCAGTGCAACAACTCATGGAGACAGCAAGGCAACCCATGGACAGGCACAGGGATGAAAGGAAGGGTCTGAAGTCCAACAGTGAACAGCCACATATCTGCATCCAACTACCTGACAGGTGTATGTCAGCAGCACAACACACAGGGCCCATTGTAACACCCCATGACTGTCAAACACAAGTAGGAACCTTCACACATACCCAACCCCCACCCCCTCACACCTGCAGCACACAACACCAGTGTCCAACACACAGAAGGGTGCCAATAATGTCCAGTCAACACACTGACAAACAACCACACTCCCTGGGGGGTATCCACAAACATCACACACACACCCAGGGATGCCTGAACCAATGCTTGCACAAAACCAACAGCCAAACACAAAACTCCATTACAACACACACAGAAGTACAACCAGACCAGACCTGACATGTGCAGCAAAACTGTGGGAAGGCAATGTGAGCCCAGACAGAACAGGAGTACACAACCTCATCAGTCAGGAACATTGCACTGACAACATACCACAACACACACAAGAAGTGCATCACCATAAAACAATCATGGACACAAACTGGGAGAAATGGGCCTACAATGATACACATACAGACATACCACACCACCTATAAAGTCAACATGGTGTCATAATGTACCACATGCTTGCACATGTACAATAATGACAACTGACAACTCAAATATGAGAGGAGAAAACACCCAGGACGCACCCAAATCAATCACAGGAACAAGAATAGCCCTAAGTGGATGTGACAGACACACAAGTAATGCACACTACACTGGCAAGACACAAGTGACTGAAAGACAACACACCAACAAAACACACACACTGACATGCAAATACAACAACACACACAGAGCACCTGTTAGCTGCAATACACAACACAGCCCAAACACTGCCCACATCCACATCAAACACACAACAGATGCACATGCCAATACATC
This sequence comes from Calotriton arnoldi, assembly GCA_963921515.1. Lineage (NCBI taxonomy): Eukaryota > Metazoa > Chordata > Amphibia > Caudata > Salamandridae > Calotriton > Calotriton arnoldi. The sequence continues at coordinate 308,377 of CAWUFW010003047.1, forward strand.
ACATTGCAAGCACAGCAGGACATCAGGGGATGCACACCAGGCAAGGACAAGGCAACATCCACCGCAGCACTGCATGCACGACAAGCAGTGTGTGCACACTAAACATACCAGTTCCACAGAGATATCAGTGACACACCATGAACACCCACAACACCAATCAGCACAGCACACAGACAACATCACACTCAGGAAGTGAAGCAGTACCTCAGCAAACACAGATACAGCTAACCCAACACCCACAAATGCACAAGTCTGGGACACCCAGGTGAAAACAACATGACCAGAGGACTGTGCAGCACAAACAGTTGAACTGCATCTGAGCAACCATGGCTGCAAAACAGTATCAGAAAATCACATATAACCAATAGGGAAACTGTCATGAGTGGCACATTGGTCCTGTGCACAGATCAGCAACACAAACCATAGTGTAACAAATGAAGTAATGGGGAGGCACACACACTGCCAACACAAGGGGACAGCTGACCTGAGAGTGAAGTGTTGTGTACGTCAGTAGTGGACATGGCAGGAGTGCAGACTCACAATGGGTAGGCATCAGAAGCACAGATAGGGGATGGCATGACTCCACACCCCACATGCCATACTGGAGGCAAAAAAGCACCAAGTGACAGCAATGCATGAGAAAGCACACCCACAATGTCAGTGTGTCCGAGCAGGTCTGCACAGTGACCACAATGAGTATCAAGACACATGCTGATCACCAAAACACAACACTGAATTGCCAGTCACACACCCTGCATACCCACAATTGCCACCAACAACAATTTGGAATCCCCCAGAAGTGCAAGGACACACCAACACACTGCACAGTGCACAACCTACAACTTACACATGTGCACACAATCACAAACATAGGGCTGACCAATCAAACAAACAGGCACTCAAATCCTGGCTGACACGTGTGCAGTTGACATTGCAGGGGCACAAACACATCAACACTACCGACAAAGTCACCCCCTTCACACTGCACAGTTCTTGACCACCCAAGTGCACACATAGAAATCAACCCATGTGACTAGGATGACTGGCCATCACAAGATGGCCATACACCAACACTGCTGTGCACACATCAAGTAAGATCACACATACATGATGACCCTGGCCATCCTGCCTGCAATCCTGTGGATAGAATCCCACCTTGTGCTGTCAGTGCATACAAACATGACATGTGTACAACATAGCCAACCTGACAAAAGAATCATCACAACAGTAGTCCATCACAAACCACCATCATTACACCCCCAAGCCTCACAGTCAACAAGAACTGAAGTGCCAGTCACCCCTGTAAAACCCTCAAAAAGTGAGAAAAGCCATTGGCAATGTTGAAGTGGCATACAGAGCATGTGTCACAGTAAACCATACCCACACAGAAAACCCTTTATTCAGCAAGGACACTGACAAAACAGACAACAGGAGTAACTGTCTTTATTCACATATTACACAGATAGGCACCAATAGTAGACAACAGCAAAGCCAGTGGCCAGCACAAAGTGCATATGAGGTACATGAGAAGCGGCACAGGGAAGGGGCAAACAGCAGTGAACATCAAGGCCAGTGGTCAATCCAAGGTGCAGATGAGGCACATGAGAAGCTGCACAGGGAAGGGGCAAACAGCAGTGAACATCAAGGCCAGTGGCCAGTCCAAGGTGCAGATGAGGTACATGAGAAGCTGCACAGGGAAGGGGCAAACAGCAGTGAACATCAAGGCCAGTGGCCAGTCCAAGGTGCAGATGAGGTACATGAGAAGCTGCACAGGGAAGGGGCAAACAGCAGTGAACATCAAGGCCAGTGGCCAGTCCAAGGTGCAGATGAGGTACATGCGAAGCTGCACAGGGAAGGGGCAAACAGCAGTGAACATCAAGGTCAGTGGCCAGTCCTAGGTGCAGATGAGGTACATGAGAAGCTGCACAGGAAAGGGGCAAACAGCAGTGAACATCAAGGCCAGTGGCCAGTCCAAGGTGCAGATGAGGTACTTGAGAAGCTGCACAGGGAAGGGGCAAACAGCAGTGAACATCAAGGCCAGTGGCCATTCCAAGGTGCAGATGAGGTACATGAGGATCTGCACAGGGAAGGGGCAAACAGCAGTGAACATCAAGGCCAGTGGCCAGTCCAAGGTGCAGATGAGGTACATGAGAAGCTGCACAGGGAATGTGTGTGACTGTACCCTGCCATGGTCAGCAACACAGTCAGGGGGCTAACAATGGGCAGTCCAGGCACCGCTGTGGGAGAGACAGGTGTGTGAGGGGGACATCCACTCAGACTTGGCTGTCAGTTGGACTGGGAGGTGGCTGAGTGTCAGGGACATTTGGAGGACTGGACCGGGGAGAGAGAGTCACAGCAGAGGTACAGCCATCAGTGGCTTGTGAAGCCGGAGGGCTGCTTGGACCAGGTGGTGTGGTGGCACGTGAAGGTGGAGTCATGCTGCCGTGAGACACAGTGTGGGTGGGAGATTGTGGAGGGGTGCCTTTCCACTTCTTGGGGATTATAAATGGCTTCCCTGTCTTGGTATTAGTGGTAATTGGGGCAGACACAACAGGCACACTCACCACCAAAGCTGCATCAGGTGCAGACGGTGGCACTCCCTCTGGGGACATGCTGGATCCAGCGGTACGCTTGGCCTGGCCTTGCCTTTGCCCCTCCATCCGCTGTTTACCAGGTGTCCCCCCTACAGTGCCCTCCTTTCCCTGCTTCACAGGGCTCGGGATGGGATTTAAGGTCGTGGGTGAATCAGCCGTGGAGCTCTTCTTATGTGTACTCTTAGCAGGCACCAGCTTCTCAGCGGGCACGGAAACTGTCTGCTTGTGTTTGTGGCCCACTTTTGGGACAGGACAGTCCTTGGCTGGGGATGCCTGTGAGGCATGTGAGCCTGAGGCCTGCTTCTTGGCTTTATGGCCCTGGGTGTCGCCTGACGGGCTTTTGCCTTTGCGCTCTGGGGTGGCTTTACTTTTCTGTGGGGATGGTGTCTGCACCCTGGACCACTTTGGCTGCTGCTGCTGTGTGCTGCGTGTGCGGTATCTTGCCCTTGAGCTCTGTGGTGTGTGGTCACTATCGTCAGATGTAGCCACTGGCAGGGGGGTGCACAAAGGGACTGGAGCTGGACTCTGTGACTGTGCAAGCTGAATGGCTGTTGTCACTACGGAGGACAAAGCTTGGACAGTCCGGTGTAGCCCACCCACGTCTGAATGAATGCCCTCCATGAAAGCAACGACCTGTGCCAATTTTTTGTCGTGGTCTAGGAAGGCGTTGATGAGAGTTGTCTGGCCCACACACAGCTGGCGCAAAAGGTCCACAGACTCAACACTGAGGGCAGCAGGGGAGACAGGGGCAGGGGCAGCGGTGCCTGGGGTGAAGGACACTCTTCCCTTCTTACTGGTGCAAACACGGCCAGCACAAGTGGAAGTAGGTGGGAGGGTGGGCGCTGGACGCTGTGTGGTGGAAGAGGAGGCAGAGTTCCCGCTCCCTGTGCCCGCCAACAGAGATGTGTCACCGCTGGCGTCAGATGACGTTGAGGTTGGTGTCTCTAGCTGTGATTCCTCAAGCAGACTCCTGTCCCCCTCCGAGGTGGTGGTAACATCAGTGTCACTGTGCTCGTGTGTAGCAGTCATGCTGGATGCCTCACCACTGGTGTCTGTCCCCTGTCCTTCCGTGCCCACGGGAGATGCTGCATGAGAGAGAGAGATGTAGGGTCAGTTCATTGGCATCCACACAACCATCAATAGCAAGCAAAGCACTAAACAAGATAATGATGTCTCCATGTTGCACACCACCTGGTGCAGTAACATTGTGCAACCTTAATTTTGAATTTGAATTTAGCGTGTTATCAAGCAAACGTGGCATAAGTGAGCCATGTGATGACCACACAGACAAATTGCCTGCCGGTGGATCTGTTTAACCAGACACACAAATACCTCTGAGCACACCTAGGGCCCTGAGGGGGGCAAAGATGTACCTCCCAACATGTTGCCACTCTCACATCTGGAGGGAGCAGAAGGGGACAACACAGATACAGACTACAACATAACAGTCCACAATGGCCATGAGCACATTCTATCCACCATGTCGTACTTTGGGGCCCAAATACAGTTGCACATTGGTGTCAGATATTTTAGTCCCCACAATTCTGAGGTCTGGCAATGCACACATTGATGAAAGCACACTCGGATGATGCACACTGCCGTTCCCTTCCATGGGATTTCCATGACTACCCCAATGCAGACGATGCCAGTAGGCCACGACTCAGAATACAATGTCAGGGGCCATTACCACAATGACATGAGAAAGTACAGGTAGGGAAAACGCATGACAGCTGCACCCAACACAGAGGCCACTTACAAGCCACTGCATCACACTACCAACATCACCGGGCACAGCGGTGGGCCAGGCTGTGAACACATGCAGCCACTCACAACCAAAGTCACCCTTCCCAGAATTCTCACCCCCAGCTTGCTGCTGATGCTCCTTCAAACGTGCATCCAGCTCAGGCTGTGTCACAGCTAAGATGCGGGCCATCAGTGGTGTCATGCTCCTGTGCGCCAACCTGCCAGTCCGAGGGATCAGCCCCAGCGTCATCTCAGCCACGTTCTTGCTCAGCCGGCAGATGTCATCCCACCTCTTGCGACAGTGCGTGCGCCGTCGGTTGGAGACACCCAGATCCCGGACCTTGCGTGCAATGGCCCTTCACACAGCCTTACGCTGGTGGACTTTGAGCTGCAGGCATGGGAGACAAGAGGGGAAAAACAGGGCCACAGTGTCATGTACCACTATCTCACAGTACAGGAGCATGATACTAACTCATCACAACTTCACCGATATGTCTAGCAGAGACGATAATGCTTCTCACATGGTACATTAGCATGGGAGACCATACGCAAATGCATGCAGGTATGAGCGTGGACACAGTACATGCCCATCTCATACACATGCAGGATGCCAACACAGAAAGCTATGTGTAGGCTGCCCACATCTACTGTCCATTTTGAGGGTGAGCAAGACATACATGACATTTCAATATATGTTCAGGGGAAGACTCACTGTGTCCAACACTGCGCAGCCCTCAATGTCCTTGCCCTGTGAATGGCTCACTGTGTCATGGAGGTCACATTGAGGGACATGATCCTACAAACCCACACCCTCTCACAGGGCCTGTTGTGTGCAATCTATAGGGCTGAGATGGCTCTTTGATGGAGAGTCCTGGAAAAAACACACATGTGACACTCTGTACATTCAGTGATGTTTCCTTGCCTGCTTGGGCAGTGACTGTGCAGGCCAGGTGTGATCACACTGAGGTCCAACGTGGGGCATCAGAAATGTCACATGAATGGACAATTTGAGAGTGTGAACAGTGACTGCACATGCCAGTCTGTACACAGGTTGGGTGAAATGGAAGGGGCTGTGCACAATAGTATGGCAATCAGCTGTGTCATAGGTGAATGACCACCAAGAGTGTCACCCTCGGGTATTGACGTCCTGAGCATAGTGCTGTACTATGGATGATGCCAATTTTGAGTCAGACACAATTCCATCACTACCCTCTGGACGAAAAGCCTTGCTAAGGCCACAGATGAGCCTGTAAAGGACATCAGGGACCCACACAGCCATTCACACAAGCAATTACTGTCCTGACTCCTGCATTACCAACTTGCTACGTCACTGTATGGCTGACAAGACAATACATGTCCCTCCAGTTCTGATGTTCAGGCAGGGAAACGTGTGAAATAGGCTACACACCCCTTTCACCTGGTGGGTGACAACATGCTAGGCAGTGCATGACACAAACCCACACTCTCAGGCACATACTGCACCACATCAACGTCATGTGTGCACCCCCTGCACTCTCACTTCCACTCTGAAACACTTACCATGACATTTGGAGCACCATATAGCCTCCCATACTGTGTGGGCACCTCGTCCACCAGGACCTCCAGCTCCTCTGTGGTTAAGGGACTGGCACGGAGCTTCTCAGTCCTTGCCATCACTGTGTCCAGGAGGCAGGAGCAGCAGCAGTTGGTGGTGAGGGGTGGCAGGCAGCAGGTTCTGGAGACAGGAGCAGCAGCAGTTGGTGGTGAGGGTTGGCAGGCAGCAGGCTCTGGAGACAGGAGCAGCAGCAGTTGGTAGTGAGGGGTGGCAGGCAGCAGGCTCTGGAGACAGGAGCAGCAGCAGTTGGTGGTGAGGGGTGGCAGGCAGCAGGCTCTGGAGACAGAAGCAGCAGCAGTTGGTGGTGAGGGTTGGCAGGCAGCAGGCTCTGAAAGCTGTGGAAATGTGAGGCTCTCGCCCACATATATATCGCCCCCTGGGGTAATTTCAGTGGTTCTAAGCTTCTGCAATTGGTGTTTCAGATCAGCCTTTTTCAAATTCATCCAATGACCGCCACCGCGGTGGTGGAGCACGCCTACCGCGATTTTAAAAATAGCATTAGGCTACCGCGATTGCGCTTCCCATTGGCTGTAAGGCAATGTTCCATGGCGGTGAGACACTGCAGGGGACAGGCAGTAGCTACCGCGATATGTGTGCCATGCCTTGCTGAGAATGACCGGGATTTGGGTGGCGGAGCATGCCAACTGCCATTTGGCCATGTGTATATGCCAGACACTACTGCAATTGTGGCTGGGGCATTGGCGGTGACACACCGCAGGGGACAGGAGGTAGCCATCGCGATATGTGTGCCATGCATTTGAGGCAGTGACCGTGATTTCGGTGTCAGATCACCTTGACAGCACTTATGGACACGTCATGCAGTGTGAATGGCCAAAGGCAAGTCCTACACAGTGCACAGTAGACGCATGGTTCATGGCACAAGTTGTGCACTCAATGCCCATTTGACCTTTACCCCACTGCTGACTGCACATGCCATGTTGTTGTATATGTTTAGGAACATTGGCATGTACTCACTCACATGTCACTTGTGATTTTCTGGGCATGTACACAGAACAGTGTTGTGATGGACTCTACAATGGGTACACATGTTAATGTGTGAAAGGGCTGAGCAACTTACAGTGATGAATGTCTCACTACAGAATGTGCAGATTTGACTGACTACTTTTCCTGGCTCATGCACATACTTGTCAATAAACGCACAGTGTTGGGTCATTGTGTGGTTGATGTGTGCCCTGTGTGACTTACACAAGAAGGTGTGGCAGTTACAGCAGCTATGTAGGAGACAGTAGTATTGCAGTTTCACACATATGCTTTTGGTACTACTCTCTGGGCTGCCCATGAAAGATGTGGTCATGTCTCTTTGTGCATTCACATGTTCGGATATTGTTTGTGAGATGCTAGCTGTGTGAAAAGTGGACAGGTGTACGGATGGTGTATCTGAAGGTGTCCCTACAAGTAGGTTGTTTTGTTAGGTGTACTGTGATGCTAGTCATTGTTTCCGTTGTGTCAGTCAAAACGTAAGATGTCAGACACATCTCCTGGTGTATTGTGTTGACATGTGTCCTCTTTCATCTCACCTAGGAGGAGACCAAATCTGCATCGTCCCTTCACAGTGCTGGCAGACATGGAGGATGAGGAGGTAATACGGAAATTCCGGCTGGATCGAGACACCCTCCAAGACCTATGTGCTATGTTGGAGCCCCACCTGCAGCCTCGCAGGACATATCCGGGTGCTTTCACAGCAACGTCGAAGGTGATGGCGGCCCTGCATTTATTTGCTTCTGGATCTTTCCAGCACACGGTGTCCAGCGCAGGTGGGATGTCACAACCTATGTTCAGTATGGTGCTACGGGATGTCCTGTCCGCTATGATGATCTACAAGGACAGATATATCCATTTCCCCAGGAGGCATGAATTGGCGCCTGTGAAGGGCGATTTTTATGCACTTGGGCACATCCCCAATGTTGTTGGTGCCATTGACTGCACACATGTTGGCCTGGTTCCACCACAGGCACGGGAGCACATCTACAGGAATAGGAAACATTTCCATTCCATCAATGTGCAGGTGGTGTGCCAGGCCGATATGATCATCTCACACGTCTGTGCAAAATGTCCTGGCTCCGCCCATGACTCGTACATCATACATAACAGCATTGTGCCACAGCTGATGGATAATCTGCTTCCAGAGTGTGCATGGATTGAGGGTGAGTACGCAGTGTCAAGTAGCGTGCTGTGTGTGTGACATGCTGTCCTCTGCCACAGTTGTATTACAAAGTTGGTCTGTATATCTCCCACCTAGGTGATTCTGCATATCCCAACCGTCCTTGGTTGCTGAGCCCACTGCGAAATCCCAGGACCCCAAGTGAAGTCCGCTACAATGATGCCCATGGGAGGACACGTTGTGTGGTGGAACGTACTTTTGGGCTCCTGAAGTCAAGGTTTCGCTGCCTGGACAGGACCGGAGGTGCATTGATGTACTCGCCCAAAAAGGTGTGTCAGATTGTGGTTGCTTGCTGCATGCTCCACAACCTGGCCTTGCGCAAGGAGATCCCCCTGCTCCTGGACGCTGATGATCAGCCGAGGCCCCCGCCTGCAAACCAACCCATGTCCAGTGACGAGGATAGTGGAGAGGAGGAAGGTGTCGACCTGCGTCAACAGCTCATCAACCGCTACTTCACTTGAAGCTGAGTGACAATGTACAACAGACCCATTGTCTGCTGATGTTGTTGTTGGTGAAAAGGTCTATGTGAGCTTTGTGACTGCAGCCTGTTGTTGACTCAGTGCTGGCTGCCAACGTTTCTTGGACAGGGTAGCTTGGCACAGTTCTAGGATGTCTATGTTGGTACTGTTGCTCATTGTGATGTGTGCATGGTGGAGTACCTTGATGACAGGTGTTGTGTGATGGCTGTGATGCCAACTCGTGACTAGTGAATATTGTTATGTTGTGTTTTTCCAGGTCCCATCAGCCTCTCCTTGCCTACAAACAATCCGTGCTCCTGGTACATTGTACTCATGGTGAACATTGCATATCCTGTGGTTAAAACACGGAGCAGACACAACAACATTGGTGTGTAAGGAGTGTTTATTTACAATGGGTACATGTGACAATGGAGTGCATATTTACCAAAAGGTGAATGGTGAAGCAATGAGTTGTCAGTGATGGAAGATGAGACAATCAAGTAGTCACCACATAGATGTGGTGACCCAGTCCAACAGACGGATGACATTCACATGGCAGTGTGGGGAAGGACAGTCTACGAAGTCTATGGCAGGGTGAAGAGGGGTGCCATCATGGCTGGCTCCTTGACTGGCGTTTGGCAGTTGCTTTGCCACGGGATACTCCCAGGGATTTCTTAGGACGGCCCCTTGATCATTTGGCAGGGGGGGCCTCTGCTGCAGGGCCAGTGGGGTCTGAGGAGTCCCCCCTCTCTGTGGCAGCAGGGGAGGGTGTGGAACTGTCATCCTGCGGGCCACCGGAGGGAGGTGGAGGTGTTGTTTGTGCCGCAGGCCTGGCCCTCAGTACCGTCACTAGCTGGCCCAAGAGGTCCACGATTTGGCCCATGCGGGTGTCTATGGACCTCAGCAGCAGGCGGAGCTTGCGGGAATCTTCCTGAGCCTGGCCCATTTGTCCCTGGGCCCGTTCATAGGCCCCAATGACTCTGGTGATGTTGTCCAGGGCTTCGGTCCCAGTGTCCATTTGGCTCAAACTCCTCCTTGCCCTCCCATCTGCCCTGCTGTGACGGACCTGTTGCCTCACCACTGCATGCACCTGCATACTCTCCCTGAACTCCTCTGTTGTTGGGGTGGGGTGGTCATCCTCTGGGGCAGGGGGAGTGTTGCAGGCAGCACTGGTGGTTGTGGTGGTGGTTGTGGTGGTGGAGGCCGCACAGGTCGTTCCAGCAGGGGTCAGCGTGGTTGTTGTTGTTGCTGATGTGGTGGTGGGGGGGACAGTGGTGACCTGGGACCTGTTGCGCCCTGGCATGCCAGATGGGCCGGCTTCAAGCTCTGCATCCTCAAAAGCCATGGAGTCATCATCAGTGAGTCCATGTTCCAGGGGTGGAGGCTGGCTCTGCAGGTTGGTGTTGTCATCCTCTGCAGTCAGTCCTTGGTCACCTGTGGGCAGAGGGGAAATGGTAACTGACGGGCACCCCTCAGGCTTGTTGTTCAATGTATCTTATTTACAGGTCATGCAACACACAGTTTACTAGTTTGCACATTGCATGTCTGCACAGTAAGGTGCATCTTGACATGATGTGGAGGTACATACATTAATATTCAACAGTGTGACATGTCAATGGATACCATGCCCCATGTGCAAATTTTGAGATTACGAGGACATGTTGTCATCTGTCAACTGGCGGCTATACGACTTGATGTGCGGCATCTTTGCTGATTACTCTGCCTGGCATGCGTTACATCTGCGCATGAACTAGCCATTGTCATCTCATGCATACCTTTGTCATGTCCTGTACTTTGATTTATTTTTTCTACAGACCATGCTTGCTTTGTTTTCATATGGTCCTTCAAGCTCAGCCCACATGGATCTTACAGGTGGCATTCAGTGCTGTACATGTCTGGGCCCGGATTCACTTCAACATGGTATTTGGTGAGTCAAACCTTTATTTCTGTGCCAGTTCAATACGCTTAGCTGTCTGCACACTGTAATTTGATATTGTATCTGTGTCAATTTTGTTGGGATGTGAGGGCTGGTGATGTCATATGGCTCCATGCTTTTGGGAAGGATTGGTGGTGTGCATGCACTGTCTACTTACCTGTTCAGTTGTCACATTGGGGTGAAGTTTCTAACACATCTCTCTGGCTGTGTGTTTAAGTGCTACTTCCTGCTCAGGGGTGGGACAGGGGTGCCTGGTGGGAGTTGTAGTGCAGGACTCCCAACCCCAAACACCCCTTCCTGTGAAGATGGCTACCTACCTGTAAGTTTGGTTGTTGTTATACGATGGCTGCCACATGCTTCTGGGTGGGTGTGGAGTGCTACATCCTGCTCAGGGGTGGGACAGGGGTGCCTGGTGGGAGTTGTGCAGGCCTCCCACCCCCAAACAGCCCTCCCTGGGAAGATGGCTACCTACCTGTTAGGTCAAGGTGAACAATGCAATGGCTGCCACATGCTTCTGGGTGTGGGGGGAGTGCTCCATCCTGCTCAGGGGTGGGACAGGAGTGTCTGGTGGGAGTTGTAGTGCAGGCCTCCCACCCCAAACACCCCTCCCTGGGAAGATGGCTACCTACCTGTTATGTGAGGGGGAACCTTACAATGACTGCCACATGCTTCTGGGTGGGTGTGGAGTGCTACATCCTGCTCAGGGGTGGGACAGGGGACCTGGTGGAAGTTGTTGTGCAGGCCTCCCACCCCCAAACAGCCCTCCCTGGGTAGATGGCTACCTACCTGTTAGGTCAAGGTGAACAATGCAATGGCTGCCAACATGCTTCTGGGTATGGGGGAGTGCTACATCCTGCTCAGGGGTGGGACAGGGGGCCTGGTGGGAGTTGCTGTGCAGGCCTCCCACCCCTAAACAGCACTCCCTGGGAAGATGGCTAACTACCTGTTAGGTGAAGGGGAACCATACAATGGCTACCACATGTTTCTAGGGGGGGTGCTACATCCTGCTCATGGGTGGGTAAGGGAGACTTTGTGGGAGTTGTTGTGCTGGTTGCCTGGTCACATACAACCCTGTTAATGTTGGCTGCCTTTGGGGTGATTAAGATGGAGTGCATGTTACATCTGTGAGAGCTGTGTTGGGTTTTGTGGTGCACATGAATGCATTTGGGCCTGGGAGGTGTCGCTTTGTAGTTGTGCAAGACAGTACATAGCAGTGTAATGAGAGACATTGTTGGTACTTACAAGCCTCCACTCCCCCGGCTATTCCTGTGAGACTCTCTTGATGCAGTATGACAAGCACCTTCTCCTCCCATGCAGTGAATGTTCTTGGTGGAATGGGAGGGCCACCGCCAGTCCTCTGAGGCAGCTGATGGTTCTTGTTCCTCTTCTTTTTGACGACACTCTTCAGGTCATGCCACCGCTTCATGATTTCCTGTTTGTTGCATGGGGTAGTCCCTACTGCATTGATCTTCTCAACTATCCTTACCCACATTTGTGTTCTGGTGGCTAATGGTATCTGTTGGACGAGGTTACCAAACAATTGTGGTTCTACTCGGATTATCTCATCTACCATGACTGTCAACTCACTGTCTGTGAATTTGGGCATTTTCTGTGGTGACATGGTGTGTGATGTGCAAAGGGGTTGGAGGTGCAGGTGTGTAAGTGATGGTGGTGGTGGTGATGTGTATGGTGTGTGATGTGCAAAGGGGTTGGAGGTGCAGGCGTGGGGGTGGTGGTGGTGATGTGTGTGGTGTGTGTGTGTAGTGATGGTGTGTTGATTTGCCTCTCCTTTCAGCTGTGGTGTTTGGCCCTTCACTTCTGGAGTATTGCAAAGGATTGTTGTCAGGGAAGGGGCTGGTTTTATACTCAGCTATGTGGGTGTGTCAGAATGGGGTATTGCTGTCAGGTGTGTTGTGTGGGTTCTCCTGGGATTTGTAGTTTAGGAGTTGCCATGGGGGTGGGTCATTGGGGTGTGTTATGTGTTTTTGGGGGCGGGGCTAGTTTCCTGTGTGCACTTGCTGGCCTTGTTGTGGGTTTTTTCTGTCGACCGCCATTTTTGTCACGGAGCATCCGCAGCGGTGGCTATGCTACAGCCCTTCCGCCGGCTCTCCCATTCATCACTGTTTGCGACCACGGCAGTCGGGAACTGCGGAACGTACCGCTGTCAAATCGGGGAATCCTAATTTCACGGGCGGTTACTCCGCGTGCCTGGCGGCGGTTTTGGGTGTTTCCGCTGCAAATCCGAGCCTCATGGATGGTTTTTTACTGGCTCTGCCCACTGCGGGCGGGTTTTCGTTGCCTCTTTCCGCCGCGGTCGGGTTTTTATGGCGGTTGATCCTAATCTGACCGCCGGTTTTGCCGCGGTACCAGCGGGCGGTTGATCTCCGCTACCATGGCGGTCGGGGTGGTTTTCCATCCTAATAGACCCCTTAGATTGGACTGAGAGTAGTTATTGTCACCACATGTTTTCCTAAATGGCCGAGATAGGCATGAGAATAGTAATTGTGATCCCTTTATTGTACAACATAACCACTAAAATGTTTTCACTAGAATTGGGATTAATAAATGCAACTATTTTAGTGCATAGCACCTTAAATGCAACATGTTATATTACAATGCAAGTGTTAGATGTAAACGTTTTGTATTGCATTTTTCACATACATCAATCAAATTGTCTTTTTTTAAAGGATAGTAAATGTCACAGTTTTTGATTTTTATAATTTTCTTAATTTAGTTTTAAGTTTTTTATTTGATGCATATGTTAAATTTTTTTTCAACACATATTTATTAAACATAACATAATAAGTTTTTATTATTAGCTTTATAACAATATTTCTTATATTATTTTGAAATATAAAACATGTTTAACATTGATCCACATATTGGTTATAAATCCCTTCCATGGCCCAGGTACACCATTCCCCAGAGCTGGCTCACATGCTGTGTCCCAGGGAGCTCACCCCAGGGACACAACAGTTTCTGTGCTTGCACCAGCGCAGGCAGGGCAACCTGTGTTTGATCTAGCCATGCTAGAGTATTTTCAAAACCTCTGCCACACAGGAACAAACATAAAGTCTGCTCCCAGCCAGCGAGAGCTTAGAAAATGCTCCAGCCAGCAGGGAGCAAACTTTTTATCTGCTTCCCTGTCTGTACTTTTGTGGGCAGGGGAGCAGATCACAAAATAACTCCAGTTCGGAGTGAGCTACATAAGTACCTGCTCCCTGTGGTTGGGAGCAATTCTGGCTCCCACTGCATGCAGGGAGCCAGCTGGAGACATTTTTTCCAGTGAATTTATATATATATATTCATGAAAAAAACAAAGGTTACAGGGACGTTATTGTTAGGCTAACATTTCACTCATACAAAACCAGAGAAATTCAGCCGTTATAGTTAGCTGAGCTATCTATAACTTACGCCCCCGCAATGCACTGCTTATGACCTCACATATTACATCACTCATGAAATGGTCAGTGACATCACTGATGACATCACTGATGACAACACAATTTATGACATCAGTGATGACATCATTCAGTGACTGTGAGTGTTTTTAAGAGGTTTATGGGTGTTAAATATATATACCAAGGTGTATTGGTGAATATGTGGGTGTATGAGTGACTGTACGGATGACTGAGAGAGTGCTTTGCTGATTGTATAAGTGATTGATAAGGTGTCTCAGTGAATGTATGGGTGAGTGAATGGTTGTGTGAATGTGTGTATCTGTCTGTCAGTTGTTGTCTAAGTGGGTGTATGAGTGTGTTACTGGGTATGTAAATGGATATTTTTGTAATTGATTGGTTGTCTGACTACGTCTATGGTTGTCTGGGTGTCTGTGTTTATGGGTGAGGAGGTGTGTGTCTTCTTGTATGGATGAGTGAGTGGGTGAGTCAGTGGCTGTATGGGGTACTGTTGCGTGTGTGAGAAGTTGTATGGGTGAGTGAGTGTCTGTATGACTGTGTCTGTGATTGAGTGCATGTGTCAGTATGGGTGAGTAACTGAGTATGTGAAAGGCAGTATATGTGGGTGACAGGGTATATGAGTGACTGTATGTGTGAGTGAGTGAGTGAGTGAATGTGAGAGTGGCTATGTGGATGAGTGCATGCTTCTGTCAGTGACTATAGCTGAGTGAGTATGTGTTACTACTTAGCCTGGGAGGATTTTGTGCAGCCGCGCTAGGCAGAGTTCCGTGAGCGGGCTGAGTTGCTTGTTCTGCCCATTCGTGTGACATTTATGCCGCACAACAATGCGGAGTGCATGTTCGGGGAACTATCACGCAAACTGTACCATGCAGTCGTGCATGGGCGCATCCATCTTGTTTTCTTCTCTCTGTTATGGTGCTGGGGCCTACTTCACTATTCTGCTTTAATCTTTTCAATCCTTCCTTCTAAAAACTTTTGTTCTGATCTTTCTTATTTATTATCGTTCCCTGTGTCTTGTAAAGTGTATATTTTCTGTTGTTTTCTACTTTTTGTGTGTTTTTTACTGCATTTTGTACTGTGGTTCTATATTACTGCTTTCTAATTTTTTTTACTTCCTTTCTTCTTCCCCTCTCTTACTTTTACTTTCTACATTTTCTTTTATGCCCCCCCCGAGCATCATGGCAGAGAGTGCGACACAGGTAAAAAGGAGCCACCTTCCTTGCGGAAGGCGGCACCCAGAAGGGGTGTAGCCCCGGGCCATGTTTTTGGAGGTGGAGGTGGCAGCTCTTGTTTTTTACGTACAGCGCCACCTCCCCTCCACTCTGGCAGCAGACGGTAGGCCTGGGTCTGGGTACAGGCTCCGGGAGCGTCATCAGTGGTGGGCAAGGGTGCGCTGGGCAATGTATCGGTGTTCTGGGGTCCGGCGCACCCATAACCAAGTGAAGCACAGGTGGTGTGATATCCTGGACCGAGAGCAGGACCTGCTAGACCTGCTATGTGTTGAGGTCACAGGGCTTGGTGAGTAGCTAATTATTATTATTGTGTATTCTATGTTGTTACGAAAATAATTTTTTTCCCAAATAGCAAGAATGCTGCTGCAGTGCTTACATGCAAGTAAGTTACTTTTAAAAATCTTATATTATGTGATTGTTATTCTTCTAGACAGGTGCTCGGCGCTACTAATTGTACTTAGAGTTGTTTGCAACTTTGCGCTCATTTGGGCTGATTATGTAAGATAAGTTACAGAACTTAAGTTAGCTAATGCAGGCTTGAGAGACTCCTTTCCTTTGTCTTGTTACTAAGATAGTGGTAGTTAGTTAGTTACTTAGTATTAGTTAGTAATTTAGCGGCCCGCGTGATGCGTCCTCTCACATGACTTCAGTCCTTGACTCCTTAGTAGAACTTTTTTTGTAGTTTGTATAGTGAGTGAATAGTAACCAACCAATTTGGTGTATGTATGCAATATGCATGTGTCCATCTATGCATTTAAGAAGACAAAAATAATGCAGACTTAGTGAATTGGCCCGTCAAAGGGGGTTGAGATGATTGCAAATGAGATTGGAGATTCTGAACTTAGAAGCAAATATCATTTTTTTGCAATTCATTCCAAAGTCTTTGGAATAGGCAGGCTAGGTAGGTTTAGGATTCAGGAATCGGAATGGGACTGTGGAATGATAAAGATAGACCGGCCATGACCGTGATACTAGTCTACTACTAGTGGATCTGATTTAGGAAAGGTCAATGGTATTGCAATTGCCGTTTCCTGTCAAAAAATGTTTTTGGAGCGATTATTTAATATTTATTTAACACCAATCATTTTGTCTCTTTAATTATTTCTTACATGATCATCAGCATCCAAGGGCGAGAATACGATGAGGGGGTCGTCCGATGCGGGTGGGGGAGCTGGAGGGGTCTCCCAGGGGCAGAAACGCTCCTCAGAAGATGGCTCTGCTGGCCACAGTAAGTACTCTGTCCTGTTGTTAATATTAATATATATTTCCTTAACTTTTACTGCTCCTTAATTTGAACTATTATTTCCGTTTCCTAATTTTATTTTTTCCCAAATCCTCTTCGTCCTATCTGTTTCTAGATTCTTGTTATCCCTGCATTACCTAACCTACTAAATTAGTTATTTATATATTTCTAGTGTCTGTTTTTTACCCTAAACTTCCTTGTATTAGTGTGTCTGTGGCTTGCTTTCTTCTTGTTTTTCTGTCAGCTTTCCCTCTCCCCTTATATATTTTGTGGACTGCCTAGTGGTGGTACTGTAAGACTCAGAGAACCCATTGGTCCTTACTACTACTAGTACTAGTACTCTGCTGTACAGAGTGATGCCCAAGTAAAGTATGCTACACATGTTTGTTGAGATGAGAAGGCTTTCTTTTACTTTCTCATGCTCAATCAGTAAATGATGGTCACGTTGGACACCCCAAGTTGTGTCTTCTTCTCGTCTAGGCCTAGTATTATTAGCAGCAGTTGATGGTGAACTGATTACCGTGCACCATGGCTGGAAGGATGTATGAGGAGTGCAGTGATGTGTGTGGTGTATGTATTGTATTTTCAATCTTGCTAGTGAAATGATAAATAAGGGGAGGCATATATGGCATCTAAAAAAAGGGTAATGTTTTTTCTAGGTGTACCGACCACTAGTGCTCGGGCCAGCGGGGAAGGCGACGCCAGCCAGGAGGGAGCAGCAGATGTGGCAGCTGCAGGGGGTGAGCCAGCAGCAGTGTCTGGTGATGGTAAGTCATATTCGTTGCTTATTGACAATCTAATTTATACACTCGCTGCAAGGGTGTACAGTCACTGTACACTGTACTGTTGAGACTAAGTTGTGAACAGTTGTAGAAGACACCCTTTACTTCGCATTAGCGTGAGTTGATGGCCTCTTCTCTTCAACTCAGCAGAGAAAGTTTTATGAAGAAGACTAAGAGTCAGACCTTGATGAGTTCATGGAAAAGGGAAAGAAGGATGGAAGGAGAAAGGACGAGTGACATGTAATATATGACTGGTGAAAGAAAGGATGCCTGCCTGGGTGGGTCAAACTGTATGGGTGAAAGGAATCCTCCAGGGGTTTGATGGGTCAAACTTAAAGTCAAGCAAGGACGCATGGGTGGTTAAATGACAAATGTATGTTGGTAAAAGGTTTGTTGAGAATAATAGCCACGTTTGTTTGGATGGATGCCTGGATGGTATTCAATCATAGGTGAAGACTGGATAAAGAGAATATAAAAGAAAATGAAACCGCACCAGAGTAGCAAAGCCAAGGGTGAAGAATAAAAATAATGCTAGAAGAACAATGCAATGATAAATTGAAAAATCCCTGGGATGTTTTTATTCCAAGGTTTTTGATTCAAAGGTTTGAGGTTGTGATTCAGACTACTCCCTTGACTCACAAAAGTTTGCAAGCACAACATATATATTATGTATGTACCTACCCACCCATCATCAATCGCCTCTCTCCGACTCCAAGGCTCACTCCCCCCCTACCCATGTCATTTCGACAGTGTCAGCCATGGGTGGCCTATCGGCTGCATGATTTATTACAATAGTAGCACCTCACGTCACTTGACGTTGTGCGGTATATCATCATTCATATAATCCTCATATCATCTGCCTTGTTGTAGTAGTCAGGGTGAAAGTGAAATTGAGCATTTGTCATTGATTTCACAGAGTGGCCATAATAGAAAAAGAGATAATTGTGTTGTACAGCTGCCCCACATGCAGACAGTGGGAAAGTAACTCAAGTCTGCGACACGAGTATGTTTGTCTAGGGCTCAACTCGTAAGCTGAGCTGGCATGCCTACAAATACAAAATTAATTTAGCTAAACAAGAGAGGGGAAGAATACTTGCCTACTCCATAGTGCCTAATGCCTGAATGTCTAATCTCATCCAAATCTTAGGGTCCGAAGAATCGAGGATACCACAAATGTTATGTACAGCTAATACTACTGTGCCACTATATAATAATTGTATGTGTTACTGTTCTGTTAAGAGTACTGGTTACAATTTATCTTTTTTCTTACTTGATATAGCTACTCCTGCCAACAAACAACATCTGATAGGTGGGAGAGAGCAGCCAGGACCCGGCAAAGAAAGCTGGAGGCCATAAGTGCTGAATATTGGTGGCTGGTGGTGCAGGACGAGGAGGAAAAGGAGGCAGCAGATGCAGCCTCTAATGCACTGGGCCTCAGCCAAGCCCCAGTAGTGCCTCTAGTTTTATGGTGCCGTGGTCCGACAGCCACCTGCCACAAGGCAACCACAACCACTGCTTTCCACCCCTGTTGTTGTAAAAACTTTCAGCGCCGCATGCTCCTCCGGATGGCGCGCCTAGAGGCCAGGATGGAGGAGCGCTTTGACAATCTTGAGCACAAGACCTGGCTCCTAGCCCGCCGCTAGATGACCATAGACCTCAGTTTCTTTCCCTTTTTAAATCTTTTTTTTGGTGGGTGGGACTTGTTGGGGAGAGGGTGGGAAAACCTGGGTGTTCTTTTTTGTTTTTTTATGGACCTTTGGTATGTTGCAGGGAATCTGCACAAACACAGAACTATGCGCAGGATTATGGGACCTTAGTGTATAGGGACTGGGTCTTCCTACCACCTTAGTACCCACGAACCCAGGACCGACTAGCTATAGTGTCTCACTTGCTCTCCTACTCACTTACAGAGAAACCAATGATTAGACACCCCAGAACACAACACTCCCAGATCTCTCGGGAATCGCGGTAACAAGACACACCCTTTTGCTCACACTAATGTACTCGTCCACAATAAGACCTGACAGAGACACAGACTAGTTTAAAATATTTATTTTAACTAATGTGCCCTGACATGCAGTATACGTGCCACAACAAGTAGGAAAAAGCATAATGCAAATATAGTCAGCATAGCAGCTAGTCCATAAATCATGAAGGGAGATGTCATCATAAAAAGACAATGGAGAAAAGGCTATAGTGCATAACCTCCCCCCCTTGCTAAGAAGAAGTATTATTATATAATAGAAGGTCTCTGGGCTTTGTCTGCAGACCCCATACCTTAGCCTATAGATCATAGATCTACATCATAAGTGCTGTCTTGCTCTTCTCCCTGGAAAGGTCCCTCTCCAAGTGCCTTGCACCTATTCATGTACCCCACTAAAAACCCAAGTATGGTGTCCAAACAACAGCTGCATCAGTATGTTCTGTCTAAGGGCTAAGGTCTTGCCAGAACCAAATAACAAGGGGAATTGCTGTTTGACCTTGCACATAATGTTCAGTCAACATCCCAGGAACATGCAGTGAGGGAACACAGCGATGAGTTCTCATTTGAAAACAATCATTGAAAGTATTGCAAAAATAAAGACATGTAGTAACGTGCGCAAAAGCAGCAGGCAAGCAGTAGCGTGCTCATGCTAAGTTCGTGAAAAATGAAAATGTCCCTATGGGCCACGTGACACCCTCCCCTTGGCCAGGGCGTTATTGCTATATAACGGTTCTATTTTTTTTTGCCAATTGGGCGCTCCAAAATGCTATCCAGTCATCGTTAGTTGTCAGACACAAAAATGTTGCGGGAAAAACAGAATGCCAAGAATTTCAGAATGTTGTCTGTCCCTTCCATTGTAAAAAGGTTTGCCATCCAGTTGAGTAGGTCAAATGAGCACACTTGCTCCTCATATCCGGAAGCCGTCAGGAGCATCTCAGGGCAACCTACGTTAACCTCAATGAAAGTGCGGTCTATGAGGCGCTGCACCAGAGCACAGGTACTCAAGTCTGCCATTGGCCCAAGTAGAGGATCACACATCAAACACCTACCCCTGGCACATACCTGGTCATGGGCCTTTAGCGAACCCATTAACAGATTGTATTCCAGTGCAGCGTGTGTGGTATTAGACAGGCAGACATCCATGGCCCATTGAAAAGGGAACCAGAGGCAATGGAACACAGGTTGCACGCAGGTAAAGTAGGCATAACGGAAGGTCAGCCAGTAGTCGATGGCAAAAGACTCCACTGGCATGGAACCAAAAAGCTGCCACATCCGATCACGGTACAGTTGCAACTGGACTGGGTTCGGCAGCTCCACGGATAGAGCATCCATTGCGAAGCAATAATAGGAGAACCAGCATGCCGCAAACCACCAGGAGCACCAAGGAAAACCCTCCGAAGGTGCAGGAAAAAATAGAATGAATAAAGGCCGGAATTACTCCAAAAATAGTCTGAAAGGAAGAAAAACAAGGACGGATCCAACAAGTTTAAAAAGTGAGCAAGGCCCTCCAAATCAGATGCATTAAATATTTTGTGTATTAATTCTCCAAAATGGAGTGGGAGATTTGTGTTTAGCAGCCAGTGTATCTCGATTGCGGTTTTTGCCACTTGCAATCTGAAGGTCTCTAGAGCTGATGAGAGAGCGCCTTCTTGTTGAAACAATAGCTCTTTGAGTCTACCTAGTTTATTGAAATCTGCTTTCAAAGTTGGAATGGAAGCCCAAAGGGAACTATCTACAATCCCATGCGGGATGGAAATAGGACATTACTGCAACATGTAACACGTTGTGAAACAGTTACTACATATGGGATGCCGGCTGTCAAGCCACAAATTCTGTCACCATTTGTTTTGTTTTTGCACCCCTCCTTGTCACTGTACATACTTCCTCACGTGTCACTTGCGCCGTTCACTATTTCCCGAGCACTTGGGCAGAGTATCACACAGGTTACATGCCCTTGAATGTAACACAGTGCTTTTTTCATGCCTTTCTAAATATATGAAGTAATATATACAACAAACTCACATTGTCATTCTGAATCATTTGTCTCCCTGTTCACCCTTGTGCCCCTAGCACTTAATTGTGCTCCTGAAAAAATTGACCCTTAACTTACACCCTTAGAGACATTGTTCTATGTTACAGCTCTCAAACCCCTGCAGTCGTGGTTATTCAAAATAAGATAACTACCGTTAGAAAACAGAGATAAAACAGGAATAATGGCCGGGACAAGGGCAACTCTTAAAAACCAAGCCAGATTAGGGGCCAAAACATTACAGGCTCCCAGGCTCCATGAAGCTTAACTTGTTTACAGTGAATATCCTACTGTGGAATCACATTCCTCCCCTGTAAGGAAAACTTCTTTCTCTGTGCAACATCTGTAGGTGAAAGGTAACAATTATAATTTGTGAATATAATTATTGCCAAGGGGTTCATATCTACCAACCGGGTAGTGTTTCATGCAAGCTGTGAACTGAAAAAGGGAGATTGGCAATGAAATAACCCCATGTATTAGCCACACACTGCTGAATCAGTCTTGGCCACCATAACGGCAACTGTTCTAATTGTTCAATATGTAACAATGTGTATGTGGCATCTTTCATTGACATTAATTTCTGTTTATCAATCAAATTTAATGGCAAAAATAGTGCAGAAGCATTCAAATAATCCCATGGTACTTTTCCATTTTTAATGCGTTTGCAACGTCCAAGTAAACTGCATTACAGAACGTAACTGATTTTGACCATGATACAAAACGGACACTTCATGTTGTACAATGTCAATGACAGAAGATACAATATTATCTAAAGTATATATACGGGAAGACAGTGTATTAATGCTATTATCCGTAACTGCAAGAACTTTTTCTAAATTAGCTTGATCAATTTGGCGCAGACGCACCACAGCCTCCATCTGCGACAGTTTCCAAAATCATTGTAAGCTGAATAAATAAAACATTTTGTACGAGGAGATTTTGGACCTAAAAGAAAATCAGCCAAATCAATATCATCTGACAAATGAGAAAGGTGTAGTTTCACAGATGACAGTGTTGAATGGTCCAACCATTGCTGACATAATTTACCCACTGAATATGCGGTAACAGTATGCGAATGTGGGAAGCGTGGAGCAGGTCTACTTTGAGTAAAACCTTTTGTAGCAATCAAAAATCGTAATTGACTTGCATTTGAAGTTGTCGGCCATACTAACCATCCCAAGTGGTCAAGATTGGAAGAGTTAAGTTTGCCATTTTAAAATAAGGCAGCTAAATCTTGAATCATGTAGTTAGTATGTTTTTGCCATGTATCATATGCAGCTAATAATGGGATGGAGGGAATATTTAGATTTTTGGCCATGGCTAAACCAAAACAAGTAGTCTGTCGTACTGTGTCATTTAAAAATAAGATTTGAGACCGTATCAGACATGCGCGATGCAAAGCTTCAGTGCCTTGCACTTGCCAATCTTTAGTACCCCAAATGGATTTTAAATCAATTGTGTCCTTCCAATGCTCATAACCCTTCACAGACAAATCATTCCTGAAGGACATGGAGTAAACCAATTTAGTGTGCGTTAACATAAATTTAGACTGTGGAGGCATCTTCAATTTGTAAAAATAGGACTTTGGGTCAGACAGATTGTAACCAGAAAAATGCACAAATTTGCTTCGTTGGGCCTTCAAACTGCCCTGTAATGTTGTAGGACAATGCTCCCATTGGGTACAATTAAAAATGGGTCTTTGAGTTTTAGTTTTGTGTAAAAAATGATGGCCATAAAGTTGATAGCAGAATAAATCTGTGTAATTATCTGAATTAAATACAAATCTTCAGTGTCAAAAGCAGCGTAATATTTTAAATCAGAGAATAATGAATGAACGACATGAACATCCCATTCATCTGAATGTATGTCAGGCAAAACCACATCCCTTAAGGAAATGCGGAAGATGTATGGAATGTTCCAAATTTTGGTCGGGCCATGGACATCGTATGATACTTTATCCCAGACAATGCCATCAACAACAGGGACCGCTGATATATTGACATGGGCTTGGTCTCTTTTCATTATATGGAACGACGTGTGAGGGGCCAGAACTCCATCAACGAAGTTCTCAGCAGAGCGTTCAGGAAAATAATGGCTATTAATGAGTAGGAAAAATACAGTCACAAATCCGATCCACATAAAGAGGAATATCATCTTAAGCACCATACAGATTTATGTCCATGGCGGGACCAAGTAAGTATTTTTGAACCAGGAGATGAAAACACTGGCACGGGTAGGGGCCTCTGGCACAGAAGATGACAAGACGATGTGGCAGAGGTAAAGCTGTTTCGATCCATATAATAACTGCTGGACCACAGCTGAAACAACGGGGGATGATCTACATTGGATGTTGCAGGTATGGTACTCTCAGGAATGTTAATGATGACTTCAACTGGAGGAGAATCATACTCAATATCCGCGAAAGTGGATGTAGTAGGAAAAACAGGCAATAGATCAATTGAAGATTCCATCTCCCCTTCGGTTTGCTGAGGAGTAGTCGAAGAAACAGAAACCATCAGATTCAATGAAAGTTCTCGACGTAGAATGCTTGGAGGCATACTATTCAGTATTGGCCATACGGTGTAGCTTGACATGTTCAATAGAAATGTAACGGTTCTCCTTACGACCAGGTAAAGGAGGCAGGATCAGAGTATGGGTGCCTTTCAAACCAAGGACTCTGACCGGTGCACAGTAGGATGGACCAAATTCTTTTTTGTTCTACACCTTTTCGCGGATCAGATCTCCAACTTTTGGAAGCCAGCCAGAAACAGGAATCAGCACCACTGGATCCGTGAAAGAGGGCAACTGGGCTCTTGCTTATGAGTCACAAGCTTTTTGTAGATCCTGTAACATAGCACAATGATTATCTATGTCAAAGGTTGCGGCAGCCACCACAACGTCTAGACCCTCAAGGTCTTGCACAAACATTTTAATGTCAAAGAGCATTTTGTATGGGGTACGCCCACCCAGAGATCTTCTAGGGAGATTATTTAGTGCACGTTGGACTCCATACAAATGACTCAGCCAACCCCTGCCAGTACCTAAGACCTTAGCTGTTAAAGATTGCTTTAAGTCACAGTTCATTCACTCCATAAATGTATTGCCCTCAGGCCGATATGGAGCCAAAAATTGCACCAGCCCCCAGAGACTTCATCGCATCTCGGTAAGCCTTAGAGGCAAACACAGGACCTTGGTCAGAATGGAAGGTGCCACAGGCAAATGTCCAGACGAAGACACGCAAATCCTTAATAACAGTGCAAGCGTCAGCACTACGTTGTGGCCAAACCCAAGGAATCTAGTGCATGAATCCACTGCAACCAAAATATGTTTGAAAGCAGTGTTTGAAGTCAAAGGACCGCAGTGGTCAAGATAAATGCAGCCAAATGGCTCATTAGAGATATAAAGCTGAATGCGTGGTGGACGTGAAACAGTAGAAGACTTAATTTGTTGAAAAATGTCACAAGAAAGTACATATTTACGTGTCTGTTTATATAAACCACGTTACCTGAAACGTTGCTGTAAAAGAGACACTGTCACTGACACTCCGACATGCGCAGAAGCTACGCCTTCGTGAGCGGCAATAATCAAAAAGTCTGCGATCCTCGTTGGGAATCAGACGATCCCCAACGGACGGGATAGTTGCAAATGGGACTTGATAAGACGACAAGTGGTATGTGTAACTTGAAGGGAAACCTTGGGGACACTCCTCTCCCGCCTTCGTAGCTGCAATAGCTGCTAGAATATCATCATCAATTTTAGTCATGGACCTAGTGAACAAGTGGCTACTGCAGATTTGGTTGCCTCAACAGCCAGTGAATTACCAACAGCATGTGCTCCCACACGTTGATGGCCCAAAGTATGGATAACATGTGTGAGTGGCAAGCGCTCCTTAAGAGCTTCCACTTTAACCCAAAGCATTTTATGCTTAATTGCGCTACCTTTAGAATCACAAAAGTAATTTTGGGTGCAGACAAACAAGTTGTCATTGAAGGATTGTACACAGTAAAACAAATTACACACTAAAAGCGTAGGAATACCTGGATCAGCAAATTCAAGAGCCAAAACCAAAGCACATAGCTCCGCCAATTGAGCCATGCAGTCACCAAGAGACTGTGTTTGTTCCAAGGAGGATTTAAAATCACCATCAGCAATCTCACCTGCCACAATTACGCAGGATGCGGAATAAGCATGTTTAGATCCAATGGCGGGCTGTGCAGATCCATCATTGTAAGTAATGCATTTGCACTAATCAAGAGAAAGCAAAGACAGAGGAGGCTGGTGAACATGTTAATATTGTAAAAACTCCTGTGTCTGCAAAGGGGTCAAAGATAAAGTTGACATCAGCTGACGTCAAAGAACTAGCCCATTATATCCAACTTGGATGCAAGGCTTTAGAATTTGGAACACTAGCCTTTGTAACTGCTTCCAAAGCAGGTACAGGCCAGACCATGAAAATGCGTTTACCCTGTGCCAGAGAGCATTCTTTCAGAATTGCCATCTGGACAGCAGTAAAAAAAAATTCTGTAGAAGAGAAATGCATCTCTGCCGAAGTGTACAAATGTGATTTCTATGCATAGGGGACCGTGTCCCCCTCATTGAACGTCAAGTAAGTAAAACCCAATGCACCTGGTACAATCCATATGACCAAATTTGTAGAATTGTCTCATGTCAACAAGAAGTTGGTCGCAAGCAGGTCAGACTGCAGAGACCCAAGAATTGCGGTATGTTCCGGAAGCCAACAGGAAGCTGAAAAAGATGGTTGTATCAAAGAATAAAGTGGTTTGAAACACTCGGCATAATCAGGAATGTAAGTCCTCCCGAAATTAAAAAAACCCAGCAAAGATTGCAATTTTTTAAGAGTAGATGGAGGTTGCAATTGTGCACATTTCTCCAGAAAGTGGGGGGCCAACCCCCTACCTTCATTGGTGAGTTTGTAACCCAGAAAAAGAACTGTCAAATAGTCAACATGCGACTTGAAAAAGTTGAATTTGTATCCCAAGTCTGCAAAAGACATTATGATGCGGTCCACACGCACAAGATTCAGTATTAATTCATCATCTGTCAAATGGTTCACTGACAGAATATCGACGACAGGAATATCGACCTACACAAATATCGTGTTAAAATATCGATGTCAACAATATCGACATCCTATCTTTACAATGGTCAGTACAAAAATATCGAAACAAAAATATAGTTGTTAAAAATATCGTTGTTCAAAATATCGTTTTTAAAAATCTCTAATAAATTATTTTAAATAAATTAAATAATACATATAATTAATAAAAACATAGTTAGAATTATTAATTTAAAAAAAAAAAAAAAATGTAATGTAAAAATAAATTAAACATACGTATATAAAAATTATATATATATATTTACTTAATAATATTAATAAATAATTATTATATAAAATTATAAAATGTTAGAAACATAATACAAATTATAAATACATATATATTTACATACACCTGTAACATAAACCTAAAAATAAAACATATATATAATAAATTAAATTATTAAAATAATTTTAAAACAACATTTTACACTACATTAACTGAAACATAGCGTAGGGGAATAATTTACTATTTCCACTCCAGAGAATGCAACAGTAGGGAAAGTGTTGGATAGTGGAGGGAATAAAATTACTATTCCCACTCCAGCGAGTGCAACAGTAGGGAAAGTGTTGGATAGCAGAGGGGATAAAATTACTATTCCCACTCCAGCGAGTGCAACAGTAGGGAACGTGTTGGATAGCGGAGGGGTAAAAATTACTATTCCCACTCCAGCAAGTGCAACAGTAGGGAAAGTGTTGGATAGTGTAGGGGAATAATTTACTATTTCCACTCCAGAGAATGCAACAGTAGGGAAAGTGTTGGATAGCGAAGGGGATACAATTACTATTCCTACTCCAATGAGTGCAACAGTAGGGAAAGTGTTGGATAGCTGAGGTGATAAAATTACTATTCCAATTCTAGATAGTGCAACAGTAGGGAAAGTATTGGATAGCGGAGGGAATAAAATTACTATTCCGACTCCAGCGAGTGCAACAATAGAGAAAGTGTTGGATAGCGGAGGGGTAAAAATTACTATTCCCACTCCAGCAAGTGCAACAGTAGGGAAAGTGTTGGATAGCGGAGGGGTAAAAATTACTATTCCCACTCCAGCAAGTGCAACAGTAGGGAAAGTGTTGGATAGCGGAGGGGATTCATTTACTATTCCCACTCCAGGGAGTACAACAGTAGGGAAAGTGTTGGATAGCGGAGGGAATAAAATTACCATTCCCACTCAAGTGAGTGCAACTGTAGGGAAAGTGTTGGATAGCGGAGGGGTTAAAATTACTATTCCCACTCCAGCAAGAGCAACAGTAGGAAAGTGTTGGATAGCGGAGGGGAATAATTTACTATTACCACTCCTGTAAGTGCAACAGTAGGAAAAGTGTTGGATAGCGGAGGGGAATAATTTACTATTCCCACTCCAGGGAGTGCAACAGTAGGGAAAGTGTTGGATAGCGGAGGGAATAAAATTACTATTCCCTTTCCAGCAAGTGCAGCAGTAGGGAAAGTGTTGGATAGCGGAGGGGAATAATTTACTATTCCCTCTCCAGCAAAATAATGAACATTAATTAACAAATAATTAACTAATTAAAAATAATTTACCTCCCACCATATTCCCCTATAAATAACCCCACCAATGTTGGAAAAAATAACACAATTAACATAATAAATTAACAATTAATTAATTAACAAATAACAATTATCAAGCAAATTAAAACAATCAGTAATAACTTAATTCACAGAATTAACACTATTAAATCAAATTAAATATATAATATATAAAAAATATTTAAAATAATATTAAAATGTAATTACTTCCCACCCTACTTCCCTATCATCCCACAACATGCTCTTAAAAAAAAGACACAATTAACATAATTAATAATTAATTAATAATTATTAATGACCAATTTATAACTAATTAATAACAAATTATTAACCACATTTAACAATATAAAATATTAAATACATAAATATTCATTAATAAAGCAGATTAAATAATTAATTATAATTGAATTACTTCCCACCCTACTTCCCTATAAACCCACAACCCACTCCTAAACAAATAACACAATTAACATATTAACCAATGAATTATTAATAATTCATAACAAATTAATAACTAATTAATAACAATTAAATCATCTCAATTAACAATATAAAATATTAAATACATAAATATTAATTAATACAAAATATTAAAAAATGTATTATAATTAAATTACTTCCCACCCTATTCCCCTATAAACCCACAACCCGCTACGGAACTAAAACGCAAAATGTAATTTAAAAAAAAATAATAAATTCTAAAAATGATTAATAAATGTATTCTAATTAAATTACTTCCCACCCTATTCCCCTATAAACCCACAACCCGCTACGGAACTAAAATAGAGAAAAATTAATTATCATAAAATTAATGACTTCAAAAAATTTCACACATACATTAAAAAAATAAGCTATACTTATACAAAATAATTACATCACATACTTTACACACACATAGTAAAATACAAAACACTAAAATAAATGTTGATATTATTAACAACGATATTTTTACTAACGATATTACTAACTTCGATATTAAAAAAAATGATATTTCTTACCTTCATGTCGATATTCTGGTCAACGATATTCCAACATCGATATTCTGTCTGTGCACCCTGTCAAATAAATTTCATAAACGTATGAGAAAGCATCAGGGTCAAATTCATGTAAAATAGACACTAGGCATGCCGCAAAAGCGCCGGGACTATTCTTATATCCCATAGGCAAGCGCGCATACATTTTATGATTGCTGAGGGCGCTGAAGGCTGTCAAGTCACGGCTATCAAGAGCCAAATTGTGACTATAAAACCCATTGGAGATATCAAGAGTCGTTTTATATTTTTTACGAACAATGGTATTGACTAACGCAGAGCTGTGGGTGTTCTGAACCGCAAAGGTATGAACATGATTTTCAATTGACGGTAATGCAAAACAATACGATATGAACTGTCCGGTTTCAATATCGGAAAAAGAGGATTATTCATTGAAGAAACACAGGGTTCAATTACACCCTGATATTCTAATTGATCCAAGATTTCACTTATGGACGCTTTCGTGTCACGCTTAATCGGATATTGTGGTTGGGGTTGTGGCATCAATCGCAAAGGAATTTCATGCACCGACGAATCGTTATCCCAACCCACCTGATTATGATACACAGCCAGGGCAAGCGCTAGCGCCCACTCCGACGCGTAAGCTAGTTTGGCCTCCTCCGTGACATAACGCGAAAAACTAGGGATAATAACATCCTCCCCAATCAACCTCCGCCAAAAAAATATCACAGGAAGAAGTAAGGTTGTCCCAAAAGACCGCCTTAATTGTGCATTTAATATCACCTTCAATTTGGAGGCCTATCTCATAAAGCCTATCTGGGGGTGCAACTCGTGTATCAGCTGTTTCCACTGTAATGAATGTGCCAGTTGCTTTTGCCTGCAGATACTGGTGGAGTGCCTCCCGCACTATGGTAACTTCGCCGCACTGTCAAGGAGTGTTACCGCCCATCTCCAATCTAGGAGCAGGAATCTCACCGTCTGAGGCATACTTTGTAGTCAAAGCGGCAACTTTTTTCTTCTGAAACGGGGCACGATATTGAGGTGGTTCCTCATGTTTGGTTTTTACAAAAAAACTGGCGCTGCGGGTCACGCCGTGGTTGCGCAGACTCACCTTCTCTGCGATACTGTTGTCCTCCCCTATGAAACTGTTGATCTGACGATTCCTGGAAGGAACGAGGAGAACGAGGGTCAGGATCCAGAAACCTCTTGGGGGATTTAATTTTAAAGCGATCACGCAAATCATATCTACGGTCAGAAGCGTCCGGTGGTGGCGAACCAGCACGAGAACCAGGCTTCTGCTGTTGCTGCCGCTGATTTTTATTCCAAGTCTTTTTAGGAAAGACCGGATGACCCTCCTTTTCCGGAGGGGGCTTATTTTGTACCTGAGTATAAGGTTTGACTCCCAAACTATTGCGACCTAATGATGTATACACATCCGCAATAATAATCGGTAACTGTCGCTGCCGATCAACGTCCACCACCGCCGAGAGGCTTTGACGCACTTGCAAGCTAACTGCCTCACCTTTGACATTGGCCAGAATCATATCGGAGACAATAGGGAACATGCCCACTAATCTCATCCCCAATTTCAGGGCTGGACCAGCATCGTGTTCATCCTGAACCTTCTTTAGAACGCTCGGAAGACACTCATTGAGGGGGTGCCAAAGCAGCTAAGTGGGAACAATACCACTCATCATAAGGATCCTGTGTTTCTCAACAGGAGTAGTATGTGGAAAAACAGCCTTGAGTTGCTCACATTTCTCAGCCAGCCAATATGGGAAATCATCCCTATTCTGAGGACGCTTGCCCATCACTGAATTGATCATGATGGGACTTATGACAAGACCACCACCATGTCCAGGTGTTTGTGGAGCGGCTCCAGCCGGAGCCACTTGAATATTATGTGACATAAATTGTATGACACTTCTGTGTATATGAATCAGGGTTGTATGTAACTGACGCAGCTCTGCGAGTGGAACATTAAGATAATTAGGATGTGGTGTGAAACCAGCCAAAACGGGCCATGTGGCCCCATCGAATGACAAGGGGCCTAAACAGACCACAGAAAGATGGTGAGGAAGGGCACCATTAAACCAAATGGAACTTCAAGTAATCAATAAGGATGATAATTCCGCAGAACCGCAGCCGCTGTATATTCATGAAAAAAATTATCATTCCCATCCTCTGCTGGAAATGTAACCCAAGAATAGAAAACTTTGAAGCGGTAAGCTGCATCCGCCTCGACAACAAAGATAATCTCAGCCTCCGCATTAGGGACTCCATGTTGGGTCAAATGGGCTGTTACCGCTGTGTAGTTATGAGCCGCAATAGCGACCACCATAACAACAACAAAAAAGGATAAACCAGTAGAACGGTATCGCAAAACCGGGTCAGAAAGAGAAACAAAACCTTTTAAATTCCAAACTTGAAAAACCTATATAACACCAATATAGGAGGCTAAGCCCTCACACTTACGGACATCTCCAGAAACCAGTGTGAGGGGATTGTGGACAAGCACAAGCGCTACTTAGGGGTCTCGCAAATAAGAACCAGAACAAACGTTGGTGGCGCCATGTTGTAGGCATTCAGCACAAACACAGAACTATTCGCAGGATTATGGGACCTTAGTATATAGGGACTGGGTCTTCCTACCACCTTAGTACCCACAAACCCAGGACTGACTAGCTATAGTGTTTCACTTGCTCTCCTGCTCACTTACAGAGAAACCAATGATTAGACACCCAAGAACACAGGACTCCCAGATCTCTCAGGAATCGCTGTAACAAGACACACCCTTTCACTCGCATTCTTGTACTTGTCCACAATAAGATCTGCCAGAGACACAGACTAGTTTAAAATATTTATTTTAACTAGCGTGCCCTGACATGCAGTATATGTGCCACAACAAGTAGGAAAATGCATGATATAAATATAGTCAGCATAGCAGCTAGTCCATAAATCATGAAGGGAGATGTCATCATAAAAAAACAATAGAGAAAAGACTATAGTGCCTAATCTCCCTCCCCTTGCTAAAAATAAGTATTATTATATAATAGAAGATCTCTGGGCTTTGTCTGCAGACCCCATACCTTAGCCTATAGATCGTAGATCTACATCACAAGCGCTGTCTCGCTCTTCTCCCTGGAAAGGTCCCTCTCCAAGTGTCTTGCACCTATTTGTGTACCCCACTAAAAACCCAAGTATGCTGTGAAAACAACAGCTGCATCAGTATGTTTTGTCTAAGGGCTAAGGTCTGGCCAGAACAAAATAACAAGGGCATTGTTGTTTGACCTTGCACATAATTTTCAGTCAGCATCCCAGGAACATACAGAGAGTGAACACAGCGATGAGTTCTCATGTGAGAGCAATCATTGAAAGTATTGCAAAAATAATGACGTGTAGAAACGTGCGAAACAGCAGCAGGCAAGTTTTAGTGTGCCCATGCTAAGTTAGTGAAAAACGACAATGTCCCTATGGGCCACGTGACAAGTATTTATGGACAATTGGACTTTTTTGCTGGACATTGGTTGGGGTTAGGGAGAGGGGTGGGTCAGCTGTTGTGGGTTTCTTCTTTCATTTTAGTTTGTTTGTTAGGGGAATACATTTACAGTTTTACAAATGATGTACATCTTTTTTGGGAGGGTTACTCTTTTACTTCATACTGTTTCCTTTGCTGCAGGGGCGCAGCCTTTTTTTCAATCTGCAGATAGTGTAACACAGCAAAAGATAGATGCGGTACCCTCACTTGTCCTACTACTGTCAGTCTCTCCTCCTAGTCTACGCAGTCTGCAACTAAAAATGCCCCTATGGTCTCAGAAGGTTGTGGGTGTGTGAATTAAATAGTTTCCATAGTATATACATTATTGCATCCCCCAAACTTCTTCTCTTACCTGTGATTGATGATTAGGCGAAGCGATGGCTGCATGCTGATGGTTTGGTTTCCCAAGGTGCCATGGTGGTGGTGGTAGTGGTAGAGACAGTAGCAGTTGCGAAAAAAGAAAATGAGATAGTTATCTGAGGGAGACTAGAGAACGACTAGTAGAAGTACAGTACACAAGAAGAAAACTGCCAAATGAGAAACCGTGGTAATAAGCAATGCTAAATAAAAAAAAAAACAGAATGATGGGCTAGCCTAGTACAAGTTACAAACTGAACTAAAGTCGACTTGAGCTATGAAGAAGTGGACAAGCGTAACCTTTAGAGCTGGAAGGATGATGATGCTGCCAATTATGATGGATTATGTAATGTTTCTCCAAAAAAAAGTTGAATTTTGAATACTGTCTGTGCATGGGTGGGCAAGCTAATATGTGGCAGTGTGGGCTATAGTTATACTTGGAGCAGAAATAGATCCTCACCCTGCCTGCCCTTGAGTTGGTGTTGCTTTCACCACATTCCGCCCCACCAAGTGTGTGATCAATTAATGGTGTACATTTAATTTAGTCACACCAATAAATCACACTGCTTGGGGGAAGAGGGTTAGGGGTTCGATGAATGGATAGGAAGGGGGATTTGAGGCAAAGGTTTGACAAAGACAAACACTACAACATAAGGACAACAACCCATTCATCTTGGCAGCCGACCATCATATTGGGAGGAAAAGGAAATGCATGCATGATGATGAGTACTAGACTAGTACTGGTAAATTAATTATCGTCTGCCCTCAGAGAGACCCAAGTTGCATTTATGTTCTTGTAGCGAGCTTTGAAAGATAGCAAATAAAATTAAAATATCTATAGGATTCAAGTAAACTAAACACACATAAACAACACACACAGTTGTAATGCTCATGCCCTGAGTCATTCCGTCATCTCTGATCCTCCTAAGTCTGACTAAGACTCTGAGTATGGTGTTCAGCTCCGTACCAATAGTGTCCCGAGTGAGTCCGACTCCCGAGTACTGACTCTATGTAATGGATCGGCCTGTAGTAGTACCATTTTTTTGTCATTGAACAACAAGAAGGGAAAGATTGACTTGACGGACTCAATGTAGAGTAGACTACAGTAGGGACTAGATTTGTGTTTGTAAGCTTTGCAGTAACTAAGTGACTGGTCAGGTCTGAGTCTTTCAGGAGTATAAGTTAGAATAAAACAATAAAAAAAAAGCAGTGTGGACAGTGTGGAGTGGGCCCGGTGAAGGAATCTCGCTATCCGATCTTTCAAAGGGGAAGGGAAAAAAATAACCTTCAGGGGGAAATTATTGATCAGCCCTCGGTAGGCCACCACAACATTGTGAATCTCGATTATAATCATCACTAAAACATTTAGCGTAACAAACAATCATCCAGTTTCAAACTGCCTGCTGCCACCACATGAATCATCTTTCTTCTTCTCAAGTCTCAAATCAAGTTGTTTGATGATGATGAGTTGACATATCATCATTCACAAGTTGATATCACAACAAACAACAATCACTCAGCGTGCAATGCATGCCATCATTTACCTGTTCTTCCGGTGTGCTCACCATGATCGATTGGTGGTGGCACATCACAGATCATCCATTGCTTCGCCGTAAATTTAATAATCTCACATGTGGGTAGGGGCTGTCCCTCTAGGCTAGGAGGAAAGGATAGATAGTCAGGGGCCAATACCAGGGATGGAGGCAGAGGCGGGCACACATTTGTTTGTATTAATTTCTCCATTGAATGTCTGGCAAGAGGAAAATGGCTTAGGGCGAGTCGGGACTTCTTAACTGCTCACAGTTGCAACTCCAATCCGGCAATAAAATGTGTCTAAGAGTAAGACGGTGGGGATGAATTGGTCAACAAGACACAGACACAAATAATAAAATAATATTGTAAATAATGTTCCTTAGCTGTATCTTTTTTTGGGGGGGTATTTTTTTGGACGTCAAAGAAAGAAAGAAAGAAAGAAAGTAAAGCCTACTTGTTAGTTAGAAGAGCTCATCCTCAAACTCTGGTGGTTTGCCCAGAAGTAGGTCACCTAACACACTACTTCCATGACCTGAGTCACCATCATCATGTTCCTGAAGGCTTCCCTGCAGTACTTGCTGTGCCCTGGAGGAGCAGGCCTCTAATTCCCGGCTGTACTTTTTCTAGCTGACTGCCTTGCACAGCTATCCAAGTTTTGTAGTTGGCAACACCCTCGGCTGAAAAAGGAATGAAAGAATCCAGTAATGGTTTGTACCAAGAATTGTGGCACAAATGTAATGGTTGGATGACACAATGTCTCTTTGCACCCTTGTATTTTCAGATAAGCGAATGATTAAGCTCTCCACCAACTCATATGCTTCTTT
The DNA here is from genome assembly GCA_963921515.1 of Calotriton arnoldi. Classification (NCBI taxonomy): domain Eukaryota; kingdom Metazoa; phylum Chordata; class Amphibia; order Caudata; family Salamandridae; genus Calotriton; species Calotriton arnoldi. The sequence continues at coordinate 343,482 of CAWUFW010003047.1, forward strand.
TTTTCCTCCACACCACCCTACATTGCAGACACCTCCTTTAGCTGTTCCTGTAGCATGTGCAACAATGGGATAGCTTGGCCCATGGTACAGTCCTCCTTGCTGACTTCACTTGTGAACACCTCGAAAGGAAGCAGCATCTCAGTCAGGCGTTTAACTAGGCCCCATTGGTCCATCTCAATGATCATGCCTTTTACAGTCGCATCCCCTCTTTGCATGACATATTCATTGATTGGTCTATACTGCTCAAACAGACGTTCAAGTATGTAATAAGTCAAGTTCCAACGTGTTGGCACCTCCTGGATGGGTGCTTTAACTTGCATTCTATTATCACATTGAATGATCCTCAGCTGCTTCTGAGCTTTAAAAGAATGGCTGAAATGTGTGCAGATTCTTTTTCAGGTGGTCAGTAAGTTGCTGACTCAGTTTTTTTTCAGAAAGTCTTGAACAATGATGTTAATGCAGTGCGCAAAACGCAGGACCCTGAAATAGCCACCATCGGCCATGGCCTTAACTATATTACTGCCATTGTCCGTGGCAACAAAACCAGTGTTAAGCCCTCTTGGTCTCAGCCATTCAAAGACCTTGTTGTCAAAGTCTTCCAAAATGTTTGCAGCGTTATGAGATTTCTCCATGGCGAACATGGCTACAGTTGCATGATTCCGAGCGACATTAAAAATATTAGCAGTGTCAACACCTGCAGATATCTTGACTCTAACTCAGTGTGCAGTGATGCACATGTAATCAGTGGCTTGGAAACTGGTCCATATGTCTGTTGTCAGGTAGATAGTGTGAACAGCACTCTGCTGCAAAGCTTGTCCAAGCAATTCCAGTACGTAGTGATGTAGTGCTGGAACAGCAACTCTGGTAAAATAGAACCTGCAGGGAACCTTCCATTTCGGGCAGATGGCTGCCACAAATTCTAGAAAACCCACCCCTTCCACAAAAGAAAAAGGGAGCAGGTCCAGCGCTAACATTTTAGCCAGCTTCGCGTTGTACAAATGTGCCGTTGGGTAGTACTGCCCCTCCGCCCTAAATATGCTGAGAATGGTAGCCTGGATTTTTCTATTTTCTGGTGCCACTGATGCAGGTGACTTCTTGAGACCAGATATTGTAAGGCTCAATGCACATTTTTTCATTGCAGTACTATCTTGCCTTGGACCCCTTGGTGTCTCGGCCTGACTCTTATGCCATTGTGATGTTGCTGGTGATGATGTGGGAGGTACCACTACACTGATGGGGACAGGGCTGCTTTGTGTACCGGAGAAAATGTCTCCCTCTTGTTCACCTTCCACAGTGATTGGATCTTCATCCCCTCTACCAACAACACTTGCAGTTTTTTGTCCGCTAAGGTTGCGCCTCCCACTGGATCAAATGGTGTTTTCTCAGATGGGTTGTTTGGCCTCCAGTACCATAGTTTGTACCAAGCTTACCCCGACTAACACCTACTCCACAAATGGCGCATATAGCAATGTTCACCTCCTTCCTGCTAACCAAAAGGAAGTCCCAAACTGGGGAGGTCAACTTTCTGACGCTGCTGGTGTCACTTGCAATGTCAGATGCACTAGTAGGTGGGCATGATGTTTGACTCTCTGCAGTACCTACTTCTACTGAGGTGGTTGTGGTGGATGTAGGTTGCTGCCTGGACTTTGTAAATATGGCAGCTGGAGGTGGTGTTGGTGGTATCTGTGTTGGTGGTATCCGTGCCACATCCCTCACAGTAATTTGGGATTGGGTAATGTTGGTCTCCACTGGGGCGGGGCTAATGTTCATGATGACTGGCTCGTCAACATTCTCCTTATAGATCTACCTACATAACTCTAAGGCATTCTGGAACCTTCCTTTTCCCTAGTCTTGTCTCGTGGCATGTCTCAGTCTCAGACTGAGGAGGGATCCAAGTGGCGTCTAGATGATCAGAAGTGGGGCTTGCGGAAGAAGTTGTTGGACTAACCCTCTTTTTCCTAGCTGGGGATCTATAAGAGGATGGATCTTCTGAAAGAGTGGCTTGTTCTTCTTCTTGCTCAGCAGGAAGCTTGATCTCCTGAACTGCCCCTACTTCAGGAACTACTACTATTGGGGGTGGTTGCGGCTGTTATCTCACTTATCTGAGATTCCTGCATTGATTGGGTACTACTTTGCGATAACTATAAGTCAATTTCAACATTACTGCTTGTCAGCGTTATCGTGATTAGACTGGCTGCCTCTGCGACAGTGATGGGCTTGGGCCTAGGTTGGTGGGGTGGGTCCACTGATGCGGGAGTGCTGCTCCCAGCTTGCTTGCTGGACACCGCTGCTACAGGCGCAATTTTTGGTTTCCCAAAAAAGGTCTTGGGCGACCTTTCTTTGGGGCCAACTTGAAGATGTCAGCACGCAGTGGCACAAGTTGAAGAGATGTCGTGTGCAGGGCGCGGGCCTTCTGTCTGGCAGTACAATGGGTGATGTTGTCTCCTCCTCTTTTGTGCACCTAAAAGCAAAGAAGCAAGAAGAACATCAGTGAAACGTGCCATTGTTGTGGTTCAATTACTAGTACAAACAAATATAATATAATTTAGTGTGTGTGGTCACACTTGTTAGTGTTATTACCTCAGATATAAAAACAATTAACAATACAGTGTAACCATTAGTGAGACTTTGACAACACTTAGGGCTTTCATGGTGTACTGTACACTACAGTACACTCAGGAAGGATAGGAAAGAAGAAGAACAACAACAAAAATATAAATGTAATGGTTTGGCATTAGGCATCACGTGGGATGCAGCACTCAGGGAGCTGCAGCTGACAAATGACAATGGAAGCAATAAGCCAATGGGAACAAAGGAAGACAGACATGCAGGCCTATATAGCAAAAGTACACTAACTACCTCTACAAAATTGCCGCCAGCCACATGGTCACAACAACAACAAGTAGGAGTCCTGGAAAATAATGAACTCAAGGAGGCCTATATGGACACATACTTTACAAAATGGCCCCTGGCCACATGGGGAGGCTCAGCCAAGGCAAATGCTGGCCCACTATTACAAACAAACTCACACTCACACACTGGCCAGACAAAGAAGGCATGCTAAACAACACATCTTTAATGCAACAATGCTAAAAATGAAAATCCACAGGGCTAAAAAGGTTTGCAAGTTACAACCACACACATCCAACAAAGGCATTTAATTTAACACACATGGAAAAAAAGGTGAAATACCACAAAAAACACATTTTGTATATTTAAACCAATGCCATCCATGGCCAAAATTATGTTCAAAGTAAACTTTAAATCAACAGACACCACAGAAACAGTTGTTTCATGCACCCTTGAGTAGCTCTGGGCCTACTGGCTGAGAAAGGCCTATTTTTGGCATACTACTTGGCTACATAGTGAATTAAATAAATATTACAAATTGTTTTCAAAATATGGAGAAAAATGTAGTGAACTGTACAACGTGTTTCCTTTAGAAAAGAAGAAAAATTACTTACAAAGAAACAACTAGGCCCCTACTGAAACTACATGCCACCCACCACAATAAATTTAAAAAACGATTAAAAGTACAAATCAAGCTAGGTGCATGGCCCCAATCAAACACACAACACCAATTTTCCAATTTACTTGTGAAATCTCAAATTCAAAGTCCACAAATCCAATGATATATGATGCAGCTGACACAGAGAGTGATCCTTCCAGCTCCACATCCAAACAAAAAGTGACCAGGAGATGGACAAAGCTCTGGGAGGAGCCTGCTGGACAGCAACAGGAAGTTGGAGACTCTGGGGCACTTCCTTCCTCTTGAGAAAAAAAGTAAAAAAAGAAAAAGGACTCCTTGCACAAAAAGGTACAGCCAAATATAAATTTGAGGAGTTTTTACTCAAAATCGTAATTTCTAGAATGTTTTGATGCTGCTTGAGGAGAGAGCCTTCTCCAGATATATTGCAGTCGTGGTAGATTCTGCACCTTCGGGATTGTGTTCTTCACAAAACTTCCTCTGGAAGTCCGATGGCGCGTTCGAATGATGTGTTTACGACCGCAAACTCTCGTGGGACCATGCAGCCACCTAGCAAATCTCATGGTGCTCGCTAATGGCTTGGGAAATCTCGTTGGTGATCACAGGCTCCCGCACGCGCAAAAATGCATTTCGGGCATGCAAACACAAAAAAACTCCTCTCCGTTGCGGAGTTTTTCAGCAACTCTGTGTTATACGCGGAACGCGGAGTTGGCAAAACTTGGAAAACTCATCGAACGGAGCTGAATTTTACACCCACGGTTCATTTGTATGCATGTGGACTATGTACATCGCATTACTGGGTGTGATTGACTGTATGGATGAGTCTCTAGGTGTGTGAGTAATTCTATGGATGACTCACTCAGTGTGTGAGCACATGTATGGCTGTATGAGTGGATATGTCAATGGCTGTATTAGTCAGTGAGTGGGTCTATGAGTGGCAGTATGGGTGAGTGAGTGGATGTGTGTATAGATCAGTGAATCAGTGAGTGGGTGTGTAAGTACTGGTATGGCTCTGTGAATGGGTTTGTAAAGGGTTGTATGGGAGTGGCAGTGGGTGTATAAATGATTCTATAGGGGTATGAGTGGGTGTGTCAGATATGCTGTGGATGATGTCATCACTGATATCATCAGTGATGTCATTAGAGATGTCATCGGTGATGTCATCAGTGAAGTCAATGACCATGTCATAAGTGATGTATTAGAAGAGGTCATAAGCAGTGCATTGCGGGGGTACGAGTTATAGTTATCTCATCAGTGATGCCATGAGTGATGTTACTGGCCATGTCATGAGTGATGTAATATCTGAGGTCATAAGCAGTGCATTGTGGGGGCGCGAGCTATAATTAGCTCAGCTAACTATAACGGCTGAATTTCTCTGGTTTTGTACAAGTAAAATGTTAGCCTAACTATAACGTCCATGTAACCTTTGTTTTTTTCTGTGAATATCTGAGGTTTTTTAAATGCTAATTCCTAACTATAATGTCCCTGAAACCTGTGTTTTTTTCAGTGAATTTTTAAGGTTTTTTAAATGCGAATTCCTAACTATATTGTCTCTGAAACCTTTGGTTTTTTCAGTGAATTTCTAAGGTTTCTTAAATGTTAATTCCTAACTATAATGCCCCTGAAACCGGTGGTTTTTTCAGTGAATTTTTAAAATGCGAATTCCTAACTATATTGTCTCTGAAACCTTCGTTTTTTGTCAGTGAATTTCTAGGGTTTTTTAAACAGTTTTATTTCTGTAACTATTATTTGTGTAATTTTTTGTAGGATTTTCTATGTATTTTTAAAAAGTTTAAAACAATTATAATCACTTACTTAAAATATGTATAACGTAAATGATTACATATTGAAAGTGTTATTTATTTGAACGATTGCAATTTTTAGAAAATGTAAATATTGCTCTATTGTTTATAATTGGGTAGAGTATGGTATTATTATATGACAGAATTAAACGTAGAAAAAGAAAATTTATATTTAGTATTTTGGGGTAATTTTATTTATTGTTTTTTGCTAAATTACGTTTTGTACGAATACTTTTAACAGTATAAAAGATGTATTGTTGTGTCATTATTACAAATATCTTCTTTATATATTTATATATATATTTTTTTCTTTTTCATTTCAAAATCTTTATTTCAGTTCTTTTAAACCATAAAAGATGCATTAAAACACATACGATTTCCATATGCAATACTGCAGTAATACTATTACAATATTAATAGATGGAAAGAGAATACAAAAAAAAGTATTGTATATGACCTATCGCCATTTCTTTAAGAACATAATTATGTTTAAAATAGGCATCAATATAAAAACAATAATAACACTAGTAAAGGACTCCTAATTTTTGTTCTTTGTTTGTGCTTCCATCCCTAAAACATTAAAAACAATTAATAATAATAATTTCTTACTAACATTTCCCACGACAAAGCTCCCTTATACCTATTGTATCTGCATACCCTATCAAAATTCATTTGTTATTGCCCTGAAAATACTTAATCACATTTGTTACAACTTCAGTCCTGATTTGGCCCTTAAGAAGCTTACGGCAAGTAAAAATTTACTGACACTGAATACAATTGGTTGCGATGTATCAGTTTTTAGAATTCTTTCAGCCTCTCTGCAAGACCTAGTACCCATGTTTATACAGATTGGTTTAATCCATTTCTTTATAGGCTTGACATATAGAGGACAGAAGAATAATACATGCAAATCAGTTTCTTTAACCTTATTTGGGCATAAAGAACACAAATCATTCCCTGTTCCAGCGTTATTGATAGCCCATCGTGACGTGATTGCATTTATATATGTAGTACACCATATCTAAACTTCATATATAAACTTTTTGCTAATTGTGGGCGCACCTCATCAAGAAAGGGCTCAAAATGTGCTACGTCCTTAAACAAAAGGAACCTAGTCGTTAGCGATCCATTAGATAGACCATGTAACACGCTGTCTTGAATATGGGCCCAGAAGGTTGTTTTTAGCAGTTTCTTTGAGGCTATGGACAACGCTGTTGGGTCATCCCAGTAATGGGATAGGCCCAATTTTCTGAACCACAAAAAAACGTGTCTAAGCCACAACATACTCCTATGCTGGTCCAACTTCAATATCTCCTCTAGACCTACCTTGTAGTGTAGCAATTCTATAGTGGACCAAATTCTGACCCAAAATAATAGAGGTCTTAATAATGCGTGATGGTCAGTGCGTTTAACATTCAGGTCTAGGGTAATCGGAATTAAAGGAGCTCACGCAGGAGACTTAAAAGCATTCTATAAAATTTGTTTTCCTCTATTTCAAAATTCTTTTGCAGTAAGGACCCCATATTTCGGCCCCATAGAGTGCAGCTGCTTGGGCTTTATATTTGAACACCTCCAGGGCTGGGGAAACTGCTTTGGAGAAACTACTCCTGTGCTTTTTCATTATGGGCAGGGAGTTTTGGAGTAAAGCTATCCTGTTCTTTTCCATTTGTGTCTTCCACGATAGCTTTGTATCCAAAGATATGCCCAAATAGTTAAAACTCTGCACATACTCCAACTTTTGACTATTTACTACAATGTTTTTTTAAAAAGTGTTGTGGGGATTTATTGCCATATATTTAGTTTTACCAATGTTTATTTCGAGGCCTTTCTTTGTGCAATAAGTATAGAAGGAGTCTATTAGGCGTTGCAATCCTTTTGGTGTTTGCGATATTAGAATGGTGTCGTCAGCAAATAGAAGTGCTGGCACCAAATCCCCTCCCAATTTAGGTGCATCATTCTGGCAACCATTCAAATAATTGGGGATGTCATTTACATACAGTGAGAATAGGGTTGGTGCCAGCACACATCCCTGACGTACACCTCTTTTTATTGGGATTGCCTCAGATAATTCACCCCTCGGACCCCATCTTACCTTTGCATAATTCTCTTCATGTAATCTTATTATTTGCTTTAGTAAATCACAAGGTACCCCTTGGCATCTCAGCGAATGCCATAATAAGTCCCGTGGAATAAGGTCAAACGCTGCCTTTAAATCCACAAAAGCAACGTAAAGGTGACCCTTTCTTATTTTTACGTATTTCCAACAAAGACATGTAAATCTAAAAACCTGATCCGTTGTGCTGAGTTTTATTCTAAAACCAGCCTGGAATTATGAAAGCACATTATTGTCCTCAATCCAAGTGTTTAATCGATTTAAAATATGCCTAGCGTAAAGTTTCTGTAAAATGTCTATTAGACTAATTGGGCAATAGTTTGCAGGGTCATAACGGTTATCTTTTTAAAAAATTGTAATAATTTCAGCCCCTTTCCAAGTATCCGGGATGGGGGCTCCCAAGGCTATTGCATTACAAAGGGAATTTATGTATGGTCCCCAGACACTGATATCATGCTTCAGTAAATCATCCGGAATTCTATCAGGTCCGGGAGCTTTCCCTGGTTTAACTGCACTAATTGCCGATTTTGTTTCGTCCAAGCTAAAAACTAAAGTAAGATCCTTTGTATTAGCTGCTAGTTCATCGATATGTATGAGTTTCCTACTTTCCCTTGCAGCATACAAACTAGTAAAATGTTCCACCCAAGTGTTTGCATCTAGATATATATCTTTGACGTCCCTTCCCGTCTTGTTCCCTTTGGCTACAAGGCTCCAAAAACCTTGCTGGTCCTTTGCCTTAGCTGCAATGAGTAAGTCTGACCAAATTCCATCGTCCCATGTTTTCTTCACGTTACGAAGCGTTTTCTTATATTTAGTCCTAGCCTCCCTTGTACTGGTTATATTGACGCTTTTTATTGCCATTATTAATCCGGCCTTGGCATCATGACATGTTTTGTCGTACCATGGGTTTACTTCTTTAAGTTGGCCTTTATTTCCTCTTTTCCCTTTCTTGGGTATATTAGTCACACTTGGCAACAACGCTGCCAAAAGTTCTTTATGTAGGTCTAGCAGGCAATCTTTATCTATTAGTTGATCTATGTGGGGTGCAAAAGTATCTGCAAATGTATTATAGATGTTTATCAGGGACTCACTATTCCCTAAGATATAAGGCCACTTCAATGATCGGCGACTATTGCTTACTAGAAGATCATCTAAAGAAGTGTTACTATCCTCAATACATGGGGAGATGGAAAAGAATAGCTGGCTAGATAACGTCAGTACAAGTGGACAATGGTCGCTCTCAATTCTTGGGTCTATTTTTAAATCAATTGCATAATGCCAGAGTTCCAACGATACCATTATGTAATCTATATGACTACGCGAGTTACCTCTACAGAATGTATATTCTTTCGGTTTATCTGATAGTAACCGTCCATTACAGGCTCTTAGCCCATGCCCAGCTGCAACTTTCATTATTTGAGCTACTGCCACAGTATGTGGTACTGAACTATTGCTTTCTAGCGCAGGGATCTTATTGGCCGTGTCTTCATCCTCAAATATATTATAAAAACCTATCACAGGTTCAAAATCACAGTTTAGGTCCCCATCTACTAATACCAATGCCTCTGTCTCTAAGGAATTTAGAACAGAGTCCAGATGTTCTATAACCAGTGACTAGCTGGGCTCGGTCTGTTATAGATGTTAAATAGGTATAGTACCCTTCTATCCTGAGTAGTGATTTTTACACCAATCATATCTTGGGATGGTATACTCAGTTGAGTTATTCTTATTTCAAGGGTTACTTTTATCCATAGAACTAGACCCCCTGATGGCCTACCCCTTTTAGAAGGGGATTGCATCCACACTGAATGTCTTATATCCAACTCTGTGTGGTGTTTCTAAGGCCCAAGTCTCCTGTAACAGGCAGATGTCGCTCTGTTCAATATACTCATCCCAGTCTGCATCTCTGAGATTCCTATTAATCCCTGCTATATTCCATGAAGTGAGGCGTGCGTTTGATAATCCATCAATCGCACTAGCAGTAGGCGGGCCACCCACTGTGTTACGATTAACTGTAATGGTGTTTCTTTCACTTGTGGCAACCTCTATAGGCCCTAGTGTAATGGGTAGAGGGACAGATGTAACTCCCTTTTCCTCATGATTGTTGTGCTCAAGTGTTCCTCCTTCTCGGAATCCTACATCATGTGATAGGCTCTGCAATTCCTCTGAACCCTTTTTATTTTTGGCAGTCTCCTTATTCATATTAGCTTTTGGCTTCGTTACAGCATGTGTATTTTTCCCATAAAATGCTGCTTTTTGTTGTCAAAAAGCGTCGCGCACCGGTCGTGGATGAACGCGCTTGGGGGGACATTACGATGGCGGGTGGACAAAATCCGCCCGCCACCGTAACGGTGAATGGGACCGTCCGCCATAGGAGCGGCAGTCCTGCCGTGGGTATTAGGATGCCACCGCCACGGTGGCGGTGGCATCCCCTATTCCCAGCATTGTGGCGGGCGGTGCTCACATCACCGCCCGCCACAATGCTGGGAATGCACGTTGGGCATTCACATGCACAAGGTGACAGGCACCGTGCAGTGCCTGCCACTTTGTCCATGCCAATGCAGGGTGGTACCATAGGTACCCCCCATGTGCACCCCCCACAACCCCAACATCTTGGGGGCCCACAACGGGCCCCCAAAAGTGTAATCCGCCTGGCTTTCCATGGCGGAGTCTCCGCCATGGAAAGCCCTGCACCGCCGCCCATCATAATATGGATGGCGATGTCTTGCAGACACCGCCACCATGTTATGTATGTTTTCCGCCTGGTCGACGAGTCGACCGGCGGAAAAACGGCTGACGGTCTTTCCGTCTGCCGCGGACCCCCAGCCATCATAATATGGCGGAGGAAAATGTTAGGCGGGCGGTGTGAGATAGCGGGTGGATCGCCACCACCATACGGGCGGTGGCGATCCGCCTGTTATCATAATGACCCCCTTGGTTCGCAAATCCGTTATACCAATGTAAGTGTAAAATACATATTTACAGTGAAATAATATATATTTTTTCAGGAAGTGGTTAATTAGTGAATGCAAAAAAATAGTATTAAAGAAGCTATATATTTCTTTTAAAACCGCATAACAGATTTTTATGGAAGTGGCGCCATCGCGCAATGGTCGGGGATCTAGGCATTCGGTGTGCGAATCCGTTATACGAATGTAAGTGTAAAATACATATTTAGACTGAAATATTATTTATTTTTAACAGAGGTTTATTACTGAATATAAATAAATAGTATTAGAGTAGATGTAAAATATTTTTAAGAGATTTAGAACATATTTTTATGTGTGCGGCACCATCACACACCAGTCGCATAGGGGTTGCAACTTCTCAAAACATTTTTAGGGTTAAATACAGTTAAAATAATTTTTAGAAACACTAAAATTATGGTCAATTACAAGTAGAGTAGTAAAATATAATTGAAGATATTTTAAAGTTAATTTAAAATCAAATTTCTAAGTATTTTATGGAACTGTGACGAAGATGCGCACCCTGCCGGCACATATTTCCGGGATCGCAAAGGGGGTCGCGACTCTGGCATAATTTTAAAAAGTTTAAAATATCACTGTGCAAAGTTTAAATATCTATTTTGCTTAAAGACTTTGCACTAAAATACTTTTAAAAACAATTTACAATTAGTAATTTATACTTTAAAATGAAATGTAGCACATTTTTTAAGGACCCATGACATATACACAGTGGGTACGCTACTCCATCGTGACGTCATGTCACATGGAAAGGAAGCTTTTCATTTGTTAAAACGGTTTTCATTCTCTTAGAAGGAGGATCCAACACCTGTTCCTTTCTTATTTTTTGGGTGTGTCTGCATCTGTCGATACCTTTTTTGTAGTCTCTACAATATTTTTTATGTTTTTGGTGTATTGACAAACAAATTTTGAAAATGTCATCTTCACATCCAGAAGAAGAACAGCTTGAGGTGGTTGAGGATATTGAAGAGCCCATCAAGAAGCGTAAAGAGAGCATTGTTTGGGCCTTTTTCACTGTTCCTGATGGTGAAAAAAAGGTCAATGCCAGAAAAGTCACCTGCTCTCTATGCCAAAATGTTCTCTTCAGAGGATCATCAAAAAAGTATTCATGTGGGATATCCTCCATGAAAAAGCACCTGGAGAACATGCATCCAACTCGTCTTGCAAGGGAAGTTATGGCTTGGGAGACGAGGGAGTAAACTGCGCAAAGTGAAGTCAATCAGCCATTGACATCTGCTGCACCTGTTTTCTCCACACCTTAACACCAGATCTTCCCTGATTTGGCAGATGCTGGAGTGCACTGCAGGATGCGCCAAACCATTCTCTGTGAAGGAGAACAGTCAATTGATGCTGTCATCAATCTTATCAAGACACACAAGTGTTAATTTTTTTGTTGGCTTTGCAGCCTCTTGTTTTTCTGTTGTTTAGAAACATTGCATTTGGACCATAGAACTTTATTTTTTTTCTTACAAAATGTCAAAAACACTAAAAAAATAAAAACTAGTTAGAAAATACAAAAAACTCAAAATAGTTTTAAAAAAAAGGTTCTTACGGAGCAACATATTTTTGTTAAAAATAGAAAAATTGTATGTGGTGAAACTGTTTGGATGGATAAATGTGTGTGTGGGTGAGTGATTTGTATAATAGTGTATGTATATGTGATGAGTGTATGATTAGTGTTTGAAAGTTTAGTTGACTGGATGAATAGTGCGTTACAGTTTGTATGAGTACATATGTACTGTCTGTGCAATAAAAGGACTGTTTAAATAGTGTGTAAGTAATTGTAAGAATGTATGCGTACTGCCTCGATGATTCGATGAGTATGTGAGTGTGATGCCTGAGTGATAGAATGAGGGAATAGGTAGTGGTTGGTGAATGGGTGAATGCACAGATACATGGGTAGTGATTGCGTGAGTGCCTGGGTAGTGCCTAGATGATTGAATGAGTGCATGGGTAGTGCCTCAGTGAATGCATGAGTGGAAGGATAGTGGCTGGGTGATTGCATGAGAGCAAGGGTAGTGCCTTAGTGAAGGGATGAGTGAAAGTGTAATGCCTAAATGAAACGATGAGTGCATGGGTAGTGCCTGAGTGTCAAGTCAAGTCAAGTCAAAGGCATTTGTTAAGCGCACATGGGGTCTCATGGCGCTAGTGAGGACTCCATGAAAACTGACAGTCAGAAATGCAGAGATTAAAGATGATCGAAAAGCCAATTTTTTAATTCCCTACGAAAGGACTTATGATCCATGATGGTGGGGAGATGGGGTGGTAGCTTGTTCCAGAGGACAGGAGCGAGAAAGGAGCAAGATCAGCCACCATTTCTGGCAGTATTGACTCTGCAAGGAGTGAGAAGACGTTTAGAACTAGATCTGAGTGTCCTACTAGGTTGATACCAGACACGTTTTTTGGCCAGGTAACTTGGCCTGGCTCCATAAATACTCTTATGCACTAGACAGAGTATTTTGAAACAACAACGCTTCTTGATAGGGAGCCAGTGGAGGGATCTCAGACTGGACGCAGAAGGAGCTCTTGCAGGGAGGTTTAATATCAGTCTGGAGGCGATATTTTGCAAGACTTGAAGTTTAGAGTGGAGTTCTTCGTTTATGGAGGCCAACAGGGCATTTCCATAGTCAATGCGACTCATGATGAGTCCCTGGACCAGTGGTTTCCTGGCTTCAATAGGAATCCATTGAAAGATTTTGCGTAATTTACGCAATAAGCCATAGCAAATGGCGATTACCTGGTTGACATGGTTTTTCATCGACAACTGAGTGTCCATGATCACTCCAAGATTATGCACCACCGATTTGGGGGATGGACACGGGCCCAGTTTCTGTGGCCACCAATCACTCGACCAGTGTTCATCCGCCTTGCCAAAGAGGATGACCTCGGTCTTTCTTCCGTTTAGTTGGAGGTGATTGGTACACATCAAATTATCAACATGGATCATACAGTTTTTAAACCGGGCCTTTGTGTTGAGGGGGTCAGGGCCTAAGGTGATTAATAGCTGTGTGTCGTCGGCATACGACACCACATCAAAGCCGTAAGACCTGATCACCCTGGCCAAAGGTGTCACATACAGGTTGAAAAGCATGGGACTAAGGATAGAACCCTGAGGAACTCCCATGCTTACCGCCCGACTGCGGGAGGCCAGGGTGCCTATTTGGACTGAAGTTGTTCGGTTCATTAGATAATTCTTGAACCATTCTAGAGCCTTACCCCTGACACCCACCTCCCAGAGCCGCTGTTCTAAAATGCTGTGGGAGATGGTGTCAAAGGCGGCTGGCAGATCCAACAGAATGAGCATGGCTGACTGCCTGTCATCCAAGGCCAGTCTGAAGTTATCCACAACCTCCACCAACAAGGTTTCGGTGCTGTGAGCTGCCCTGAACCCTGACTGTGAAGGGTCGAGAAGTCCATAGTTCTCCAAATGGGTGGTAAGCTGCTTGAGTGAATGGATGAGTGCATGGATAGTGCCTGAGTTATTGTGTGAGTGTATGGGTAGTCTGTATGTGAATGGATGAGTGCATGCATAGTGCATGAGTGAATAGATGAGTGCAAAGTTACTGTCTGAGTGAATGGATGAGTGCAGAGGTTGTGCCTGGGTCATTGGATGTGTGCATAAGCAGTGCCTGGGTGAATGGATGAGTGCAACGGTATTGACTGAGCGATTGCATGTGTGCATGGGCAGTGCCTGAGTGAATGAATGAGTGCAAGGGCAGTAGCTGAGTGAATGGACAAGTAAATTGGTAGTGCATGAGTGAATAGATGAGTGCAAGGTTTCTGTCTGAGTGAATGGATGAGTCTAGAGGTAGTTCCTGGGTGAATACATGAGTGCATAGGTAGTGCCTGAGTCAATGGATGAGTGCATGGAAACTGCTTGAGTATATGGATGAGTGCAAAGCTAGTGACTGGGTGATTGGATGTGTGCAAGAGCGGTGCCTGGTTGAATGAATTATTGCAACATTAGTGTCTGAGTGAATGGACGAGTGCAAGCTTAGTGTCTGAGAGAATACATGAGTGCATGAGTAGTGCCTACATGAATGGATGAGTACATGGGTAGCAGCTTAGTGAATGGATGAGATTATGGGTAGCGCCTCATTGAAAGATTGAGTGCAAGGGTACCGCCTAGGTGATTGGATCAGTGCATGGATAGTGCCAGAGTGAATGGATGAGTGCATGGATAGTGCCTGGGTGATTGGATGAGTGCATGGGTAGTGCCTGAGTGAATGCGTGAGTGCATGGATAGTGCCTGGGTGATTAGGGGACTGCATTGATAGTAGCTGGGTGATTGAATGAGTGCATAGCTAGTGCCCGGGTGACTGAACAAGTGCAAGAGTAGCACCTCGGTGTTTAGATGACTGCATGGATAGCGTCTTATTGAATGAATGAGTCCAAGGGTAGTTTCTGGGTGATTGGATGAGTCCATGGGTAGTGCTGAGTGAATGGTTGAGTGCTTGGGTAGTGTCTCATGGAATGGATGAGTCCAAGGGTAGTGCCTGAGTGATTGGAGAAATGCATGGGTACTGCGTGAATGGATGAGTGCATTGTCCTGTCATCACTCAGGAAGCACTCGGAGACAGGTAGGTCTGTAATAATACTTTATTATTCTTCTTCATTGTTGTACCCACATGCACGTCTGTCCCTGTGCCCTCGTTCCCCAGAAATCCCTCCCCACTCCCTGACCGGAAGTGGTGTCCGGTTGCTGTCCCCTTCCCCATGTTAGGGTGCAGGGTCCTAGTGCCCTCTGCCCCAGGTCACTATATCTCCCCCTTTGTGGAAAGAAAAGAAAAAGCGATGGAAGAGGTGTTAAGAGAGAGAGAGAGAGAGAGAGATTGTGTTTCTGATCTCCACCATTACATTTCCTCAATCAGTCTCTTTGGCCTTCTGGTCATTCTCCTTGGACATGACCCTTCCGTTTCATTGTTTGGTACCTCTTCTTGTCTCTCGCTGTTGTGTGCCATTCTTCCCATGCTGTCCATAACTTTCTCTTTTTCATGTGTGTCGTTCTTTGATGCTGTATCTCCTCCGTCCTCATCTAGTGTCTTTAGTCCCTTGAAGTGAGAGCTGTTTCTAATGATCCGGTAGGGGCCCGATGCAGCTGTTATCATTGGCCCTTTGACATTTATTATTGTCAGCGGTTCATCTGAGAACAGACTGTCTGATTTTCTTGACTGCCCTTGGCGCACCAAAAATGAGTCTCCTTGCCTCAGGTGTGATGATGTGGCATGTCTCCTGGTGTCCGCATAGATTTTCATCTTGTTTTTCGGTTCGTGATCTCTTGCTGCAATGCTCTCGTGTTCTGGTGTCGCTTTTGCCTCTATTTGGGGCAGTCCTTTCCTGCTGGTCCTTCCTAGCACCAGTTCTGCTGGACATTGTCCCGTGGAGCTGTGAGGTGTGTTTCGGTAGTCTCTTAGTATTTGACAGAGCGCCTGTCCTATGGAGATCTGCACCAGTTTTGCTCTTTGGACTGCTTTCTTTATGTTCCCCATGAGCCTTTCCACCATGCCGTTTGCTTGTGGCCATAGGGGCGCTATTTTCCGGTGGTGAATGTCTAGGTAGACCATGAACTTGCGAAACTCCTCTCCGGAGAAAGGAGGACCATTGTCTGTCTTCACTGTTTGTGGGGAACCCCAGGCTGCAAAAATGTCATCAAGTATCGGCAATGTTGCGATCGCTGATGTTGACGAGGCGTGTTGTACTATGGGAAATCTGGAGTACTCATCACTGACTACTAGCAAATAGTTGCCCTTATCCAATGGCCCATAGAAGTCAGCTGCCAATGTTGTCCACACTGCCCCTGGAAGCTCCGACATCTGTAGCTGTTTTTGCTTTGCTGGTCGTCCTGTTATTTGGCATAAGTGACAGTTTAGAATTGTTTCTCCCACAAGTCGATCCAGGCCTGGGAACCATAGTCTTTCCCGTATGCTTTTGGCATTACTATCCTTGTTCCTCTTAGTATGATTCCTCTTTCTGTTTCCGACAGTTCCTCTTGTATGTTTTTGAATGCCAGCATTTCTTCCCTGTTCACGCCTTCTCCCATGGTGCTGTTGGTGTTTACGTGTCTCCATCTTTGCTGTTGTGTTGTCAGTCTGACTGCTTGCATTGTGGCGTCCCTTGCTGTCTCGTGTTCCAACTCTTCAATTGTTATTGATGCGGGAGTGTTCTGCTTTAGCACAAAATTTAGGTATTCTTCTGCCATTGATGTGTTTTCTGGCGTCTTCGGTAGGGGATGTCGTGACATGTAGTCAGCTGGGTTGTGTTCCTTTCCCGGCTTGTGCACGATCTTGAAATCATAATCCATCAGTTTTATTCCCCATCTTTCAATGCATGGCGGTATCTTTGCGTTCGGATTTCCATATATTGTTACTAGGGCCTGATGGTCTGTTACAATGGTGAATGGTTTTCCGTAAATGAACATGTGGTAGTGTTCACATGCCCATACCACTGCTAGACTTTCCTTCTCTGGCTGGGAGTCTGCCCTTTCAATGTCAGACAGACCTTTGCTCGCATATGCGACAATTTGCCTGGGCGAATCTCTTCCAGGCATGTGTTGTGCTAGGATTGTTCCTAACCCTACCATGCTGGCGTCAACAGTGAGCTCAGTGCACAGTGATGGGTCAAAATAAGCAAGATGATATACAGCCATTACTGCGTGTCTGATGGCCTCAAATGCCCTGCCACATTCCTGTGTCCAGAGACATTTCTGACCCTGCTTGGTTAGGTCCTGAAGCGGTGTGCTCACTGTGGCAAAGTCTTTTATGTAACGAGCATAGTAGCTTGCTAACCCAAGGAATGACCTCACTTCTGCTACTTCTGTTGGAGGCCTTGCTTTTTCCAGTGTCTCCACTTTGCTGGGGTCCGGCCTCATTCCTTTTTTTGAAAAGATGTGTCCAAAAAATACCAGTTCCCTTTTCCCTAGTTTGCACTTGTCTTCATTTAACGTCAGGCCTGCTTGTTCCAACTGGTTGCAGACCTCACGTAGAGCTTTGTTGTGCTCCTCATCTGAGCGGCCGAACACCAGGATGTCATCACTGTAGTTCAAACTGTTCTTCACTGGCCTTATTACTTGCCTTATGATCTCTTGAAATATCTCCGCTGCTGATGATTATTCCAAAGCTAAGTCGCTTGTTGCGCAAAAGACCCATGTGGGTGGAGAATGTTGTGATGTATCGTGATTGCGGATCAAGCTCCAGTTAATGGTTTCCTTTGTACAGATCTAACTTTGAAAATCTGCAATCACTAGTGAGACAGCTGATCATGTCATTGAAGTGGGGCCCTGGGTGTCTTTCCCTTTCGATTGCCATGTTTGGTATTCTCATGTCAACGCATATGCGAATCTTTGATGTGTTCTTCTTTGGCACGGCTACTATTGGAGATACCCAGGGGGTCGGTCCTTCAGCTGGCTCAATGATATCTTGCGCCAGCAGGCTTTGTATTTCTTCTTCCACCTGTGGTTGCAGATGTATGGGCACTCTTCGGTGATGCTGAGCCACAGGTTTCATTGCTTCATTGATATGTAGTGTTATTTGCTTTTCCTTTAGTTTGGCCAGTCCTTGTAGTATTGCTGGATGTTCCCCCAGAATGTTCTGTCTTTCTGACATGTTGTAGGTCATTGCTAGGAGACCCATCACCTGTGCGGTGATGTTGCTTAACAGACACGGTGCTGGAATGTCTTCTCGTAGAACATGTATTTTCTCTTTGACCAACCTTTCTTTTGTATGTTAGTGTCTTTGTGAACTTCCCCTTGTTCACCACTGGTTTTCTCGAGCCCCAGGTGAATACATCAACAGTGGACTGTGATAATGGCGGTTTCACCCTCATCTTCTCATATTCTAACATGCACATGATGTTGCATGTAGCTCCACTATCTAACACGAAGCTTGTGCTGTGGCTTCCTACCTCAATGTTCACCATCGCTGTTTTCTTTATCTGGTGTTTTTCTACGAGATGAATGTGTTCTGGCATGCGGTCTTCCGTTGGTGTATCTGACATCAGATACAGTCGTTCTGCCGCCTCTGGCGTGTTTACTCCATCCGATTCAGCTGAGGGACTGCGGTACTATGTTTCTATGTGCCATGCGTATCTGCTTGTCACTGTCCGTGGTCTTACTGGCCTCCCTCGCTCACTTTTGAATTGTCCACTCATGCAGGCACTCGCGAAGTGGTTTTCTCTGTTGTACTTTCGGCATTTGTGGCCCATCGCCGGGCAGGCGCCGGTATGTGGAAATTCAAGTCTGCATCAATAGCATTTTCTTTCTTGCTTTTTCCATGGTGGCAGTGTATTGTCTCTTTTTTGACATTTCCAGTTACGCGGTTTGCTTGTTCCACTCTTCTCGCCTTCCGAATTTCCATTTGTCTGGCATGTGTTGTGGCTCTGGCCTCCGCTCAGGCCATGGTCAGTATTTTCTCTAGCGAGGATGGTTCCTTCAGAATTCTTGCGCGGAACTCCACTGACTGACAGCCTTCAATGATGCGCAGTCGTAAGGCTTGCTCATTGTCAAACTTGTCGAATTCACAATATGTTACTAGTTTTCGCAGTCTGGTTGCGAAATCGTCGAGGGACTCGTCTGCTAGTTGACACGTGGTATTGAACGTGTACCTCTCAAAATCCACATTTCTTTGTGGGTCGATTTTGTCTGTGAGACACTTTATCAGTCCCTTGTATGTTGCGGTCTGATCCCAGGGAAATGTTATTAACAGGTCCTCAACCTCATCACCTACGAAATTTAGGAACAAGTCTATGTTTTGGTCATCTGTGTACGCCTTGCATGTGGCACGCATGTATCATTCGAATTGTCTTATCCATATTTCCCACCGAATGCCTGTTTGTGGTTCGGACAGGTTGAACGGCAGTGGTGTGTGGAAAATTGCGTTTGCGCTATTTTTGTCGCTTACGTCTTCTGTCATTTCTCTATTTCACCTCTATTTGCTGTAATTTCCTTTTATTTCTACTTTGTTTCCTTTGTTTCACCTTTCTTCGTTGTAATTTCCTTTTTTCACCCTTTTTCATATGGGTTTGTAGTCTTTACCTGACTTCAAAATGGCCGCCTGGCCTTCTCTAGCCTCTCATTGGCTCTCCCGCCTGACCTTAAGATGACCGCCGGGATTTCTGCTGGGCGAGATTTGCTAATTGTTCTATGGCCTGACTTCAAAATGGCCGCCGGGCCTGCTTCAGCCTCTCATTGGCTCCCCCGCCTGACCTTAAGATGGCCACCGAGCTCTCGCAAAATTTCAGCTTGAAATCTACACGCGGGACGCTCGGAGCTATCTTTCCAATTGGCGGTCTGCTGTAGTCACGGTCGTGTGCCCCTCTTCTTCCTCCTCACCTTCTGTACTTGATGCGGCCAGGGTGGGCTCCCGATGTCGCTGCAGTCCCCTCTACGCGGACCAGGGTGTGCTCCTGGCTCCGCTCTCCTTGCAATCGGGGTGGGCTCCCAATTTTGTGTCTATTCTTTTGGGGGCCGACGGACCAGGGTGGGCTCCTGGTTTTGTTTACTCGCGACCGGGGTGGGCTCCCGACATCGCGTTTTCGCTTCTTGCAGTCAGCGGACCAGGGTGGGCTCCTGGCTCCGTTTGGACGTTGTAGGCAGCACCCGCTTCTGGTGGCGACTTCGTATCCCAACTCTTCATCGCCAGTTGTCGTCACTCAGGAAGCACTCGGAGACAGGTAGGTCGGTAATAATACTTTATTATTCTTCTTTGTTTCTGTGCCCACACGTACGTCTGTCCCCGTACCCTCATTCCCCAGAATGCCCTCCCCACTCCCTGACCAGAAGTGGTGTCCGGTTGCAGTCCCCTTCCCCATGTTAAGGTGCAGGGTCCTAGTGCCCTCTGCCCCAGGTCACTACATGCATGAATAGTGTGTGAGTGAAAAGATGAGTGCAAGGTTAGTATTTGAATGAATGGATGAGTACAGTGGTAGTGCTTGGGTGAATGCAAGAGTGCATGGGAAGAGCATGAGTCAATGGATGAGTGTACGGGTATTGCCTGAGTCAATGGATGAGTGCATGAATAGCACATACATGAATGCATGAGTGCATGAATAGTTCCTGGGTGATTGTGTGACTGTATGGACAGTACCTGGATGATTGCATGAGTGCATGGATAGTGTCTATGTGAATGGATGAGTACATAGGTAGCAGCTGAGTGAATGGATACGAGTGTGGTTAGAGTGTCATTGAATGAATGAGTCCTAGGTAGTGTCTGGGTGATTGATGAGTTCATAAGTATTGCTGAGTGAATGCATGAGTGCATAGCTAGTGTGTGAGTCAATAAATGAGTGCATGGGTACTGCCTGAGTGAATGGATGAGTGCATGGATAGTGCCTGGGTGATTGGGTGAGTGCATGGATAGTGGCTGGGTGATTTCATGAGTGCATAGCTAGTGCCTGGGTAATTGGATGATTGCATGGTCAGTGCCTGGCTGAATTGATAACTACTTTTAGTGCATGAATGAATAGGTGAGTATATGGGCTGTTCCTGGGCGATTGTATGGGTGCACAGGTAGGGCCTGGGTCATTGGATGAGTGAATGGGTGGTATCTGAGTGAATGTATCACTCATGAGTAGTGTCTGAGTAAATAGATGAGTGTATAGGTAGTGACTGCATGATTGGATGAGTCCATGAGTAGAGCGTGAGTGAATGGATGAGTGCACGAGTAGTGCCTGAGTGAATGCATGAGTGTATGGGTACTAGCTGGCTAAATTGATGAGTGCAATGGTAGTGCATGAGTGAATGGATGAGAACTGGGGTATTGCCTGGATAATTACATGGGTGTATAAGTAGTGCCTTCCTCATTGGTGAGTGCAAGGGGCATGCCAGAGTGAATGTATCACTTATGAGTAGTGCCTGGGTGAATAGATGAGTGGACGGGTAGTGACAGCTTGATTGGATGAGTACATGGTTAGTTCCTGGGTGAATGGATGAGTGGAAGGAAAGTGACTAAATGAGTAGAAGGCTGCAAGGGTAGTGTCTGGCTGAATTGATGACTGCAGTAGTAGTTCATGAGTCAATGGGTGAGTACATGAGTAGTGCCTGCATGAGTCTGAGTCCATGGGTAGTGCTTTGATGATTGGATAACTGCATCACTACTGCGTGTGTGATTCTATGTGTGCATTGCTAGTGCCTGTGGTAGTGTCTGGATGAATGGATAGGTGCATGGGTTGTACCATTTATAGTAGATTCTATAGTTCTAAACTTACGCCAATTAGCTCCATGACATATGTTAAACTACTTGTTCAAATGAGAGGATACGCCAGACTTGGAAACTGTCAAATTTTGAAATGTATCAAAATGCACTTTAAGGTTCAAGCAGAGATATCACTATCTATGTACTACTTGAAGTATTGTGGAGAATAATATACCTAGGATAGAGGTAAATAAAGTTTTCAACATGTTTTAAAAGTCACATATCTATACTAGTTTCTTGAGGCAGAAGCAGTTTGCAATAGAAGGTGTAACTCAAAATATCATACCACTTTTATTGGTGTCAGCATTTTCTTAGAATGTGAGTGTGTTACTGTTTCTCAGGAGTAGGATGATAGTTTTCAAATAGTTTAAAAGTAGTAGACTATTCATGTTAAACACAATGACATATTCGTACATCTTAAACAATTCTCCAGTTTATCATGAATATTGTATTATGTAGTCTTACCTTTGAATTAATTTAGATGCATAATTCAGTAAATCTGTTTCAGAATAGTATTGTCCTAAACAGCATTAAAACTGTTCAATATTGAACAGTACCTGCTATTAAGACGGAATTTTTTTTAATTATATAATCATAATATATTAGAGAAATTATAATATTACATTTTTGGGAGCATAACATTATTTTATAATGAGATAATATTTTCAGTTTCCCTTTTTTTACTGTTCTCAGATTGCACATAGCTTTACCACACAGCTTTACCACACAGTGACTTGAGTGTAGCATCATCATTGAACAGCGCGGAAAAACCAATCGAATTGATTGTTTAAAAAAACTCAGCTTAGCATAGTACATCATTATTAATACATGTAACTATGCATTTTCCTCTCAACATTTTGTTAATCACTTCTTTCATCTACATTAACTCTATTATTTATCACAAATATATTTTTTAAAAATGTACGATTCATTTACACCTGGTACAGTATTGACAACAAATATGTATAGTATTTGCTTTTTAAACACATTTTTTCAAAATGTTATATCTGTTAGGCAAAATAATAATCAAAAAACACTAATTATAAACACTAATAGATTGCAGTGCTTTCTGATTTCTGTTAACATCTTCCCCAATAGGTCGAATGATGTTCTCAAAACTTTGGCTGGAGAAATAACATATAAGAGTTTGATAATTGAGAAGGCAATCTAGCTTTGAACTCCAGGTGGGCATCATTGCAATGTATCCATCCTTTGTTACACTTCAAATAAACAGTACAGTGTCCAGATATTGCAGTAGGTCCATCATGAGAAATAATTGCCACTGTTGTGTACGTTCTTCCTGAAATATTTATTTGACTTTCTTTAAAGTTTGTAATTTTTGTTTCCAATTTTCTTCCATTTGCTCTACAGCATTGTAACATTAAAATGACATATTTTCCAAATCTTTCTGTATGTAATGTAGACGACATGTCTGATCTACACTGTGAACATGTCATATCCTGATTTGCTGTTTTAATTAATTTGTTCAAAGGAACAGATTTGCAGTCTGGTATTGTTAAGTATAGGAATCATTCTCTACATATTTCAGTGGTAGAAATAAATAAGCAGCGCTTCACACTAATGGTCCCATTTATAACTTAGTTCAAATAAGTTATCAATGTCTATTCCTTCATCTTCATTAGAAATTCAATTCTTGTGCATCATGTTCTATGTTTAGAGTAAATGTCAATGAACCAGTACATATATCTAAAAGATGTCGAATGCCAGAAGCAGTATGTATTTTACTTCTTTCACTTACCAACTGTTGAAATAAATGATGTAGTAAAGAACAGAATCTTTTTTCATGGTTTTCCATGATTTCATGATAAAGATGTGGTGAATGAAACACTACGTTGAGAATCACATTAGCATATGAGTTGATACCTGAACTGTTTTCCAACTGGTATCCTACAATGTCATCATCACTTTCCACTTTTTTTTTGTTTACGCCTTCAACTTTTTCTTTAATTGTTTTCTTATTTTCAACCTCAGTTGAATGTTTGATATATTTCTGTTTTGGACACACTTTACTTATCTCAGATATTCAACTAAATGAGGAGCATAAAATCTTCTTAGATGATTGTACTCTCTTACAAAATTTGCTTCAGCACTAAGGGGGTCATTATGATGGCTGGCGGATCGCCCCCGCCGGGCCGGCGGTAGTCACCGCCAGCACGACGAGGGCGATCTGCCCGCCATCCACACAGCAAAGACCCCCCACCTTATTATGATGGCTGGGGGGTCCGCGGCAGACGGAAATACCGTCCGCCGCATTTCCGCCGGTCGACTCGTCGACCGGCGGAAAACAAGGATAATATGGTGGCAGTGTCTCCAAGACACCGCCATCCATACTATAATGCCAGCGGAGATCAGCCTTTCCATGGCGGCGTTGCCGCCATGGAAAGGCATATGGTCTTTGCATTAGGGGGCCCGTTGCTGGCCCCCAGGATGTTGGGGGGGTGGGGGGTGCACATGGGGGGTACCTGTGGTACCCCCCTGCATTTGCATGCACAAGGTGCACGACGTGCATTCACAGCATTGTGGCGGGCGGTGCGGTGAGCACCGCCCGCCACAATGCTGGGAATAGGGTGGCATCATAATATCCATGGCGGGACTTCCGCACCCCTTGCGGACGGTCCCGCATTCCGTTACGGTGGCGGGCGGGCTTTGTCCGCCCGTCATCGTAATGACCTCCTAAGTTTTTTCTCATCAAAATCTATCAAGTACAAACCAGACAATGTTCTTACTCGAGACAATGCAAAGTATGCCATTTCCTCTTTAAACAGAGTACTTCAAATATTTGCAAATGTTCTGACTATACTTAAAACTTGAGATTTGTGAATAGTTACTGCATATGCTAGAGACAGAGGAAACTGTTGTCTTCGAACATATAAGTCCTTTACAAGCAAAAAAAGAACAACACAACACTCAATCTGTTTTACCTCATTAATCCGGTCAAAATTTATAATCAAAAATTCTATTCCATCTCTATTTTGAAAATGTACAAAATCAACCATTTTTCCCATTGCTCCTTTTACTAATTGCTTTTCTACATTCAAATTACGCTGCAAAATTACTCAACTGTTTTTACATACATGTAAACTCTTTTCTAATCCTGCAGTTTTAGATACAGACTTTTCCAAAGAATCCAATTTAGCCTGTAGTTTCTCAGTAAGAAAAATTGTTACTCCCTTGTGTTCAATTTTGTCAATAGCTTTAATTTCCAGAATTTGTTGTTTTTCCAGTTTGGATAGCTGTTTATTAAATGTAGAACACTCTTGCAGTGTAGGCATCAGGCAAACTATAGATTTGTTTTCTACTAGCATATTGTACATTACTTCTGCTGCTGTGTTTTCAGATGTAAACAACTTCCTTAGTAGCCGACTTTCTAAAGCTTATTTACCATGTTCCGTCAGCATACCAATTCTTATTTCTTTAAGAATATTTACATAATCTTCATCACCTGCTTGTCGCTTATTCTGAACAAGTTCTTTATATTCACAGTTTAAATAAATGTTTACATTCCCAATACTACCCAAAGATTTCCTTGTGTCATCACGGAGAAGTGTTTTAAAAACAGGTTGTCCTTCAATGGGAGTAAGTTGTAGTAGGTCTCCAAATACAAATAAATTTCCTCCAAACAGAACATTGTAATCTATTTTTAAAATCTGTTGCATTCACAAGTGTACAAACATAAGCATTAAGTTAGAGACCATGCTCACCTCATCAATGATTAAGTGTTTTAGTTTCTTTAGTACTCTTGAGACTTCATAACAAACTTCTCCCGATAGCTTTTGATATTTCAATTTATTATCATGTTCAACAGGTAGCATAAATTATTGATGTACAGTAATACCTTTAATGTTGTGTGCTGCTGATCCAGTTGGAGCTGTTACGACACAAGATAAATGTGATTCTGCAAGTTTTTTTGTTGATAATTGGTCAAAACGCTAATTAAGAAACTTTTTCCTGTTCCAGCTTGACCACTAATGTACAATAGAAAAGGTTGAAATGATGAACATTGGCATTTTTTTTTCGTGGCAGAAACCATGTTCTACCTGTTGTTTGACTTGTAGATATATTTCTTTTGTTCAATATTTAGTTGATCCTCTAACTTTTCAAACTAAATAATATCCTGTTGTGCTTGCTGCATTGCAGTTTCGACCTCATTCATGGCTATTGTTGCTTCATTTTCAATAATTGGTTGTCCCAGTGGATCTTCAATCATTGGACCTGAACTTTGACTGCTTATGAACTTTCTCTAGCTATTTCAGCTGCAATAGTTCCTTCTTGTTCAATCTCATCATTTAACAGTTGTAAGTAAGTTGGAAAAATTGTACACAGAATACTTTCTTTAGTTGCATTAAAAAAATCTTCATAGCAGTCAAAATCTCCAAATAGTTCTGTTTCACTACACCAAGGGCCCGATTCCGATCTTGCTAGGCAAGCTCTCTGTACGACTCGGATCCGGAGGGCTTTCCGAGCGAGACGTGCTCCTGGAGTTCGAACGAGCAAGTACGATGCAGCCGTATGCTTAAGGACTCGCTTCGCTTGGACTCCCATTGGACTCTACGGGAGCCTGTGTACAGATGCGTACACCGGCACCCATAGCAGAAAAGGGGTAGGAGGGGAAAAGCGTACACCCTGTGGCGGGCACCCCATGGTGCCCACCTCACTGTGCATGCTTGGATCGGGGGGACCCATGGGCACCCCCTGTGATAGATTCAGAGGGCCCCAAGTGAAGGGGGGCCTGGTACGACCCCCCGAAGTAAGCTTCCGACAGCCGTTTTGTCTCGTTGAGACCGAGGCGAAGCCGCTGTCCGAATCGTGCATCGTACTTGCTCGGTCGGAAATCGGCTCCATTGCGCGGCACGATTCGCCTACAAACGAGACGTAGGGAGCGGTTCGGGTCCGGAAACGATTCGGTCGGCGCTTACGCGATCTTCGCATCGTACTTGGTCGTTCGGAATTGTGTACGAATTGGTCGTAAACAAGGGCTATGGATTGGGTCCGGTAAAGCCAAATCCGATTCAGAGGCCTTCCGAGTGAGATCGGAATCGGGCCCCAAGTGTTGAACAGTTGCAGAAGTGCTAAATAGAAAAATTATCTCTTATCTGCAGTTTCGCAACTCAGTTTTCTGTGGTTAATAAGATTCCCTTTGACATGTTTCACTAAACATCCATCACAGCCAATTACTGCATATTTTTCTTCTTTTTTATTTTCTCCAATATTCTTTTTAAACCTATAATGTTGAAGTATTTCATACAGACATAGGTTTTCAAGATGTGGACTCCTTTTGGGATAGTATGTATCCAGCATATTACTTTTGACAATATCATTACTTTCTGGCTCATACTGTGCTAAGTATTGGATTTCATGTAAAGATTTCAATACTATATTTTGCGTGGAGGCTAGACTTATCTAAATGATTCCTCTTGACTTTGAATACAAACTGGCTGAGCTCAAGCGATCCTATCTCTCTATGGGAATCCATTTTCAAGCTGAAGCTGTACAATGTCTTTTAAGACTCTTCTGCTTCCCACATTTCTTTCATCTCTGGCTTTTCTGATCTTGTGATATATGATGTGACATAACGAGCAACAGCAATTGAATTGTCTGCAACAAACTGAATATCCATGTTTGCATTATACATTTTTAAAATAACTGGATTATAGTCATTAATGTACTTTGAAGCTTCTGTTCTTTATAAGTTGTATGTATTCTTGGGAGATTTTCGAGTTATTGTATGTCTTACTGCTGAGAAAAAACTAGTTACTCTTCCTTTAGAAATTATAGGACGTGGGAATCCAAAACGACATTTGTATAACATTTTCCTTTACATTTATATTTCCATCGGCAGTATTTCCTACATCTAGGACTTTGAAACTGTAAAACTTGTTGTCTCAAGATCTTTTCTCCTCCTTCTCTTGGATGGCACATGTAAAATGCTGTTCAATGAAAGACAGAACAGCTTCATCACTATCTGTTCCAAATGTTGGTGCATTCTTTATCGATAATAGCATGTGTATTTGAGGAGCACCTCTGGCTTGGTACTCTTTTCGCCAAAAGAAATCAGTTACCTCTCCAAGAGGTGGAATGTTTTTATTGCAGATAAATGACATCATAGCTTGAAACCTAAGGTTAAAATACCTGCAGATATTTACAGGATCCAAGGAACAGAGTTTTCCAGCTGTCTTCAGTTCAATGTTTTTAACATTTGAATTTGCTTCTTGTAGGAATTCTAGTAAATCATCCCACGCATATTCAGCACAAATAAGTGTTAGAAACCATGTAGGTGTAGCTAGGTTTCTTAACATGCATTTAAGTTCACCATGATGGCAATACCATTATTCATTGGTGCCACGTTAGCATGCCATCAAATTGATTAACTGAGATACAAAATTTTCATCTCTTTCTTCAACTTTGTCCAGGAACTCTTTTGCAGAAACATGTTGAAGATGAACTCCTGTTTTTAATATATGGTTTACTGCATATGAAAGTGCAGACAAATCACTCTCACACAGAAGATTAAATATATATAAAATGCACTGCCGAAATCTTGGATCTTCACAATACAATTCTGATATTCTGATGTTGGAATCCGCACAGCTCACTCATCAAATCGTCCACCTTCTCCAGTGGGGAATAGCTTCTAAATTTTTTTCCTATACACTCATGGGAGTTTCCTTTGCTTCTTTCATTTGAAATAATTCAATACTGTTTCCTATGATTTGTTTCGAATGCAGAGGATGTATTGTATAATGTTCATAAATGTCTTCACTCCTGAATTTGTCCACTTTTTCAATTTGGTCAGTTGCGATTACTGTTTCATCTTGTAAGCACATTACTTGCTCATCAACATTTACATTCTTATAATAAATATTATTCTGTACCAGGTATAATGTAGCATTTCAAAGTTTATTAAGATCTACACCCTCTTGCCATATTATTTTACTCTTTGTTCGTACTCCATTTACTAGAATAACTACTGATTTATTTTCTTCTCTCTCTACACCAACAGTTTAAATATTTTTCTTAAACTCTAAAGGTAAGTACACTACTTTTCCTTTGAGACCTTTTTGTAAATCTGTTGGTGGCAGCTTACCTGTCGTAGGCTCGATACGAATTATGGCCTGGAATGAGTGTACAGATTGGAGAGGACTAGACTCATATACATTTAAACCTGCTAGTTACTGAGGAATAGGTACTAACTCTAAGTTGTTATGCTGGTGTTTTGTTTTCTTCTAATTTATTGTAACAGTACTTACATATAACTTGAACACTGTACAACTCAAATCGTCCTTCTACAAACAAAATAAAGAGCACATCGCTGCCACTTATTATTGTTTTATTTTTCTCTTTTAAATATAAATCAACATTCCTAGTTTGACTTCTATAGTGAGTACGTCAACAAGAAATACAAACATAGTTTGGATTTTCAGAGTAAACTGTGTTAAACTTTGAAATTTCTTCTGCAAAATCATCAATACTAATCTCTTTGTCCTGTATACTACACCTAAAGTTATCAACTGTACATCATCACAAACTTTCTGTACATCTGCTACACAACCATGCAAAAGAACTGTATTCATCGCACAACATAATGCAGGAGTTTTTACATAGTATAGTTTCCTTACTAACTTCCGCATTTCAGAACGGTGTACAGCTAATATTCTTAAATGATGAAATGTACTTTGGCACACTTTTCTTGAAAGACAAGCCAGAGAATGACTCTGCAACTTAGTATATTTTCCTATTTTACATGGATCTAGTCCTTGCAACATCTTAATCTTCTGTTTAACACTTTTCTTTCCATCATAGCGTAAACAAATTAGTAATATGTCAATGGACTCCTGTCGAATACTGCAAATACTGCTACAATCCCGCTTATATACAGGAGCTTGTCTACACTTCCTTGACATTCTTCAGCTATTACTTCTTCTACATTCCTCTGAACCATTTTTTCCTTTGGTATGGGAGAGCCATCTTTCACCTCATAACATCGACCACTGGTATCAACTGCATGTACTACTACTAATGTGTTTTCTTGAAAATAGCTTTCTTCATTAAAGAAAGGATCAGTACTGGAAGTGTGCTTCCATTCACCAGTAAAAGTTTTACAAAATTTAGTTCTATTAACCGGTCTTTTTCTCTTGCTTTTCTCCTTCATAAACACCAATCTTTTATCAAGTGTTCTCAATTTCTTTAATATTATTATAAATAATTTTCTTTTCAACTCAAAAGCTTTATCTCCTACACTATCAATCTGTTGCTTTTTCTTATAAGCTGCTGATCTTTTTTATATTGTTTTAATTTCCTTAATACATTTGGAATTATTCTACTTCTAAACATTCTTCTTCTTATATCTTTATACTGTTTCTGCCTTCTTGTTAGCTGTGTTGTTTTTCTACAATTTGAAGTTCTTTCAACATGACTAATTCTGTTTTGTTTCTGATTTGTTGTTAAAATTGTCTTTTTCTTTCGAACTTTTTCCACAGTTTTCATTCTTCGTAATAGTGTTTTAAGAAACAGTTTAATTCTCTTACCAGAAGATCTTTTTTCCTCTATAATATTGTGTCCATCATCGAATTTCGTCTTTTCACTCTTCTTTAAATAGTACTCTTTTCTTTGTGCTCTTCTCATTTCATGTTTTCTTGCCATCTTTAAGTTTTTTCATTAAGTAAAGTAATCTAAAAAACAAAGAACAATTTTAATAGTATGTTACATAAATTAACAATTACAAATTAATTTGATAATATTATTAATAATAATCACTAACCAGTTACTAAAATTGCATTAGCATTCTCTTCAATAGCAATAAGTATGTAGGATCTCTAACTATGCACATTAGTAAAGCTGTAAGTGATTGAAAGCATTGTGTAATTCTTTTTTTAAAATCGGTGTACCATTTCAAATTCTACATTGGTGACTTTGCACTTATTATACCGTACAGACAGGAATGAACCTGTGTAATCAAACGTTTACATCTGTCCTCTCTAGCAACATGATCTGTGTTGGTGCTACTAAAATGTGAAATACTTCTAATAATATTTTCTCAGGGGTATGATAGACTGTATACTTTTTAACTTAGCATCATCAGCTGTACCATATATGTCAAGCTATGCATAGAAGTAAAGACATACCTAACACATGATACCAGTCACACATTCAAATTTCACACAGTATACTTTCAGTCTAAAGCATGCACCTCACTATGTACAACATACTTGCAGTGTACCATTGCAGAGACTTATATTGAATAGGATACAGTTAAATACATCTAGTACCATTTTTTAAAGCTCACTTTTCTGTAACACTTTCTTTAGAGACACAGAGCTCTCAATGTGAGGTCTAAGCCAAAATGAAACACCAACTGCCATCATGCCACTCTTCTATAGACTTAGAGCCTGACCTAGCAGGCTCAACCAGCCATTAAAGGCCTGCTCCAGCTTTAAAGGCCCAAGCCGGAGGCGAGGGCCTTTAACAAGGGAGCAGGCCTTTAAATGCCGGTAGAGCCTGCAAGGAGGGCTCAAAGGCTATTAGAACATTCCGCCCCAGAGGGCAGGATGTTCTAATTGGTAAAAACAAAGGCCTCTCGGAGCCTGAGGCCTTTGTTCACAGCAGCAGCTGTGAATGAAAAACAACATTAGAATGTTGTTCTGCGGGCTTCGTTCAGCCCGTAGAAGCTGCAGTTCCGATCGGGAAACAAACGTGAAGGACCCGAGGAAGCGCCGGCAATCACTAAGGGGGGGGAAAAAAACATCAAATGGAGGGATTATAAAAGACGTTGGAGCTGGTAATCCTCTTTAATACAACCATTATAAGTCATTTGACACCGTTATTGGATGAGAGCACCAATATCATTAGGAGAACCCAAGACCCAAGTTTTCTGGGTCAGCTAGAAGCTACTTGGCTCAGACTGCAGCGAATTGTAAACCTCATAACAAGGTTGACAATACCAAACTAATATGCTGACATTGGGAGCTGGAGCAATCATCCCGCCGAATAGAACCCCTATATTTGGGTTTAATCTATTTGAAGATATATTAACAGCTGAGAGTGTATATACTTTTAGTCTTGATAAAGATGGTCTCAATCAGGAAGCCATCGAAACTCGTCGATGCCTGCACATCATAAATCCATTCAGTTTGATGTTACTCTAGATGTGGATGGACTGCAGTACATCAGGGTTCATCTTTAATATTTCATTAGATGGAAATGGTTCCCTATGACAAAGAGTATTGTCTTTTTTAACTCTTGCAAAGTTTGTTATTGTCTTTTTAATTTGTTATTGTGAATCAATTTGTTGTAGCCTTATGTGGAATGTTATTTTGATGCCGCTGCTATTATACACCATGAATTTTGTATAAAAAGTTTTTAATTTTGTGAATTTTCATGAATAAAGTGTCTTTACAAATTTGTAATTTATGTCTATGTGCTAGCACGCTGTTTTTTTGGTCGGAACAGTAACCCTCAAGATTGTTTGTATGTTGCTCGGAGTGATTGAGTGGTCAAGCAATCTCTAAAGGACAATTATTATTTTTATTTTTTTATTTTTTTTAGAAGAAACTCAAACAATCACTTTCTGCTCATCACACATGGCAACCAGGTATGAAAGTGTGTCTTCAAGTGTTTTTGTGATCCCAGCGTAGGTAGGAGATCTCTGTTTCTGCGACTGAATGCTGAAGACCCTGTGACAAGATTTCTACTGGAGTATGAAACACTGCATAGTTTTTAAGTTAGGCTCATCAGCTGCACCACACATATCAGACTACATGATCAAGTGCAGACATGCTTGAGACATGGTAGAGGTCAGACATTCAAACTTGAGAGACTATGCTTTCAGTTTAAAGCCCACACCTCAGTATCTAGGGCCTACTCCCAGTTCACCTTTGAAGAGACCTATATACACTAGGATACAGATTAATACATCTGAGAACATGCTTTAAACCTCACTTTTCTCTACCACTTTCATTTAGAGAGTCAGACCTCACAATGGCAGGCCTAAGCCAAAATTAAACAACGCCTGCTATCATACCAGGATTTTGAGTCTCAGCATCTTTCTAAAGATCTCAATGAGTATGTGTGTGCCTTTTAGACGTGAGGTGACATATGTAAAGAATATTATAGGTGAAACAGTACTCAATTTCATACCACATACTTTCTAAATATCTATAAAAAAGGCTGGATGAATCACTTTCTGCTCCTTGTACAGGGTTGGCCAGTATGCAAGTGAGTTTTTGAGTACTACTGTGACTCCTGCCTAGGTAACAGATCTATGCTTCTGGGACTGAATGCTCTGACAAGATTTCTGCAGAAATATGAAACACTGCATAGTTTTTAAGTTAGGCTCATCAGCTGCACCACACATGACAGACTACAAGTAGAATTCCAGACATACCTGAGACATGATAGCAGTCACACATTCAAACTTCACAGAGTACACTTTCAGTTTAAAGCCCACACCTCACTATCTACAACGTACTTGAAGTGTTCCTTTGCAGACAGTTATATCAAATAGGTTAGAAGTTACTACATCTGCCAACATCCTTTAAACCTCACTTTCTTCTATCTGCTTCATTAGAGAGACAGAGCTCAGAATGCGAGGCCTACACCAAAATGAAAGGGTGACTCCTGTCTTTCACCCTTGTGAGTCTCAGCATCTTTCTAAACACCTTACTAAGTGTCTGTATGCCTTTGAGAGGTGAAACAACATATGTAAAGAAGCTTATAGGTGAAACACTACCTCAGTTTCACACCGTATGCTTTCTAGATGTCTGTACATAACGCTGAATGAATCACTTTCTACTCATTACAGAGGGCAGCCAGGTATAAATGTATGAGTTCAACTGATTTTTTGATCCCTGCTAGCTAAGACATCTGTGCTTTTCAGACTCACAGCTGAAGTAGGTCTCACAAGATTTCTGCAGGGGTATGATAGCCTGTATAGTTTTTAAGTTAGGCTCATGAGCTGCACCACACATATCAGACTACATGTTGAAGTGGAGACATACGTGAGACATGGTATAAGTAAGACATTCAAACATGAAAGACTATCAGGCACATGCATCAAAGTAGGCTTTTGCAAGTCCTTAATTGCGATAATTAAGGACTCGCAATTAAGGACTCGCAAAAGTCTATGCATGTAGGAATCGCTATTAAATTAGCGATTCCTACATATTCCTTATTTGCGACTCGCAAATTGCGAGTCGCAAATAAGGAATGGCATCCCATTCAATCCTATGGGCCTACAGGCCTATAGGAATGAATGGGAAATTGCATGCGCAATTTGCGAGTACCAATAGGTACTCGCAAATTGCGCATGCAATTTCAAGGGTGCAAGGGTGTCAAAAGGACACTCTGTTGCACCCCTGAAATAGTGATGTGCACCCATGTTGCGCACACACATGCCCCAGGGCATGTGTGCGCAACATGAAACTTTGAAAAATGCACTTTAGTGCATTTTTCAAAGTTTTTGCAAATTACCGACCAGTTTAATTGCTCAGTAATTTGTGGCCCCAAATAGCAAAATCGCTATTTTAAAGTGGTTCTTGCATTGCATTTAAGGAATCGCAAATTGCGATTCCTTAAATGCAATTGCAATTTAAGAAATCGCAATAAATTGCAAATTCTTAACTAGCAAGTGCTTTGAACCTTGATGCATCGCAAAAGCCCTTTTTGCGGGCGCAAACGGACGATTTTTGCGAATCGCACCGTTTGCGCTCGCAAAAAAGGTTGATGCATGTGCCTGTATGCTTTTACTTTAAATCCCTCACCTCACTATCTACAACATACATTAAGTGTTCCTTTGCAGAGCCTTATATCAAGTAGGATACAGATTACTACATCTGCCAATATCCTTTATACCTAGCCCTCTTCTATCGGTTTAGTTACAGAGTCAGAGCTTCAATGCCAGACCTATGCCAGAATGAAAGGCAGACTCCTGTCATGCGTACGTGTGAGTCTCAGCATCTTTCTAAACACTGTACTAAGTGTCTGTATGCCTTTTATAGGTGAGACAACATATGATAGAAACATATAGGTTAAACACTACCTCAGTTTCAAACCGTATGCTTTCTAAATGTCTGTACATAACACTGCATGAATCACTTTCTACTCATTACAGAAGACAGCCTGGTATGAAGGTATGTGTATTTCATGATCCCTGCCTAGCTAAAACATCTGTGATTTTCAGACTCACAGCTGAAGTAAGTCTCAAAATAGTTGTGCAGGGGTATGATAGCCTATATAGCTTTTAAGCTAGGCTCATGAGCTGCAACACACATATCAGACTACATGTTCAAGTGCAGACATTTCTGAGACATGTTACAGGTCAGACATTCAGACTTGAGAGACTACATTTTCACTTTAAACCCACACCTCAGTATCTATTGCTTACTCCCAGTTCACCTATGAAGACACTTATATGGACTAGGAAAGACATTAAAACATCTGGAAACATGCTTTAAACCTCACTTTTCTCTACTAGTTTCATAAGAGAGAGAGAAGTCACAAAACCAGACCTAAGCCAAAATCTAGGTCTGTCTCCTCTCATGCCAGTCTTGTAAATCTCAGCTTGTTTCGAGAGACCTCAATGAATCTGTCAGAGCTTTTGTAGACACAATATAATCCATTCAAACAAACCTACACGTGCTAGAGAACCCCTTTTTGACACCACATGCTTTGCAAATATATGTAGAATAACCAGCAAAAATCACTTTCTACTCATTACACAGTCCAATCACTTGCAAAGGTGTGTGTTCAAGTGATTTCAGTATGCTTGCCTAGCTTATAGAATAAAAAAGCAGCTCTCCCCTTAGCATTCATACTATTGTCACCATGTTTCTAGATGCACCAATGATTCTCTGAATGACTTTTAGGGGTGAAAGTATGGTATTAACAAAATACTACCTGCATTACATACCTTATCCTATACAAATATGTGTCTACAAGAAATTGCAGGGATCTGTTTTTACTTACTATACAGAACAGTCAGAGAAGAAACTGTGGGGCATATGTATGAGGAAGTGGCGGAGTGAGGCGTTAGCCGGCATTGCTTAACACCTCACTCCGCCACTTCAGAAAGGCAAGGCTGCACCATATTTACAAGGATATGGTGCAGCCTTGCGTTTCCCCCTGCGCTGGCGCTACACTTAGCAGTGTAGCGCCAACGCAGGGCACCCTTGCACCATAGTGCAAGGGTGTCTGCATGCAGGGGAGGATTGTTTATGTATAGGAAGGTGTCCCTTCCAGCATATAAACAATCCTAAAATGCCATTTTGTCACTTTTATGTGTGCTGCTTCATGCAGCACACATAAAAGTCACAAAATTGCATTTTTTTGCAGATTGTTTATGTACAGGAAGGGGGACCTTCCTGTACATAAACAATCCATGGAAATTTGCTGTTTTCATGTGTGCTGCACAAGGCAGCACACATGGAAAAAGCAAAAACGAGGAGGTATAATGCATTTCTCCTCATTTCACCAAGTTAAGACCAGGTTTTCCCTGGCCTTAATTTTGGTGCAGCCTCCTATGTACGCTGCCCTTGTACTTAGGGGCAATGTCACAGTGGACTACAATTACATGTTATGCCAAACAAAGGAAAACATTATTACTTTAAATTAATTAAACGCCACCATTTGAATCATTCACCAAAAAAGGTTATGATTTAATTTCATCACAGAGTTGCATAATAGCCCGATTGTAAATGACATGTATCAATATGAAACATTTTATTCAAGTCTGGTGACAAGAGGGAAAAGTGCAAGGAAAAAGGGGGTGTTTGTGAAAGTGAAGTGCAAAGGGAAGGTAGTGTGCATATGTGACATCAATAATCAATATATACAACCTAACCAACCAGATGTCTGGCAATTATAAATTTGAAAAACATAACACAAGGTATCCGATGCAGATAATGAATCTCTGTCATCAGTGTCTGAACACAAGAAAGAAACAACGTCAACGTTTCGACCCCTAAAATAAACAGCTGGTTTGATGCCTTGTGAGTGGGGTCTTCCTCAGGACGGGGGTGAGAGTTAAAAATGAGCACCTAAAGGAAAGGGATAATATTATAGCGGTGGCATTCAACAATGAAGACAATAAAGTCTGTCATTAAATTTATGTGGATTAATTTACCAGAAAAATCAGCCAAAGTGTTTCAGGCTGAGAGTACAAACAGCTGGGCCTTGTGAGCTCCTGAGGAGAAAGGGTATGGACAGAGACATCAGATTCAAAAGAGGAGGGGGGAGTAAAATAAATTACAAAACAGAGCACAAAAGCTCTGAAAACTTACTCAGATTGGTCCACAATTCTTCAACAATTCAAGTGAAACGGCGAGGTTGTTCAGTAACCTCTGACTGAAAAGAAGGAAAAAACCATCTGAATGATGGACTAAAGTATGAACCGGCTAGTATCATATGTTGCATCTCACAAAAATGCAATTGCTCTAAGAGAGCGTGCCTCGGCGGTGTAGTAATGATAAACCACTGGAATTTTATTTAAATAATCCTGGTGAAAATCATGGCAAAAGCACGAAAGGTATTGTAACATAAGCACGAGTCAAAAGTGAGAACCTGGCACAATGACGTTCGAGTTCACTGCCCGGAAAGAACAAGAAAGAGAGGCCACTGTTGTCGGCTGGAATCATATGTTAAATCTCACAACAATACACTTTGCTCTGCATGGCTAAATGGGGGAGGGGGCTACGAGTCTCCCCTCCCTAAGCTTATTTTGCCCCTGGGGACCCCATTCCCCGCCCATATACAAATGAGGGAGGGTGGCCATGCATATATGGCCCCAATACACAGCCATATACAAATGAGGGAGGGGGCCATGCGGCCCCCCTCCCCAGGCCAATTTCAGCCCAAGGGAACCCATGCCCTGGGGCCTGGCCTTTTAAAGTTTTTTATTTTTAATGTGAGTGGCCCCCATCCCCAGGCATATATTGCCCTTGGGACCGCAACCCTGGGGCACAGCGATTATTCTATAGGAAGGGGGCCACACGGCCACCCTCCCCAGGCCAATTTTGAATGGAGGAGGGGGCTGCATGGCCCCCCTCACTGGGCTGATATTGACCTCAGGGACACCATCCTCTGTGGCTTGGCCAATATACTATGGGTAGGTGGCCATGCAGCCCCCTCCCCAGGCTGATTTCAGCTGTAGGAACCCTATCCCCAGGGCACAACCTTTTATTTTTAAATTAGAAAAAAATTAAAACAGGAGGAGGGGCCACATGGTCCCACCTCTCAGGGTCAATTTTGGGCTCAAGGTCCCAATCCCCTGGGGCCTGGTCTTTAACGAATAGGAGAGGTGGACTGCAGGCCCCCCTCCCCAGGCCAATTTTGGCCATGGGGACACCATCCCTTAGGGCCCAACACTTTATTCTGGGTGCCCCCAGGGCACCCACTCACCTCCGCTGGGGACCGCATAAGAGCCTCAAGGCCCCCACAGTCCCTGTCAGCTCCCCACCTCCTTCAGGAGCCAGCATTGATCTGACAGACAGGAGGCTTCTGAAAGGCAGCTCCCTGTCGGTCACAGCAATCCTTCATCTGTTTCCCTGGTCAATTCACAGTGGGCAGGGAAACACTTTTAGCAAGCAAAAGCATGTCTCCAATCAAGCTTGCTTGAAGTGGAGTGTTTACAGTGACTTGATGGGAAATGTCAAAGCTCCCGCCAAGTCAGAGCAAACAGCTTTGACCCGCAGTGGGCAACCTGGGACATAGCAGCAGCCGGGCCTGGGAGCAGCGGTCTTGAGGGCCATATATGGCTCTAGGAGGGGACCCATTGGCCCCTCCTTAGATTTAGTAGGGCCTGCCATGCAGAGGTGGCAGTCCCGGGGCTGAGAATGGGCCAAGAGGGTGGCCAGATTTTCCCCCTCCGATTTAAAGAAAATATTGTGGCCCTGGAGAGGTGGTGGTCCCTGGGGGCCGGGGGGGGGTCTGTGAGGCCCCCATTGCAAAGAAATTAGCCCCGGAGAGATGGTGGTCACTGGGGCATAGGTAGGTTGATGATGCCCCCAATTTATTTAGCATTAATCCCGGGGAGGTGGCAGTCCCCGGGGGCATCCCCACTGCCCGCCTATAAACAATGTAAGTCCTTGGGAGGTGTTGGTGACAGGGTCAGACAAATGCCCTAGGAGGCGAGCCCGTGCACCACCTCTTAGTCCACATGCCCCAGGGACCTGGCCTACCCCAGGGAAAAATTGTAGAGGCGCACTCTTTTTATTTTCAGCAGGAGCTGTAGATCCAGCATGACTCTCGCCAAAATGCTTTTTAAAAAATATATATTTGACATTCATAAACTGTTTAAAAACAGTCCTAGTCACTGGATGATGTCATCAGTGATGTCATCAGTTGTGTCATTAGTGATGTCACTGATCATGCCATGAGTGATGTAATATGTGAGGTCATAAGCAGTGTATTGCGGGGCGCATGTTATAATTAGCTAGCTAACTGTAACTGCGGAATTTCTCTGGTTTTGTGCCAGTGAAACTTGAGTTTAACTATAATGTCTCTGTAACATTTGGTTTTTTCAGTGAATTTCTAAGGTTTTTTTATTTCTATTTCCTAACAATAATGTCCTTGTAACCTTTGTTTTTTTACTGTGAATATGTAAGGTTTATTTCCCAACTATAGCATCAATGTAACCTATGATTTTTTTACTAAGTTTTTTAAATTGTATTTTGTATCTAAAATGGGTCAATAAGGTGTATTTTTATAAGCTTGTATTTTCTTCATTGGATTGATAAGCATAGTTTTTTTGTTCTTTAGATTTTTTGTACGACGTTGTGATGATCGTAATCACGTCACAAAACCACAAAAGAAAAGCAGACATTCAACGACCACCACCACATTCATGAATTTTAACTTAAAAAATTCATTCTAACTAATACAATATCCACGTCACTGCTTTGAAAACATATTTGTACACATATTTTTCTAGTACGTTTTAAAAAAAATAGTTTAAACCGAACTTCCCGGTTTCTCGATTACACAAAGAGTCGCGAGAACTCCAGTAACCGTGACAATCGCGCTGTTATGTAGTTCCTACTAATCCGTCGGATCTGTGCTTGTTTGGACAACATAAACTAAGGGCTTGTTAATTCCGGACACCCCGCAGGATATGTTGGCCCATAGATCAGCTAGCTCACAGTGCCACTGCAAGCCCCCCTAACTTACCAAGGAGCAAACAATTTCTGGCAACCACTGAAAATGACAACCCTGATTCCTCAGGTATCCTGGAAACAGTACAGAACCTTTCGCTCAGTCACTCATGCTCATTTGTTCACAGAGAAATATACAGAGAATACACAATGGGACGTTTTCAATAATATTTATTGAACCAATGTTATTCTTAAATAAAATATGCATGCTGCAATGATTAGGAGAAATAAGCAAATAAAGGAGATTACACGCACCAAAAGAGTAAACAGTAGATACATTTCTACAATGGTGCTGAAGCAATGAGTATATGCAAGCAAATATGCAATATGGTAATCTTTCCTGCTCCTACGATTCACAACGTACTCTGAGTGTGTGTAGTTACAGAGCCAAGAATCCCCACTAGGGATGATCCAACCCTACTACTTGATGGTAGAGAGTGAAGCACCCCATCGTGGTCTTGAGTTGGACACCCATCACGGAGTGTCAGACCAGTGCGTGGTGATTTGTCAGCATGCAGGGAGCTGCGGTGTCAGCAGAAGTGCCTCGCCTACCAATTTATTGGGATGCCTATTATTAATAATAAAAGCAGCCATTGCGATGTGCACGCTAGATTAGAGATGTTATGGATGTGTGGATAGTGCTGTCGCCCCATGGATGAAGATAGGACAACTTGTGTACCTAGTGCATAGAGAGGACTAGTACATGATGTTCAGGGCATCATGACAATGTTGTGCAAAGCTGGATGTTAAAAAAAGTAGTTTCAGAGAAACTAAGCAATATTATTGCGCATACAAATCTGTGCAAAAGGGCACCGCTGAAAACGTTATTTTCTAGGACAGGAAGCTGTCTTGCTACATGGGTCTATCTCAGGAATATAACACCCACTCCTCATCCTAAGGGTCAATATATAAAAGCTATCTAAAAAGCCAGTATAAGAATGGAAAAAATCCAGTATAAAAATGGAATAAAAAGGTAAAAATTACTCTTAACATAGTCTAAACGCAAGCTTCCCCTTTAAAATATCCTAAAAAAGCCTTAAAGTCATTATACAGTTTAAAATCATATGCACTGCAAAAGCAATTGGGGCCTAGAAAGGAAAATTCAAACAAAAATGTGTTGGTTGAATTTACTTTATAAGAACAAGCCAAATTGTTCCCACACGGTATAGGCCAATTATTTCATGTGTTCCGGGTGGCAGACACAGCATTGTTGTTGTCCATAACCGCAGATGACGATCCTGGAGGCACACCTCGAAGCATATTAATAGACCAATGATGATTCCATCCAATTCCAAGCCGCTGAGGGAGAAACTGCATCCTGTATGCGTATTGTGGAACCGTTGTCCAGGTTACTAGGAGCTGAAGTGTCCCAGGGTGGCTCAAGAAATGCATTCATCAGCAACGGAAGACTCTGGGGACAGCAATACCCATGGGCCGTCAACGGGTCCAGTAGTACATCAATGTCCAATGGTGCAACCAGTTGTGATCCTGGGCATATGTCTAATATGCATTTGTGGCTGCATAGCAGGCAGCAGACTACAGGTTGCATACAGATAGCCAATCAGGCCTGAAGGACAATGACCAGTGCTCATCCAGTTTTCAAAGTCGAAGTGTGCCAAACGTGTTAACCATGTGCTCACGGCATCATAGCACAAGCAGTGCTGTCTCCATTCCGAATCGAACTGGGATGTCCATTGCAGATAGGAAAAAATGTAATTAGGATTCCTGCCAAAATTAGCAGGACAAGCAGGAGCCCTCCAAAAACATTTCCCAGCACGGAGTGTATGAATGATGGAATATCTCCCAAGACTGCCTGAAAGGTGCTAACCAGGCCAGAACTGAAACATTTAAAAAATGCACTATTCCTTTAGTATCAGAAATGTTAAAGATACAAGGAACTAGCAAGTTAGTGTGGAGTAGTTTCTGTATCTCTGACAAGTACCTTGCAACCTGGAGATCAAACGTCTCTCTGGCCAAAGTTCAAGGCCACTTTCTGTTGCAAAAGCATGGCTTTCAGTCTGCTAAGGAAATCAAAGGCTTTGTTGGAAATATTTTTCGAATGCCACAGCGCTGTCTCCCTAATTTTGCTGGCAGGTGGAAAAAGTACTTGTATACGACAAGTGACCAAGGAATTAACTGTCACCAGAAAAGCAATGCCCGGTTCCATTTCACAGCAACCTTGATCATTCAGCATCAAGTAGCTCCCATTCGAGAGCAATATGAAAACCGGATGTATCACAGCAGCTGGGGAACCCTTCTAATAACATTACAAGTTCACAACAGAAGCATTACATGCCCCGTGAAGAGAAACGTCCTTGCAAATTAAGGAGCTGCTTAGGGCAGCCTCACAGTCGGAACCACTAAGAAAAACTTTTGTATCCCCTTTCCTGCATTTATACTTGAAAGGTAATTCCCAATACTTGTGCACATAACCTTCCCTTAGTGCTTCGTATCTGCCTACCTGTTGGTATTGGAAACAATATTGGAATTGGAAAGTCGTGACCGGTAAGGTGATATAACCATGGATAATCCAGTCTGTTGATGGTGTCTCTGCCACGGTAAAATGTAATTGGCCTAATTTTTCAATGTGCAACATGGTGTATCTCGCATCTCTGTGTGCCATGGCTATCTGTTTTTCCGTCAGATCATATTCAGAAAAGAGACTGGTAGTGTTGATGTAACACCACAGCACGTGGCCAGAACATAGCGCTTGGAACGTCCAGCTCAGCATTACGATGGAACGTAATTGCAATTGTTCATGTTGTAAAATAGACATGTCCTGCTGCATTATGTCAATTGCAGAAGACACAATGTTGCCCAGTGAATAAATTCTGTATGATAAAGTGGTCATACCGTTGTCAACCACAGCCAAAGACTTTTCCATATTTACCCTGTCGATCTTGTGCAATCTCTCTGCAGCTTCCTGCTGAGAAATCTTCCATAGCTCGTTGTATATTCCTTACAAGAAGCGCTTTTGATGTGGGTTTCTGGGACCTAGTAAAACATTCCTGAGTTCCAGGTCATCAGACAGAAGGAACAAGTTTTGTTTCACCTGGGGAAGTGTTGAGGTCTTTAGCCAATCTAGGCATAACTTCCCGATGTAACCACCCCTACGTGTTCTGTTTGTACATATATATGTAAGTCCGTTTTTATATAGCACAGCTACTCACCCTTACGGGTCTCAAGGCGCTGGGGGCCGTAGTGGAAATTAAGTGAGCTATTGCCCAGAGTCACATGGTGCTGAGCTGAGCTGCCGCCGGAGCCGGGGATCGAACCGTGAACCCTGTGCTCCGAAGTCAGCTGCCCTGGCCGCTGCACCACACCTCTCCACTGCACCACACCTCTCCACATAGTGTAGGTCAGGCCAGTTGATCTTTAACCCTCCTGTGTTACCCAGGAATCTAGACTGACATCTGTCCGTGTCTAGAGGCCAAACCAACCAACCCTGGTGATCGGGGTCTGATGCATTGTATGATCCATTGCGGAGTTTGCCATCTAAAGTATACTCGATATTCTTTGTGTATTGTTACCAATGTTCAAAGTGTACAAATGTGGGAATGTAAGTTGTGTTCAAATCTTTTTCCCTAGCTAAATCAAGACAGGAAGTTTGTTGCACTGTTTTATTCAGGAAAATCATTTGATGTGGAATGAGGCATGCTCTTAATAATGCCTCTTTTCCCTGAAACTGCCAATCTTTTGTTCCCCAGACAGATTTTGTATCTATTGTGTCTTTCCAAAAGTCAAAACCCTGTAGAGACAGTTGGGAAATAAAGGAAGGCGAGTTAATCAGCTTGGTGTTTGTGAGCATATTCTTCTTTGCAGGTGTAGGTGCAAACCTATAGTAGTAATTGGCTGGGTCTGATGTGTCAAAACCAGAAAAATATGCACACTTCTGTGCAAATGTTTTTGAACTATCTTTCAGCAGTGCTGGTCAATGTTCCCATTGGGTGTAGATCTCAACCGCATGTGGGATACTAGTTTTGTCCAAAAAATGGTGACCACAATGTTGATAACAGAACATGTCTCCAAAATGACTTGTGTCATACAATTCATCATTAGAAAAAGCTGCTGTTTGTTCTAGATCTGAAAGCAAATTATGCAGTTTCAATGTCCCAATCATCAGATAATGTACTAGAGGTGATGATATAATTTAAAGAAATCTTGAACAAATATGGAATTCGCAAAAGTTCAATAGGACCATATACATCATACGATACCCTGTCCCATACTTTTCCATCCAGAACTGGAACCACTGTAATGTTCAGCAGGGACAGGACCCCATAGATTACAGTGCAATGATGCATGTGGTTTTGAACCAAGTTCACATGTTGGACTGCAGAGCATTCTGGGAGATAATGTCCATTCAGAAGTAGAAAAAAGACGGT
The DNA here is from genome assembly GCA_963921515.1 of Calotriton arnoldi. NCBI lineage: Eukaryota > Metazoa > Chordata > Amphibia > Caudata > Salamandridae > Calotriton > Calotriton arnoldi. The sequence goes on from CAWUFW010003047.1 coordinate 387,600, forward strand.
CACCAAACCAATCCAGAGTATCAGGAAAAGTAATCCAATTGTAACCCAGAGATGTATCCAGGGGGCAACAATGTATGTCTTTTTCAGCCGAAGATAGATACAATAAACTCGTAGCTTGAAGGGTAGTGGCAGTGTTGGAAATTCAGGTTCACTGGGATCGGACGAGAAATCATCATAATGCATAAAGTAACCAGACGCCGTCCAGTCGAATTTTGGCAGCTCAACAGGTTTTGTAGAACTGGGAGATGACTCGATCTGCGGCATGTTGACATGGATGTTGTTGAGGTTTCGAATTGAAATTTCTGTACTTGTTGACTGTACAGTTGTAGTTGTTTCAATGGGGACAAGCATCATTTCATTTTCATCGACAGCCTCTCTTTGGAAAGTGGAGTCTTCACCTGTTATTAAAGCTTCCATCTGTACTTCCTGTATGGTAGCAAGAGGAGATCGTCGGCTACCCAGGAGCCCACGTGGCCTACTGTTGAAAATCGGCCACATTGTGTGGTTTGATCAGATCAATGGAGACAAACCTTTTGTCTCGGTGACCGGCAAGAGGCGGAAGAAGTACAGTTCTGGTACCTTCAACAGCCAGGACAGGCACAGGCCCACATTCTTTCTTGTCCTGTATTTTTTCTCTGACCAGATCCCCAATCTTCAGGACCAGGTAGGTCTTGCCGATACTGCTTTCACTTCTCCAGTGGTGGTGCGTTTCACTTGGACGTTGCTTTGTAAAGCTCTGTATTCTTTTAGGCCCTGTAAAACGTCCAAACGATCATTGATGTCAAATGGAGTTTCAGACACCACTGCGCTGACACTATTGAGGTCTGGGACCCACATTCTCACCCCAAACAGGAGCTCAAAGGGTGTACAACCCCCCAGGGATTTTCTTGGCATGTTGTTAAGTGCCCTCTAGACCCCGTATAGGTGATTGACCCAACTGCCACCCGAGCCTAATACCCTAATTGTTAAGGATTGCTTTAAGTCCTGGTTCCTCCTGCCAACAACCAAATTTCCCTCAGGATGGTAGGGGGAGGAGTACCACAAGGCCACACCAAAACTTCTCATGGCTTCTTTGTAAGCCCTAGAGCTACATGCCGGGCCCTGGTCGGAATGTAATGTGCCATTTGCGTATGTCCCGATAAAAACGTGCAAATCCTTTATAACAATTTGCACGTCAACCGAGCGCTGGGGCCAAACCCATAGGACTCTAAAGCATTAATCTGCTGCCACCAAGATGTACTTGTAAGCCCCATCAGAATCTAAGGGGCCACAGTGATCCAAATAGAGACAAGCGAGAGGTTTGTCTGAGATCAGTAAAGGTGTTTCTGGTGGACATGCTACTGTGGAGTCTTTCATTTGCTAGCAGATGTCGCATTTAAGGACAAAGTCCTTGGTCTGTTTAGTGAGACCTGGCCACTAGTAGCACTGCTTTAGTAATGAAACTGCAGCAGTAATCCCTGTATGTGCTGAACCCAGACCCTCATGTGCTGCTAGTATTAATCCCAATCTACGATCAGTGTTTGCTATTACTCCATCCCCCACTCCTGGAATTTGAGCATACAGAATATTCTGTGCATCTAATTTGTAGGAGTACTTGAGTGGAAAGCCTTTCGGTGGTTCAGAGCTGTTGCATGCGGCATTGACAGCTATCAGAGCTGTTCCGTCTATTTTCGAGGTAGAACGAGTGATTGCAGCAATGGCAGCAGTTCGCACTGTTGCCTTGGCGGCTTCATTCGCCATTGAATTCCCTTCAACATGAACGCCAACATGCTGATGACTCAGTGTATGAATTACATGAGCCCGTGGCTGGCCTTATTTCAGCTTTGCCACTTGTTCCCAAAGCACCTTGTGCTTGATTGCACAACCCTTCGAATTTCCAAACCCATTTTGGCTCAAATAGTAAAGCTATTCATTATAAGACTGGACACAGTAAAATGAATTTCACACTATAAGTTTGGGGAATTCGCGATCCATATTTTGTAGTGCCAGTATCAGGGCTTTTAGTTCTGCCAACTGCGCTGTGCTGTCCCTTACGGACTATGTGTGTCTTATTCTGGGAAGAAACTTTCTGTCTCGCATGCACCCTTTTACAATTGCCCATACAGCGGAATATTGCTGTTGTGATCCTATGGCCGGTTGTGCAGATCCATCGGCATAAATGATACGTTCATATCGATCTAGAGGCATAATTTATTTGGCAGAGGATATTCTTGTTCGTACTGCAAGAATGGTTGTGTTTGTAATATAGTGTCAAATCTGTAATCTACATCAGCTGCAGTGAGAGAGTTAGCCCATTGGATCCATCTTGGAAGGAGAGCTTTAGCATTTGGGATGCTCGCTTCAGTAACTGCCTCTAAGGACGATACAGGGGTGATGACAAATATGCGTGTTCCCTGAGCCAGGGCTTTCTCTCTCTCATTAAAGGAGTCTGCACGAATGTGAGGATTTTCTCAGTGGATGCAAATCGCATTTAAGCGTTTGTGTACAGATGTGATTTGTATGCTATAGGTATCGTATTGCCTTCATTGAAAGTGATGTAGGTATACCCAGTTGGTCCAGCGACTACACTGATCACCAGGTTAGTTGTGTTGACACGTGTGTGTAAATGTCTGGAAGCTAGCATGTCAGCTTGTACTGACCATAAAATATCAGTATGTTCCTGTGTCCAGTGTTGCACTGAAAAGTCAGGTCTAATTAAGTCATAGAATGGTTTTACCCTTACTGCGTAATTCAAAATGTAAGTTATGCTAAAATTTAAAAATCCCAAAATGGATTGTAGTCTCTTCAGAGTTGTTGGAGGTTGGAACAATGCACATATTTTTTTTAAATGTGTCGCCAGGCTTTTGCCTTCACTTGATAACTCGTATCCCAGAAACAGAACACTGAGGTGGGCTACTTTAGATTTTTTTAATTGAATTTGTAGCCCAGGTAAGCAAACCGCACTATTATGTTGTTTACTCTAGCCAAATGTTCCATTATTTCATCACCGTCAGATAAATATCTTCTATATAGGACACTGCCTCCTTATCAAAACTTTGAAATAACTCTGTTACTCTGGTGGCTGTCAACAGCCCTGGGCTATTCCTATACCCTTGAGGTAAACAACAAAATTGACGTTGAGACCCTAGCGCTGAAAATACGATCAAATATCTACTTCCAGGCATTATATTCTGACAGAAAAACCCATTTGAGATGTCTAGTGTTGTTTTGTATTTCTTCCGTACGATGTTATTCATCAGTGTGGCACTGTGTGCATTCTGTACTGCGAATGTGCATGTGGATGCATTCAAATATCTGTAATCAAAGACTAAACATTATGAATTTTTAAGTTTCATTATGGGGAACAAAGGATTATTCATAGACGAGGTGCAAGTCTCTATTACACCCTGGTACTCAAGTTGATCTAAAATCTCTCTGACTTGTTTCTTTGTTTCATGTTTAATTGGGTAATGTCTTTGCGGTTGAGGGATCGTTTTTAGTGGAATCTCGGGATGAGGAGACTCATCATCCCACCCAACACGATTGCAGTATAGAGCAGCCACTAGAGCAGATGACCACTCCTGCGTGTATACATCTTTAACTGATTCTGCTATGAGGTCAGAGAAAGCAGGTAAAATTACTTCTTCCCCCATTGGGCAATCTATAATGAACTCAGGTGGCCAATCTTTTTCGGCCAAAAGAATTTTGTAACCATGTGTCAGGTCTTCCGAAAAGAGATCCTTCACTTCCCTTTGTATGTCCCCTTCTATTTGAAGTGTTATTCTGTATAAACGATGTTGGGCACTCACTCTCGTATCAGGTGTTTCCACCATGATATACTCACTCAACTCTACTACTTCCAGAAAATCCATCATGTTTTGGCGAGCTATTGTGACTTCTGCTGCACTGTCCAGCATCGTCACTGCCCATTTCCAGTTCAGAAGCAGAGTCCTCAGTAGCCTGTGCATCACTGATCTTAATCTCTGCTACTTTTTTATTTTTAAATTGAGGTTTTGTAGATTTATTTTTATCTTCTTGTTTGATGATGTAGTCTGAAGTGCGATGTGTAGCCCTTTTCATCTTTGTTCCCTCTTCTGATCTTTGCTCTGACTGTCCTCCTCTCACTGAGCATTTCTCAGATTGATCCTGAAAGGAACGAGAGGAACGTGTATCATTATACTGATATCTGTCAGGATTTCTAATGTTATCACAGTTTCTGAGATTACATTTCTTTTCAGTGTGCTCCTGTTGAGGAGTCCAACTCCTTGATTGTTGTTTATTTTGCTTATTATTTTTCTGTTTATTCTCCCATTTCTTTTTAGAAGAATCGGGTGCTTGCTTAGAGTTATCCTTTTCAGAATTACCCTTAACCACTGGTTTCCCAGGTCTGGTTCCCAGATTATCTCTTCCCAAGGAAGCGTATGTTTTTGCCATTATCTTAGGTAAATCCCTCTCCTGTTGTATAGGAGAGAGTTCCCTTAGGCTTTGGCATTAGCCATCGTGGTTGCCTCCCCTTTTATGTTGCTTAACATAATTGCAGAAACCTGGACAAAATTGCCTATTAGTTTCATCCTTGGGTCCAGGGCAGGTTCTGCCCCATACTCATTCTGTATTTGTTTCAATTCATCTGGTATTGCCCTATTGAAGGGGTACCAGGTGTTCTGGTGTAAACAGCAGCAAAGACAGTACCCCAAGTGGCACAGTCTTCTATCGGGGGAGCCATCCCTATCGGCAAGCAAATAGTTAAAATTCTATGTTTTTCCTGTGGGTCCATATGGGGAAAAACCACTTCAAGCAGTGCTATTTTTTGTGCTATCCAGAATGGTACTTGTTACCGACTAGTGGGAATTCTTTCCATTAAGGCATTCAGCTGGAAGTCAATTGAGGTTGTGCAGCTTAAGCAGCCCTCACAGGTTGAACTATAAGTTTTTGCATTATGTATTGTGCAAGATTTCTGTAAATTTTCACTAGATCTTCGTATAGTTTACGCATTTCTGATGCTCCTAGCCTCTGAATTTTGGGGTGTGGTGTATACAAAAGCTAAGACCGGCCAGGTTGCTCCATCTTTACTAAGCGGACCGAGTCTCACATTTTCTACGGTGTGGGGGAGGGTGCCTTTAGACCAATTTATGTGCTCTTGGTAAGTTAACGGGACTTCTATGTCCACGTATGGAAAGAATTCCTTGGGTATCTCATTTTCAATGTAAGTATGAGACAAATGTGTGTGTGCGTCTGCAGCTGGGAATATAACCCAAGAGTAGAATACCTCTGTCCTGAATGCTTCGTGTGCCTCAATCACAAAGGTAACACCTCCAACCGTTGCCCGGAGCCCATGTTGTTATAATTTTATAGTAACTGCCTGTCTGCAATATTCTGAAATATTTATAGTATCTTCTCGTACTCCACTGTCATCAGCTTGTTTGGTCATTGTTATAAAATGAAAAGTATTTTTGCTAAAATGAATGTATGGGAATTTGGCTTGTACAATATGGGAATCTTTTTTAAACCTTCAAGCTTGATAATGCCTACAGCCAACACATAGGATGTACATACTCAGCTGAGGCCAACTTGATTCCCTTCCCACTACGGACTTCTCCGGTGAAAATGTGAGTAGCGGTCCCTGAGAAAGCACGACTGAACTACTCAGATTTGACCATTAAATAAGTGCCTAATCAACGTTGGGGGTACCATGTTGTGTAGTTCCTACTAATCCGTATGATCTACACATTGTTTGGACAACATAAACAAAGGGCTTAGTGTCAAGACCCCGGACCCCCCGCCGGAGATGTTGGCCTATAGACCAGCTAGCTCACAGTGCCACTGCAAACCCACCTAACTTACCAAGGAGCAAACAGTTTCTGGCAACCACTGAACATGACAACCCTGATTCCTCAGGAATTGTGGAAAAAGTACAGAACCTTTTGCTCAGTCACTCGTGCTCATTTGTTCTCAGGGAAATATATAGAGAACACACAGCGGGCGTTTTCAATAATATTTATTGAACCAATGCTATTCTTGCATAAAATATGTTTGCTGTAATGATTAGGAGACAGAAGCAAATAAAGGAGATTACAAGCACCTCACGGTGTGTCAGACTGGTGCATGGTAATTTCTCAGCAGGCAGGGACCTTCGGTGTCAGCAGAAGTACCTCCTCTACCAATGTATCGGGATGGCTATTATTTATAATAAAAGCAGCCTTCACGAAGTGCACTGGATTAGTGATGTTATGGATAAGTGGATAGTGCTGTCGCCCCTTGGATGAAGATAGTACGACTTTTGTACCTAGTGCATAGAGGGGCCTAGTACATGATGTTCAGAGCATCGTTACAATGTTGTGCAAAGCTGGATGTATAAACAAAGTAGTTTCAGAGAAACAAATGCAACGTTGTCGTGCATGCAAATGTGTGCAAAAGGTCACTGCTGAAAATGTTGTTTTCTAGGACAATGTAAGGAATAAGCTGACTTGCTACATGGGCCTAACTCGGGAATATAACAATGCCTTTTTTAGGGGGTGCAAAACACATATATGCATACATTTTACAGTATTTTAGACACTAGGGATTTATTACTACACTGTTTAAAGTCATATTTTTGTATGGAGTTTGCATAAAAACAACCTTTTAAACCTATTCTCCATTTTCGCGGTGATGCCGGGCGTCGCGATAATGTCGGTACCTGCGATCACAGCAAATACATCGCGAAATAACAAAACAAATGCAGGCATTCAATAGTCACCACCAGATTCAAAACTTACAACTGCAAAATGGATTATAACCAAAACACTAAACACATAACTATCTCAACGACTGTATAATAGCATGTACAACTCCATTAATATCTCTATAGCACAGTGCATAACTTTTTCAGTTTAATCAATGACTGCATGCATCACTGCATCACAAAGTGTCTCATTCACTGTATAAGTATTTGACAGGATCTGTGAGACAATGCATCAGTCTATCAATACTTCTGTAAAGAAATGCGTGAATGCCTCAGTACATCTATTAGTGGGTGCATCAGTGTCACAACGGGTCTGTGATTGGTTGCGTAAGTCTCTCACTCAATCTGTGGGTAGGTGCATGAGTGCCTTTGTACATTTGTAAGTAAGTATATGACTATCTGACTGGATCTGTGAGTGGATACAAGAGTGTCTAAGTGGGTGTCTGAATGGGTGAGTGAGTGGGTGCATGAGTGTCTGAGTGGATCTGTGAGTGAGTGCATCAGTCTCTTGATGGGTCTATGACTGCCAGCGTGAGTGTCTGAGTAGTTCTGACAGTGGATACATAGGTCTCTGAATGTGACTGTGCGTGGGTACAAGAGTCTCTGAGTGTATAAGTAGCTGGGTGCATACGTCTCTAAGTGGGTCTATGAGTGGCTGTGTGAGTGACTTTTTGGGTGTGTGAGTGAGTGGGTCTGTGAGTAGATGTATGAGTGTCTGAGTAGATCTGTGAGTGGGTATATGAGTGTCCCAATGGGTCTGTGAGTAAGAGCATACGTCTCTGAGTGGGTGAATGAATGGGTGCATGCATGAGTGTCTGAGTGGGTCTGTGACTGGGAGGGCAAATGTCTGGGTGGGTCTGTGAGTGGATGCATGAGCATTGACTGGGTGAGTGAGTGGGTGCTTGTACATCTGAATGAGTTTCTGAGTGGGTGTTTGAGTTTCTGAGTGTATAAGTGACTGACTGAGTCCATAAGTCTCTGAGACGGTCTGTGACTGAGTGTGGGAGTGACTGTATGGGTGTGTGAGTGGGTGTATCAGTGTCTCAGTGGATCTGTGAGTGTGTGCATGCGTGTCTCATTAGGTCTGTGAGAACATATGTGAGTGGGCCTGTAAGTGGGTGCGTGAGTCTCTCAATGGGACTGTACATGGGTGCATTACTCTCCGAGCAAGTCTGTAAGAGGGTGCATACATACCTGAATGGGTATGTGAGTGAGTGCATCAGTAGCTGAGTGGGTAGGTGACTGGAAGTATAAGTGTGTGAGTGGATATGTGAATGGGTGTATAGGTGTCTGAGTGAGTTTGTGAGTTCATACATGAGTCTGTGACAGTGACCGGTGAGTGTGTACTAATATATGTATTTTTTCCAATATTCACAGTGACGTCGTTAGTCGCAACGTCCCTGTGATGTTACACTGGGGGCCACGCTGGCGGTCACGGAGGAGTCACGAATATCGAACGTGATGAAAAAAATCAATTTTGGACACATAACTTGAGTCACTAGCACACTTTCTCAAACATGGGGTCAGAGTATCTCAATCCTGACCCCTTATGTTAGCTTTCACACACATTTTCATCCCGAGGAACCCTTCCTGAACAATAAAAAGGCAGGCGCAAATTTCTATTCAGGTTGCGTCCAGCCAATCAGAGCATGTCCGTTGGTGCGTGCATTCACGATTCTTTGTAAAGCTGCCGCGAAATATCCGTGGGCAGATATATATCCCTAATTTTCTGCTTTAATTTCTCAAAAACTACTGCACGTATTTCCACCAAATAACAAAAAGCACAATCTGCGTAACAACATGGGAATTATCATTACAAACGCACCCTTGTTTGCTCTCCTATTTCTCAGTGCCCACTGCATGGATCACCCCCAAAATTTACATGACACACAGAACCTACTTTGACACTTTTTGTGGAAAATTTCATGAAGATTGGTCAAACAACATCAAAGTAATAGGCAAGTCAAAAAATGCTAGTACACAGTTATCCGAGACAACAACACAACAGGACAGGATCCTGGCTAAGAGAACTGCCAGGATTCTACAAGTGTGGCAGGTGTAAACCTGTGCTCACAGTTCTTACGTGAAGACATATCTTGTACCAACAGGGAGGAAGGTTAAGTTTAAATGTTTCATGAACTGTGACACTTATCATATTGTATATGATTTGGTATGCACATGTGGCCTTTTTTATGAAGGCAGTACCATTTTCCTAGTCAAGAAACGTGTCCTGGAACACTTACATGCCATTAAGAACCATGACAATAGTTACAGAGTGGCAATGCATTGCAATCAGGTGCATGGACTCAATTGTAACGATATTTCATTCTTTTGTATTGACAGGATCCCTGCAAAATCCCAGAGGGGGTGACAGAGAATGTGCCCTACGAAGGTAGGAGTCAGAGAACATAGTTCGCCTCAACAAGTTTCCAGGTGGCCAGAACCAAAACAAAGAACTTCATGCCCATTTGGGCTAGAACTACTTTTCAGGAATTTTATGATTTTGATGGCTTTTTGTAGTTATAGATATGGGGAGATTCAGGATAACGCTGACCACAATTGCACCTCTATGAGATTCTATATTTTTTGAGAAGTAGTTTTCCTAAAAGAGATATCTTAGAATGCAGTACAAATATTTTCCTTTTTTATTAATTTTACTTTCACACACACATATGTATATATCTATATACATTTTCTTGCACTTTGTAGGGTAGTATACCAAGGTTTATTTTCATTTACATGACAAAAGGAGTGAGTGACTCATCAACAGCATATGACCATAGGGAGATCTTTGGGCCCACAAGATATCAACATAGATTATTGCACTAGATACATGTCCTGTACACCCATAGGTTTGCACAGGCACTTGACTGGAATTGATACCATAATAGATTCGAAGAGATTTTATTTGTCTCATCAGTATTCTGGGCATGATTGATTTGAAACAAAGATATGAAATGTACACACTTGTGTGATTAAGTTTAGTAATTTTCAGGAAAAACATGAAATATATACACTTGTGTAATTGATTGTATATTAAATGCATTTTTCTATGTAATCATTTTTTCTAATTCAGGTGGCACGATTAATTTAATGCACTGAGCAAAGGAATCCTGTCAGTATCCCTTCTATGTCTATTTGCAAACACTGACATGAGTGATTTGCTTTCAGAGGAAACAGGGTACTGTTTACTGTTGGCCAACTCTTCATCCATATTGTGCCCTTTAGGGTATCGGGTGCACATACTTATTATGTATCTAGATTCTTTCTGTCTGAGTCTCAATGTGCGGTTACCACCCCTCTGATTTGTTGTGTGAACAAGCGCTCTTTGGAGCGCGAAACGCGTCACGACTGGTTTATGCTGTTAATAAACCTCACTTTGGCTTAAGAATGGACCCTGTTGCTTTTGTATGGACCTGAGTGCTCGTTGGAACTCCGTTCACTCTTGCATTGATTTTACCGGCTGCTCCGCCGGCACCGAGCCACCCCGGGAAAGGCGAAGGATCTCCGGAAGGAGCTGTTTTTCTTTGGATATTTATCGAGGAGATCTACGCGGTTCCTGCCTGCTGGCAACTCGGATCAGCATTGACAATACGCCCACCGAAGAGAGATAACCTCACGATATCCCGGGAGGGATATACCGTGAAGGTAAGGAAGTGACGGGGGCTTAAACGTATTTATATCATTTGCAGTATTTTGATATCCAACGGGTCAGCTATAAATACATTATTGCGGATGCAGACAGGGACAAAGGGGAACTCTGGATTATGTCAGAGGGGTCTAGATAAACACAGGGTGCCGTTCTGCCGCCAATTTGGACTCGTTAAGAATCCAAGTGCACAATGGAGGATGAAAAAGAGAGAAAAGAAGCAGCACAATTGCTTTTTGCTCGAGCACCGGGTATGGGTAAATCCGTGCCTGTGCCAACACATACGGGAAAAACACTTATGGACACTTTAAGAAAATACAAAAAATTGCACAAATTGGAAATCTCAAAATGGTGGGAGGCCACCTCGCTGCAAGATTATCTGGACAAAAATATGATACCTAGAGGCCTTAGGATCTATATTACACCATCTTATGACTCACCTGATCCTCAGATGCTGAAGGAATGGTCGCATAATTCAGCAACCAGCTCAAAGAATATGCTGCAAATCTTAGTAAAGTATGCCTGGTCAGATAGAGTAAACATCAAAAAAGATATTGAGACTCTGGCAGAGGAACTCAATAAACATCCTGACCAAGATACTATTACTAAATTCATTGAAGAAATGAGGAAAAGATTGAAGTCAATGGAAGAAGATATAAAGAAAAGAAAACAATATAAACTTCACAGAGACTGTGGTGATTACGAATCAGGACGAATTCTGACACACAGTAGAAAATACGATCATCTATATGAATCATCTCAGATAGCAAGTTCAAGTGAGAGCATGCCATATAGACCACATGAAAAGGAAGTGGCAAGTACAAGTGATTCAAATACAGAAAACTCAGAACCTACTGGGACATCAGAAAGCTCTAATTCAGAAGGAGAAACTGTACCACGACGTAGGACTTTTTTAGACGAGTACCGGCTCCTGAAGCAGAGCCGGCAAGCCACCAGATCCTCATCCAGACTCAAGGAGAAGAAGGACGCAGCAGAACCGAGCGGAAGAGGAAGACCAAGGGGTACAAGAACAAAAGGCGGGAGAAATGCAAACAGAGGTGGAAAAGAGCCCGTGGGAACCAGACAGGCTCGATACAGGAAGAATTAACCATGGATGATGAACAGGTAAACCAAACCATCGTTAATTTATCTGCCAAGGAAATTAGCAATAAAGACAAGAGAACTTTATGCTTAGGATTATCGTTTTGCCGGACTGTACCCATGAATTATGTTGATGACAGAATTGACATTTTTAAATTCTGTAGAAAGCTCAAATTAAAAAAATGGCATAAATTGAAACCGGCTAGGAATAAGGCTATTCAGTCTAGGCCTGGGCGGTAAATTCCGTTCCGCTCGCGGAATTTGCGGAATTTAGGTAATTTTGCGTTCCGCGGAGAACGCGAAATTGCCAAAAATTCCGCGATCCGCAGCTTCGCGGAATTTTTTGCTTGTTCGCGTTTTCAAAATGCGTGTTCGCGAGATATTTCTCCCCGAGCACGCAAACAGCGGTCGCGAACAGGAAAAAGCATCGCGAACGGGCAGAACAAGCAATTCCGCGTGTTCGCGGAACTTTTGCGTGCTCGCGGAGATTTTTACCGTTTCGCGGAGCTTTGCGTAGCGCGACTACGCAAATTCCGCCCACCCCTGATTCAGTCTGATGAACGACGCCTATCTGAGGAAGAGCTAGTTATAGGTGACATTGACACTATGATGGCACTTGATGAATTAAGTAATGACCAGAATGGTCTTAACCTGAGCTTTGATGCACTCCGTGTACTTGATGCGATGGAGGTAAGACATGATCGAGCTGCGTCTACAGATTTTAAACCTAAATCAACATTTTTACCCAAAATGAATCATGATAACATTGACACATTTCAGGATCAGGTAGGAAAAGAATTACTAGACCTCCGAAGTAACAACTGGCCTAAACAAATGAAGAAATTTAAACACAATCTAACATTATCACAGAAAAAAGCAATGAGTGAGCTTGCTGCAGCAGATACAAGCATTGTGGTAAGGCCCGCTGATAAAGGCGGTAATATTGTCATTCTCCCCAAAGACATGTACATTAAGGAAGCTGAGTGCCAACTTAAAGATACCAGAACTTATAGAAAATCTAATCGTTCTGAACATAATGCTAGAATCAATACCATTTGGGAAAAATTGACGGAATGGAAAGATAGGGGTTTGTTAGAGTGGGAGGAGTTCTGTTTTTTGAAAAGAGATCATCCTATACTCCCCATTCTTTACTTACTCCCTAAAATTCATAAATGCAGAGTAAATCCACCTGGTAGACCCATAATCTCTTCTAGGGGGAGTGTTTTAGAAAATATTTCTCGCTATATAGATCACTTCCTCAGAGAGTATGTAATGTTATTACCCTCATATGTAAGGGACACAAAAGACTTTCTGGAGAAAGTGGACAAGCTGACATGGGAGAGTGATTATCTATTAATAACAATGGACGTAAACTCCCTGTACACGGTGATTGAACAAAAACAAGGAACCGAGGCGTGTGCCAGATACTTGAAAGGAAGACATATAGGTTATCTGGGACATACAACTATGATTTTAGATATGATTATGTATTGTCTTGTGAATAATTTCTTTCTTTTCAATGATGAAATTTATGTACAAACACATGGCACAGCGATGGGGACATGTTTCGCGCCCAGTTTTGCGAATCTGTTTATGGGGGCATGGGAGGATGACATCAGGTCCAGCAGCATTTTTCTAAATGATTTTACTAAAGTCATTTTATGGCTACGTTACATAGATGACATCTTTGTTGTCTGGAGAGGCACAAAAAAGCAAGCCTTAGATTTTATATTCAGATTAAATCAGAATCAGATGAACATCACTCTGACAAGAAACATAAGTAAAGATGAGGTAGAATACCTAGACACTAAGGTACAGATCAGGGATAATATACTCCATACTGTTCTTTACCGTAAAAGTACTGCAGGTAACACACTCCTACATGCTCTGAGCAGCCACCCGGAGAATCTCAAATGGAGTATTCCCTATGGTGAGCTGCTCAGAGCAAAAAGAAACTGCAGTACTGAGTTAGATTTCATCAAAGAACAGAATATTATGACACAGAGATTTCTAGCAAGGGGATACCCCAAATGGGTAGTAAAGAGAGCCACCGATAAAGTCAAACTGGTGGAACGTAAAACTTTACTCAGTAACATTCAGGCTACACAAAAAGAGAACCCTGATACATCTCACAACCTTGATACATCTCAGACTCGTATCATACTTAACTATAATGGTAACTCCAATCAAATTCGGAAATGTATAGTAAAAAATTTGAATATTCTTAAAGGGGATTCCATTATTGGTGATACTTTACCGAATCGTCCAAGTATAACATACAGACGTGGTCGTAATCTAAAAGATATTCTAGTACAGAATAACATTGGTAGTAGGAGTCTGAACAGAGGGGTAGATCTGCATGGCTTTTATCCGTGTGGTCACTGTAAAGCCTGTAACAATAGCCACATGGTAAAAGAATACTGGAATCCTAGTACTAATAGCATGAACAAAATAAACCAATTCTTGACATGCATGAGTGCTTTTGTAATATATGTGTTGGTTTGCCCATGTGATCTTAAGTACGTGGGCAGTACAACACATATGGCCAAAAAACGTATTCTTGAACACACTAGAGCCATAAGCAAGAATGATAAACAATACCCCATAGCCCATCACTTTGAGGCTTATCATTTCTCAGATCAAACTAAACTCTCATTTTTTATTGTAGAACAGGTGAATCAAAATCAGAGGGGTGGTAACCGCACATTGAGACTCAGACAGAAAGAATCTAGATACATAATAAGTATGTGCACCCGATACCCTAAAGGGCACAATATGGATGAAGAGTTAGCCATACATTTGCAAAATGAATAGAGTCATCTTTGGATTATACCCGGTACTTATGTCAAGCAAGCCGGGTTCTGTATTTAATGCTTAAAAACCATGTACGTACATGTTTTAATTTTCTTCTTTTCTCTCTCTCACAGGAAGGAAGGGAGGGAATTTGTCTCAGGTTTGCGGCACCTGTCCCCTAAACCTTTCTTCGTGATTCATCCTCTATTTCTCTCCTTTTCATCATGTAAAGTATAATACATTGTTATGTATATGTTTTTAACAACACTTTTATTTATGTGCACATTCACATATTATTGTTTATGATAATGAGGTTCAAACCATTTTTGTTCATCTTCTTCTTATGGACTATGTTCCCACTAACCAGAGAGTTACACATATAAGTTAGTTGAAGTCAAGGGGCGAGCTTGATCATTTGAATAAAACAAAGGTTGATCAAGCGACTGTTGATGTTCATATCTGGCGCCTATTTAGAGCCTCAAGGCATTGGCAGCTGCAGACATAGGCTCGCTCGATCTTACCAAAGTGCTGCCTGTATATTCAGGTATTCGCGATACCATGACTTGAGTACATGGCCCTATAAGCATTAACTAGCATTTAACTAAGGGCTTTTATACTCTTAGATTACACTTCTTTAGGGTTTTTCTAAGTTGTACGCGAGTAACCATTCCATGAGCGTATATACACTACGGTTCCCATAAGGCACCGTTGAGGTTACATCATGCAGGGAGCATTATAGTCTGAGGCCAATGTGTAAATAACACACATAAATGTCATTATGACTTACAGCGCTGCCAGCCCCTTGCCCCTCTTTGATATTAGATCTTTAAATTAGACATTTCCTTTACATAGAAGGTTGAACTGTGTTATATGGTGTATTAAATTGCCAATGCAAAGATGGCGCTTATGTTTTGTTTATGTCACAGTCCACTTTTCATGTTAATGATTTTATGGAAGTGTAAGTCCTTTTAAGAGACGAACTTTATTGACTTTGTTGTGTGAACAAGCGCTCTTTGGAGCGCGAAACGCATCACGACTGGTTTATGCTGTTAATAAACCTCACTTTGGCTTAAGAATGGACCCTGTTGCTTTTGTATGGACCTGAGTGCTCATTGGAACTCCGTTCACTCTTGCATTGATTTTACCGGCTGCTCCGCCGGCACCGAGCCACCCCGGGAAAGGCGAAGGATCACCGGAAGGAGCTGTTTTTCTTTGGATATATATATATAGATATACCAAGACTGAAGCAGGTTGAAACGGATCTTTTTTAATTTGCCAAATAAACCATTATTTGATCTAAATACGAGCCTGTTGGTGAGGCTATAATTCTTTTACGGAGAAGTAGAGGATTATCATTGTTATATATATATATATATATCAATCATCCAAGACGGTTCAAAGGTTGCCGGTTTGTTGCAGCGCTCCTCATGGGTGCGTTACCCCGCGGCAGAACCACGCCGCCTATAATTCTCACGCTGTCCTTCCCAGATGGAAAGGAAAATGGTCGCACTCTCGTCGAGTTTTGCAATTTTGTTTTATTTTCTCCTTTCATTGGTAAGAACACAGGCACAAAGATCAAGGCGTTGATCTTTGTGCCTGTGTTCTTACCAATGAAAGGGAGAAAATAAAACAAAAATTGCAAAACTCGACGAGAGTGCGACCCATTTTTCCTTTCCATCTGGGAAGGACAGCGTGAGAAATATATATATATATACATATATATATATATATATATATTCACTGAACAAACCACAGGTTTCAGGGACGTTATAGTTAGTTGGACATTTCACTCATACAAAACCAGAGAAATTTGGCCGTTATAGTTAGTAGAGCTAACTATAACTCGCGGCCCCGCAATGCACTGCTGATGACGTCACATATTACATCACTCATGACATGGTCAGTGACATAACTGATGACATCACTGATGACATCTCAAATGGCCCCGGGGACCCCATCCCCCGGGGCCTGGCCTTCCGATTTTTACATTTAATTACGGGAGGGGGGCCATGTGGCCCCCCTTCCCTATGCCACTTCTGGCCCCGGGGACCCCATCCCCCGGGGCCCGGCCATTTTTAAAAAAATAAATAAAGGGGAGGGGGCCTTGTGCCCGTCTCCCGGGCCACTTCTGGCCCCGGGGACCCCATTCCCCAGGGCCGGCCCTTTGTGTTGGGGACCGTGGGGGGAGCCCCAATGCCCCCACGGTCCCGCCGGCTCTCCGGCTCCCCGCCTCCTGCGGGAGCCGGCATTGCTTTTGCACAAGGGGAGCTGCTGACATGTAGCTCCCCTTGTGCAAAAGCAATTCTGCTTTGGTTTTTGGAAGCGAGAGAAGGTTTGCTCTCGCTTCCAAAAACCAAAGCAGTGTTTGCTATGACAGGGCGGGAGCTGTGCTCCCGCCCTGTCATAGCAAACGGCAATGTCCCGGGGGTGGGCACCCCGGGACATTGCAGGAGCCAGCCCTGGAGGGGTGGCGGTCCCCAGAGCCATCAAGGGCTGCTGGAGGGGGGCTGCATGGCCCCCCTCCCTCAATTTGGATAGCCCCGGGGAGGTGGTGGTCCTCGGGGCTTGGGGGGCCTATGAGGCCCCCACCTCTAATTATTCAAAGCCCCGGGGAGGTGGTGGTCCCCGGGGCTTGGGGGGGCCCACGAGGCCCCCGCACTTAATTAGGCATGCCCCGGGGAGGTGGTGGTCCCCGGGGCAGCGTGGGGGGCAGGAGCCCCCCCATGCTTTTTTTAAAACAAAGACCCGGGGAGGTGGCGGTCCCCTGGGCTGCAGGGGGGCCGCGAGCACCCCGCATTTAATAAACTAAGCCCCGGGGAGGTGGCCGTTCCCGGGGCTGCGGGAGGGCCCACGAGGCCCCCCCATTAATAAATAAAGCCCCAGGGAGGTGGCGGTCCCCGGGGCTTGGGGAGCCCACGAGGCTCCCCGCACTTAATTAGGCATGCCCTGGGGAGGTGGTGATCCCCGGGGCTGCGGGGGCCCCCGCTAATTAAATAGGCATTGCCCCCGGGACCTGGCCCACCCGGGGGCTTAAGAATAACGAAGCCCGCGCTTCGTTTTTTCAAATTTTCTTGGCTGGATTCGCGACCCCAGCGTGAATTTGGCCGATTTCTTTTTTTTTTTTTAAAACATTTTTGGGCCCTGGGGGTCCTTGTGGTACCCCCTGAGCAGGCCTAGGGGGTCAGGGTGTTTGTGCCCTGCCCCCTTTTCTTGTTTTTCACCTTTTTATTTACTCTTTTCTTGTGACTCGGTTCTACCGAGTCACAAGATGGCTGCCAACACTTCCTGGTTTGGAGTGTTGGCAGCCAATCAGAGTGAAGCTCGTGCCTGGGAGGAGTCGCGACTCCTCCTCGGTGCTCAGATATCGAAAGTTTTCTTTTTTTAATTACTCAGGAACTACTGAACGGATTTACACCATTAAAAAAGGGCACTTTCTGAACCAAGAGCTACCTTTTTGCCAAGTTTGGAGTAATTCCGTTCAGCAGTTCAGGCTGTAGCCTGTTCCAAAAATTCCTATGGAAATTTACATGGGGAAAATGTGCTTTGGGACCCCCCTTTTTTCTCGGCCCCCGCTTGACAAATCACCCTGAAACTTTCCGGACAGGAGCTGACCAGAGCAGGCCACCAGTTTTGAAAATTTTGCGAAGATTCGTCAAACGGCGCCGAAGATATTGGCAAATCAAAAAACGCTTTTCCTATGGATAATAGGTCCTAACTATAACTACCTACTGGCGACCGCCAGTTGGTAATATATATATATATATATATAGGTATATATATATATATATACATACACACATATATTTCACAATGCATTTTTTTAAATAGGTGTGTTTTTTTCCTGAGGAAAATTATGACTTCCTTCAAAGCAGAAGACAATAAATCTTTCTTAACATAGCCCCTAATTTTATTCTATCTCCATAATTGTGCAGTATAATTTGATATTTGACTTTATATAAAGATTGTGTCTAGATACATAACAGTACTCTTTGCCAACACTGCTTAGGGTTTTGATAGCCTTGCTTGCCAAGTTCTATATGCAGTTTAAGGATTTTGTTAACACCCCACCTCTTTCAGAATCAGGAATGTCACTGACAAACCATATCAAATAAATTAAAGGGAGATGTACAAATGTCCTTCGCATAAATGCTATTTTTAATGTCAGACTTCCTTTTTATTAAATATGATACAATGTATGAAAATTAAAAGAGAAATACCGATTTTTAAAATACAGCATGAATGTCCATCTGTGATAACAGTTGTACATTTAAGTGTGTGTCTTGCATCGTGTCATGATTATGGCATATGAAATGTACTTAAAAATTGAACAAATGTATTTTTGTATGAACGCCATATTAGTTGACAAGTATGATGTTGCAAGAAACAAAATATAAGACATAGAAGTGGATATGTTCAACTTGAAGGAAATGGGACTAGCCATCTGGTTCGTCTCATAGGGCAAAAGGGTAAAAACACATTTAAGTGGGGTAACGATGAAACGTTACATTGAAAACAAACACACTGAACAGATGAATATTTAGCAGCTACTTAAAAATGATAGTGAACACTGGCTCAAAACACAATTAGGCTCATTTTGAGACCCACAAAAAGTTGGTGTGGTTATAGCGCACTGGTATAGAGCCACAGAATGGGCCAACACGTTACTTGCGTGAGGTTTCTCTAGTTTCAGGCTTTGCAAAATTGGGATGTGTTGTGCTATGTTTGAATCAACTTTGTCCTGCTCAAAATAGTGCTGGAAAAATGCCACTGGTCTGCATTTAGAACACAGGCATGCTCTAAATAGACACAGAGCATAATATGAACCTCTTAGGGGCTTATTACAAGTACCTGCAATTTACATATTAAGTAAGCAACTTGAGCCATATTTATCATTCTTTCACTCAACGCAATGCAGCAAGACACCTTGCAGCACTGTATAAAAAGAAGAGGGCAGGAATGTGCCAAATCTATCTGCTCTCTCCCTGCACTTGTGCTTTTTTCATGGCATAATGCCAAGGCAGGCACCCTTAAAAAATGACAGGCATGATTGTTTTAACGCACGAAGGGACACCTTCCTGCACAAAAACAATCCTTTGAGGCTTTTTCCTCTTTCTATATGAGCTGTAGAATGCAGCACATGTAAAAGGATGAAAAAACGAAGAGAAATAAATATATTTCTCCTTGTTGCGTCTCCCGTGGTAAGGTGTTGCATTTTGAAGCATTACCAGGTCTACCATTGATGGTAAATATGGGATTGTGCCAAAATCCAAGGGTGGATGTGAGGGAACACCCATGTTCCACCCATGGAACGCCTCCCCATGTCAGAGTTATGCAAGGCAGCAACTTGCGCTGCCTTGCGATGGTCCAGATTTACAAAGCACCGCAGGGCCATGCAAGATGGCCTTGCATGGCTTGGTAAATGTCATCTAGGTTTTGCATCACCCTTGCGTTACCTTGTGTGGTGCAAGGGTGACACAAAACTTTGATATAAATGCCCCCTATTGAGTAGCATTAAGTGCCCCTAAATATGAAATAAGTGAATTTTAGTATTACAGGAGAAGCAACAGATGTATATGGGCACCTGCTGAAATTGCAGGTATTCTCTGTGCACGGGAGTCAGGGATATATATACCTATTTAGCCTCTACTTTTTCTTGTAAAGCACCGTCTAGAACATGTTTCCAGATAGCATGATACATTACTGTACAAGTAATAGCTTCTGTTAGACCTGTCAGCCTTAGGTTGGTCTTCCGACAAGCATTTTACCTTTCCTCTTCCATTTGCTGAATGTATTTTTTGTTGCCCCTAGGACTCTGTGCATTTTACCACTGCTAATCAGTGCTGAAGTGATTGTGCTCCTTTCCCTAAAACATGGTTAAATTGGCTTATACCCAATTAGCATATTCATTTACTTATATGCCCCCTGTAGAGTGTTATACTGATGGAGCAAGGACTCGTAAATGAGACTTGCTCAGAAGCAATCCTTTCATTTTAACTTATTAACGAATTACTAACTATGTGTTTGTAATTAATAATTCGCATTTTAGAAAAGACACGCGGGTCAATGAAGCTTGCATATGTGTTTACTAACCATAACAACATGAACGAAGGACTAAAATGCACTCTAGCAAGGGATCTTTACTGCGCATGCGTCTACTGCATCTACGTAGTATGATGTACCAATGCTTGGAGGGAAAATCTTGCGCCTGCGCAAAAGATATTAAAATGGCCGCTTGAAAGTTCACATGCATGGCACCTGGTTGGCTGAATAGAAAATACGTTTTATACTAACGCAAATACAGAAAAGGGTAATAATAATTAAAGTGGGTTAGAGTAGAGGTTGGTGGTATACAGTGAAACCATTTATTTTTTAGAATAACATTTCTTCTTTTGACTTTATTATTAGTGTATTAATAAAGTTTGGAGATGTATGGGAAAGGAAATGATTTAATCAAGTTTGAGGGGATGGGTTTAAAAGACAATGGTTCAATGAAAATAAGTGAAATGTAAGCATGGTGTGACGATCATCCCCCCTCGCCTGACCAATCAGAGTTAGTATTTTATGAAATTGAAGCATTAATGGGTGGTACATGGTTATGGAAAGGTATAACTGAGGTAGTTTTAGTTAGTTAGTTTAGCAGAAGAAGCGGAGAGCAGACACGGGAGAGCAGCAGCAGACACGGGAGAACAGCAGCAGAAGGGGAGCAGAGGCGACACAGAGCTCGGGATGCTGTCGGTGCTGGGGGTGGTGCTGATGAAGAAACTGAATGCAGAGAACCATCTATTTTAACTTAATTGGGTTAGAAAGAAGGTCGCAGAAGAACCACGAGGAGGAAGAGAGTGTCAGAGAGGAGTGTGAGGCAGTTGTCGGTATTTAGAGAGGTGAAGTATCCTGTCCTGATTCCTGTCCTGAAGTCTTTGTCTCCTGATCTATCCTGGGGGACCCTTACCAGCCCTTTGGCCAGGGGGTTGGTCTTCACACCATTCTTGGTAACTATAAATTCATTGTGTTCTTCTCTCTCTGTCCTCTCCTTTCTGAGGCATAGTTATTGTGTGAGCCTGAGGTATTTTGCTTATCGATTATTGATTGAGTTGACACTCTTGCGAATGAGGGTGTTTGTACTGAAACTTTGAAATGGTTCACATGCAATTAATTTAGATAAAGATTTTAAAACTTCCCGAGTCTGTGATTATTTTATTTCAAAGAATGTTTAATAAGTTAAGTTAATTATCACCATCAACTAGTTCCAACTAATGGTCCATCGACCAGAGGAAAGAACTTTTTAATCAGTGAAAGGTTTAGTTAGAACAGAAATATAACTATTCCTGAAAACATGAAATCTATAAACTACAAGCTCCAGCGGTCTACTTGATATTAGTGAAAAAGGTTATATGGGCCCAGGTGAGTATATGGTAGTGGAGAATCTGTTGTTAGTACTCTGCTGGATCAATACCATATACCCAAGGCCTGTACATTGAATGCTAACAGTGGGCCTGCAACACATATTGTGCCAACCACATAAGTAGCACCTTAAACCATGTCTCATGCTTGTCACTGCAGCCTGAATGCCACTTTAAACTGCCATGACATCTTGGCATTAAAAATCCCTTGCCAATCCTTAAACTCCCCTTTTGTTACATATCTCATCCTAAGTTACGCTTAAGTTTTACATGTCCTGGTAGTGATAAGATCCTACATTTATTGTTCACTACTGTGAGGCCTACCCCTTCCATAGGATAACATTGGGGTTTCCTTATTACATTTAATAAGCTGTCATTTCCATTTGGGCGCAGGTAGTTATGTCATGTTTAGTGCCTTTGGAATGGTAATGAAATAGCCTATTTAATGGTAAAATCGTATTTTTGACCACAATTTTGAAAATGCCACTTTTTGAAAGTTGATAATTTCCTGCCCTTAGCACTTTTGTGCCTGGAGCCTGCCTTGGATCACATGACTGAGTGCAACTGACAGGTAGACTTTGTGAATTCCTCCCAGTCACACGACAGAGGGATTAGGTTGGCTGAATGAGGGGGGATCTGAGCCCCACTTGCAACTGGATAGGGTAGGCTCTGCCTTCACACAAAGGACCTATCACCTCCCTATTGTCACTCCAGCCAGCTTGGAGCCTGGGCAGGGAAGTGAGGAAATTCCAGACACTTCAAAGTCACTGTCTAGAAACCTCTCCCATCTTCCAGAAGGAGGGAGCCAGGGTATAAAAATAAGACTTCAGACACCAGTTCTTCAGTGCACTTCTGGACCTGTGGATACTCTGCCATAAAGAATGACTGCTCTGCTTCTGAAGGGACTGCCATTCTGCTGGACTGCTGCCTTGGTGAATTGCTGCCTTTCTGCAGTGCTGCCCTCTTGCCAAGTGAAGAAGGACAGGACTTGTAACTTGAAGTCAGGTCCACCAGAGTGACTCCAAAGGGAAGATTTGCTAGCCTACAGATCTGAACCGCAGGGACACAATAGGGCACCTTCACTCTGAACCACACATGAACCCAGCCTGAGTGAGTCCTTAGCCTCCAAGTGGTGCCCCACCAGTCCTGGACATTTGAAATTGATGCTGAAGGAGATACTGACCAACCTACTTGCCTATCCGCCCAGGTGCATTGCCGGTCAGAATGATTACACAGCTTCTCCCGCTATGTTCTTCTCTATGGCAATAAATCCTCTTCAAAGGTCCTTCACCAAATGGGTATCCAGCCTCGTGGATCTGTCTTTGACTACAGCCCTCTGCCTCAACCCGCAGGATATTTTTGACTTCCATTCCAGAGACTAAGGGGCATATTTATGAAAGCGGTTGCATCATGCTTGCACCGCACAAAATGGTGAAAGAGCAACACAAGCACAAAATGTGATTTATGAACCCACGCAAACCACCTTGCATGGTCCTGGGTAGCTTCACATATCAGGAGTACCACCACGAAGCTTGAGACACTGCATTACATTACTGTTTCCTGGGAAGGTGGTCCACGGGCATTGCGTGGGTGTTCCCATGCAACTCCCATTGTTTCTGATGCACTCCCAGATTTACCGAAAGTGGTAGACCTGGGTATGTGTCAAAAACATATGACTTCTCCGGTGAGGCGTAATGAGGAGAAATCTCTTTATTCATTCTGCAGCACACACAGAAAGAGGTATGTGCCTCTCAGGATTGTTTTTCTGCAGGCAGGTGCCCCTTCCTGCACAAAAACAATACTGCAAGCAACGGAGGCACCCTTGCACTATGGTACAAGTGTGCCTGCATTGGAACTAGGCAGCCAAAACAGCTCCAGCACAGGGACAAAAGCAGGAATGCACCATATTCTTTTAAATATAGCGCATTCCTGCCCTTTCCCTGTCACGCAGTGGAGCAAGGTGACATGATGTGCTGTGCTGCATTACTTTTCTATAAATATGGCCCTAAGTCTAAACATAGAAATCTTCACCACGGTTTCCACCAAAGGCTGTCCGACAATGACGCACCCTCCTCAGACTCAGCCAACCGCCTTGCCCTGCTGAACTTTACCTTCTCAGAATGTTTTTCTCAAAATGTCTTTTATGTCCAAAGGTAAGTGCCAACCGGGCCCAATTCACTTCCTGTATCTGAACCGCGCTCCATCGCAGTCGAGCATATTTTTTTACTTTGACCTAGTCTCGCGCGACTAGATGTCAGCGATTAGCGCTGTGATCTTTTAGGTGCTAGTTTTTACAAAAAAATTCATAACTCTGGTTTTACTGATTGGATTTTTGTCATTGTAGTGTCAAATAATTTATTAATAATTTATTAATATTTAATCTATTTATCTAAATTTATGTTTTCTTGTGTTGTGTTTTCACTTTACTACTGTTTGTATGCTGCATAAATACTTTACACATTTCCTCTAAGTTAAGCCTGACTGCCTCTTGTGCCAAGCTACTCAGGGATAAGCACAGATTAATGTATTGACTTTTTGTGGTTCATCCTGCACGGGATTGTAGTTGTTGCTTGACCAGAGCTCATACCCCATTCAACCAACCATTTTCTCACAGCTTCCATGGATCATTAAGGTAATTCTAATATATCTGCAAAATATAATTGGCTAGTGGTAGCAGCACCAAATTAAAACTAAAAAAGGTTTGCATAAATGCAATTGCATTTGAAGGGAAACATAATAGCTAATTAGTCTTAACACTTAACTGCCTAAAACATTTTCAATACACACTTTTTTACATCACTATTGACACTATTCCCTTTAGGGATATTATACGATGTATTTTTCATCATTGATAAATTATATTTTAAAATACCCTTAATTCCAAGTTGCTATTCTGTTCTAAAAGGTCATCATAATTACAGATATGTCAAACATATTTATATCTGTGAAATCTTAAGACCGCATGATTTAACTTTCTCAATTTTTATTTATTTATTGCATACAACTGAAGCAGTAGCATTTCATTTTGCCTTCTTGTTTGAGGGTGTGTGATTTATAGCAGCCTTGAAAATGGAGAGATTTAGCATAAGTCACCTGGGGGAGAGGTGGGTAAGTCCCAGTGCAGATGTTCAATTTGAATCACCTAAAATCCAATGATGCTATAGGAGGTATGATAAGGTCACAGGCATTTGGCTTGATGAGAAAATATATAGTTAATGAGGATATAACCTAACTAGTTGGATTTTTGACTCTTCATTGATTTGAAGCCAAGAATAATTAACTTGTCTAGGCATTAGTTTTTCTCTGAAAGGCTCCTGAGCTGGTTAGGGGAGGACTTATATCTGCCCGATGGTAGTATAATAAATGCAACCGAGGTTATGTTTGTTGAGTGATCACTAAGAGAGAACTAAGAGAGTCCCCATATGTGTAGTGTTCATAATCATATCTAGGTAGGTACATTTTCATAACTCTTCTGAGCTTCAGTTATTGTTTCAATCTTAAATGAAGAGTGAAAGGGTTTCAAAAGGAGGAACCATTAAAACTGGGAAACCTAACCTTCAACATTTCCACTGTGGTTGTCTACATGCCAGTACGTTTTGAGAGTCCAACCTTTAATAAGCAGGTAGAAATCCAATGCTCTGGCAGAAAATGGCAGTAAAAGATTATTTTGCATGTCATTTGTGATGTGTTGCATTGCTTTTCAGAAGTGAGCTGAGGAAGGGGTTTCATTGTTGGTTTGTAATTTAGCAGTTTAAGTCTAGGGTTATATAGGCTCCGTGGGTTTATGCTCCTTATCTTTTCTTGTAAACCCAGAGAGATGCTATGGTAGCTGTCATGTGGTGACATGACAACTGTGAAAGTGAACACTCTCCAGTGATGCAACAGAAGGAGGGGTGATAATCCACAGTAGCCTCAGGTAGCAGAAGACTGATTTCATGAAAGCAGTGGGTTTCATTTTGAATGACAGAGGATATTGCAAATCTAGTCTTTGGAGTGTTGAGAAACCCAATATTTCCCACCAGAACTATAGACTACTTGAAGCATTAAGAGTTTGGATTTGATTGCTTTCTGATACAAATGACTGTCTTTTATTTTGGACCTGGTGTGCAGAAGCTAGTTTATGGCCCAAACACATGCATACAGATGATCTATGTAACTTAAAGTGGAGCTGTTTTTTTAGATATATGCAGCTACCATTTAGTATCTTAGTTTATATGGCCCTTTAAATACAAAAGAAGCTAGGTTCCGGAGCGTACCATTAGATCATTTCTCATGTGATGTTTGTGACCGAGCTTATCAAGGATCCAGATTTAACTTATGATGTGCTGCAAGTTAAATGTGGGTCCCTTGTGTCACTCTAGGGCAAATCCTCTAACACAAGAAACACATTCACTGCCTGCATGGCCTCTTAGATAAAGCTAAACTGCATTAAACCAAACTCCAACAAGCAGAAGTAGTAATCTTTGGAAAAGATGCCTCACCATAGAACTCCACCTGGTGGCTTACATACCCTATTCCAACCGTCAACCCCCATGCCAGAAACCTCAGGATCATAAGTGATAATAAGCTGGACATGTCAGCCTAAGTCAGTGCCATCACTAAGTCCTGCTTCCACAGTCTGTGAATTCTGGGAAAAATCTACAAGTGGCTACTGAACCGCACCAGAAAGACAGTCATCCAAGCCTTCATAATCAGCAGGGTGGACTGTGGGAACTCTCTCTACGGAGGAATCACTGAACATCTCCCCATAAGACTGCAAACCGTCCAGAATGTAGTAGTCAGGCTCGTCTTCAACTTCCTATGCAGCACACACGTCACACCATCCCTGAGGAATCTCCAATGGATCCCAATACAGAAACACACACAGTTCAATGTGCTAATCCACACAAACAGGGCACCGCCCAGCACAAGCTCAGCCTATCCGAATGGCCACATACACTTTCATCAACCATCCAGGCACCTACCCTCAGCTGGACTTTAACTAGCACACATTCCTCATATTCACAGGAGCATAACCGGAGGTTAAGTCTTCAGTTACATCACTCTTAAATCATGGAACAAACTCCCACTACACATCAGAGCCTCCTCCTTACTTCTTGAATTCTATAACAAGCTGAATCCATGACTCTTTGAGTAACTCCTCTCGCCCCTTCCGGGGCTAGTCTCTCACACCTGCAGAGCCTCAGTGTACCCTCATGAGTGATAGGGGGCTCTACAAATATGCATAACATAATATAACATTTCAAGACGTAACATAATGTAATGTATCAGTGTATATTGGTCTTATGAGGAGGCAAAACAAAAGTCAGTGGACAAAAGTGTTGAAGGCTGCAGTGATGTAAACCAGTATTCAGGTGAATGAGATAATCTGGTCTCTGTTGTTGAACAGCATTTATATAACATCCATCTATAATGGTTCTTTCAATTCCCTAGCAGGAAGATATCTAGGTTGATAGGCATAAAGGAGTCTGTTCAGTTTGAAGCAAGAGTGATGGCCAAGGTTCTATGAGCCTTTGTTATCCAGGATATTCCTAACTTCCTTCCTGATTCATTATGGGCTCGCTAAAGGAGTGGGCAATGACAGCATGCTAAAGTTACCTTGGGATACAGCCACTAGCTATAGATGTGTTGAATAATTTTGCTGAGATGAGTGCCGCTGCAATGAGTTTGAAAATAGCCAGTTCTAACTTTCAGATGACCAAGGAGTGTGAGGATGCCTTAAACAACATTTTTGCATTTTCAATGTGCTTTTTCTAAAAGGAGAGACATCAGCAAGAGAGAGAGAAAGAGAGAGAGAGAGAGAGAGAGAGTAGAATTATCAGAGCAAATCAAGACCAAAACGACAAAAATCCAATCAGTAGAAGTCGAGATATGAATTTTTAATGATTAAATGAAAAAATAGTTCCTAGAAGTCACTAGCGGTCAAAAGGTTACTTGAGATCACAAGGGACCGGTGCAAATCTAAATTCAGTTCGATCACGATCAACGGCAGACTGGCTACAGGACCCAGACAGGTCCCATTCAAGAAATACCTTGGTTGGAGCTTTTGTTGATGTTGAGAGTCCACTGTGTCTTTGTCGAGCAGCACAAAGGGTGACCCGCATTGTCGCTGGGCTCATTGAAGTGAATTCAATGAGGTCATTGAGCAGTCTCTGTGTCGGTGTTGATGGGTGATGCAGCAGAATTTCTCATACAGTTGATGCAATGCATCGTTTTTTTTGAAAGACAGCTGCAGAACCTACTCCTGAGGCCCAGAAATTGGAGGAATCACCTCAGGCAAGGGTAGAACTCACATCAGGCAGAGTCCAGCAGCACCAGCAGAATTGTAGGAAGTATTTTCTGTCCCTGAAACTTCAGGAAACAGGAGGGAAGCCAGCAAGCCCTTGGAGATCAGTTGGAGGGAAGGTAGTGTCCTCCCAGCAGTGTCAGGGAGCAGTAGGCAGCAGGACAACAAGTAGAAAAGAAATCCTTCCAGAAAAGCAGTCCAGTTGAGTCTTTTAAGCATCACAACAGTCTTTCTGACAGGAGTTCAGTTCAAAATCCAGAAGTGTCTGATGTTAGGGGGTCAGAGACCCAGTACCTATACCCAAAAGTGCCTTTGATGTTGGGGGTGACTTCAAAGGAACTCTCTAAACTGCACATTGGTCCCTTTCTATACAGTCCTGTCTACCAGGCTAACCCTGGAGGTGCGGGGTAAGTCTATGTATGGACAGGGCACTACCTATTGAAGTGTAGGTGTCAGCCTTTCCCATTCCTCCCTGCCCAGGAAGACCCATCAGAATGCAGATGAGTGCTCAGAATGTAGATGAGCTTCACCATCTTGTGTTTGTGGCTATCTAGAGCGAATGCACACAGTGTAGCTGTCACCCAACCCAGATGTGTATAAGAGACAGGCTGTCAAGCAAAAAGAGCAGTAAGTACAGAGAAATGTCCACTTTCTAAAAGTGGCATCTCTAAAACAGTAGTGTTAAATCCATCCTCACCACTAAGGAAGATTTATCATTACCATTACAAACATATGAAACATGAAAAAGCTACTCCTCTCTGATCAGAAATTACAGCTTAAATGTGTTTTAAGGAATTACCCAATGCAGTTCTATGAAAGGGGTAAGCTTCACATAGTGAAAAACAAAAAAGGCTTTTTGTCACTACCAGCACAAGCAAAACATACAAGTACATGCCCTACCTTTTACTTACATGGCACACTGCCCATATGGTTACATAGGGCCTACCTTGGGGGGGGACTTATATGTAGTAAAAGGGGAGTTTAAGGTTTGCTAAGTAATTTTAAATGCAAAGTCAAAGTGGCAGTAAACTGCACACACAGGCACTTCAGTGGCAGGCCAAGACAGGTTTGAAAGGCTACGCCTGTGGGTGGCACAATCAGTGCTGCAGCCCAATAGCAGCATTTGCAGTACAGGCCCTAGGTGTAAGGTATACCACTTTATAAAGGACTTACCAGTACAACAAATATGCCAATCAGATATATACCAATGTCATCATGTTTAGGGAGAAGCACATGCATTTGATCACTGGTTATCAGTGGCGAAGTACTCAGAATCCTAAGGCCAACAAAGAGAATCAGCAAAAATGAGAGACAAAAGGCAAAAAGTCTGGGGAAATACCACCCTAAGGATGACAGGTCTCACAAATCCATAAAGTTAAAAGTAGCTAAAAAGAACAAATCAATGTTGTAGATGGAATGCTTTAGGTGAAAGTATTTTGTGGGCCTGATTTGCAAAGGGAAATTGATATGCTGAGATCTCCAAACAAGTCAATTTTTCCCTGCATCTGGTTGGAATTCTCCAACCGGATATTTTAACCCATTCTATGTGGACATATTTGCCTACTAGCAGGATATACAAGTTACTAATCCCTTACATGAGGGAGTGGAGAGCCTTAAAACTGAATATTACTTCTAGTATCCTTATGATAAGATTTAAGATCTATGCCTATAGTCCGGGATCTCCGCAAAAGGAGCAAAGATATCCTCTTCTGCTATGATGAAGTCAGAATGGAAAAGCATAGCTAAACAGCATTCACATGGCCTTCATCACATAAAACTGAGATGCACACACCCTAGTGCCTGTCTTCATCTCCTGAGACTGTGTTGCTTTGCTTACTGATCAGGTTCATATGAACTGCTGCAACCTCCTGGAGGCACCCAACCCCACTCAAGAGGAACAGGAGCTACACTGTGTAAGAGACATGCATTATAGTTTCCTTTATTATAGAACCCAACAGGGAACTAAATGTCCTGCCTCCTTCAATGTTCACTTAAGTAGAGATGGTGGCCGTGCCAGGAGCTGACACACTCTGTAAATGCATTTGGGGCTTGATATACACACTAAGGAGTACATCAAGAAAAATGGTAATTTGAGAGGAGGTGGATAAAGGAGAGGTTTTCCAGGATTCATTTGGCAAAGGCCCTTTATGGTGGCAGACGTTAATCCCATACCCATCTCACCCATTTCCATGAAAGTATCCTTTCCACCATGCACCCTAATCAGATATATGGCCTGCCTTTTCCCAGAACTTCCAATGTCGGTAAGGTAAGAAACCAAAGTTCTTCCCCTAACCACTATATTACTACTGTTCACTCATATGACTATCTCTTCCACCCCAAAGACAGCAAACGTCTCAAACATCAAACTGAAACTCCCAGCCTTTTTAGTGTACATTCATTATAGTATTATTATTGCACTCTACCTTTGTTTTATGAAGCCCCATAAAATGTGCAATAATTAAAACAGCTGGAGGAGGATTAGTCTCTATTGTGGCAGAAAAACAAGGCCCCAGGTCTACATTCATACATATCATCCATGCCTATATGCAATGTTGATTTTAATACCACCAACACACTCAAAAAATTAATATTTTTGTCATACATAAACAATATTTATGCTTATCTAAGTTATAGGTTGAGATAAATTGTACACGGCACACTATTATATTGCAATTTGAAGAGCCCCTAATGTGCCCATAGAGGACATCTCATCAGTTATTTTGAAGAACTTGTCTTGCCTGGCGACCTGCCAACTACCTCTACATCCTCTTCTGCCCCAGCAAGTGTGCCAACATGTGGAGTGGACACACACCACAGTAGCTTGCAACTATTCAGCAACACCAATAACAATCACTATAGCCATAATTTTCACTGTGTAAAAGTGTAAGTATACAGATCATTGTATAATTCCATAATATTTCATGTATTCCACGTTTTGCATGAACCAAATGAAATTTCTAATAGGGGAACATCTAATTTTACTGACCTTATGTTAACAAATACATCCTGTCATTGCGATGCTTTATTAGTAAATATATGTATATGTCCCTTATCACCAATTCTATTCATCATGTTCCAAATGCATACAAACAGTGAGTGATGTTTATTATTTCTTACTACTGAAAAGTCTCTCCTTTCATGTTGGTCCCTGACTACAAATAACAACTTTATCTGTCTATCTTTCATTATGAGATGTGCTGCAATAAAATGCATCAATGGCATGATACTAAACACTGATACTATTTGTGTAGATATATTTACTATCTCTCTATGTGTCCTTCATAGCTTTAGAGATAAATGTCCCCTGGTGTCCACATTATAGCCCAACCATCTAGCAACATCAGGTCTTTGACATAATTCATGAACTACTATCCTCATCTATTTGAACTTTTACTCACACTTCGTCATTTCTTTAAAGTGTATGCTGACGATCAATCCATATCTCTGAATTGGAAATGTTTGTATAGCGGTTATATATAATAGGCAACTGTATAATATGATATGAATCTATATTGCCATCAAGAGGTTCTGGTGACAATTTGAAAACAATGGGGCTGACAGTCCTGAATTATTAATTGATTTTAGTACTCTTTTGAAAGATTCAGAACATTTGAGTGTTTTCCGTTTAGTATTCATTGCTTGCTTTAGATTGCTAATATGTCAATGATTTGAGAAAAGTTTATTTTTGTTGGAGATACTGTGCTAGCATGTGAAATGTGTTTTATGTAATAATGTGCATTATTGTATGTCAGATTCTAAATGCAAAGCATATTGTAAGGGAATTAAAAACAAACCTGTATAATAAAATGTGCTTTTTTGTAGTACATTGACACTGTAGAGTAGAATTAACAAGACATAAACCAAGAAAATGAAGTGCAATTTAGGAAACAGTAACTATTTGTTGAACAGGTTCTGCATTTACAACGTTTATTTAAACACACTGAGAAGATCAATTGGTAAATGTTGGCATCATGGATGAGCCTGCAAGGGTAAGTTCGTCAGGTTTGTGGATTACTGGTATAGGAGAGGCACTATCAATTTTAAAACATTGTATTTTACCTGTACTGAAACAAAGATGAAATACCATTGAATTGGAGAATACTAAATAGCTGCTATTTCAGCTCAGACCTATTTAGGTGAACATGTGATCAACAAATACACGTTATGTTAAACGCTATGGAGGCAAACCTTTGTAAGCTAAATATACTTCATATGAATTCATCACTGTGAATTACCTCTTTTCTGTGAAATAGGAGCTTTGAAACCAGTGGTAAATATACAATAAGAAGGCTTACCTATGTAATATATATATATATATATGTATGTATGTATTACCAAGAGAGAAGGGTTCTTCCTGGAAACCAGCCCGTAATCAGGTGTTGCACGATGCCGGCAGAACCACAGTTGGACAATAATAGTCCCAAAATAGTCCAATAAAGCGCACACTCAAACGAACTCTGCAAGTGCACAAAGAGATTTAATCCTCAGGTGCAACGCGTTTTGGCAAGAATGCCTTGATCACACACTGAGTAAAGTTTTGAAAGTGCATACATAGACAAACAATACAAACAAAGGACTATTGCTCTTGATCCCAAGGATGGCTGTGTTACAACGGCGGCCATTTTTGAATGTGTATTCATACATGGTAAACCAAGGAAAAACAGTTAAGTAACATGTACACAGACTTAATGCGATTGCAACTATTTTGGGTCCCAACGAAAAAGTAACTAAAGTCCAATTGTTATGATGTGATTGTGTCGAAAACATGTTAAGTGCACATTGATATATCAAGCAATTGTACTAGGCAATGCACTAACATACAGCGGCCATCATGGAGTGTCTGATTAGTACAACAGCCGTCATGGTGTGTAAAGTTTCTTTGTGAGTGCCAACACCATCTGTTATTGTGTGCATATAGAATTATGCAGTGCATGATGGTTAAAGTGTTACTCCAAAATGCAAACTGCAAAGGGGAAGGACCATGAAAATACATGGGCATGTTGGGATTATCATGCACATTAGATCATAGGAATCAAAAATCAAACACTTGTTCATACGCTTAGTGGTGATTCCATAAGAACATAGCATAATTCTGAAGGTTCATAATCCTGTAGTTCTAAAGCCATACATTAAGCCAAGGATCGAATCAAACTAAACAGTAATTACATTCGCCAAGTGGCAATTCCAAAAGAACATATCACAGTTTTAAAAGTCAGAAGGCCTGTGGTTCTAAAGCCATACGTAATAAATTGCTTTCGCCAAGTGGCAAAATAAGAGGCAGTCCATAAACATAAAATATAAACACCACCAAAGCACATGTGATTGACAAATAATAAATCCAATAATACAATTTAAATTGAATAAAAGTTCCTTATCTTGTCCTAGTGCAAACGCGAGCCCGGGGAAAAAAAGGGTAGGGAACCCGTGAAGTGTTCGTCATCTACGATGGGTCCCTTCCTTTTCTCCTGTGAAGAGACAAAAATAGAGAACAATGAACCAAGAGTTCGTGATAACACCTATTGTGAATACATTTAGTTAGTACATCCAGATAAAATCAGTTTACAATTTTCTACTATTCTAGTGAGGAAACTGAAAGTCGAAACAAAGCAGAGACATGAATGAAAAGTAAAGGTTTGCTCAATCATCACGCAAATGAGTTGCTAACTCCTCATCTAGATTGTGACCTCCAGGGAATATTGTTTCTAGTTCAAGAAACCACTTTGATTCTCTCTTACGTAGTGCTGATTCCCTGTTCCCACCTCTGTATCCCATATTGATCTGCTCAATGGCATAGAAATGGAGAAGGGAGTTGTTGGTTTGGTGACAGTCTTGGAAATGCCTGGCCATCGGATAATGTATATCTCTGTTCGTGATAGCCCTGAGGTGCTCTAAAATCCTCTTTTTGACCATTAAGGTCGTACTGCCAACGTACTTTTTTCTTCATGGACATTCCAAGACATAAATAACAAAGCTGGTGCTACATGTTAAGAACTGGGGGCATATGTATGAACCTATTTTGCGATCGCAAACACTGCGAATCGCCAAAAACAGTGTTTGCGATCGCAAAATAGACAATCGCTATGTATGATACATTTTCGCATTGCAAAATAAAAAATCGCAATTTTAGCGATTTCTTATTTTGCGAGGCCCGAAATCTGCGAATATCTCTTGCGAATTCGCAAACTGCGATACGCAGCTTGCAAAAATCGCAAATAGAGCAATCGCAATTTAAGAATTCGCAAACCTATGTATGAAAAATTTGCAAATTGCGAATTCGTGAAAATCGCAATTTTGCACAGTAAATTTACCACCAATTGAATGCAGGTGGTAACCAGGTGCAAGCTATATAAACAAGCCCACAATGCAACAGGGACTTCCACAATGACAGCGCTATATGTGATAGCCAGGAGGCTGCGAATTCGGGCAGCAACACAGAGGAGGAGGCGAGAGGAACGGATCTTCAGAGTGCGCATCACTCTGTTCCAGCAGACTGAGGAGGAGGTCCATGAGAATTACAGACTGGACTCAAATACCATTTTAGACCTGATAGAGGAGCTGAAACCCCATCTGAACACCAAACACGCAGGACCCAAACCATTCCAACCCATGTGCAGGTCCTGTGCTCACTGCACTTACTGGCCTCAGGGAGTTTTCAAGGGCTGATAGCAGTGGCCGGTGGGGGCTCCCAGAGTTGCCTGTTGCGCTTCTTCCATGCATTCCTAGATGCAATGGTACAGCGGCTACACCATCACATACAATTCCCCAGCACACAACAGGCATTGCAGCAAACGAAACTGGACTTCTACCAGATTGCACAATGCCCCCACGTAATTGGCTGCATAGATGGGACCCATGTGGCCCTCACACCCCCATCAAACAATGAATATGTATTCAGAAACTGCAAATCATACCATTCACTAAACATACAGGTCATCTGCAATGCAAAACATATCATCAATGATATTGTAGCTAAATACCCAGGCAGTACCCACAACTCTTTTATCTTTAGACATAGTGGGATATACAGACGTCTCAATGCTGGTGAGTTTGGTGAGGGCTATCTGCTAGGTAAATGCATGTCACACATTCCAACATACAGTACATCACTGGGGTGGGGGCCATTGACTTACCTCTCGTTTCCATTCCTGCAGGTAACAGTGCATACGCAGTGCAGGACTTCATACTGACCCCATACCTAAATCCAGCCAATGCAAGGGAGAGGAGATTCAACCGCGCACACAGATCTACGCGCTGCATAATAGAGCAGACATTTGGGATCCTGAAGAGCCGCTTCCGCTGCCTGCATAAAAGCGGAGGAGCACTCCAATACAGCCCTGAGACCTGCTGCAAGATTGTGGCTACCTGTGCAATGCTCCACAACATAGCTGTGAGAAAAGGCATCCCAATAGAACTAACTGATACTGATACCTCAGACGATGATGGCCCAGGTCCCCCCGGCAGACCAGCAGTTGGAGTTGGGGCAGCTGCCGGACGACAGAGACGGGATGAGATCACACAAAACTATTTCTAGGTGAGTAATAATGACATGATGCAAAAGATATTTTGTTGCAGGTCTGTGTTTATTCAAACCCTTAGCTGCAGGATAAAATTACGTCACACAGCCTGACACACTCAATGAGTGTCGCTATACGTAGCACATGTTATGGCCACAGTGCAGGCATGTATGCAAGTCAGGAGTCCGGTCTGAATGGGTTGCTTCACATATTTGCTTGACTCAGTGATGGCAGTTCATCTCCTCCTGGGACGGCCTGCTACTGCCCGCTCTGGGTGCTGACTGCCCTCCCTTGACTCCTCAGGTGTTGCACCCTGTCTCACATTGCGCCGTCTTGTTTCGGGCACTGGTGGGGTTATGCTGCTCCTGCTGGACAAGTCCTCGCTCTCCCCTGCGCCCAGGAGTGCTGTGCCACCTGTGTTGGCTGTCTGCAGTTGTTCCACAGCGGTGGTGACCTGCACCAGGCCTTTTGCAACATCCTGGCAGCAGTGGGACACCTCCACTTGCATGCTCACGGTGCGACGTGACAGCTGGCTCGTGGCTGTGCACAGGCGGTTCACCACCTTGGTGTAGGTGTTCATACGGCTGTCTGACCGTTGGCTCACCCTGCGCCTGGCTGCCTGGTCCTTCTTCAATGTGGCACACAGTTCACGGATAGCACCTGCCATGTCCATGATGCCCTCCCCCATGTAACGTAGGCTGTTGTTCACTGAGTACAGCTGCCGGTTAATGGAACGCAGTGATTTTTGTTGCAGGTGCTGTATCTACTGGTTTGGCGCGAACATTGAGGACTGTACTTTTTGACGGCGGACCCGTGCGGCAGGGAGTGAGGCGAAGGAACGGCCAGTGACCAGAAGGCAGCATTTGTGGCTTAAAGTGGCATAAAAATTGAAGATAAAAAAATTGAAGGTGTCCATAAGAAGCATGGAACCGCGTTATGTGGGGAGCGTGTTACCCCGCTAATAAGGAATCGTCTTGATCCTGATAGTTAGGAATATACTCCAGATATTGTGTACCCTTGTCCTGAGGAAGCTGAAAGAAATTGGGGGCTGAAACGCGACCGCGTCGACAGATATATGAGGAGTCCAATTATTTGTGAATCGGGCTTTAGATTATAGGCGCACATAAGTAAATGAGAGAGAGGTGTGATACCTCTTGTGCGAAGAGGACTACCTTGGAATGTATCACTCACACTGAGGAGTGTACATCAGTACACGTAATAATTAGGGTTTTGTATATGTTGTATATATTGTGTATATAATAATTAGGGTTTTGTATATGTTGTATATATTGTGTATATGTATTGTTGGTGTTACAATGATTGAAGTTTGATTATTATGTTTTTGTTTATGTCCTATATATAATTTGTTCTATGTTTAACTTTTGTGCAATTAATTTATGTACCAGAGTCCCGCCAAATGATATGTGTAGCTAACAAAATCATTAATATTTATACTCATAAAATATTGAAAACGTCAGGGTAATTGATGGTGCCTTGGACGAAAATAAATGAGTGATTGATCCCTCCATACTTTGTTCTTTTGTACATGGTGCTGTATCTTCAGCATGCTGCCCTCCAGTCCAGCAAACACCGTGGCTTCATCATCTGTGGCAACGCTGGTGCTCGCCCTTGGCCTGCGTCTCACGGATCCTTGCTCTCTATGTGGCAGTGTGTCCTGTTCCGGCACCTGTGTCGCACGCTGCCCTGAGCATCATCCTCCCCTGTGGACTGTGTTTCTGCCTCAAGAAGTGGCAGTGGTGCCACAATGGTGCGCTTTCTCGGTGGGACATGTGTGATCTCTGTGGTATCGTCGGAGTCCCCCTGCCCTGCCTGCTCATCCATATGTTCCACCTCCTCAGCTCCTGCACTGTCATCCTGTGTCCCAGGTTGTGCTGTGGATGAAAAGGGAAATTTTGATTTTGTGACATGGTCTGCATGTCTCACTCAATAAATTTTTCTCAATTTGTATTGGCTAACTGCTATCTATCGCTTTTTTCCTTTACAGGATTTCCCATACTGCTTCAACATTGCTGTGTCTCATTGCCCCACTGTGTGATGCATCTGACTACATCTCCCATGATGCATTGCTGTGTGTGCTGGAAAAAGTGGACCGGAGTGGCATGAGTAGTTTGTGTTTGGTGCATTCCTGAGTGTGGGAATGGGATGGTGATGTGTGCGGCTCCATTTGGCATGCATCTTACCTTGGCTGGTGTTTGCAGGCTCGGAGCTGTCTAGGTCAGCCACACCACTGACGCTCTCGTGCAGGAGGGTGGACTCCACCAACTCCTCGTGGGGTGTTGACTCGGTTGCAGTTGGTGGTCCCCCACCAGTCTTCTTGGCCTCCGCCAGCCTGGTTGCCACCTTCTACTTGGACCTTTGGCACATGTCGTACCATCTCTTCCTCAGGTCCTCGACTGTGAGCTGGATCACACCAACAGCATTTACCTTCGCCTGGATATCCAGCCAGATTTTCCTCTTTCTGGACTCTGGGCCATGGTGAGACTTTTTGCCAAATAGTAGTTCATGGCTGACTACCATCTCCTCTATCAGCACCTCCTGCTCCCTCTCGCTGAACTTATGCTTTCTCTTTCTCACTGCCACCTCCTTGCCCTTCTCTTTCTCCTGGGGATCCATTGTTGGTGTTTGGAAATGCTGTGCTCACTTCTCTGCCTCTCCTCACAGCCTCTGACTCAGCCTCAGGCAATCTGGTGCAGCATGGCACTCCCACTTCCTGGGTGTGATGTCATCAAGCTGCACCTGAATTGCAGATTCCCTATTTTTGCAATTCTTTATTTGCGAATTTCACAAATAAGGAATCGCTAATATGGGATTCGCAGTGTATTCTGCGAATTTTTAGGAATCGCAAATTGTTTGCAAATTTTTATTTACATTGCGGTTTGCGATTCTCAAAATGCGATTCGCAAAAAATTGCATTTTGAGAATCGCAAATCGCTTCTTTGATACATATGCCACTGGGTTATTATTTTGTTTGCACTCACCCCTGGTATTTTAAACTCCTTAACTAAGTGGCTGAATCTACAGGCCTTGCAATGCCCATACGGGAAAAAACCTTTTAGATTATGTGTGTTGGCCATCCGTTGTTCTGTAATGTCTCCCCATACCAGAATGTCCCTGAGACTTCTGCCCCTTCTATATGTAATCATGGGTCTATTACTAAGGGTAGATCCCACAATGGAGTCAGTCTTAATTATGTCCCAGTGGTCCGCTAGTATTTTGTGTACTTTACGTGAATTTCTGTTAAATGTCATAATGACCCTGGTGTCTGTATTAGTGGTTTCTTTCTCAGATGTTTCGAGAGTTTGTTGTCCATTTATCTTGCTCATTTTGTTAATGGCCTTTTGTAGTACCCAGTCCGGATACCCTCATTCTTGGAACCTAGAGATCATGGTTTCCTGTTCTGCATGATCGGCCTCGTCGGTATTGCAGTCTCTTCTTGCCCTGAGCAGCTCCCCATAGCGGATGCTCCAGTTGAGAGCATCTGGGTGGCTGCTGAAGGCATGAAGAAGACTTTTACCAGCTGTTTCTTTGCGGAAAAGACTGGTAGTAAGGTTACCATGGCGTACTTCAATTTTAACATCAAGGAACTCAATTCCTCGTCTGCTCAAATTGTGGCTGAGTACTATATTGTAGGGATTAATTTTAAGTTTCTCAATGAAGTTGGTGGCTTCTAATTCTCTTCCTTTCCAGACAATAAATAAATCGTCTATGTATCTCAGCCAGACTACCACTCTCCTCCCACATGCCTCAGAAAAGGTTTGCAAAACCATTGCTGTACCGAGCACTTGCCTATAGAGATCTCCATTAAACAGGAACATGTTGTTGGTCAAGCATAACATCATCATTACTGCAAGCATCTTGGTGTGTTCTAGGTACCCTATATGTTTGGTGCTAAAAAAATGCATGCATGCTCTTATCCCCTGGTCGTGTTCTATGATGGTATATAGGGAATTCACGTCAAGGGTGATAAGGATGTATTCCTCATCCCAAACAATGCCCTCAAGTTTGCTTAAAAATTATTTTGTATCTCTAACATGGGATAGTAGTGTGATTACAAACTCTCTTAAAAATGATCCACATACTTAGATATGTTTTCAAACACGCTCCCTATTGATGACACTATAGGTCTACCAGGAGGGACTGTGGGGTCTTTATGTATCTTGGAAAGAAGATACAAAATGGGTGGACTAGGGATAATCTTTTTAAGGAAGCAATATTCCTACCACGTGATGATCCCAGACTGTTGCCACTCCGTAAGATTCCTCCAAGTGGTGGTAATTCTCTCATTATATGTGGTTGTGTTGCATAGACAGTAAAATCTACTATCTTGTAACTGTCTAAGGGCCTCATGAATATACATTTGCCTGCTCCACAGTACAATGTTGCCACCTTTGTCAGACGGGCGGATTACAATGTTTTTATCTTTGGAAAGCGACAGAATGATATTCCTCTGTCTGCTGGCTAGATTGTGTGGTAGAAGGTTCTTAGTGATGTTCTGATGTTTTTGTTTGAGAAGTTCTTGTGTCACGACATCGTGAAACATATCAATGGCATCATGTGGAAGATTGGGATAGAATACAGAGCGTGGTTTAAAATGAGTACACTCTGCTCTATCCATGGGAATGTCAAAATTGTTGAAAGATATCCCACCGTCAGTGTCACCACCTTGGGTGCGGTCAAGGTCAATTATGACCTGAAGCGTTTCTGCATCCCCCACTGTAAGGTTTGAAGGCCCTGGACTTTCCCATATATTTTCGCTGGTATTAGGTGTTCTGCTATTTTTGAGACAGTGCCATTTTTTAAGCTTAAGCTTCCTAATGAATTTAAAAATATCCACTCTTGTCTCTGAGTAATTGAACATTTCTGTAGGGCAAAAAGTTAGTCCTAGGCAAAGTGTTTTGCTCTCATACAAGGAAAGCGAGCGAGTTGATAAGTTAATGATGGTTTTGTTTACCATTTCTTTGTCCATCATTATTGTTGTTTCTTCCTGGAGCCGCCTCGTTTGCTTCCCATGGACTCTGTGTTTTTGTTTCCTGTGTTTCCGTCTAATCCGCAAAGATACAGCTGGTAAAAGTCTTCTTCATGCCTTCAGCAGCCACCCAGAGCTCTCAAATGGAGCATCCGCTATGGGGAGCTGCTGAGTGCAAGAAGAGACTGCAATACCAAAGAGGCCTATCATGCAGAACAGGAAACCATGATCTCTAGTTTCCAAGAACGAGGTTATCCGGACTGGGTACTACAAAAGGCCATTAACAAAATGAGCAAGATAAAT
This sequence comes from Calotriton arnoldi, assembly GCA_963921515.1. Taxonomy (NCBI): domain Eukaryota; kingdom Metazoa; phylum Chordata; class Amphibia; order Caudata; family Salamandridae; genus Calotriton; species Calotriton arnoldi. The sequence continues at coordinate 428,333 of CAWUFW010003047.1, forward strand.
GGACAACAAACTCTCAAAACATCTGAGAAAGAAACCACTAATACAGACACCAGGGTCATTATGACATTTAACAGAAATTCACGTAAAGTACACAAAATACTAGTGGACCACTGGGACATAATTAAGACTGACTCCATTGTGGGATCTACCCTTAGTGATAGACCCATGATTACATATAGAAGGGGCAGAAGTCTCAGGGACATTCTGGTATGGGGAGACATTAAAGAACAACGCATGGCCAACACACATAATCTGAAAGGTTTTTTCCCGTGTGGACATTGCAAGGCCTGTAGATTCAGCCACTTAGTTAAGGAGTTTAAAATACCAGGGGTGAGTGCAAACAAAATAATAACCCTGTTCCTACCATGTAGCACCAGCTTTGTTATTTATGTTTTGGAATGTCCATGCAGAAAAAAGTATGTTGGCAGTACGGCCTTAATGGACAAAAAGAGGATTTTAGAGCACCTCAGGGCTAGCACGAACAGAGATATACATTCCCTACCCTTTTCTTCCCCGGGCTCGTGTTTGCACTAGGACAAGATAAGAAACTTTTATTCAATTTAAATTTTATTATTGGATTTAATATTTGTCAATCACATGTGCTTCGATGGTGTTTATATTTTCTGTTTATGGACTGCCTCTTATTTTGCCACTTGGCGAAAGCAATTTATTACGTATGGCTTTAGAACCACAGGCCTTCTGACTTTTAGAACTGTGATATGTTCTTTTGGAATTGCCACTTGGCGAATGTAATTGCTGTTTAGTTTGATTCGATTCTTGGCTTAATGTATGGCTTTAGAACTACAGGATTATGAACCTTCAGAATTATGCTATGTTCTTATGGAATCACCACTAAGCGTATGAACAACTGTTGGTTTTTTGATTCCTATGATCTAATGTGCATGATAATCCCAACATGCCCATTTATTTTCATGGTCCCTCCCCTATGCAGTTTGCATTTTGGAGTAACACTTTAACCATCATGCACTGCATAATTCTATAAGCACACAATAACAGATGGTGTTGGCACTCACAAAGAAACTTTACACACCATGACGGCTGTTGTACTAATCAGACACTCCATGATGGCTGCTGTATGTTTGTGCAATACCTAGTACAATTGCTTGATATATCAATGTGCACTTCAACATGTTTTCGACAAAATCACATCATAACAATTGGACTTTAGTTACTTTTTCGTTGGGACCCGAAATAGTTGCAATCGCATTAAGTCCGTGTACATGTTACTTAACTGTCTTTTCCTTGGTTTACCATGTATGAATACACATTCAAAAATGGCCGCCGTTGTAACACAGCCATCCTTGGGATCAAGAGCAATAGTCCTTTGTTTGTATTGTTTGTCTATGTATGCACTTTCAAAACTTTACTCAGTGTGTGATCAAGGCATTCTTGCTGAAACGCGTTGCAACTGAGGATTAAATCTCTTTGTGCACTTGCAGAGTTCGTTTGAGTGTGAGCTTTATTGGACTATTTTGGGAATGTATGTATGTATGTATGTATATATATGTATATATATATATATATATATATATATATATATATATATATATATATATATCCACACGTCAGCGGCTGTGGATAGACGTTGCGTAAATAAACACTTTATGGAATTGAGGCCACGGCTCCGGTGTTTTCTTACGTAAAGAATTGATCACTGGATTGTGTTTGGATATAGCCAGTAAGAAGTTATAGTTAAAACCTAGTGCTCCGGTGTTTTCTTACGTAAAGAATTGATCACTGGATTGTGTTTGGATATAGCCAGTAAGAAGTTATAGTTAAAACCTAGTTTCCATAGGAAAATATTTTTTTATTTTGCCAATAACTTTGGCCCGATTGATGACTCTTTACAAGATTTTCAAAACTAAAATGATGCTCACTTCAGCTGCTATCATTTGGTGATCTGCCAAGCAGGGGACAAGAACCAGGGGGTGCTTTAAAGCGCTTCATTCCCATGTTAATTCCCACAGGACCTTTAGACATGGCTACAGCCAGAACTGCTGAAAGGAGTTACATCAAATTTGAAAGGAAGGTAGATGTTGGTTCATGGATGTGCCTTTTTGTAATTTAGTGTAAATCCATTCAGTAGTTGCTGAGAAATGTAAAGAAATTTCCAGTTGTATATATAGGGACGCAGTGGATCCGCGACCCCTCCCGATTTTGTGCTGAGGTCTGATTAGCTGCCAACACTTCAAACCAGGAAGTACTGGCAGCAATCTTGTGACTCAGATGAACCGAGTCGCAAGAAAAAAGATTAAAAAAAGGAAAAGGGGGCAGGGTAGAAACACCCTGACCCCATAGGCCCCTTCGGAGGGGGGGTCCCAGAGAGATCCCCCGGGCCAAAAAAGCATTTTTTAAAAAAGAATGTTGGTGTGAGTTGCACTGGATCCGCAACTCCCACAAAAAATGAAAAAAAAAAGAAGCACAGGCTCCCATGCTTCGTTTAATTTGAGCCCCCAGGTGGGCCAGGCCCCAGGGGCAAGTTTCAGTATGTAGGAGTGGAGCATATGATGCTCCCCTACTACAGGGATGGGATCCTGGGCCCCATGAGGCACTTTCAAAGGGGGCGCAACAGCACTCTCCACCTTCATTTTTGTCAGGGCCCAGAGATGGTATCCTGGGCCACTGAGTCACCTTCATGGGGGCGCGACGGTGCTCCCTGATTTTACTTCACTTCTGGGGTGCCCAGGGATGGGATCCTGGGTCCCTCACCAGTTTTGTGGGGAGTGCAACGGCACTCTCCAACTTCTGCCACTTCTCTGGGGCCACTTGACGGGGAGGGCGACGGTGCTCCCTGGCTTTGTCTTCTTCTGGAGGGTGCTCCCGGGACCTGACCTACCCTCGTGGCACATCAGAGTCTGCTGGCAGAGCCCCACGTGCTTCGTTGTTGGTCCAATAGAGGTCAAAGGTTGCATACCTTTTGGGGCATATCTCTGCCCTTGTTGGGCCGAATTCAACAGTCTTGGCTTCTTTTCTCACCTCGTGGCCAGCCCTAGTCACTGAGAGCAGTCTCCTGCTGCCTCCTGGCCTCCCAGAGATTATACAAAGCAGGGAGAAGGTTTCACTGGCTCCCTGTACCAGCCTTTCACAGGGTCTCCTCTTCTGGGGTTCTCTCCTTGCACAGAAACCCAGGATTGCCCTCACTGGTCCTGGACTCCTTCAGAGGTACAGTCCAGAGTCCGGGCGGCAGTCAGGGGGTTCCTCCTTCCAAATAGCCAGGGCATCAGCCTCCAGTAACAGTGTTCCTCAGCAAGAGCAAATCCTAGAGAAGGCTCCTTTTCCTATGAAAACCTTTTATGGAGGGATGGAGGGTCCTGGCATGAATGCACCTCTGCCCTATCCTGCAGTGCCACATCACCTCTCTGCCCCTGATTCCTCTTTCCTGTGCTGGCCTCTGGGATATTTCAAGATGGCTGGCCTGGAGCAGGCCTGGTGGCTGGCACCGGGTGATGGCTGCTAATAGATGTCCTGCCACTTCGGGTGGGTAAGAAAAAGTATACAACATTTGATATGGAGCTCATATTACTCTGTTTATGTACTAGTATGCCTCTGTGAGCTCAAGTATGTATATAGGACAATATTTCCGATAAGAAAAAGGATACTTGAGCATTTGAAAGGAATGCTTAAGCATTTGAGGACCGTTAACCATCATGACCCTGCATACCTGTTAATCAGGCACTTTGTAGAATGTCAACAATCAAAATTTGACCTGGTCAGCTTCTTTAGAGTTAATAAGGTGGCCCCACTCAAAAGAGAGGGGGCAAGACCAAAGTTCTAAGATGGGTAGAGTCCAAATATATTTTAGACCTATGCATCAAACAGTCTGAAGGCTAGAATGTGCTTGCTATCCATGTTGAGTATGTGGGATGGTGTTCGAATATGAATTTATCTTGAAAAAGCAAAAGACAAGAGGCATTTGGCATAACAGGAACAGTTGGTTTAATTAAACGCTTTGGCCTGTGAGTACAGTTACAGAAGCGGGTCTGAGGACAGTCCCAAAGCACAACTGTCTGAGCATGGTTTTATACATGTCTTTGGGTTTCATAAAATGTTTCAGTCGATCCTTTTTTGGAAAAGAATGCGGGCCTTGTCTTTGGAGTCATAAATAAGGCCCCTGATAACAAATGTCGGAGGGCCTCAATCTTGCAAGGACACAATGGGGGCCAGTGGGTAACGTGTCCAGATGTCTGGCATGAGGGGCACTTGATCACTGCATGTACTGTGTGTTCGGTGTTCTGATTGGAAGTGTGTTCCTAACTTCATGTGGCATCTGACTTTATGGTGTTTTGGGCCATGTTTGCTTTATTGGGGTTTATCTCCCTTCGCCATTGTGGTGTCTCTGCGCATATCTGTGGGAATGATCTGAGTTTCCTGTTTGTGCTTTTGTCTGCCGGCTATGTGCCACCCCACACTTATTACCTGTCATTCAGTAGCCTCAGGCCTAGGTCTCAGGGACTGCCTGACCACATATTTCTGAGTCAGCGTTGATGGAGAGTTTGTGATAGTTGAATTAAATAATAGAGATGCAGTTTCATTCTTACATGTGAATGTATCATTATTAACATTGACCTCAACTTTTTCAATATTATCAGGGATGATGATTGTCAGTAAACTCAGCAGCAACTCTCACTTTTGGCTTATTATTTGTATGTTTGAATAAGATGCACCATTAGGATTGATTGTGCAAGAGCGCAACACATGAAACATATGTAAATTGGCAAACACATCATGAATTACAGAGAATAAGGTCATGCCATAAATATTTGAAGGCCTATTGTCCAATTGGGCAATTGGAATATTACCCATTGACAATCTATGTAATTTTAAACTATGGGGACTTGTGATCCCATTTAGGTAGCAACGAAAGGTCACACATATATTACTTTTCATATATTTGAGGTGCACTGAGGGAAATTGTTGGTCCCACTCAAGAAAACATCTCCAAAAAGACCTCAAAGCCAGCTAACAGTCTTCCTCCTAGGGAACCCATCTTAGTTGCAAGTCCTGAAGCAACAGCTACAAAGCCACAGATGCTTGTATTAGCTAAACAAGACTTTCTTGAACCCACTCACAAGTCCCATACCCCAGTTAACTCTCCTGCTCCACACTTTAATGCAAGTTTTACTCTAGTCTTCTCTCAATAGTCTGAAATAGAAGAAACCCCTGATGTGTCGGATGTCTCTCCCTTTAAAAATCTCTCTCTCTGACAACCTTCCAGTAATCAACACTCTATATAGTTGTCAATGAACTGGCATTGTCAGACTGCCACACATGTAGGGTGATATGTATAGCTACATTATGTCCTCTTGGAGGATCAGTTTTCCAAACAACAATTCTCTGTTGGATATGGTGGTCAAGAGAGGGAGAGGCCCTGCAACAACATTTAAAACCACCAGGAAGGGATCACAAGGCTGATTAAGAAACTGATCTATGTTTTGGAAAACAATGTTGCTCCTGGAACATCTCCATGTGTTGAAGAAGGATGAAGCAAGGTGACATAACTCAGCCATGATGATGCTACAGGCATGTCACACAGTCTGCGGGCCAACGTTAATGTCCCAGTCAACTGCAAACTGCAAGACCCAACCCTTTAACAATCCCTATCAGCAACTCAACTGCACCACCGAAAAGCCAATCTGCTCCCCCTCCACGAGCACAGTCTCAGGCTAATCTGAGCCCAGTATTATATAGTCAGACACACATGTGACACCCAACATCATGGACATGGAAAACTACTATCAACTTTAACAAATATTTATCTACTCTTCATACATCCACACTCACAAAATATCACTTACACTTGATTTTCACTTTTTTATCTTCTCTTGTGAACCTGGCCATGAAACTGGGTGTATTAGAATAATGTAATGTGTAAGAGACTCGGGAAAAGGTAATAGCAGCACCTATAACAACATGTGCACACACACAAACACACATAAAAAGTCAGAATACTGCAAGTTTAGATTGAAAACATCTCTCTTATTTGTTTAGACTGATGCTACTGTTTGTTTTATTCTGCATACTGGGACTGTATGAACCAGGCATCTATGCATATGCTCTGGCTCCTAAAACATTTCAAAATTGGTTATACTCGATATTGCCATATTTAACTTACTACAACTCTCTAGAATATGGTACAAAATGAACCCTAAATCTGTAAGTAAAATGTCAACAATGGGCTACAGCACATATTATGTCATCATTAAAGTGATAAAGCTTTCAGTAATCTGGCTGTGCAGGTTTAAACTGAAAATTTGAGTTGTCAACATAACTTCTTTTGACAAGCCTATACCCTCCTTTTAAATATTAATATGCCACCTCTAAGTAGGCCATAAATGCCATAAGGCAGGATGCATGATATTTAAAAGTAGGACATGTAAGAGATGAATATTAAACATATCCTCACAACTACAATCCCCTAAATATGATTCCTCGGCAGCAGGGCTAGCTGTTCAATAGGAAAGCATTGGTATACTGCATTAATAAAGTTATCTCCGCCTAGGAACCAGACATTAAGTTAATTTTGGTAATCCAGATCCAACAGGAATGTTGTTAGTCTTCACACTACCCTCAACCAACTAACAACAACCATACAGAGAATGTCTATTCTAGTAAGCAGCAATTTGAGTTAAGGTTGGCTAGCATACAATAGAGATCCCACCTGGTCTTACTGCTGTTCTCAACCTGTGCTGCAGAGCCATAGGTATCAAGAGCCAGAAATAATTATTTTCATTTGAGGTCATTGATATTACAGTTCAATATATCTACTATGTATATAGTGTAACCCATGCTTTGTTGCTAGTGACAACTCCATAACTTCCTAGTACTGAAAGAGATAATATACCTTTATAACAAAGGCATATCAGGACCAGAACTGTAATGCACATTCTTATATCTATAACTGCATTGAACAAATATTAAATGGAGTTTGTGATTTGAATGGCTCTTAATTCACATAGTTAATTATTGGTAATTATCTGCATACTAGGGACGATCATTAGTATTAAGCTTTCAGTATCTTCAACTAAATGCCATACATGATTCCAAGATATAAACAAAGTGTTAGACCTGGCATCCTTGGCGTGGGTCTCCCTTCCATTTTTTCGTAATGCCTCCACTGTTGCCGATATGTTTTTGCTGGACTAGATGCTCATGGGCACTTTGCCGCTGCTAATCAGTGCCAAAGTGCAAGTGCTCCCTATCGTTAATTGATATATGTATTAGTGACTCCATGATTGGATGATTGGTTTACTTGTCAGTCCCTAGTACAGTGCACTCAGTGTGCCCAGGGCTTGTAAATCCAATGCCGCTGGTGGGCTTGCAGCACTGGTTGTGCCACCCACAGGAGCGGCTTATAAAATGTGTCTCAGGCCTGCCATCGCAGAGCCTGTGTGCAGCCTAGGGCTGCCCTGTCGACTTGGTGAGTACACCCACTTACCAGTCCCTAAAACCTTCCCTTTACTACATGTTGGTCACCCCTAAAGTAGGCCCTAGGGCAGGGTGCATTGTAAGTATAAGGTAGGACATGCCCTGGTGTGTGTGGCATGTCCTAATAGTGAATTACAGCCATTTTCGTTTTTCACTATTGCAAGGCTACCTGCTCCCCATAGGCCAGAATGGGCAGACTGACTATTACACCTTATAGTCAGAACTGACCCCGGGAACACGGTAGAAAAACGAATTTAGTATGCCTGAACTCAGGATGATAAAATACATCTTTTAGTGAAGTTGGTTTTAACATTCTGTGTTTGAAAATACCACTTTTAGAAAGTGGGTATTTTCTTGCCTAACTATCCAAGCCTGCCTCTGCTAGGTTGTGTATTCCTTGTCTGGAGATTGAGTGGCAGGGGCTGGGGGTGGCTACAGGAGACAGGGTGAGTCAGCGCAGGGCTGAATAGAAAGATCTGCATCCAGAGTGGAGGGAGGAGTTGCACCTGGGTCTGAATAGGGCTGTGCCTGCCTTCCACAATGCTGGCTCCACCTCCTGCCGGGCGGCTGAGCACTCTGCCCCACATTCTGAAAGGAAAGAAGGAGTCAGAAAAACAAAGGGCTCCAGGACTGACCAGAACTGGTTTTGGACTAGGCAGAGGCCTCTCTGCCTCCAGAGAACAAAGAGAATCAGGGTATAAGAGGGGCACCCAGACCCCAGGGAAATTAGATCACTTTTGGGAACAAGAAGAAACCTTTGCTGAGGAGCGGAACCAAGAAGAAACTGAGGAGAGACTATCCCTAAGCCTGAAGTGCTGCTTGGGGGATTGGCCTGCAGTGGTTTGCCTGACTGCCAAAGAAAGGAGAAAGGAACTTTTTGCTTTGCTGTGACTTTCATCAACTTGTGAAGGATCTCCAAGGGCTTGGAAGAGAGCTTGCCCCCTGACCGAAGTCCCAGGACCATTGGACTTCACCCCCTTTGTGAATTGCTGCTGGAAACTCTGTTTCAGTGGCTGCAGAGGTAGGGAGCTGTGACCGACTCTCACGACCGACTCGGTGTCCTGTAAGCACCGCATCGAAGCACCGTCTCACCCTGCAACGCACGGCCCTGGTCTCACCGACTCCGTCAACGAGCCGCTGCCTGCACCGCATCGAGGGACAACGCGTCCTGCAACGCTCGCTACGCCGAATCGAACTGGTCCGACCGACACGGTCACTGCTGCTGAGTTCGAGTCCTGTGACCGCACCGGAGTTGGGCACCGCTCGCACGCTTTGCGACGCACCGCCCGACTCGCACCGCTGTCCGGACTGATCGACGCCAGCTCCTGAATCCGGCTCCGTCGCCGCACCGCAACCTGCCAGCACCGCATCGAAGCACCGTCTCGCCCTGCAACGCACGGCCCTGGTCTCACTGACTCCGTCTCGACGACGTCAACGAGCCGCTGCCTGCATCGCATCGAGGGACAACGCGTCCGGCAACGCTTCCATTTTTGCATCGCGACCGCGACGAACAGCCATCCGGCTCGCACGCCCGTGCCTGCCGCTTCAAGTAAAAGGTACTGTGACCGAGTCTGTCTACGCTGTGTTGCCCGTCTCGACGCGGTCAGCTTGATTTGTTAGACTCTCTTTGTTCTCGACCTCGCCGTAGCCGGAGGAGGCTACCGACTCGCACAGAACCTTGAATTAAGCCTTTTTGATCAGAACTAAGCATTCTTAACAGTATTGTGGATTATTTTTGTCGTTTATGGTCTTGTGATAAATCTATATAAAGTATACCTATTTTTATAAATATATAACCTGTGTGGTGTCCATTTGTAGTGTTGTCACTTGATTACTGTATGTGTTCACAAATGCTTTACACACTGCCTCTGAACTAAGCCTGTCTGCTCGTGCCAAGCTACCAAGAGGGTGAGCAGGGGTTATTTCGGGAGTGTACCTACTTTCCCTGACTAGACGCAAGGGTCCCTATTTGGACAAAGGTACCTACCTCTGCCAACTAGAGACCCCCAAATCTAACATTGGTGGTCAGCGGTGAGGATTCTGGACTTGCATTTGTGACTCATGTACAGTGATTGGTGAACACTACTTAGTGAGTGCAGACCAAAACGCAACCACATACTTTTATAGCATTTTTTCTGGGATTTCCTATTTTTGCAAATGCCAAGTTCAGTCACTATGGAGAAACCAGCATCAGTAGCCTCTGTTGAGTGTGATTGGGAAGAAGAGAGGCTAGAATGCTACACCCTTAAGCAGCTCAAGCAATTCTGCAAGAAGTTCAAAGTGTCCATGACCGGACTCTCCAGGAAGGAGGACCTTCAAAAGGCGCTGAGGGCCTGGGTCGAATCAAGGAGTGCCCCTGTGGAGGGGGCTGAGAATGCAGAAGGGCAGCTGGAGGGGCTATTGGGTCTAGGGGCTAGAAGACCACCTTCCCCAGTAGGTAGCAGTGTTTCTGCCAGAGGACTGTCTCCAGAGGAGTTGGAGGACAGGAAGGAGAGTAGGATGCACGAAATGCAGATGACCAAGCTCAAGCTGAATGGGCAGTTAGAATTCGAAATGCAAACTAGGAAATTGGCCCTAGAGGAAAAGAAAATGCAGTTTGAACATGAGAAAGTTTTGAGGGAGTTGGAATTGAAGGCTAAGAGCTTAGAGATTACTCCCTCTGGTGGCAGTGTACCGCCTGTGCCTGTTGAAGCTAGGGTGTATATTCCAAAAGATGTGGTTAAGGAATGTTTTAAAAATGATGACATAGGGCAGTGGTTCAAAGCCTATGAGGTAGCCATGTCTTCCCACCGGGTCCCTGAGAAGGATTGGGGAGCGGGGTTGTGGGGACGGTTCCTCAGTGAAGGGCGGGATACCTTGTTGGATTTGCCCTCTGAAGTCTATAATTCGTACAGCCACATGAAGGATGCCTTAATGACTAGGTATGGTTTGACCCCTGAGCTTTATAGGCAAAGGTTCAGGAACTGTAGTAAGATTGAAAGCAGTACCTGGGTTGAATATGTGACCTTCTTTTGCAGAGCCTTGGATGGTTGGGTAAAGGGTAGCAAAGCGACTGATTTTCAGGCGCTCTTTGATTTGATTGCCTGGGAGCACTTGTCCGGTAATTGTTTTCCTGAGCTACGCCAGCACCTGATTGATAGTAAGCTGACTAACCCTAGGCAGCTTGCTGAGGAGGCGGACCGCTGGGTGAGTACCCGGGTCCACAAGGGTCACGTGGGAGACTCCGCCAAGGGTGGGCAGGGTCCCCAGCAGAAGAGTGGGGGGACAAGGGTAAACAGAAGGAGTTCCATAAAGGGCCCCAAAGTAAACCCCAAGGGAACCAAGGGAAAGGTTCCCAGCCTCCCCTGAGAAGAAGCCAGTGGCCCTGACAGGCCCCCTGTTCACCATGGACCACTGGTATGTTACAAGTGTGGCGCCCCTGGCCACAAGGCAAACGATCCTCGTTGCCCTTTGCATGGAAAACCAGCACCCACGAGTGCAGTCCCCCGGCAGTTGGCTAGTGTAGCCCTGGGGGAGGAGTTGGGTGCCCAAGGTGGGGGATCCCACAGTGTTTTCCCTTGTCTCATTAGGAGACTCTGAGATGGTCCCTAGGACCCCGCTGCCTGAGAACACTAAGAAATACAGGCAGTGGGTGACCATCAATGGCCATAGGGTGGAGGCTCTGAGAGACACAGGAGCCAGTGTGACAGCTGTCAAGTGTCACCTGGTGTCTAAAGAGCAGGTTATCCCTGATGCATTCTATCCGGTTGTTGCCGCTGACAACACAGAGAGTCACTGCAAGGTGGCTCAGGTTCCCTTTGAGTGGGGGGTCTCGGGTACTCTTCAAGTAGCTGTGAGGCCAGCCATGCCTGTTGACTGTTTGTTAGGGAACGATTTGGAGAGCTCACCTTGGGCTAAGGTGGAGCGGAGTGCGCATTTAGAAATGTTGGGCTTGCCTGATTGGGCATGTGTGACCACCCGGTCAATGGCAGCTAAAGGTGTTCAAGAGGACCTGGAGCCTGAGAGGGAGGCCCAGGTGCCTGCCAGAGAGAGAAGAGGCAGGGGGCGTGGGAAACCGGCCCCGAAGTTCCCACGGTCCAGGAGGAGGCAGACCCTGAGGGGGATGCCCTGGAGCCTACAGGGGAACAGGTAGCTGAACTGGGGGACCTACCTGAGCTGACCCATTGGCAGCAAGAAGGAGGACCCTCCAGGGAAGAGTTCTGCAAGGAGCAGAACACATGCCCTTCTCTCGTGGGTCTGAGGCAACAGGCCACAGACCAGGCAGCAGGTGATCAGTCTGGATCACATTGGGTTTACTGGGAGAATGGTCTCCTGTATTCAGAGCCTAAGGTTGCTGAGCCTGGGTCAGCCCGTGTGCTGGTGGTACCCCAGCGCTTCAGAGCCTTCCTACTGGGGTTGGCCCTTGATGTACCGTTAGCGGGACATCTGGGGCAGGACAAGACCTTTGACAGGCTTGTTACCCATTTCTATTGGCCCCAGATGCGCAGGAGTGCCGCCACTCACTGCAGGACCTGCCAGACTTGCCAGGCAAGTGGAAAGAGTGGGAGGAAGCACAAGGCTCCTCTCCAGCCATTCCCTGTGGTCAGCACCCCCTTTGAACGGGTGGGTATTGACATTGTGGGGCCACTGGACCCCAAGACAGCCATGGGCAACAGGTTTATCCTGGTCTTGGTGGACCATGCCACCCGGTACCCTGAAGCCATCCCTCTGAGGACAGTGACGGCCCCCGTGGTGGGACGGGCACTGATGGGAATTTTCTCACGTGTAGGATTCCCTCAAGAGGTGGTGTCTGACAGAGGTACCAACTTCGTGTCCAAGTACATGAAGTCCCTGTGGCAGGAGTGCGGTGTAACTTACAAGTTCACCACTCCTTACCACCCTCAAGGAAATGGTCTGGTTGAGAGATTCAACCGGACCCTCAAGGGCATGATTATGGGTCTGGAAGAACCCATGAGGCGTAAATGGGACGTCCTCTTACCATGCCTGTTGTTTGCATACCGGGAGGTGCCACAGAAGTCTCTAGGGTTCAGTCCCTTTGAGCTCCTCTATGGACACCCGGTGCGAGGACCTCTGAGTTTGGTCAAGGAAGGCTGGGAGCAATCTCCCAGGAAACCTCCCCAGGATGTATACAGTTGCATGCTGGCCTTCAGGAACCAGACTAGGCGTTTCAGAGAGCTTGCTGAGGCAAATCTGGAAGCCAGCCAGGAGGAGATGAAGCGGTGGTACGACCAGAATGCCACTCTGGTAGAGCTTCAGCCTGGTCAGAAAGTGTGGGTCATGGCCCCTGTGGAGCCCTGTGCGCTCCAGGACAGGTGGACCGGCCCTTTTACGGTGTTGGAGCGCAAGAGTCCAGTTACCTATTTGGTGGACTTGCAGTCTCCCAGGAACCCCTTGCGGGTCCTGCATGTGAACCGCCTGAAGCCCCACTTGGAGAGGTCCCAAGTGGGCATGCTCTTAGCTACAGATGATGGAATGGAGGAGGAGACCGGGCCTCTTCCTGACCTCCTGTCAGCCCGAGAGCAAGATGGATCAGTGGAGGGAGTAAACCTCTCTACCTCCCTGACACCTGAGCAGCAGGGTGACTGTCGCCAACTGTTGGGACAGTTCCCTGACCTGTTCTCCCTGGTTCCCAGTGTCACTCATTGGTGCGTCCATGATGTGGACACTGGGGACAGTCTTCCTGTGAAGCACAAGGCTTACAGGGTGACTGACAGGGTCAGAGCCTGCATCAAGGAGGAGGTCTCCAAGATGTTTGCGCTAGGGGTCATTGAGTCCTCTAACAGCCCTTGGGCCAGCCCAGTGGTCTTGGTTCCAAAGGCTGCCGCGCCTGGTGCCACACCAGAACTCCGGTTCTGTGTGGACTACAGGGGACTCAATTCCGTCACCAGGACTGACGCCCACCCCATCCCCAGAGCTGATGAGCTCATAGATCGGTTAGGGGCTGCGCGGTACCTCAGCACGTTTGACTTAACGTCTGGGTACTGGCAGATCGCCTTGACTGATGGGGCAAAGAGAGGTCAGCATTCTCCACACCAGATGGGCACTACCAGTTCCGGGTGATGCCCTTTGGGATGAAGAATGCCCCTGCCACCTTTCAGAGGTTGGTCAACCAGGTGTTGGTTGGACTGGAGGATTTCAGTGCCGCCTACCTGGATGACATCGCAGTGTTCAGTGCCAGTTGGGAGGAACATCTGCGTCACCTCTGGGAAGTGTTGATGGCGCTGCGGAGGGCAGGCCTCACAATCAAGGCGAGTAAGTGCCAGATTGGGCAGGGTTCTGTGGTGTACTTGGGACACCAGGTTGGGAGCGGCCAGGTGGCGCCCCTCCAACCGAAAATTGATACCATTCTGGCTTGGGAGCCCCCAAGACCCAGACAGAGGTGAGAGCCTTCCTAGGACTCACCGGGTATTACAGGAGATTCGTCAAGGGGTATGGCAGCATTGTTGCCCCCTTGACAGAGCTGACTTCCAAGAAGCAGCCCAGGAAAGTGATCTGGACTGACGCCTGTCAAAAAGCTTTTGACACCTTGAAGACTGCCATGTGCACGGCGCCTGTGCTCCAGGCACCCAACTTCTCCAATGAGTTCATTGTTCAGACGGACGCTTCAGAGCATGGTGTAGGGGCTGTTCTATCACAGATCAATGAGGAGGGCCTAGACCAACCTGTAGCCTTCATCAGTAGGAGGTTACTTCCCCGGGAACAGAGATGGAGTGCCATCGAGCGTGAGGCATTTGCTGTGGTCTGGGCACTGAAGAAGCTGAGACCATACCTGTTTGGGACTCACTTCCGGGTTCAGACAGACCACAGGCCCCTCAGATGGTTGATGCAGATGAGGGTGAGAATCCAAAGCTGTTGAGGTGGTCCATTTCCCTACAGGGGATGGACTTTACGGTGGAACACCGCCCTGGTACAGAACACGCCAATGCTGATGGACTGTCCAGATTTTTCCGCCTTAGCGATGAGAACTCCCTAGGGGTAGGATAGTTCTCCCCACATTTCAGCTGGAGGGGACACGTGTTAGACCTGGCATCCTTGGCGTGGGTCTCCCTTCCATTTTTTCGTAATGCCTCCACTGTTGCCGATATGTTTTTGCTGGACTAGATGCTCATGGGCACTTTGCCGCTGCTAATCAGTGCCAAAGTGCAAGTGCTCCCTATCGTTAATTGATATATGTATTAGTGACTCCATGATTGGATGATTGGTTTACTTGTCAGTCCCTAGTACAGTGCACTCAGTGTGCCCAGGGCTTGTAAATCCAATGCCGCTGGTGGGCTTGCAGCACTGGTTGTGCCACCCACAGGAGAGGCTTATAAAATGTGTCTCAGGCCTGCCATCGCAGAGCCTGTGTGCAGCCTAGGGCTGCCCTGTCGACTTGGTGAGTACACCCACTTACCAGTCCCTAAAACCTTCCCTTTACTACATGTTGGTCACCCCTAAAGTAGGCCCTAGGGCAGGGTGCATTGTAAGTATAAGGTAGGACATGCCCTGGTGTGTGTGGCATGTCCTAATAGTGAATTACAGCCATTTTCGTTTTTCACTATTGCAAGGCTACCTGCTCCCCATAGGCCAGAATGGGCAGACTGACTATTACACCTTATAGTCAGAACTGACCCCGGGAACACGGTAGAAAAACGAATTTAGTATGCCTGAACTCAGGATGATAAAATACATCTTTTAGTGAAGTTGGTTTTAACATTCTGTGTTTGAAAATACCACTTTTAGAAAGTGGGTATTTTCTTGCCTAACTATCCAAGCCTGCCTCTGCTAGGTTGTGTATTCCTTGTCTGGAGATTGAGTGGCAGGGGCTGGGGGTGGCTACAGGAGACAGGGTGAGTCAGCGCAGGGCTGAATAGAAAGATCTGCATCCAGAGTGGAGGGAGGAGTTGCACCTGGGTCTGAATAGGGCTATGCCTGCCTTCCACAATGCTGGCTCCACCTCCTGCCGGGCGGCTGAGCACTCTGCCCCACATTCTGAAAGGAAAGAAGGAGTCAGAAAAACAAAGGGCTCCAGGACTGACCAGAACTGGTTTTGGACTAGGCAGCGGCCTCTCTGCCTCCAGAGAACAAAGAGAATCAGGGTATAAGAGGGGCACCCAGACCCCAGGGAAATTAGATCACTTTTGGGAACAAGAAGAAACCTTTGCTGAGGAGCGGAACCAAGAAGAAACTGAGGAGAGACTATCCCTAAGCCTGAAGTGCTGCTTGGGGGATTGGCCTGCAGTGGTTTGCCTGACTGCCAAAGAAAGGAGAAAGGAACTTTTGCTTTGCTGTGACTTTCATCAACTTGTGAAGGATCTCCAAGGGCTTGGAAGAGAGCTTGCCCCCTGACCGAAGTCCCAGGACCATTGGACTTCACCCCCTTTGTGAATTGCTGCTGGAAACTCTGTTTCAGTGGCTGCAGAGGTAGGGAGCTGTGACCGACTCTCACGACCGACTCGGTGTCCTGTAAGCACCGCATCGAAGCACCGTCTCACCCTGCAACGCACGGCCCTGGTCTCACCGACTCCGTCAACGAGCCGCTGCCTGCACCGCATCGAGGGACAACGCGTCCTGCAACGCTTCGCTACGCCGAATCGAACTGGTCCGACCGACACGGTCACTGCTGCTGAGTTCGAGTCCTGTGACCGCACCGGAGTTGGGCACCGCTCGCACGCTTTGCGACGCACCGCCCGACTCGCACCGCTGTCCGGACTGATCGACGCCAGCTCCTGAATCCGGCTCTGTCGCCGCACCGCAACCTGCCAGCACCGCATCGAAGCACCGTCTCGCCCTGCAACGCACGGCCCTGGTCTCACCGACTCCGTCTCGACGACGTCAACGAGCTGCTGCCTGCACCGCATCGAGGGACAACGCGTCCGGCAACGCTTCCATTTTTGCATCGCGACCGCGACGAACAGCCATCCGGCTCGCACGCCCGTGCCTGCCGCTTCAAGTAAAAGGTACTGTGACCGAGTCTGTCTACGCTGTGTTGGCCCGTCTCGACGCGGTCAGCTGGATTTGTTAGACTCTGTTTGTTCTCGACCTCGCCGTAGCCGGAGGAGGCTACCGACTCGCACAGAACCTTGAATTAAGCCTTTTTGATCAGAACTAAGCATTCTTAACAGTATTGTGGATTATTTTTGTCGTTTATGGTCTTGTGATAAATACATATAAAGTATACCTATTTTTATAAATATATAACCTGTGTAGTGTCCATTTGTAGTGTTGTCACTTGATTACTGTATGTGTTCACAAATGCTTTACACACTGCCTCTGAACTAAGCCTGTCTGCTCGTGCCAAGCTACCAAGAGGGTGAGCAGGGGTTATTTCGGGAGTGTACCTACTTTCCCTGACTAGACGCAAGGGTCCCTATTTGGACAAAGGTACCTACCTCTGCCAACTAGAGACCCCCAAATCTAACACAAAGTCTATGCAAAAAAAGGATTCACTAGATCCTCGCAAGAAAAGATGCAGATAGGTGCAAAAGAGTTTATAATCCTAGAAGGATGACTCGAGGAAGAGACTTCATAATCCTTGGAAGGATCACCTCAATAATTAGTACAAATCAAAGTATAAATCCTTACTCTCTCAAGTTCACCTAGAATAGGTCTCTGTAACTGAGATCCTTGATAACCCTTGATGAAAGTGCAATGAATTCCAAACTCCTGACAAGATTGTGGCTGCAGCAACTAATAATGATGATGATACTTAGCAAGGAATGCTCTGAAACTTGAAGAACTTACACCTAATTAGTTATAGATGTATGCCGCCAATGCAAGTCTCAATACAGGCCCTTGGTGCTTGAAGAAATTAAGTTTGTCCTGTTACCACTAGAAAATAAGATACACTTAGGGAAACAGAACAAGTAGAACGAGCTCCTGTTCAGGGGGGAGCCAAACATTATGTACTGATCAGCATGAGCCTTTCAGTGTGCCTTAACTTGTAATATTACCTTTTGAAGTCCCAAAGAAAGCACCTGCTGAACAACTATCACTCCCTGGCAATGATCCACGGTCATATACTCAGATACCAGGGTACGACACTATGCGTAGACTCGAGGTTTTGGGGCAACCTTTGCTGCTAATCTTCCTGGAAGACACTTTCAGTTGGAGGAGATGTGCTAAAGATGCAAATGGAGGCTGTTTTGTTGTGGGGACCCCTTTGCTGGTGAAGGATGTGTCTTCAGGCCCTGAGGATAGAGGGGCCTGCATCTGGGACACCAGAAAGATGAGGTCTTCTTGGCAAGGAGAGCCCTATCATCTGCCTCCTCACGAGATGTGGGGTCCAGATGGACCACCACATCAGTGGTATTCAGAGGCTCCAGCCACAGTCTCGTTGATTGCAAATGGAGCTTTGTGAATACCATTTTTAAATACCTACATTAGTACTATTGTACTGAAAAATGCTTTTGTGAACAGGCCTGTAACAAAACTGTTTAAGCTGGCATATAGGCTAGCTGAGTCAACAATATACAAAAGATGCACATTGACAAATAATGGGGTAGAATTGAGCCTTGAGAAATTCTGCAGTGATCAATGGCGCAGGTAAAATAGTATTTCAAAATATTAAACTTCAGTATGGGTATGTGTTTGTATGTATGTGCACTTACACACACACGTGCATGTGGTGCTCTTGCAACATGTCTCGGAATATAAATCTGTTTTCTTTGAAAGTCTGAGGGCAATATTCTCAAGGAAGTGGCGGAGAGAGGCATAAGCCTTCTTGGCTTAACGTCTCTCTCCACCACTTTGAAAACGCAAGGCTGCACCCTATTCTCAAGGATATGGTGCAGCCTCACTTTTCCCCTGCGATGGCACTAAGATTCACAACTTAGCGCCAACGCAGGCACCCTTGCACCATAGTGCAAAGGTGTCTGCAAGCAGGGAGGTCTGTTTATGTACAGGAAGATGCCCCTTCCTGCACATAAACAAACCTTAAATGCCAGTTTGTAACTTACATGTGTGCTGCTTCATGCAGCACACATGTAAGTTACAAATCGGCATTTTAAAAAAAAGTTTGTTCATGTACAGGAAGGGACACATTCCTGTACATGAACAAGCATTTCTCCTCCTTTTGCCGCCTTAAGACCAGATTTTTCCTGTTCTTAAGTTTGGCGCTACCTCCTATTTACGCTGCCCTTGTGAATAGGAGGTAGTGTCAAACTCAATGGGTGTTGCGGTGGAACGCCCACCGCAACACCCACTGCACGCCCCTTCACGCTAAAAACAGCGTGGAAGGGGGCCCTATTTACAAGGCAGCAGTAGCAGCGTTAAGCCACTTAACGTGGCTTAACGCTGCCTTGTGAATAGGGCGAAGCCTCTATCGCCACCACAACGTCACTGAAAGTGACGTTGTGGTGGCGATGGGGGCTTGAGAATATGCCCCTGAATGCGGTAAATGCACTATTTACTTCAATATATAGCTTCCACGACGATCCAGGTGGGCTTGGACACAAAAAAGCAAATTAGTTTATCATGGCATTCAAAGCAGGTTTCCCACTGCCTCAGTCAAATGTAGACATGGATGTGACAGACTGTGTATGTGCGCATTCACGTGCGTGTGTTGGGGGGTGAGTTGTGCGTGTTAACTACACAAGGTACAAAGTAATATAGGAGGGCAACTATTTGTAACTTAAAATCTTCCACACTCCTAGTACAATTTTATAATTTCTGTAGCTGTGATTAAACATCTAAAATACGAAATACATGATTAATTGCCTTTGCATTATAGTCAACTACAGTGATGATGAATAAGCAAGTTTCATTAACTATGCATTTGATGACTATATTTCTGTCATTGTTGAAGCAGTCAATTTCATTCAAGGTCTGCAAATCATAGTGACCCATGTCATAATTCTTCTTTAAGTGAAGAATATAAAGGATCTATTAGGAGCAATAGAGTTCCGATGCATGTTTAACTATAAAGGAGCATTAGAATTTTGAATTGTTTTTAACTATTAATGCTTTATTTTTGAAACGCCAATATTGCTAGGTATTCGATATGTGCACTGACAAACCAAATAGTCAAATAATTGAAAGTAAGGGCCCAGCTTTTCTCTCTAACAGCGCCGAGTGAAGAAAGGTAATGCAGTGGGATATTAATTGTATATGTCTGATGATATATTTTCTTGTGGCTTATTTTCAAGCTACGACATTTTTACCAATAATAGTTATTTCTCATTGACAATGGGCTTTTTTTCAGTGTCACGAAATAATTTATATAACATGCAAAACGTGTATAAATACCTGCATAATATTTAATGTTTGTTTTCTGCATTGTAACTACTTATCTGCCCAACAATAATCACGTTTTTAGTACTCAGTAAGAATGTCTGCTGCAAAGGACAGCACAGTCTGAAATTCACGTGCCTCTTAAACAATTCTAAGTTGCACATTTTACAGGCAGCTGGTATTAAATGTTATGATGTTCCATAAGTTCCCACTAATCAAGTACCTGACATAACCTGAAAGGAATGACAGCTCTCTCCCACCACCTCCCAGGAGTCTCAATAAACAATAATGCAGTGGGAGTAAAATTTCTGCTTCCAGTGACAATTTCCCCTTCTGTATATTTTTTTTTCCAATAATTTTTATTGAATAGAAAATAAAGTACCAAGAATAAATGTTGTATACACAAGATAAATAACATGGTAATAAATACAAGCAGATGAAAAATACAACCATTATTTAAAAGATAAATTAGAGAAGGTTAAGGTACCTATTAATAAATTGGTTAAACAATTATTTCGAAATAGAAGATAAGGAAAGAGGGGCAAGAGAGTAGAGAAAGAAAAAAAAGGAAGAAAGAAAGAGGTGAGAAAGAAAGAAGAAAAGTGATCAAAAAGTTATTATTGTAAGGAAGAATGTGCAGATAGGAAAGTAGTAAAAGGTAACCATAATAAGTCAGATTACATTTTTTGAGACTATGTTAAAGATGAAACAGTAGAAATTCTATGTTCATTGCAAATTAAATTCCACCATGTTAGCATACATATTTTAGAATTGTCTTTCCAGCAAGAAAGAATAACTTTAAAAGCAAGAGCAATAAAGAGGTCAAGTAATTTAAATTCAACAAGGAATCATGAAAATCATGAAAATCAGCAGACATAGAACCAAGGAAAACATTATGAAGTGACAATGGAATACAAAAAGAAATATCTTTGAACATTTATATTCTAGATGGAATACCAAAACTTGAAAATAATAGGGCAATGGTATAAAAAATGAGTCAATGTGCCATCAGCGGAAAGACATGACCAGCAAAGAGGAGAAGGGGAAGGGTTGATTTTATGTATAAATATAGGTGTCCGGACTGCCCTATTATATAAGAAACTTTAATGATTGGGTAATATTGGCAGCCTTAGAGGTAGTGAAAACTTTGTGCCATAGTTTGTTCCATTTTTGAATTGGAAGAGACATAGAAAGATCCAATTCCCATGCTAACTCAGTTGATGATTTAGGTCTCTCAGAAATAGGGGTAGATAGATGTTTATATATAAGAGAGGCTTTCGGATTAGAATCAGGTGAAATATTATACAGAGGAGTCCAGAGAATAAATGGAGTAGTGTTGGGAGGGAAATTTCTAGTCGTTAGAAATGATTGAAGTGCCTGTGATAATTGGGAGTATTGGGCTAGAAAATGGGAGGGTAAGTCATAAGAACTTTGCAGTGTAGTAAAAGGTAGGACAGATTTATGAGATACAAGTTGGTGAACGTATATAATATTCTTTCCAGTGTTTGAAGTAGAAAGATTTGTGGCGAAACTTAATACATTTATTATACCAAATAGAGGAAGCAAGAAAAGCTTGATAAAAATCAGAGCCATCCGTGAAGAGTGAATGTATCAAATGTTGGGTGTATTTTAAAATAGGATGTTTGGAAATAAAAGTACAATTGAACATAAAACAAGTATCGTAGAAAGATAATTCATGTAATAAAGACCGTTCAAAAGCAATCCAACTAGGCATTGGCTCATCATTGTATTGTTTGTTCAAAGCGCAAATTTGTTGTATTAAAAAAGCAGAATGATATAATTTAAAGTTAGGAAATCGTACGACCCCTTCATCTTTTGATTTAATTAATTTAGATAGAGCAATACGGGCGGGTTTGTTGTTCCAAAGAAATTTAGTACAAATGGAGTTGATTTGATTAAAATAATAATTGGGGATTTTGAACGGTAGCATGGAAAGTTAAAATAGAATAAGTGGTACAATCATCATTTTAATAGTATCCAGTCTACCCCACCAAGAAAGGTATAGGGGGGACTAGGAAGAAAAAACGTTTTGAATTTTGGTTTTTAAAGTAGTGAAATTGAGAGAGAGAGTTTGAGAAATAGTAGAGGAAAACCAAATACCTAAATATTTAATTTTAGAGGGACACCATTTAAAATTGGTGTCTGAAAACATAAATTGGTAACATAAGGAATTTAAGGGTAGAATCTCAGTTTTGGTGAAGTTCAGTTTATAACCAGATATTTTAGAATACAAGTCAATTTCCTGTAAAAAAGAAGGCAAGGAAGTTAAGGGTTTTGAAAGGTAAATCAAAATATCGTCTGCTTAGGCAGATAGTTTAATTTAATGAGATTTATATTGGAACCCAGTTATAGAAGAATTGCAGCGAATGCATTAAAAAAAAGGTTCAAGACATAAAAGGAATAGAAGGGGAGAAAGGAGGCAACCTTGTCTAGTACCTCTAAGTATATTAAAATAAGGGGATAGATAACCATTAACAGAAACGCATGCACGGGGTTCTGAGTACAAAAGTTTGATAAATGAGATAAATTTAGGGCCGAAACCAAACCAGTGAAGAGTTTTGAACAAAAATTGCCAGTTGATACGGTCAAAAGCATTTTCAGCGTCAAGGGATAATGCAGCTAGAGGATCAGGGAATCGTTTTGCCATTGTGAGGATATTGGAAAACATTCTAGCATTGTCTGAGGTAAGCCTACCCTTAATAAAGCCAGATTGATCAGGTTTGACGAGTAAAGGTATAACATCTTCTAATCTAGATGCAAGAATTTTGGCAGAGATTTTACAATCATAGTTGATTAAAGAAATTGGATGGTAATTTTGACAAAGAGAGTGATCTTTATCAGGTTTAGGGATGACTACAATGAGAGCATCAAGAAAGGAGCCTCCAGGTTTAGAATGTAATAAGAAAGAAGTAAATAATTAGTGTAAATGTGGAGCAAAGATAGATGAAAAGGAAGAGATGAGTTCGATAGAAAAACCGTCAGGGCCAGGGGTTTAGCTCTCTGACCTGCCACTGCAGTCAGTGCCTGTGTATGTAGTTTACTGCCACTTTGACTTGGCATTAAAAAACTACTTGCCAAGCCGTAGACTCCCCTTTTCTTACATATAAGTCACTCCTAAGGTAGGCCTCAAGTAACCCTAAGGTCAGGGTGCTATGTAAGTAAAAGGTAGGACACATACCTTTCTGTTTTGCATGTCCTGGTAGTGACAAACAGCTTATTTCATTTTCACTATTGTGAGACCTCCTCCTCTCATTAGCTAGCATTTGGAATTTCATAATACATTTTTAATCTGCAATTCCTGATCAGAGAGAGTAGCTTTTTCATGTTTTATATTTTTGGAATGTAATGATAAATCCTCCTTACTAGTGAAGTTGAAATTAACATTACTGTTTTAGGAATGCCACTTTTAGAAAGTGCTGCTCAAGAAATTGGGCAACCCAATACAACCTTGGAGGCTTGGGTAATAGCAACTAGGTATCAGGTAATGGTGCCTACAAGGGATTCCTTTTAAACACAATCCAGCTTGATTTTTAACATACAAGTTATGAGAGCCCAAGTTAGTGGCCTCAAATATATGAATTATTTAAATCAATGGCAAAAATCACACAGAGGTAAATCAAAAAGAACAAATGGACAGGTGTATACTTTTTCTATACACATTTTTGGGAATAAATAATGTAGAAAAAAGGGTACAAAGCACAGTTCACATAAACAAAAATGACTGAGATTGATAGTCTTTACAATGATCTTGTCTCATGTTCACTTTTGTTAAAATCCATTTCTTGCACTTTTTTGCAAATGGAAATCATCATTTGAAATATAATGATTAACTCCTGTATAGCAATATAAATGAAAATGGGTGATAAATGTCGACGTTTCGGTCTTATCTTGTGTAGCATCTAGAAGACTATCTTCAGGACAAAAAGTTCATATGTAGACTGAAGACCCTTGAAATAAAAATGGGTATGGACATATGAATAGATAGTCCAAATGAAGGGCTCAGCGCAATCTGGAACAGATAAGTGAATTATCTTCCAGTATTGAAGGGTTACTTATGGCAGTCTTAGTAGAGTTATAGCCTTTGAATAAACTGTCAACGATCAGATGTTCTGTTTGATTCAGAATGCCAATCGTTGACGGTTTATCGGGCATTCGACAACGCGAGTGTCGATTTGACAATAATTCATCGCGATAACTCTGGGCATCAGATGTGGGTTCATCAGCTGTTTTGCTACCAAATTGACGCATCGTCCCCACTTCGACAAACTGAACCAATGCTGTGCTGATCTGAACCGATGCAATGCCGATCCGGAGACAGCCCTCTGCAGCTCGAAGATGAAGCAGAACCTGTCTGCGAGGTTCAATGATAATGCAGTGCCGATCCGAGATCCCGACCTTGAGGTTCGAGTTCGACGCATTGCTTACACTGCATGGAGAAAATCAACACATTTTGTTGCTTGTGACCAGGAAAGGTACTTTGTTCGCCAGAGCCTGTGTGGGTCCTGTAGCTGGCCTGTGCTTCCACAAGGTCAGTCCGAACTTTGACTTTGTCCCAGTTCAGCTCAACCTACAGTAAACTTTTTAGCACTACTTTTTTCTAAGCGTTTTACTGCATTAATTCCTTTAAAATTCAATATCTCAACTTCTATGTATTGGATTTTTGTTGTTTTGGTCTTGTTTTGCTCAGAATATAATAATATAGTTTCTTAAGACTATGTGGAACCTTTTTGTGGTGTCTTCAATGTGTTACTGAGTGTGCATGTTGCACAAATACTTTATACATTGCCTCTTTAGATTAGCTTGAATGCTCTCTGTCAAGCTACCAGAGGGTGAGCACAGGTTATCTTTTAGTGTGTATCTAGCTTACCGTGACTAGAGTGGTGGTTCCTACCTGGCCTGGGTGTATTCCTCAGCCTAACAGACATCCAATTTCTAACAAGCACTGGCAAAACCAATAGTTCTGACATGAATTTTTAGTACTGATTAAAGAATTTATCAAATAAAAAAGCTTGCTGATCTGAAAAAGAAAATCATAACAAGGATTGCTCTCTGTAGTGCATACAACTATGACATAAAAAATGTTATGTGTGATGATTCACTGTACATTTTTAAATATAAATATTCTCCCATACATTACTAAACAGGCACTCGGTAGGAGGTGGATTGAGCCACAAGCATGACAACAGACAGAGATACTCTTCGGGTTGAAGCCAAGTACAGTCTATGTATGTTTTAGTGAATTGTTAACATTAAGGTAGCTGAAAGCCACACTTATGCCAGGCCTAAAAACGAATGTAGACACCACTCTCTACATGATTCTATCCGCTCTCACTGTTCAGCAGGTAATGGAAACTGGACGCAGTTTGAGAGATAAATAGTGTGTCCCGAATCACAAAACGTGATTAATACGTATCTGCTTATTAGTTTTAGTGTGTGTTTGTGTGTGTTTGGTTGACTCAATGTGTGAGTGTGTTGGTGTGCTGGTGTGTCAGCATGTGTGTGTGCACACATGCGAATGCTCGTGTGTTACTGTTTCTTCTGTGTACTTTTTCATTTAAGCGTATTTGTGTAAGCATTTTGCCTGTCACCTTTTTGTAGGGGTTTTCTTCATGTGGTGTGTGTGATTGTATGCCAAGTTTTTCTTGATAGTGTTTTTGCATGTGTGTGTTTTTCTGCTTAAAGCGCATATGAATATGTGCTGGTGATTGTGTATTGCTGTGAGTGGTTATTGTTTTGTTTATTCAAGTGTTTCTATATATAGGCATTCGTTACTGTTCATGCACATGTTGGTGCTTCTGTGTGCGGGTGTCTTTTTTCTGTGTGTTGTATTTTATGTGTTTAGTGTTACGATGACAGAAAAACACTGAGGTTTCTTGGTCTGCAAACTTTTCAATCGAAGAATAAAACAAGTTGCCAACAAGTATATGGATAGCAAAATACTTTCACAGCAGGTATAAGGTCAAAGAACATATATTTGTGTGCATATGCTACGTAATTACTTTTTTTCTTTCAGAAAACAATCAAGGTAAAAGGGATTTCCAAAATACAGATACATTAAGTATAATAAATACATACATCACAAAGATATACAATCGTACAAGCACTTATCTATCACAAAAACTATACGCCATAGCAAAAACCATGAGATAATTGACAAGGAAAAATTATAACTCAAGATACATCATAATTGTTATTATTTTGTTTTAGGCTAAGTGAATTAAATCAAGTTACTTCGGATAAAGACCCCCCAGTTGGATCCCAATTAAACCTACCCCATATTCGGTCAAATTTTTTAATAGAGCGTGATCCCCCGACTCTAGCTAAAGCAAATTCCCTCTCATATACTCCCTGAAAGATTACCCACTATTCTGCTGCTCTGGGGGGTGTTGTCAGCACCCATGCCTTGGCTATGCACAGCCTGGCAGAAGCAATTGTAACACAGAGAAGACTTTGTAGGCCTACATCTTCCACACCGCTATATCCCAGCATGATCACCTCATTTGTTAATTGCAACTCTAAACTGAGGCCAGTCCTGATATGATTACTCACATCCTCTAAATACTTCCTCAGTTCTGGGCAAGTGACAAACATATGAAGCAAATTAGCAGCCTTCAATCCGCATTTAGGGCACTTGCTTTTCTCCCCTAGATCGCTCTCCTCATTGCCTGACCATTTAGCTATTCTATCTGCCGTATAGTATAACATACAAACGGTTCTGAATTGTTGTAATTTTAAGTATACGGAATGAGCTTATCTCTCCATCGTATCTAATGCCACAGTTATTTCTAAAGGAGTAGTATTTTCTAATAGGAGATTGCTCCATTTCAATGCAAGTTTGGAACTATCATTAACTCTTTGCTGACAAAGATTCTGGACAATAGTTCATATTAGTGACTTCCTGGGTGCCTGATAAAGATCTCTCAGTAAATCAGAGTGCTCCAGCGTTTTTATACCACTGCGTACCAGAAAAAAATCCCTGATTTGCAAGTATTTAAAAAAGAGCCAGTGAGAAAGAGCATAGGAGCTTTGCAGATTTTCAAATGTGCGAAACCCATTCATATTGTACAACTGTCCCAAACACCCAACACCATGATTTGACCAGGCTTTACAAGTTGAGTCATGAAACACTTCAGGAAGCATCGGGTTTTCCCACATAGGGAGATACTCATGGAAAAGTAGGAGGGAATAGTCAGTGGAGATTTCCCACCAGATATAAACTATGGGGCTTATTTACAAGGCCCTTGCGCCACTTTTGCGTCATTTGTAACATGGGAAAAGTGATGCAAAAGTGGCGCAAGGGGCTTGTAAATCTGCCCCTATATCTCTTATATTCTAAATCTTACTCTTCTGAAGTAATTGAGATCATTAATTTGATGTTAAAATAATCTACTATCTAAGCCAAGCACAAACCTGTAAGAAAAGTCATAGTTGTCTCTGGCCAATACTTTACTAAGACGTCCGGAAAATGCCGCCCAGTAGTATATCTTAAAATCTGGAAGCTGTAGCCCACCCTGATTATATGGAAACTTAATATGCCGAATTGCGTGCCGTGCTGTCTTATACCCCCAGATAAAACTCCTAAGAGCTCCGTCAAGTTTCTTAAAAAAAAGATTTGTCACCCGTATTGTACGAAAAAAATATAAAAATTTAGGTAAGATATTAATTTTAATAATGTTGAACCTACCTATGATGCTGATGGGTAGCTTATGCCAAGTTCTAAAGTTTTGAACCACAGGCTGTAAGAGAGTCTCATAGTTCAAAGCAACAATCCATTCCATATGAAAGGCTATCTGCACCCCCAAATATAAAGCTTATGAACAGACACCCGGAAATGGTCTAGTAGATTGGAATTTAAGAAGAACTTGGGTTTTACTGGTATTTAATTTATATCCTGAGAAGAAGCCATATCTGTTAGCTTCATCTCTAATATGTTCCAGTGTGGATACTGAACCGGATGAATACACGGCCACATCATCAGTGTATGCAGTGACTTTCAGCTCGCATATTTCTACCTTAACTGATAAAATATTATTATTGTTACATAGAGGGGCATATTCACAAGAACGTGTGATAACGTCCGCAAAAGTTGCTTAACGCAACCCTTCACATCGCAGTCCATCGCGTGAAACTAACACCTTGTCAACGTGGCATTCCCAACCCGGCGGCACCATGCGATAGTAGCAGGATAACGCGCCAAATGACCGCTCAAAAATTAACGCGACGCAGAAAAATTGCGAAACACGAACGCGAAAAAACCTGCGATGCCCCAAACGCGATACAAAAATCAGCGACAACCAGCTACAGGCCTGAAATTCCCACGCGTCATGCGGGAAAAAGCACTATAAAAGCAAACCAAAAAAAAAAAGACATAACCAAATAAAACTGCGTAGCACCATGGATGCACATGGACCGAGTGCAGAGGATAACCCGAACCCCACGAGCCCCACGGAGGACCAGCCAGCAACCCCGTGCCAGGGGAAGGGCAAGGAGAAGAGGAAGAGGAAGACGGGGTTCAGTCCACAGGAAGAACGGATCATCGTCACGGAGGTGATAGAACACCACCAACAACTGTTCGTCACCTCCACTGCATCATTGACAACACAAACGGAAATATGGCAGTCCATCGTCACCAACGTGAATGCAGTCAGAGTGTCCAGGAGGCCAATGGAGGTGGTCAAGAGGCGCTGGCATGAAGTGCACAGCAAAACCAAACAGAAACTCGCTGCCAACATGAAGGCAGCAAAGGCAACTGGAGGGGGGAGTCCGGCACCACAGGAGGAGCTGGATGAGCTGGAGGAAATGGTGGCCACAGTCATTAGTGTGGAGATGGTGCAAGGAGTCAGGGGTCTGGACACAGTGCGATATGACCGGACCCAACTGCAACAGGGTGAGTAACAACCAGGGACTGGGGGGACGGGGGAGATGGGCACAATGGCACACATGCACAAACATGTGCAGCACACTGCACACCCACAATGAGTGCGGAACATGTCCCTGATACCCTTGGCACACCGCAGCACACATAGAAACACCAAGTAGGCCCCTGTCCACAATGTGCACAAATGGGCCACCCTCCATATCACTAATGCCACAACCCACCGAAGCACATGTGCCCAATCCATGAAATCAGCGGCTCTGTGAGCCACACTGACAATGCAAGTGACACTGCATGACCAATAGCATGGCTGAAGTCACAAGACATGACATGGCGCACGACACGACATTGAGGTGGCTGAGTGTGGACCACATCCGTAAAGGAGCAGGTCACACCCTGACACATCCACGTGTACCTACGACCCATGATGTCAAAAATACATCAGAAGACACACAATGCACAAGAGTACAAATTTTCTCCAGGCGCACAAATGACCCAAGTCGCAAACATCCCATCACCCGAAAAGCACACAAGTCACATGCACACCGACTCCAAGGGATAAGGGTCCGCCAAAGCAGAGCTGCAGGGGCGATTAGGCAACAATGCAGCACACACACATAGCAATCACAGTACCCCAACACTGACGACAATGTGGTACAGAGTGCAACCCCTACACCACAGGACAGAGGACACAAATGGCGCCGCCCGTGCGTAGAAACTGGCCAATCACATCCGCCAATGCCTGACACTGTGAGATGGTAATGTACGAGTACAACCATACATTCATCATGTAGTCGAAAGGTACACTGTTTCCCACCAAATAGCCAGCTTCACCCAAACAGTCACAATGTACATCGTCATGCAGTCTGAATGTGAACATCTACAATGCGTCAACATACATGGAACACACTGTTAACCTGCATCTCCCCTTTACATTGCAGAAGGACAATCAACACCTCCTGCAGAGCAGACCACACAGCTCTTCAGTGATGATGAAAAGGACACCCTGCCCATTTGCACAGACACCCTCCAACGGCTCGTGGACAGCCTCCGCACCCCACCCCCAGGAGCAGGGCAGCCCAGCTGCATCTCGGTCACCCCACCACCTGCACAGCCTACACAGCAGGAAGCACACACCACCATGGCTGGCTCCCAGGACCCCCAAGACCAACACATGGAATTCCAACGCCGTGTGTTAGGGTGCCAGCAGAAGGTGGCAGATCAGCTGCGGATGGGTTTCGACCTCATGGCAGACAAACTCGATGCCATACGTGGGTGTCTGGGTCCCATCAGGGAGCACCTACAGTCCCGAATGGACACCCACTGTCCGCACCATGCTCAACAACAATCCTTGGCTGACCTCGCTGGGTCCATTACCCGGATACGAGAACTTTCTAGGCAGACAGGCTCCAGCGATGATAGCACAGAATTGGCACAGATGCGGAGGACAATGGAGACCATGGAGCAGATGCAGGCTGGAAGTATGGCTGCCACTGCTGAACACCAGCGAGATGTAGCTGTGATCTTCCATGCCTTGCGGATCCTCATCTTGCCATTGCTGCCACTGAGCCTGTACCAGATGACTGCTGCAGGAAGCTCGACACACACATCTCCGCCCCCCTGATCTGTCAGTGGCACACAGTGACGCAGCCATAACACCACCACACACACCTGACACACCGGACACAGAAGACGTCTCAGAGGAGTAAGATGTCGAGGGTAATGACTTTGTGAGGAAGGAGGCAGTAGCATCAGTCCCCGCCATATGGCCTGTCCCTGCCTGGTTGTGCACTCTGCATCATGCCCTGGAACAACACCTCCCAATGTCCCCCAAAACACTCTGCGACATAAACCTGGCCCCCGACATGGACTGCCATATCTGCTCTGGTACCAAAGACACAGTCATCCTGCGGCGGACTGAACTCTACCTCTTCAGATTCACTTTGCATTCCCCCAAGGACTCTGGTTGGCCCACCACTGGGCAACCATGTTATGTGGGCCTCAAGTGGCCATGTACTGCTCCTGCCCTGACACCCCCCAGAATGTGAATAAAACATTCCAAATCACACAGATGTTTCATGTCTATGTTCACTCACGTATCAATGTTTAGATGGGTGCAGGGACATTGATTGCACCATAAGGTACACCCTGGTAAATGTCCTCAATGCGCATGTTTGAGCCTGACCCACATGGCCAGTTAGATGACTGTGAAGGTATGGACTAGCTGTGGCCTCATTGCACATTAACGACAATCTTGTTGTCCCCCAACGTAGCCCCACGTCCATGTGTCCAATCGGGCTGTGTGTAGAAATCTCATGATAGGTAGCAGTCCTGAAGTGGTGTCCCCCATCACATGTGACAATAGAACGTGTCTTCCCATTCCTACTCACACACATCTGTGTGGACACAGTCTGTATTGTGGCTGACCTTGCTCTACATGGCAAGTAGCTGGACACCATACGCACATTGCTGGTGACACGTAAGAGCACAGTTCTGCCAGCAACTATTCCAGCCACAATGTCTGGCCCACGGAGGTGGAACTGTCAGTGGGGACCCACACGCAGTCCATTAGCATCAGTCAATCCCTCCATGTACACAGACAATGCACATGTCGGCACACGATTCGTCATCATGATGAACACTCATTACAGTTGTACACAGGTGCAGTGGCGTAGGCTTTATTGACATGTGCGTGTCAGTACGGGCAAGGCAAGGGCCACAACATGCAGAACAATGTTCAAGACACTTACAGGCAGCTTAGGGACATGTCGAGGTGCAAGTAATGGGGTGGCAGGAATGAACACCACACATCACGGATGTCAACAGTCCCGACCCACCTTGCCTTGCTGGACGAGCCATGTGATGTTTGGCGTCTGCTCATTGGCCAGTGTCAGGGTGCACGACTCACAGCCCATGGGACTGCATCACCTTGCACAGGTGTGTGTACACACGCGTAGGTCCATGCAGTCTGAGTCCTGCTGAAGGCAGACATGTCCACTGTTATGGGATATGAGGCCATTCCTCCAAGGTGCTGTAAGGTGTGGTGAGCTGTGCTGTGGGTGACAATCAGTAGTGGCTGCAGGAATGTAGTTACTTGTCCATGTTTGCGAGCGCCGCTTCATGGGCAATCTGTTCCAAGGGTTCCTCGTTGTCGGGGTCAAGGTACACGAGGGCAAGCCAATCCATGTCCTGGTCCGGGCAGCTGTGCTCTGTCCACGCTGTTTCACCAATCCGCAATACACCCCAGTTGGGGAGCTCATCGATGTGGTCACTGCACACGAGGAGTTGTGCAATCTCCCATGCCCAACTGCCTGCACATACGCCCAATGTCAAGGCATCCCATGCACAGGTATCACGGTTACACTCCTGTTCGTGGGCCAATAGGGGCGCACACACATGTCATAATCCAGTTCGGCCACCGTTGTGTTGGATAGACAGACATCCATGGGCCACTCGAATGTGCATGTTCGACAGTGGAACCAGGGCTGGACGCAGGTGATGTACGCAAGCCGGAAACTCAGACGGTAACTGATGTGCAACACTGCCAGTGGCAGTGATCCCAACAGATGAGGCATTCGTGCACGGTACAGTTCCACATGACAGGGGTTGTGCATGTGCCAGGTATTGCCAGCCATTGCCTTTGTTGGTCTCGTGGCACCGGCACTCGTCTGACAGGCGGCAGTCATGTGGATGGTCTGCCACTTCTCGGAGCAATGAGGCGTATTTGTGTGCAACGTTTGTGCGTATGGGTTTTTTCTTACTTATGTGTCAGGGGCATCCAGAGCAGGTGTACCCCAAGCAGGGACAAGTGTGTGTGGGGTGTGGACAATTTGGTCTTTCATTCACGCAGTTCGTGGTGTGGGAGTCATCAGGATCTGGTATGGTATCATTCGCAGGGGGTGCCAGCCGCATTCAGGACCAAGGTCGGGGGTTCTGATGTCCTTCGGCCTTGTGTGTTGGGACAAAGGACCTTTCATTCCTAATGTTGGTCTGAGTACTGCTTGCATTTTTGAACGGTGATGTTGCCTTCGCGTTGCTATTGCTGCCGGGCCTTTGACTTGGTGTGCACCAATGTGGATACACACACAACATTTGGCATGTAGGAGCCAGGAGCCCGATTGGCCTTGCGCTTCTTGTACATTCTCTCTCTTTCTCTCTCTCTCTCTCCCTCTCTCTCCCCCTCTCTTTCTCTCACTCTCTCTATCTCTGTCTCTCTGTCTCTCTCTTTCGCTCGCTCTCCCTGTCCTTTGGTGAGCGCATGACACACCTTCTTATCTTTCGTTTTGCAGGCTGTGACTTGCAGACTGTCCTGGGGGACCCGCCATGACTATTCAGAATGTTTGTTTTGTGTTTAGTCTGTATTGGGTGAATTGTTTGCTAGATCTAAGATGTATGTCTGATTCTCATTTGTCTGACGGCACATGTATGTTGGGTGTTGTGATTGTGTGACATCTGGCACATTGTTGATGGTTTCGTGACGTTGATGTGCCATATCTTTGTCCGGGGTGGTTGGGGGGTGCCGGGTGTGGGGCCCCGGGAGGTGTGGGGTCCTGGGTGTTGTGGCGGTGGGTGTTGTTGCCCTCTTGGTGCTACGGGATGCATGGTGGGTGGCTCCATGGCATCTGTTGTTCTTCATGTGTGGCTATGGGCTGTGCTCCCTTGTCTGGTGCCGGTTGTTGTCCGACTTTACACCAGCTAAGAGCAGGTGTTAATTTCCTACTGCTAACGCGCCTTATCACATGTATTGTGCTCTTATCGCAGATCTGGCTGGTCGTTGAGAATGTTGTGGAGTGGTGTTGTCGCTGGTTTTTGCACGGGTACGCCTACTCTGCATATCATTAGCGTTAGTTGCCGGACTCATCTGTGACGATGCTTTTTGCGGGTGCTATCGCAGGTAAAGTGCTGATATCGGCTGTTTGCACCAGCTTGTGAATGGGGCGATGATTTTATCGCGACTTTGGCTGTGGTAAAGTGCTGATAACTCGGCGATGTGTCCTTGAGAATATGCCCCAGAGAGCGTAAGAACGGCTCAAAATATAAGGCAAATAAAAGAGGGCCCAGCGGGCACCCCTGCCGCGTTCCCCTCTGTATCCGAAAAGGAGAAGATACCAGCCTCCCATATGTCAGCTGAGCCCATGGATTTTTATATAAAGCCTGTACCCAATTACAATAACAATGACTCAGTTCATAGGCCGACAGAATGGACCAGAGACAATCACAAATTACACAATCAAAAGCCTTTTTGGCGTCCAACAGTATCATCCCCATATTCATGTCTAGTTTTTTTGCCACATCGAAAGCAACAATTGCCGTGTTAACATGGGCTGCAGTTTCCCTACCCAGTATGAAGCCATGCTGATTGCTAGATACCAGTCCTGTTTAAGGAAACAAGGGCCACCCAACTCACATGGAACCAGGGTATCTATTATGTATTGAGGAACAATGGTTCCTGTGGACAATGTATAAAATATATAGTGATAAATAGCACAATGGCAATATTCATGGGTGAAGAGATGTCAGAGAGAGACACAAGAAACCATATACAACAAGACACTTCTGAATATAAGCTGTTTATATAAATGTGTCTTCAAATTAATCAAAACAAGTGTATGGTGTCCCAAGTGAACGTAGAACCTACATTTCAAATTAGTGACAGATTGTGTCATAAAAATAGGTTTCAAGAATACAAAAACGACCATAACAATAATATTCAATAATTAATTACAGCCTTCTAGTCCAATGGTAGGGGCTGTGGAATGGTTCGCTTTAGGATTGTGTCGACGGCGTTTCGACCCCACCATCAATAGGGGGTCTCTTTAGGACCTAACATGGAGGGACACCTAAAATTATAAATCCACTGTCACAGTGTATGGTGTACACCACAAGGAAGTGAGATAAAAAGAGAGGTACTCACATGTGGCCCACCCATGCACCCTTTAAGGGGAGGCGACTGAAAGCTATTTGGGCATACTGGTTGTTATTTGCTGTATCCGTAATTTGGAGAACGCGACAATCCGTGTCTAAGGATGTTTGTCCGATTCATGAGAGTAAAGGAATCCTCTGGAAAATACTGTGCGTGAGACCACCATAGTCAGCCTCGCATATGATTCTCAGTGATACAATGAAATGAGTGAGAACATCCAAAGTCCGTCTCCTCTCGTAGAATGACTTCCTCAGTTGAAGTCATTCAATGAGCGGAGACGGACTTTGGTGGTTCTCACTCATTTCATTGTATTACCTAATTGGTAATCGCAAATTAGGTAATGCAAAGGCAAGGGTGCCTGGGGGCCTAAGGCCCCCCTGAGGCATCCCTAACAAAAAACAGGTGCACATGTAAGGCACACACATGCCCTAGGGGCATGTGGGCGCCACATGGCACTTTGAAAAATGAAGTTTTGTGCATTTTTCAAAGTATGCACATATTAGCATCAACTTGAACTTGATGCTAATTAGCGTTTCCTAAATGCACAGTTCGCATTTAGGAAAGGCTTCTTGCATATTCACTATTTGCATTCTCAATTTAGGTAACCGCAAGAAATTGTGATTACCTAAATTGCGAATCTCAAAAACTTACATGCGTTGCAAAAGGCCTTTTTGCTATCGCAAATGGCCGATTTTTGCAAATCGCACTGTTTGCGGTGGCAAAATACCTTGATGCATGTGCCCCATAAACTCAGGGCCCAAAGTTACTTAACGGCATAAGTTATAGTTTCTTCAGATAAGTATAGCTATAAGTTTTTAGATAAGCATAACTTTAACTGTTGAATTTCTATGGTTTTGTGTGTGTAGAATGTGAACCTAATTATAACTTTACTGTAACCTATATTTTTTTTAGTGAACTTAATTACCATACGTGAATAAACCACCGGCGTACACAGCCTTCGGTCATGTGTGGCAGGTGTTGGATGCGGTACCTGACCCACCTACTGCGTACAGCCAACCCATCTGAGGGCATAGCCTTCGGCCATGTGAGGGGGTGGGTTTGGTATGTGAGTGAGTGTTTTTTTTTTGTTTTGGTTGTACATCCTCAGCAGAGTTAAACTGGGGGGTGCGCTGAGCACCACAGTGGATGTGCGGATGCTCGGATCAGCTGAAAAAAAAAGTATCTGGGCAATTCTTTGCACATGATGGGTCCCTCAGAGACCCCTCTATCTTTCCTATGGGGATAGGATACTTCCATCCTGACCCCTTATGTGAGTTTTCTCCCCGGGGCCCAGCTGAAACTACTAAACAGATTTCCGCAAAATGACAAAAAGGGCTCTTTTTACACCAAAATCTACCTTCCTGCAAAATTTGGTGTAATTACTTTCAGTGGTTCGGCTGTAGTAGCACATAAAAACTGCAAAATACCAATAGAAATTGCATAGGGTTAAAGCACTTTGCGGACCCCCCCACCCTTTTTCTCAGCTCTCGCTTGACAAATCACCCCAAAACTTTCCAGACAGCTGCTAAAGGGATTGGTGTACAATATTGGCACTAATATACCTGCTCTCGCTTCTATGAAGCGAAGCAGATTGCTTTTGGACAAGGGGAGCTGCATGTCAGCAGTTCCCCTTGCCCAAAAGCAATGCCGGCTCCCACAGGAGGCAGGGAGCTGGCTGGGACCGCAGGGGAATTGGGGCTCCCCCCGCGGTCCCCAATGTTGAGGCCAGGCCCCGGGGGATAGGTTCCCCGGGGCCAATAGTGGCCCAGGGAGGGGGGGGCCATGCGGCCCCCCTCCCATACTATTTATTTAAAAAAAAGAGGCAATGCCCTGGGGGATGGGGTCCCCGGGGCCATTATTGGCCTCAGGAGGGGGGCCACGCGGTCTTCCTCCAAAACTAAAAAAATAAATAAATGCTGGCCATGCCCTGGGGGATGGGGTCCCCAGGGCCAATAGTGGCCTAGGGAAGGGGGGCCATGTGGCCCCCATCTCTTATTTTTTTTAAATAATAACAGAGGTAATGCCCCGGGACCAATACCGAATAATGGAAGTGGGGCATTTTTTTTCTTTCTATTTTGGAGTCGTGACCACAACGTGGCTCTCAGCGCGGCCCCCTCATGTAACGTTGCGTTGGATTTGCGAATCCACCTCAAATAAATAATTTAGTAGTATATAATTTAGAAGGTAGTGTTGCATTTGTGAAGTTGTTTTAAAGAGGTAGTGTGATTGAAGTTAAAGATAAGATTAAAATTGATAGAGTTAGTAAAAATATATAAAATTCAACTCAACTCAAACTTTATTCGGTCATTCCGATCTTAAAAGTGCAAATACTTACAATGCAAAGTAATAATAAAGAATACATTGCAATAATACCTTACATATGTTGAAACTATCATAGTGCAAATGCTTACAGTACTGAATTTCAAGTTAAATTAATAGCTAAACCTGAAAAGTGTATTGTGTTGTAGTACATTGAATTCATGCTTTTGCAGATTCGCGACGGGTGCGCAAATCCACAAAAAATAAAAAATAAGATATGTATGAGTAAAAAAAAATTAGATTCACTATTGTGTTATAGGGTGGCTCTAAAAAAAGCTCTTGTTTTCATTATGAGTTTGTTGTAGCTACATTTAAGTGCGGATGCACAGCTTTAGGTTGTTGAGAAAGACTCTGTTCCCATGATCTGTGAAGTGTACTCCATCACTTCTGTAAATGTCATCTATATCAAAACGTAGATTGCTGTTATAGATGAAGCCCATCCTATGGTGTCTGAGGTAAGCAGAAACAGCTTTATTGGCATTCTTTCTAGCTTTCTCAGTCTGTGGACAGAATTGATCTGACCACTTCCATTTCTGTCTTTGGCATATTTTAGAGTATACAAAGACAGTTTGAGGTAAAAGCAACATCAATTGTGCAAAGGTGTCCTTCATTAGCATTTCCAGACCTACCCCAGTCAATGTGCCTAGGTCATTGCCACCACAGTGCACAATCATGAGGTCAGGGGTTGGAGATGCAAAAAGGTCTTAACCAAAGGCATCAATTGGTGCCACTTTAATCCTCTCTGTGCAATCCATTTAATATCCACATTTTGCAAATCTAGGTCTTTGTCAATACCTCTGCGTTCAGCATACCTTTTGCACCAGAAAACATAGCTGTGCCCAACAATCTATACTGTAAGCATCTTGAAGGGATGTCTGGAAGTAATGAAAAGATGTCTGTAGCTGAGGTAGTCAGTTGGTAGAATGAGAGGAATCTAAAATGGTGGACAAGATGCTGTTTTTTAAAAAGTAGAGAATCGATTGGCTGTTTATGAACATTGTACACTCAAAAATAGGGTGCATGTTACTTTCGTTAAAAAGCATGTTTCTTAATGGTTATTAAAAAATGTTTGAAAGGTACAGTAGATAGGATAAGGTAATATTTTGCAAAAGTCAACCACACCTGCTGTTTGCATTTGTAACCTTGTGTGCTGAACTTGAAAATATGGTGAACTTGTGACCTGCCTCTTCGGATGAATGTTGCAGAAACTGTTACTATGGAAACTGGGATTATGCAGAATGGGGGAAGGGTTGAATCTTATCTGTGGTTTTAAAATATGGAATTGTAATTTATATATAAGTGATATGTTATTAAAGTAAGATTTCCCAAGTCAGTACTATGTTTTGAAGTGGTGTGTTCTTAAAAAATAGTGCTATTATTATTAGTAATATATTTTTGAACTCCTGTATGGATTAGTGGCTCCATCGCGATGGTGCTTGGTGGAGTCGCAGCTCTAAAAAATTGCCGAACCAGTTTGGGCACTTTTAGAAGTCAGTTGGTAAGGGTTAATATGTCTAACCAATAGAAATGTGTTTTACTATTTGAAATTATGTAGGAAGCAATGTGATTTGTTACTTACATTTATTTGTGTGGAGAAAGAGAGGGACAGTTTGCCATTACTGGTTTTACCTTGTTGAGAGTGGTGCATTACATTGATTGTGTGCATAAGAAAATCTTTTATGAGTTTCTGATATTTCATACTCTACAAATCTATTTGGAAGGTGAGTTATACATTTGTGAGGTGTCTTATGTATTAGCTTTATTTTTAAACTTTAAAAATTATTCAAGAACTGTGATGTTTGAAATATATTATTAAATGTAGAGGTGTGTATTGTAGTTTGTTTTATTGTACTTAAATGTTGTTTGAAATAGATTCTGTATAGTAATATGTGTATATTGGAAGATGGATTAGTGATTATGGAAGTTTGTTTTAGTGTGTGGCAATGTACAATTGAAGTATACCGCATAATTTTAGGTGTCGCTTTCAAATTGGAAGTGCAGTCTATCAAGTTTTAAGGTGTGCATGGACTTGTGTCTGAAGTATGTCTCTACTTGTATATGTATTTTCATATGTCTTATACATTTGAAGGTGCATGATGTATAACAAAGAGGTGTTGTTGCTTTGTATGTGGTAGGCTCAATACTGTGAGTAGTAGTAGAATGGTGAAGATGCAGCACAAAAGTGTGGTTTAAAAGATGTTGACATAAGGTATTAGTGATTAGGCTACTTTTTATAAGTATCTAGAGAGGTACAGTTGAAATATGCCACATAATATTTGGTGTTTGCTTGAAATTGGAAGTTTGGTCTGTGAATTTTTCAGGTGTGCATAGTGTTGTGATAGAAGAAAGTCTCTACTAGGAGATATATTCTGATATGTGTTATGTATCTGAAGATGCTAGATGTATAAAACACATGTATGCATCTATTTGTATATTTCTTTTATATATGATGCTGCTAGAAAAAGGTACAGACATATGCATGCATGCTTTCAGGAATATGGTGAGACTTACAGCAGAGACATGTGAAGGGTTCCTGCTTTGTATTTGGCTAGGTGTAACATTATAAGTAGATGAAGAATGGTAAAGCTGTGGCACAAAAGTGAGGTTTGAGACATGTTTGAAGAAATATTAGTTATTAGAGTAATTTGTAAGAGTGTGAGGAAAGCTACCTTTCAAATATACCGCATAATTTTCAGTGTCTGTTTGAAATTTGAAGTGCAGTCTGTGAAGTTTTAAGCTGTGGATGGTGTTGTGACTGAGGTGTGTCTCTACTTGCACATGTATTATGGCACGTGTTATGCGTCTGAAGATGATAGATGTATAAAACACAGGTATACATCTATCTGTATATTTCTTTTATATATTTTGCTGCTAGTAAAAGTACAGACATGTGCATGCATGCTTTTAGGAATATGGTGAGACTTACAGCAGAGACATGTGAAGGGTTGCTAGTTTATATTTGTGTAGGTCCAATAGCATAAATAGTTGCAGAATGGTGAAGCTGCAGTTCAAAACTGTGGTTTAAAACATGTTGGCAGAGGAATTAGTGATTAGGCTATTTTGCATGAGTCTGTTGAAAGGTATAGTTGAAATATATCACATGATTTTAGGTGTCTATATGAAATGAGAAGTGCAGCTTCTTAAGTTTTATGATCTGCATGGTTTTGTGACTGTGGTATTGAACATAGCCAAAATAAATAAGTAAGAAGCTAGAGAAGTGCAGACAGAAGCAACAGAAGTGCGGAAGGAGGCAAGAGAAGTGCATAAACAGGCAAAAGAGGTGCAGAAAGATCCAAGAGCAGTGCAGAAATAACCAACAGAGGTGCAGAAGGAGGCAAGAGGGGTGCAGAAGGAGCCAAGAGAGGTGTAGAAATTTGCAAGAGAGGTGTAGAAAGAAGCAAAAGAGGTGCAGAAGGAGACAAGACAACTGCAGAAAGAGGAAAGGCAGTTGCAGAAATAGGCAAGAGAGGTGCAGAAAAAGGGAACAGGGATGCAGAAAGAGGCAAGAGAAGTGCAGAAAGAGGGAATAAGGATGTAGAAAGAGGCAAGAGGGGTGCAGAAGGAATAACAGAAGTGCAGAAAGAAGCAAGATAATTGCAGAATGAAGCAAGAGAAGTGCAGAAAGAGGCAAGAGGGGTACAGAAAGAGGCAAGAGAAGTGCAGAAAGAAGCAACAGAGGTGCAGAAAGAGGCAAGAGAGGTACAGGAAGAGGAACGATGGGTGCAGAAAGAGGCAAGAGGGGTGTATAAAGAAGCAAGAGTAGAGCAGAAAGAACCAACAGAGGTGCAGAAGGGAGAAAGAGGTATGCTGAAAGAAGCAAGAGGAGTGCCAACATTTTCAAGAGAGGTGCAAAAAGAAGCAAGAGCAGTGCAGAAAGAATCAACAGAGGTGCAGAAACAGACAATAGGGGTGGACAAAGAGGCAGGAGAAGTGCAACAAGAAGCAACAGAGGTGCAGAAAGAGGCAAGATGGGTGCAGAAAGAGGCAAGAGAGTTGCAGAAAGAGGCAAAAGAGGTACATAAAGAAGCAAGAGCAGTGCAGAAAGAAGCAAGAGAGGTGCAGAAAGAGGCAAGAGGGGTACAGAAAGAGGCAAGAGAAGTGCAGAAAGAAGCAACAGAGGTGCAGAAAGAGGCAAGAGAGGTACAGAAAGAGGGAAGACGGGTACAGAAAGAGGCAAGAGGGGTGTATAAAGAAGCAAGAGTAGTGCAGAAAGAACCAACAGAGGTGCAGAAGGGAGAAAGAAGTATGCTGAAAGAAGCAAGAGGAGGACCAACATTTGTAAGAGAGGTGCAAAAAGAAGCAAGAGCAGTGCAGAAAGAATCAACAGAGGTGCAGAAACAGACAATAGGGTTGCACAAAGAGGCAGGAGAAGTGCAAAAAGAAGCAACAGAGGTGCAGAAAGAGGCAATATGAGTGGAGAAATAGGCAAGAGAGTTGCAGAAAGAGGCAAAAGAGGTGCATAAAGAAGCAAGAGCAGTGCAGAAAGAACCAATAGAGGTGCAGAAGTAGGCAAGAGTGGTGCAGAAATGTATAAGAGATGTGCAGAAAGAAGCAACAGAGGCGCAAAAGGAGGGAAGAGAACTACAGAAAGAGGCAAGAGAGTTGTAGAAACAGGCAAGAGAGGTGCAGAAAAAGGGATCAGGGTTGCAGAAAGAGGCCAGAGGGGTGCAAAAAGAAGCAAGAGAGGTGCAGAAAGAAGCAAGAGAAGTACAAAAAGAAGCAACAGAGGTGCAGAAAGAGGCCAGAGGGATGCAGAAAGAGGCAAGAGAGTTGCAGAAACAGGCAAAAGAGGTGCATAAAGAAGGAAGAGCAGTACAGAAAGAACCAACAGAGGTGTAGAAGTAGGCAAGAGGGGTGCAGAAATTTACACGAGATGTGCAGAAAGATGCAAGAGCATTGCAGAAAGAAACAACAGAGATGCAGAAAGAGGCAAGAAGGCTGTAGGAGGAGGCAAGAGTAGTGCAGAAAGAAGCAAAAGAAGTGTAGAAAGAGGCAAGAGGGGTGCAGAAAGAGGCAACAGAGGTGCAGAAAGAGGGAAGAAGGGTGCAGAAAGAGGCAACGGGGTAGAGAAAGAA
The DNA here is from genome assembly GCA_963921515.1 of Calotriton arnoldi. NCBI lineage: Eukaryota > Metazoa > Chordata > Amphibia > Caudata > Salamandridae > Calotriton > Calotriton arnoldi. The sequence goes on from CAWUFW010003047.1 coordinate 470,202, forward strand.
GCAAACGAGGTGCACAAAGAAGCAAGAGAAGTACACAAACAAGCAACAGAGGTGCAGAAAGAGGCAAGAGGGGTGCAGAAAGAGGCAAGATAGGTTCAGAAAGAAGCAACAGAGCTACAGAAAGAGGCAGGAGAAGTACAGAAAGAGGCAAAAGAGTTGAAGAAACAGACAAAAGAGGTGCAGAAACATTCAAGAGGGGTGCAGAAAGAGGCAAGAGAAGTGCAGAAAGAGGGAATAGGGGTGCAGAAAGAGGCAAGAGAGGTGCAGAAAGAGGGAAGAAGGGTACAGAAAGAGGCAATAGTTAGGTATTGAGACTAAATAAAAACAAAGCAGCAACCCTTCACATGTTTCTGCTGTAAGTCTCACTATCTTCCTGAAACCATGCATGCATGAGTCTGTACCTTTTGCTAGTGCACCATATATAAAAGAAGCATACAAATATATGTATAGTTATGTTTTATATGTAAAGCATCTTCTAATGTATGGCACATATGAGAATACATGTGCAAGTAGAGACATACCTCAATCACAAGACCATGCAGGCCTTAAAACCTGACAGACTGCACTTTACATTTGATTTGGGTAGCAGTAGAGAAATCCTTTAGTTGTGCTCTGTGATTCTGTTGTAGAGGTTGTGATTTCTTCTAATTGTAGGAATTGTGCAGTGTCTGACATAGCTTTGCAATGCAATTAAAAACATTTCTTTATTTATAGATGAGAATATTTGTATATAATTATTTTAATAATATAACATTATTTAAAGAAACTATTTAAACTTTTCTTTTTTTCAGATATTCACCATTATTAGTAATAAAGATTGAGTATGGCAAGAAAAGATCAAAAGAAAGGAAAAGAAAAAAAACAGTACTATTTATAGGAAAGAGAAAAGCAGAAATTAGATGAAGTTCAAAATGTGACATTGAAGAAAAAGACTTCTGGTAAGAGAACTAAAGAATTTGTTAAAAGACTTTTAAAGAACGTAATGAATTTTCAAAATGTGGAAAAGAGAAAGAAAAGTTGTACAACCAATCAGTAGGAAACAAAAAAGGACATATTAATGAAAAATCAAGTTATGGGAAAATAATCCATGTTGAAAGAAGGATGAAAGAATTATACAGATGTTAGGAAGAGAATGCATAAAAGTAGAGTACTACAAAATGTATTGAAAGATTGTAAAAAATATATAAAAAGATCAACAGCTTACAAGAAAAAACAACAGATTGAAAGTGTAGTAGAAAAAGCTTTTGAATTGAAAAGACAATAATTTATATTGGTATTGAAGAGGATGAAAACATTGAATAAAACAATGCACTTTATGAAGGAGAAAAGCAAAAGAAAAACACTGGTTAATAGAAGTTACTTTTGCAAAACATTTTCAGGTGAATGGAAGCACACTTCTAGTACTGAGCCTTTTTTTAATGAAGAGAGCTATTTTCAACAAAATACATTAGTTCATGCAGTTGATACCAGTGGTCGTTGTTACGAGATAAAGGATGGTTGTCCAATTGAAAAGGAAAAGATGGTTCCTAGAAATGTGGAAGAAGTAATAGCTGAAGAAGTTCAAGGGAGAGGTTCACAAGCTCCAGTGTATAAGTGGGATTGTAGTAGTATTTGTAGTATTCAACCGGAATCTATTGACATATAGTTTTTTTACGAGAATATGCCAAAAAAGTCTTAAACAGAAGATTAAGATGTTACAAGGACTAGATCCATGTAAAGTAAGAAAATACACTAACTTGCAAGGTCATTCTCCGGCTTGTCTTTCAAGAAAAGTGTGTCAAAGTACTTTCCATCATTTAAGAATGTTAGCAGTACACCACTCAGAAATGCGGAAGTTAGTAAGGAGACTCTACTATGGAAAAAGTCCTGCATTATGATTAAGTGAAATGAGCACAGCTCTTTTGCATGGTTCAGTAACGGATGTAAAAAAGTTTGTGATGGTATACAGTTTCATTGTTTGGTTCACGAGAGGAGTGTAGAGAAAGTGAGAGCTTGATAAGTGTAGGTGTTAAAGAACAGGTGGAAGATATTAGTACTGAGTAGTTTGCAGAAGAAATTACAAAGAATAGTGTACTTTCATTTGAAAAAACCAAACTATGTTTGTATTTGTTGTCGACGTACTCACTATAAAAGTCAAACTAGGAATGTTGATGTGTATTTAAAAAGTGAAAAGGAAAACAATGATAAGTGGGAGCAATTTGGTGCCTATTTGTTGGTGGAAGGTCGTTTTGAGTTGGGTACTGATCAATGTATTTGTAAATATTGTTACAACAAATTAGAAGAGAACAAAATGCCAGCTAGAGCACTACATAACAACTTAGAGTTGATAGCTATCTCTCCGGAACTGGCAGATTTAAATACATATGAGTCCATTCTTATTCAATCTGTGCACCCGTTTCAGGCTATAGTTCGTATGGAGCCTAAAACACGTAAGCTGCCTCCAACAGATTTACAAAGAGATCTGAAAGGAAGAGTTGTGTACATACCTTTAGATTTTAAGAAAAATATTGAAACTGTTGATATAGAGAAAGAGGAAACTGAGCCTGTAGTTATTCTAGTTAATGGTGTACCAACAGAGAGTCGGTAAATATGGCAAGAGTTAGTAGATGTCACCAAACTTCAAAAAGCTACATTATATCTTGTACAGAACAATATTTATTATAAAACTGTAAATGTGGAATAACAGGAAATATGTTTAGAAAATGATAGAGAAATTTCAGCTGGCCAAATAGAAAAAGTGGACAAGTTCAGGAGTGAAGAGATTTATGAACATTACAGTATACATCCTCTACAAAGCGAAGGGAACTCCCATGAGTGCATGGGAAAAAAGTTTAGAAGCTCATTGTTTTCCACAGCTCTTCCCCACTGGAAAAAGTGGACGATATGATGAACGACCACTACAGATTCCAGCTTCAGAATACCGTTCGACAAGATTGTACTCAGAAGATCCAAGATTTAGACAGTGTATTCCATATATATTTCATCTTCTGTTTGAAAGTGATTTGTCTGGACTTTCATATGCAGTGAACCACATATTAAAAACAGGAGTTCATCTTACACATGTTTCTGTAAAGGAATTCTTGGCCAAAGTTCAACAAAGAGACGATCATTTAGAATCTAAGTTAATTAATTTGATGGCGTGTCAACGTGGTAGTAATGAGTATTGGTATCGTCGTTACAGAGAACTTAAATGTATGTTAAGAAACTTAGGTACGTCTACGTGGTTTGTTATGCTTAGCTGTGCTGAATATGCATGGGACGATTTACTTGAATTTCTACGACAAGCAAATTCAAATGTAAAAAACATTGAATTGAAGACAGCTGGAGAACTGTGTTCCTTGGATCCTGTAAATGTGTGCAGATATTTTAATCATAGGTTTCAAGTTATGATGTATTTTATCTGCAATAAAAATAATCCACCTCTTGGAGAAGTTATTGATTTCTTTTGAAGAAAGGAGTACCAAGCCAGAGGTGCTCCTCATATACACATGCTATTATGGATCAAGAATGCATCTAAATATGGAACTGATTCTGATGAAACTGTTGTGTCTTTCATTGAAGACTATGTTACCTGTGCCATTCCAAAAAAAGGAGGAGAAAACAGCTTAAGACAACAAGTTTTACAGCTTCAAAGTCATCGATGTGGAAAATATGTCGACGAAAATACAAGTCAAAGGGAAAATTATATACAAAATGTCGTTTTGGATTCCCACGTCCAATAATTTCAAAAGGAAGAGTCAATAGTTTCATGTCAGCAGGAAGGCATACTATAACTCGAAAATCTCAGAAGAATACATACATCATAAAAAGAACTGAAGATTCAAAGTGTATTAATTACTAGGCCTGGGCAATGAACTCCGCTCCGCAGAATTTGCGGAGATTTGTTAATTACGCATTCTGTGAAAAACACGGAATTCAGGCAAAAACTCTCTTCCTCCATGTAGCGGAGTCAGCTACTAAACTGCACCCACAAATGCTTTGATAAAACAACTTTACATGCTAAAAAAAAAAAAGCACATAACCAATTCACAAAAGTGAACTTTGAAAATGAAAAATACCAGGCAATGAGAGAGGTGATGATTTTGGGGTCCCCCCTAACATAGGGGTGGGACCAAGCAGATGCCTTGAACACAAAGAGCATATCATGCTGAACGATTCAGTGGTGGTCCCATCCTCTTAGGACCACCCTAAGCACAGTTATGGGCAAGAATACAATCCCAATCAAAGGCCCTGGAAAGCATTATGGGACCTGAGATTAGCAGTGGACAGTGAATATTATACTATCCAATATCAAAATAATTCTACAAAGAGCTGCAGTTCAACTAGTCGTTACTAGTGTCCTTCACAGTCAAATGCAAAAGCATTGGAATTATTACATCAAGCTGCAGTTCAACTAGTCGTTGCTAGGTGTCCTCAAGTCAAATGCTTTTGCATTTGACTCATGAGGGACACCTAGTAACTGACTAGTGGAACTGCAGCTTCATGAAAGGGTTTCAATCTTTTGCATTTGACTCGTGAGGGACACCTAGTAACGACTAGTTGAACTGCAGCTCTTTGTAGAATTATTTTGATATTGGATACTATAATATTCACTGCCCAATGCTAATCTCGTCCCATAATGCTTTGGAGGGCCTTTGGTTGGGGTTGTATTTTTGCCCATAACTGTGATTGGGGTGATCCTAAGAGGATGGGACCACCACCGAATCATTCAGCAAGATGTGCTCTTTGTTTTCAAGGCATCTGCTTGGTTCTCTCCCTAGGTTAGGGAGGATCCCAAAATCATCACCTCTCTCACTGCTTGCTAAATTTTCATTTTCACTTTTGTGAAATGACTATATGCATTTTAGCATGTATAGACAGAGATACTTGTTATTTTGCCAAAAGTATATGAGGTTTCTGTTTTATTAACTGGGAGTCTGACGAAACGGAGCTAAGTTGGGGAATTCACGGAGTTGGAGTTTTTGTTCAACTTTGTGGAATTCCGCGTAGTAGTACTCCGCAAATTATGCCCACCCCTATTAATTACTACAATCGAGTGATTTTGACAATGTGTGATGCAAACATGGATATCCAGTATGTTGCAGATAATTCAATTGCTGTTGCTCGCTATGTCACATCATATATAACCAAATCTGAAAAGACACAGTTGAAAGAAATGTGCAAAGAAATTTCACAAGAGAAGACTCTTAGTAACAAATTGTACAGCTTTAGTTTGAAAATGCTTTCCCATCGAGAAATTGGATCCTATGAATGTTCGGATCGGTTGAGCTCTGCCAGTTTATATTCAAAGTCAAGAGGAATCATTTGGGTAAGTCTAGGTCTTGCTGCAACACGAAATCGAGTATTGAAATCTCTACAAGAAATTGAATACTTAGGATTGAATGAACCAGAAAGTGCAAATATTGTTAAAACTAATATGTTGGATACGTACTATCCCAAAAGGAGTCCACATCTGGAAAACATATGTCTCTATGAAGTACTGCAACATTACAGCTTTAAGAGATATGTTACAGAAAATATAAATGAAGAAAAATATGCAGTAATTGGATGTGATGGATGTTTGGTAAAACATGCCAATGGAAATCTTATTAACCACAGAAAACTCCAGAAAAAAGGACATTTTTCTATTTAGCACTTCTGCAACTCTTCAAGCCTTGGTGCAGTGAAATGGAATTACTTGGAGATTTTGACTGCTATGAAGATTCTTTTAATGCATATAAAGATAACATTCAATGCACAATTTTCCCTACTTATCTACAAATGTTAAATGAAGAAAATGAACAAGAAACTACTAGTGCAGCTGAAATAGCTAGAGACAGTTCTCAAGATAGTCAAAGTTCTGCTCCACTAAGTAAAGATCCACTAGGACAACCAATTATTGAAAATGAAGCAGCAATAGCCATGAATGAAGTAGAAACAGCAATGCAACAAGCACAACAGGATATTATTGAGTTGGGAAACTTGGAAGAAAAACTAAATATTGAACAAAAAGAAATATATCAGCAAGTGACACAACAGATACAGCATGGATTACTGCATGAAAAAAGAATGCCAATGCACATCATTTAAACCTATTCGAATGTACATCAGTGATCACGCTGGAACAGGAAAAGTTTCTTAATCAAAGTTTTGACCAGTTATCTACACAAAACTACTGAATCACATTTATCTTGTGTTGTAACAGCTCCAACTGGATTAGCAGCACACAACATTAAAGGGATTATGTTACATCGATTACTCATGCTACCAGTTGAACATGAAAATACATTGGAATATCACAAGCTACCTGGAAAAGCTTGTTATGAAGTTTCAAGAGCACTGAAGAAAATGAAACTTCTCATCATTGATGAGGTGAGCATGGTCTCAAACGTAATGCTTGCCTTTGTACATTTAAGAATGTAACAGATTTTAAAAACAGATTATGATGTTCTATTTGGCGAAAAACATGTAATTGTATTTGGCGACCTACTACAACTTACTCCTGTGAAAGGGCAACCTGTTTTTAAAACACTTGTCCATGAAGACACTAGGAAATCTTTGGGTAGTATTGGAAATGTCAACATTTGGTCTCATTTTGAATATAAAGAACTTCTTAAGAATATGTGACAAGCAAGTGATGAACATTATGGAAACATTCTTCAAGATATAAGAATTGGTGTTTTGACAAAACATGGTAAAGAAGCTTTACAAAGTCGGCTTTTAACGAACTTGTTTGCAAATGAAAACATAGCACCTGAAATAATATACAAAAAAGTTGGAGAAAAGAAGTCTATAGTTTGCCTAATGCCTACACTGCAAGAGTGTTCTACATTCAAACAAGAACTTTTGAAATTGGAAAAACAACCAATAGTGAAAATGGAAGCTATTGATAAAATGGAACACAGAGGAGTTACTATTCTTCTATCAGAGAAATCACAGTCAAAATTGGATTCTTTGGAAAAGTCGGTGTCTAAGACTGCATGTTTAGGAAAGGCTTTATATGTATGTGTAAACTGTCGGGTAATTTTACGACGTAAATTGAATGTAGAAGAAGGTTTGTAAATTGAGCAATGGGAAAAGTTGTAATTTTTGAAGATTACATTTGATTAGATTGAAGAGGTAAAACAGATTGGACGTTGTGCTGTTCGTTTTTTGCTTGTAAAAGACTTGTATGTTTGTAGAAAACAGTTTCCTCTTTCTTTAGTATATGCAGTAACCATTCATAAATCTCAAGGTTTAAGTGTAGACAGTGGTTTGGTAAATATTGGAAGTACAGTGTTTAAAGAGGGCATGGCATACGTTGCATTGTCTCGAGTAAGAACATTTTCTGGTTTGTATTTAATTGATTTTGATGAGAAAAAGATTAGTGCTGATGTAAATTAGGTAAGAGAATACAATCGGTTAAGAAGACTTTATGCTCCTAACTTAGGTGAATAACCCATATATATTAGAAACGAGCAGTGTGTCCAAAACGAAAATATGACAAATATTCAACTGAGATTCAAAAAAAGAAAACAATTCAAGAGAATGATGAAACTGCAAAGAACATGAAAATGGACACTATTGATGAGATTGTAGGATATCAGTTAGAAAATAGTTCAGGAATCAACTGCTATGCTAATGTAATTATGAATGTTGTCTTTTATCTAGAGGATCTTCATCATGAAATTATGGAAAATCGAGAAAAAGATTCTGTTCTTTACTACATTATATTTTTTTAAAGTTGGTAACTGATAGAACTAAAATCCATACTGCTTCTGGCAATTGGCATCCTTTGGATATATGTACCGGTTCATTGACATTTACATTGAATATACAACAAGATGCACAATAATTTCTTATGTTTATGCTTGGAGTATTGGAAGATGAAGGAATAGAAATTGAAAATTTATTTGGACTAAGTTACAGAGGGGATCATAAATGTGAAGAGTGTTCATTTTCTACTACCACTATAATAGACACTGAACGATTCATATACTTGACGATACCAGATTGCAAATCAGTGGGGCATATTCTCAAGGAGCTATCACTGAGTTATCGGCACTTTATCGCAGCCAAATTCGCGATAAATTTATCGCCCCATTCCCAAGCCGGTGCTAACAGCCGATACCACCAGTTAACGTGCAAAAGCATCCGCAAAAAACATCGCCACAGATGACCCCGGCAACTATCGCTAATGAGATGCAGAGTAGGCGTTCCTGAGCAAAAATCTGTGACAACACCACACCTCAACATTCTGAACGACCAGCCACATTGGCGGTAAGACCACAAAACAGTCGATAAGGTGCGTTAGCAGCAGGAAATTAACACCTGCTCCGACCTGGTGTAAAGTCGGACGACAACCTGCACCATCAAAGGGAGCCCAGAGCCACACATGAAGAACAACAGATGCCATGGAGCCACTCACTATGCATCCTGGAGCCCCGAGAGGGCAACAACACCCACCGCCACCCCCCCCGGATCCCCCACGCCCCCCCTGGACCACCACAGAGGCAGTGCAGACAAAGACAGCGGACCTTTAGGAAATGCACCAGCCTCACACACCTAACACCAGACAACGTCAATGCCCACTACAGGCTCAAAAGGACAACCATCCTCCGCATCCTGAACATCATTTCCCACAGGCTGACAGTACCAACACAGCGGACAACCAACATCCCTCTGTAGACAAAGCTGCTGACTGTGCTGCACGTGTTGGCCTCTGGTACCTCCCAACCAACAACCGCCAGAGTCAGAGGAGTCGCACAGCCAGCCCCGTCCAAGTTCCTCACACCTGTCCTGGATGCCATCATCAGCTAGGTACCCCAGTACCTATACGTCCCCCACAATTCGCAGGAACAGCTGGAGACCAAGCAAGGACTATGCGCCATAGCTGGATTCCCGCACGTGTTGGGGGCAATCGACTGCACACATGTCCTACTTGTGCCCCCTGCCGACACCGCACACAAGTACCACAACAGAAAGCACACGCATCCCATCAACGTGCAGGCAATAGTGGACCACAGGGGACTCTTCACCAATGTCATAGCCAACTACCCAGGTAGTGTGCATGATCCCTTCAACTTCCGACAGTCCAACATCAACCAGCGCTTCCAGGATGGCACCTATGGAAATGCACTGCACGTTGGCAAGTCCCAAATGAACACACCACACCCCTCAACTCCACAATCATGCAACTTACAACTCACTGCACATGTCACAAAATCACATACAACATGCCAAACAACATGCCCACGCACCAGACACGACAGCACAACTTACTTTGGCAACCTTGGTTAGCCATGTACATGAGCCATCAACGGCATGGCACCTCAGCCACACAATACTGGAATGTGGGTAGAGGTGGGAACCAGGCATGTGCGAAGGAGGCAAGTGACCCATGAATGAGAATGTACACAATGCCAAAAGTGGCGGCGATCGGCGATGTGCTGGACAGACTGCAGTATGCAGACCACAGACATATCCATGTCTACATACACTGCTGGTGTCTGGAGTGTAGTGGACAGTGGACGCAACCATGTCACCCCAGCCAGTGGGGAAGCCCGCAGAAATGTAGCTTGTGACGTCCCCCCCTGTAAGCGTGTGCGGAGTGGGCTGGCCCGGAGGATGCCAGGCCAGCGTAGGGGTGTGAATAAAAAGCACATAGCTTTGGGTGTGGTTCTCTTCCGGAATGCCCAATGTGCCTGCCAGGGCGGCGCCTCCCACCCCGCCACAAGGCTGGCGCTTTCGCCATGAGCGGTGTGGCCTGCGATCCTGTGCGCCTGCTGCACCCCGGGCCGCTGGTCCCTGAACCCGTCATGCCTGCCCCTGCGCAGCCAGGCCTCACTGCTCACCTGCCGACACCAGCGTGTGTCAAAGAGGGCCCACCACATGCCGGCGCAAGCTCCAAGCCCGAAGCCCGTGACCTTGGCAGCCTCCTCAGACCAACACGGCCTCCGCAACACAGGCCCACTTTACTCCTTTTTCGTTGACATACTCCACCACTTCCTCGGGCCTACACTACGTTAAGTAGGTCACACATTTGGAACTGAGTCTTGATTATGCAATGGCAGAGTACACACTTTATGGCTGTGTTTATATCACTGTACTCCCTTCGATGTGGTGCCACCAACTCTGTGCATAGCATTTGAACTACACCTGTCTGTGTTCCCTTGCTGACTACTGCCTTCGGCCTACACTGCGGTCGAGTAGGTCACACATGTGGAACTGAGTCTTGATTTCTGCATGGCGGAGTTAATATCATTGTACGCAAGGAGACGAGTAAGAGGAAGACGCGGTTCAGTCCGGAGGAGAAAAGGATGATCGTTACGGAGGGGATCGAACACTGCTGCTCTGGTGTCACTAACTCTGTGCATCACGGGCCAACGACACGTGGCTGTGGGCCCCTGCTGACCACTGCCTCAGGCCTACACTGCGGTCAAGTAGGTCACACATTTGGGATTGAGTCTTGATTACACAATGGCCGAGTACACCTATCAATTCAGAGTTTATATCACTATACTCCCTTCGATGTGGTGACACAAAGTATGTGCATGGTATCCCAACCACACGTGTCTGTGGGCCCTTGATCACTACGCATTCGGCCTACACTGCGGTCGAGTAGGTCACACATTGGGAATTCAGTCATGAATCATTTATGGCAGACTTGACATCATTGTACTGGGCTCATCGCAGACTGCATCCCCTTTCAGGTCCGGTGCCACTAAGTCTGTTCCCCGACATCCATGGACACTTTCTGGTTGAACTTTGGTGGTGACTGAGTCTATGGACTGGGGCTGGTCTTCATCATCATGTCTGTGATACTGACTTTTGTGGCAAAAACGAGGCTGTAGCATTCCACTCCTCCATTTGCCGTTTCCGGCCGGCTTCTGCCCTCTGCATCATACCCTGGAGGACACCTTCCACTGTCCTCCGCAAACCTCCGCTACATTCACCTTCGACATCGACGAGGACCCGCTCACCTTGCGTGGCTCTATCTCACTGCACCGCAAGTCACCGTCCCGTGGCGGTGTGCCTGTGCTGGGCCGCAGTGCATCCGGGGCCAATAACTCTGTGCAGCTCAAGTCACGGCCCCTGTCTGATAGCATATTGGATGGCCTCTGGGTCGATGGACTGGGGGTCATCAAGGCCATGTGTCTGTGGTCCTGCACTGTCCGCTGCCTCCGGCCTCAACTGCGGCCCACCTGGGCTCACACATCAAATCGAGTCCTGGCCTGCCCGGACGTCGCATCACCGCAGGATGCACATGCCACTACCGCCAGGACCAACTCCAAACAACAGGTGCCAGAGTCGTAAGTGTCTTAGTGCCAGACTATCAGAGTTGCTCACACCAGTCGTGGGTGCCATCATCAGCTTGTTCCCTGCTCATCTCTTCAGGTGCCACTAACCCAGTGCACCACAAATCATGGACCATTCTGCTTGCATGTTGGGTGAACACTGTACTTTCTCTGGCTACCACCATGATGCTTCACAGTTGTTTCTGTTATGCTGGTGTTTTCTGTTTCTGCTTTAATTGTGATCACTGTTCAAGTTGTTGCCAGCACCAACGACTCCATGAGGGCTGGCTTACACTCACCCCACACACATCCAGCACATGTGTCACTGTACATGTGACCATGCCAATAAAGGTGTTGAGAGCACGTGCCCAAAGACAGTTCAACGAACTATCTGAGTGTGTCCGTGTGCTCATGATGTATGCATTTGTGCCCCGGGCCCTACAACATTACATTGTGCCATGTACAGAGGACGCAGCCATGTCTCCGCAGGCAGCGGGTGGGACATTGCACATGTAGCTTTGTCGTCCCCCACTCAATACGTAAGAGGAGTGAACTGGGCCGGTATACACCAGTCCAGCGTGGGGGTGTGGATGATTATCCTGTGGCTCTGGGTGTGGTTCAGTACTGGAAATGTGCAAAGGCATGTGTCTCTGTCGCAGTGTGGGTCTCCGTTGGGGAGTGTAGGTGGTCCCTGATGGGACTTAGACACCCACGTATGTGATCTAGTTCGGCTTCCATGAGGTAGTACCCCACCTGCACATGTTCGGCCACCCCCTTCTGACAGTCTGACACCTGGTCTTGGAATGCGATGTGTGCTTCGGTGGGCTTCTGGGAGCCAGCCGGGGTGGTGGGTGCGTCCAGCTGTGTTGTCTGTGCAGGGGGTGGGGTATCCTCGATGCAGCGGTGCTGCCCTGCTCCTGGAGGTCGATTGCCTAAGATGTCCATGGACTGTTGTGGGGCCTCGGTGTCGGAAGTGTGGAGGTCCTCTTCAGCATCACTGTAGAGTTGTCTAGTCTGCTCTGCTGGAGGTGTTGTTTGTCCCTCTGCAATGTGAAGGGGAGATGCTTGTTGACATTGTGTTGGCATGTATGTTGCCGCATTGTTCAAGTTTACATACAGACTGCATGACAATGTACATTGTGACTGTTTGGGAGGGGCGGACTATTTGATGCGGGACAGTGGACATTTGGACTACATGACGTAGGTGAGGTTGAATACGTACATTTGCATCTCACAGTTTCCTGCTATGTCAGATGTGATTGGCCATTTTCTACTCACAGGCGGACCCAGTTGTGTCCTCTGTTCTGCAGTGTAGGTGTTGGACTGAGTGTGTACCACATTGTCGTCCATGTGAGTGTGCTGTCATTGCTATGTGTGTGTGCTGCATTGTGTGGGAGTCGCTCCTGCAGCTGTGATTTTGCTGCCCCTTATCCCTTGGAGGCGGTGTGCCTTTGGCTTTTGTGCTTTTGAGGTGCTGTGATGTTGGCGACTTGGGTCATTTGTGCTCTTGGATGGTTTTTGTACTCTTGTGCATTGTTTGTCTGCAGATGTGTTGTTGACGTCAGTGGTTGTTTGTGCAGGTAGATGTGGCAGAGTGTGACCTGCTCCGTTCCGGATGTGGTCCACACTCAACCACCTCAGTCTTGTGGCGTGCCCAGTGTCATGGTGATTGTACTCCAGCCATGCTGCTGGTCATGTGGTGTCACTTGCATTGTCAGTGTGGCTTTCACATACGCATCTTTGCTGTGTTTCGCACGGGTGCATGTGTGTGTTGTGTAATTGGTGATGTGTGGGGAGGGACCTCTTTGGGCACATGGTGGACGGGGGCCTACTTGATGTTTGTATGTGTGCTGCAGTGTGCCACGGGGATCAGGGACATGACCCAGGGTCATTGTGGGTGTGCGGTGTGCTACACGTCGTTGTGCATGTGTGCCATTGTGCCCGCCCCCCCCGTTCCCACAGTCCCTGTTCGTTACTCACCCTGTTGCTGTTGTGTCAGGTCATGTCGAGCAGTGTCCGGACTCCTGACTCCTTGCACCATCTCCACACTGATGACTGTGGCCGCCATTTGCTCCAGCTACTCCTGTGGCTCAGGACTCCCACCTCCATTCGCCATTGCTGCCTTCCTGTTGGCAGCGGGTTTCTGCTTGGTTTGGCTTTTCACATCCTGCCAGCGCATCTTGGCCTCCTCGACACTCTGGCTGCATTCACGATGGAATGCCATTTTTCCGTCTGTGTTGCCAATGACACGGTGGAGGTGACGGACAGTTGTTGTTGGTGCTCTGTCACCTCCGTGACGATGATCCGGTTGTCATGCGGACTGTACCCCGTCTTCCTCTTCCTCTTCTCCTTGGCCTTCCCCGACCCCGAGGTTCCTTGCTGGTGGTCTGTGGGGCTTGTGGGGTTCGCGCTGACCTGGGCACTCGTTCCAGGTGCCTCCATGTTGCTATGCAGTGATTATGTTTATGGTGTGTTTTTCTTGTTCAGCTTTTATAGTGCATTTTCCCACATGACGCGTGGGGATTGCAGGCCTGTTGCTGGTTATCGCTGATTTTTATATCGCGGTTGGCCTCATCACAACTTTAATTTGCGTTCGTGTTTTGCATTTTTGCGGCGTCGCGTTAATTTTAACGCGGTCATTTGACTCGTTATTGTGGGGCTATCGCATGGTGCCGCCAGGTTGGGAATACTACGTTAACACAGCGTTGTTTTCCTGCGATAGACTGCGATGTGCAAAGTTGCGTTAAGCTAAACTTGCAGTGGTTATCACCCGTTCTTGAGAATATGCCCCAGTGTCTTTTAACAAATTAGTAAAAACAGCTAATCAAGATATGAAATGTTCTCATTGTAAATCAGAAATGTTGTCAACATTATATATAGAAAGATTTGGAAAATATGTCATTTTAATGCTACAACGGTGTAGAGCAAATGGAATAAAATTGGAAACCAAAATTACAATTTTTGTGGCAAGTCAAGTATCAATTTCAGGAAGAACTTTTAAAGCAGTGGATATTATTTTCCATGATGGCCCTACTACAACATCTGGACACTATACTGTGTACTTAAAATGCAATAAAGGATGGACACATTGCAATGATGCCCTTTTGGAATTCAAATGTAGGTTGCCTTACGAATTACCAAATTCATATCTGATATTTTTTATGCCAAGGTTTTGAAAACATCATTCGGCCTATTGGGAAGATGTGCACACGAATTAACGAGTTTATTTTGGATATTTTCAATGCAAAAGATTTGGAAACATTATTCGGCCTGTTGGGAAGATGTGAACAATTAGTGTTTGGATTATTGTTTGTGCTAATTCATATTGCATTTGGAAAATTGTGTTTGAAACAAGTAGTTTATATATTTGATCTTTATATTATACACAATGTAAATGAGAGTGTACAGAAATAAAAGACTTATGGGCATATTCACAAGGACCTACCGCCGATTTATCCCCACCTTAACCCATCAAAAGTGGAGATAGATTTAACACCCCATTCACAAGCGGGTGCAAACTGCAGACATCGCCAGTATTCCCGCGACAACTGCCCCAAAATGTATCTCCACAGTGGACACCACCAACTAACCCTAATGAGATGCAGAGTAGGCGTTCCCGTGCAAAAACACACGAAAAAACCACAACACCACTTTCACAATGAACTGCCAGATCTGCAATGCAAACCAAAAACAGGCGATAAGCTGCGGTAGCAGCAGGGATTTAACATCTGCCTTCTGCTGGTGTTAAGCAGGACGATACCTGCAGCATGAAAGAGAGCCCAGCCAAGAGCCACATCTGAAGACCCACAGATGCCATGGAGACAATGATCATGCAGCTCCGAGACCCATGAGGGACACAACACCCACCCCCACCCACCCCAGGCCCACCACCATCCCCAGGACCCATCCCGCCCCTCCCGGGAACACCACAGAGGCAGCGTACACAAAGACAGTGGACCCACCTGAAACGCACCTGCCACCCAGACCCAACGCCAGAGGAGGACATTGCCCACTACAGGCCCAAAAGGACAACCATCCCCCACATCCTGACCCACATCCCCACCTGCTGACGGTACCAACCCAGCGGACTACCAACATCCCTCCGCAGACAAAGCTGCCGGCTGCACAGCACATGTCGGCCTCTGGTACCATCCAACCCACAACTGCCAGAGTCAGAGGAGTCACACAGCCAGCCCCATACAAGGTCATCACACCTGTTCTGGACGCCAACAACAGACTGGTACCCCAGCACCTCCACTTCACCCACACTGCGCAGGAGCTGCTGGAGACCAAGCAAGGCCCCTATGACATAGCTGAATTCCCTCATGTGTCAGGGCCAATCAACTGCATACATGTACCCCTTGTGCGCCCTGCCGACACTGCACACAACTACCACAACAGAAAGCACACGCATATCATGAATGTGCAGGCAACAGTGGACCGCCCGGGACTCCTCAACAATGTCATGGCCAACTCCCCAGGCAAAGTACATGATTCTCACATCTCCCGACAGTCCATCATCACCCAGCGCTCCCAGGATGGCACCCATGGAAATGCAGTGCCCGTTGGTAAGTCGAAAATGAACACACCACACACCTCCAGCCCACAGTCATGCAACTCACAACACTGGCAATGGGCACGCAGCACAACTGCATTCAACATGACACACAACATTCCGACCGACCAGACACGACAACACGACTCCATTGGGAAGCTGGCCTTGCCATGCCCACAACCCAGCTGCCGCATGGCACCACAGACACACAATAGCAGGTTGCGAGAAGAGGCACTACCCTTGCACTCCTCTAATCACCCAGCCACTATCCATGCAATCCTCCAATCACCCAGCCAGTACCCAGTGTGTCAGTGGCTCTGCTTGAAGCGGCACTGGCTTGCCCTGCGCCAGTCCTGTGGATTAAATGGCACAGCTCGGAGCAATGAGCAGTGTCTGTGTGCAACGGGTGCTGGCCTCGGGTGGGGTGGGAGTACGTGGGAAGGCCATCTCATGCACGCTAACTACGACCAAGGACTTCTGCCTGTGGGATGTGTACAGGTTGGGCTCACGTCGGGCAGTGCGTAGTGTGGGAGTCGCAAGTAAATGCTATCGTATCTGTTAGGGGGTGCTGGCCACATGCAAGTCCCAGCTCAGAGCTGCAGTAGTGCCATCCGCCTGATAGTACAGACAAAGGACCCTTCATCCCTACAGTAACTTCACCATCTGCATGCATTCAGGAGATGTACAGAGGCCTGTTGTGGGTGTGGTGGGATGTCTTTAACCCTGGGAATCATGGATGATATGCCCAGCACGTGGCACATGAGCGGCCTCACTGTGTGTTACGTTGCCTCACAGCTGCTCCTCCCTCCCACGAGCCCCCACACTTGTGTGCGCTGCACGGTTGTATCAGGTGCACTCTTACGGCACATCATTGTCATGCCTGTCCGCGCATGTCCAGCGGCATGCCAACAACACCATGACCCTGGCCTTTGAAGGTGTGCAGCCACATGAGTGTAGGCCAATGGTCCGGACAGGGCGGACACAGGTGTACAGTCCATGGCTGGCTGTGATCGCGCTGCGAATGAGGCTAGGCAACTGACTCATGCAGCCGCAGGACTCATACACATAACACCTGGCATGCATGTGCCAAGACCCCGAGCGGTCTTGCGTGCCTACATTTCCCTGTAGATGCAGGCCCGCCCTCCTGGTGCAAGCTACATTGCAACATTGACTACTGTGGCCCTGGTGGCGACAACACCCCAACACAGAGACACACTTACCGCACATCCTGCCCAAGGCCAGGTCCGAGCCTCGCCCTGCTCCCCCTGCCAAATCAGCACACCCCTGCGCTGACCTGATGTACGCCAGACCAGCACACGCCGCTTTTGCATGCAGGGGGGGGGTGGGCGAAGCTACATGTCCAGGGTCACTGCCAATGCTGAGGTGACATGGTATCGTCCGCTGAAGACAGCACACTGTGATGTTGCAGGGCCGGGGCCCATCATGCTGACACAATGACCACACGGACACACTTTCTCAGATGGTGTGAATGGCTATGGGCACGTGCGCCCAGCCACATTTATTAGCAGGCACACATATCGAGTGACACCTGTGTTGGATGTGTGTGGGGTGTGTGCACACCAGCCGGCAAGGGCTTCCTGGTGCAGTCAGAAATTGACAACAGTCTACATCGTAAAGGACACAACCATTCAACCGTAAAGGCCCCATGAATTGTGCTGCACAGAGTTAGTGGCCCCGGATGCACAGTGTCCTGCACGGGCCTACCGCCACGGGCCGCTGACTTGCGGGGCACTGGGGCAGGGTCACGAGAGCAGGGCATTACCTATGCACTCCTCTAATCACCCAGGCACTACCTCTGCACTCATGCAATCACCCAGGCACTACCTATGCACTCATGCAATCACCCAGGCACTACCACTGCACTCATGCAATCACCCAGGCACTATCCTTGCACTCATGCAATCACCCAGACACTATTCATGCACTCCTCCAATCACCCAGTCAGTACCCATGCACTTCTGCAATCACCCAGGCACTCCCACTGCACTCATGCAATCATCCAGGGTCTACCTATGCACTCATGCAATAACCCATGCACTACCCTTGCACTCATGCAATAACCCAGGCACTACCCTTGCACTCATGCAATCACCCAGGCACTATCTATGCACTCATACAATAACCCAGGCACTACTCTTGCAATGCTCCAATCACCCAGGCACTATCCATGTACTCCTACAATCACCCAGCCAGTACCCATGCACTTATAAAATCACCCAGGCACTACTTATGCACTCCTCCAATCACACAGGTACTACCACTACACTCATGCAACCATCCAGATATTACTCCTGCACTCATGCAATCTCCCAGACATTACTCATGCACTCCTCCAATCACACAGACATTACCCTTGCACTCACAAAATCACCCATGCATTAGCTATGCACTACTCCAATCACCCAGACACTATCCCTGCACTTCTCCAATCACCCAGGCAGTATCCACGCAGTCCACCAATCACCCAAGCAGTACCCATGCACTTAGAAAAACACCCAGGTACTACCTATGCACTCATGCAATCACCCAGGCACTACTGATGCACTCCTCCATGCACCTAGGCATTACCCATGCACTTCTCCAATCACCCAGGCACTATCCATGCACTCCTCTAATAACCCAGACACTACCCATGTACTCCTCCAATCACCCAGGCACTATCCATGCATTCCTCCAATCACCCAGGCACTACCCTTGCACTTCTCCAATCGCCCAGGCACTATCCTTGCATTCCTCCAATCACCCATCCAGTACCCATGCACTTATGCAATAACCCAGGCACTACCCATACACTCCTCCAATCACTCAGGCACTACCAATGCACTCTTGCAATCACCCAGGCATTACCCCTGCACTCCTTCAATCACTCAGGCACTATCTATGCACTCCTCTAATCACGCAGACACTACCCCTGCACTCATGCAATCACCCAGCCAGTACCCATGCACTCTTGCAATCACCCAGGCATTACCCATGTACTCATGCAATCACTCAGGTAGTACGCATGCAATTCTCCAATTACCAAAGCACTATCCATGCATTCCTCCAATCACCCAGGCACTACCATTGCACTCCTCCAATCGCCCAGGCACTATCCATGCATTCATCCAGTCACCCAGCCAGTACCCATGCACTTATGCAATAACCCAGGCACTAGCCATACACTCCTCCAATCACTCAGGCACTACCAATGCACTCTTGCAATCACCCAGGCATTACCCATGCACTCCTTCAATCACTCTGGCACTATCTATGCACTCCTCTAATCATGCAGGCACTACCCCTGCACTCATGCAATAACCCAGCCAGTACCCATGCACTCTTGCAATCACCCAGGCATTACCCATGTATTCATGCAATCCCTCAGGTTGTACACATGCACTTCTCCACTCATCCAGGCACTACCTATGCACTCATGCAATCACCCAGGCACTACTGATGCACTCCTCCATGCACCTAGGCATTACCCATGCACGCCTTCAATCACTCAGGCAGTACCCATGTACCCAGGCACTACAAATGCACTCCCCTAATCACCCAGGCACTACCCCTGCACTCATGCAATCACCCAAGCATTACCTATGCATTCCTCCAATTACCCAGCCAGTACCCATACACTTATAAAATCACCCAGGCACTACCTATGCACTCATGCAATCACCCAGGCAATACCCCTGCACTCATGCAATCACCCAGGCACTACTTATGCACTCATGCAATAACCCAAGCACTACCCTTGCACTCCTCCAATCACCCAAGCACTATCCATGCATTCCTCCAATCACCCAGGCACTACCCTTGCACTCCTCCAATCACCCAAGCACTATCCATGCACTCCTGCAATCACCCAGGCACTACCCTTGCACTCCTCCAATCACCCAGGCACTATCCATGCAATCCTCCAATCACCCAGGCATTACCCATGCACTTCTTCTGTCACTCAGGCACTATCTATGCACTACTCTAATCACGCAGGCACTACCCCTGCACTCATGCAATCACCCAGCCACTACCCATGCACTCTTACAATCACCCAGGCATTACCCATGTACTCATGCAATCACTCAGGTAGTACACATGCACTTCTCCAATCATGCAGGCACTACACATGCACTCATGCAGTCACACATGCACTGCCCATACAGTTCTCCATATACTACACTTGCTGCAATTCATACAACACATACAAATTTGTCTATTTTTAACCAAATAGGCGGTTCTAATGAGAATTATTTTTTTCTTCTTTACTGTATTTTTTTGGTGTTTTTTTGTCAAAAGATTGAAAAATACCCCTGCACTCATGCAATCACCCAGGCACTACTTATGCACTCATGCAATAACCCAAGCACTACCCTTGCACTCCTCCAATCACCCAAGCACTATCCATGCATTCCTCCAATCACCCAGGCACTACCCTTGCACTCCTCCAATCACCCAAGCACTATCCATGCACTCCTTCAATCACCCAGGCACTACCCTTGCACTCCTCCAATCACCCAGGCACTATCCATGCATTCCTCCAATCACCCAGGCACTACCCTTGCACTCCTCCAATCACCCAAGCACTATCCATGCACTCCTGCAATCACGCAGGCACTACCCCTGCACTCATGCAATCACCCAGCCACTACCCATGCACTCTTACAATCACCCAGGCATTACCCATGTACTCATGCAATCACTCAGGTAGTACACATGCACTTCTCCAATCATGCAGGCACTACACATGCACTCATGCAGTCACACATGCACTGCCCATACAGTTCTCCATATACTACACTTGCTGCAATTCATACAACACATACAAATTTGTCTATTTTTAACCAAATAGGCGGTTCTAATGAGAATTATTTTTTTTCTTCTTTATTGTATTTTTTTGGTGTTTTTTTGTCAAAAGATTGAAAAAATTAACAAAATGAACAGAGAAAGCTTTGGAAACATTATGCAATTAGGAAGTCATTGCAAAAAAATATATAATAATTAACAATGGTGGTTTTTAATAACAACCACGATGGCATCCACCGATTGCTCACCATAGCAAAGAACGTTTTTGCACTTTACACAACGCTGCTCCACTCTAGCAAATTCAAGTATAATATGAAGTCCTGAGTTTCCTCTCTTTGTAAGTCTAGACGCTGTTGTTCTCTCGCGAGACGCCATGGATGCATAGTTTGGGGGTGTTTCAGCATCGAAGAGGTGCCACACAAATATTTTTTGTCCGATCCATGTGAGAGGACCTACACGCAAATTGTGCATGTGACCTTATGTGCATTCACCTTCTTCTCCCCAGCAGGAATGGAGAAAAAGGCCCATACAATACTTTCATACCTTTGTTTGACAAGTTCTTCCAACTCTTCTTCTTCTGGAGGAAGCTGTTGCGCAGGATTTGAAGAAGCCATTATATATTGATGTGAAAAAAACACCAAAAAAATCCAGAAAAGAAGAGAAAAACACAAGAGCTGTGTCTCTTTAGATGCTGTTGGAAGAATGAAAAAATTGGGTGGGGTCCTGCAAGTTCTAGAATCAAAAGCTTCTTAACCAATGAAATGCTTTCTTTAGAAGTCACATGGGATTCGCGCACCAGGCGCGCAAGCGGCGCACACCCAATGCGCAACCGACGCCCACCCGACGCGATCCCCATAAACTATAATTAACAATAATATATCTTTATTCCAGTTACAAATATATGAAATTTACAATTATGAAATATAATCTCTTGGTATAATATATATAATAAAGTTATATACATATACGTTTTAATCAAAATAATTTACGGTGGATTCGTGCACCTGGAGCGACCCCAGAAAATGCATAAGTGACGTTGCATGGGACCGAGAACCGTGCACCCTTTGCATGCCGCATGCGTATCGTACACAACTTAACCAATATGGCGGCAAAATTCTTGGATTCATGGACCCATCGTGACTGGTCCACGATCGTTACACAAATCCACTTTTTAAAAAAAAATATATAAATGCATATTTTAGAAAGGAGAAAACATCACATTAGTTTTATAAAAGTTTAAACATTTATAAAAAGCATTTTTTGGACATTATAGTTATAAATTAGCATTTAAAAAACCTTTGAAATTCACTGAAAAAAATGTAGGTTTCAGGGACGTTATAGTAAGAAATTAGCATTTAAAAAACCTTTGAAATTCACTGAAAAAAACATAGGTTTCAGGGTCGTTATAGTTAGTAATTAGCATTTAAAAAACCTTTGAAATTCACTGAAAAAAACATAGGTTTCAAGGACGTTATAGTTACAAATTAGCATTTAAAAAACCTTTGAAATTCACTGAAAAAACCACAGGTTTCTGGGACGTTATAGTTTGTTGGACATTTGACTCGTACAAAACCAGAGAAATTCAGCCGTTATAGTTAGTTGAGCTAACTATAACTCGCGTCCCCGAAATGTACTGCTGATGACATCACATATTACATCACTCATGACATGGTCAGTGACATCACTGATGACATCACTGATGACATCTCAAATGACATCACTGATTACATCATCCATGTGATAATCTGATGCACCTCCTCATACCCTAATATAACCTTTGATACACCCACTCTAAACTACAGACTGCCATTCTCGAAACCATAGACACACCAAATACCAATTACTACATACCCACTCACTGATTCCTAGGTCTACAAACAGATTCACTCACTCACCCATACAGTCACTCATACATGCACTCACTCATCAATACAGCCACTATCATATGCACTCAAACACCCATACAGACACTCACACACCGCCACTCACCCATAGAGTTACTCACACAGCTAGTCAGTCATGTAAATAATCAATTATACTTCCATTTTCTCACCTATACAGTTATACACACACTACCTCACTTATTCATACAGACACTAACACATACTTACTCTCTTATACAATCACTGACACAAGCACACACTCATCCACACAGCCACTCTCACAATCACTCACTCTCACATATAGTCATCTATATACTCAAACACTCACATATACAGCCTTACACATATGTAGTTACTCACACATATACCACTGAGACATCCATTCACTCACCAACACAGCCATACACACACTCACCCACCCATACAGCCGCTCACAGATACACTCCTGAACCCATACACCAAGTGAATCAACCACTCACACATCCATGCAGGGAGTCAAACACACCCCACCCGCCCACACAGACACTCAGGCACCCATACAGATACTCAGACAACCAATCAATAACCCATATAGACACTCATGTAGCTACTCACCAACCCATACAGCCACTTACACACCAACAGACAGACTGATACAGACATTCACACAGTTTATCACTAACCCATGCATTCAGTAAGACATGTTTAATCACTCACTTATACAGTCAGTCAAGAACCTACTAAATCATCCATTCAGACAGTCATACACCCACTCATTCTTCAATGCACCTTAGCTATATATATATATATTAAATATATTTAAACTTTACAGAAAGACACCCTCACTGGGTGATGCCACTGACCATGTCATGAGTGATGTAATATGTGATGTCATCAACAGTGCATTACGGGGGCATGAGTTATAGTTAGCTCAACTAACTATAACAGCCAAATTTCTCTGGTTTTGTATGAGTGAAATGTCCAACTAACTATAACATCCCTGAAACCAGTGGTTTTTTCAGTGAATTTCAAAGGTTTTTTAAATGCTAACTTCTCACTATAACGTCCCTGAAACCTATGGTTTTTTCAGTGAATATATATATATATATATATTACCTAGAGTAGGTAGTTACAGCTAGGACCTAGTTTCCATAGTAAAAGTGTTTTTTGATTTGCCAATATCTTTGGTGGCATTTGATGTATCTTCATGAAATTTCCAAAACTAATGGGAAGGTCAGGTCAGCTGCTGTGTTGAAAGTTTTGAGGTGATTCATCAAGTGGGGGCCGAGAAAAAGGGGAGGTCCCAAAATGCATTTTCTCCATGTTAAGTTCCATAGAAACTTTAGACATGGCTACAGCCTGAACTGCTGAACGGAATTACACCTAATTTGGCAAAAAGGTAGCTCCTGGTTCAGCAAGCACTCTTTTTGTTAAATGGTGTAAATCTGTTTAGTAGTTCCTGATAAATATAAATATTTCTCAGATATCCAAGTGGGGACGCCGAGGATCCATGAACCCTCCCGATCTCGTGCTTGCAATCAAACTAGGAAGTGTTGGCAGCCATATTGTGACTCGGTTGAACTGAGTCACAAGAAAAAAGGTAATTGTTTTTTAAAAATTAAGAAACAGGGGCAGGGTAGAAACACCCTGACCCCCTAGGCCTGCTCAGGGGGTCCCACAGGGACCAACAGGGCCAAAAAAACTGTTTTATTTTAATTTTTGGTGTGATTCACATTTGATCTGTGAATCTGGCCAAAAATTAAAAAAAACTAATCGCAGGCTTCGTTTTCTTTAAGACCCTTGGTGGGCCAGGTCCCCAGGGCTAATCTGGTGCAAGCACCACCCACCGCAGCCCCGCGGACCGCCACCTCACCAGGGCTATTTAGATAATTATGCCTGGGTGGGCTCCTGCCCCCCCCACACAGCCCTGGGGACTGCCATCCCCAGGGCTAAATTCAAAATAATGTGTGGGGGGCTTAAGACCCCAATATAGCCCCGGGGATCACCACCTCCGCGGGCTACTTTCAAAAGTGGAGGGGAGCTGCGTGGCCCCCCTCCTGGAGCCATAAATGGCTCTGGGGTCCCCACCCCCCAGGGCCGGCTCCAGCAATGTCCCAGAGTGCCCACCCCTGGGACATTGCAGTTTGCTATGGAATGGTACAAGCACTGCTCCCACCAGCCCATAGCAATTAAGTGTGCTCGCTTTTAACAAGCGAGAGCACTTTGCTCTTGCTTGTTCAAAGCGAGCACACTTTGCTTTTCACCCCCAAGGAGCTGCATGGCAGCAGCTCCCTTGGGGTAAAAACCCATGCCTGCTCCCACAGGAGGAGGGAGCCGGGTTCCTCTGCTGTCACCAAACTGCTGGCCATGCCCCGGGTGATGGGATCATCGAGCTGAAAATGGCCTGGGAGGGGGGCCGCTTGGCCCACCTCCCCTTATGAATTAAAAGAGGAAACATAGGCCAAGCCCCTGGATGGGGTCCACGGGGCCAAAATCGGCCTAATGAAGTGGGGGGCATTATATAATATAATTTTTTCTCACGTGGTAGGAGTTGTGACCCTATCGCGACACTCAGCATGGCGTCACAGTGGATTCACGGATCCATCTTAAAAAAATAATTAAATACTATACAATTACAGTTGTGAACTTTTTTATAGAGCTAGTGAGATTGAGCTTCATAATCACATTAAAATTGACAGAGTTAGAAATAATAGTTGAAAAGTGAATAGTGTTGTAGTACATTAAATTTGTGCTTTAGTTTTGTGGATTCACGACGGGTTCGGGAATCTGGGAAATATTTAGAAAGAGTATATATCTTTAAAAATATATATCTTTCAGTGTTGGGTCAGAGGTTGGCTCTAAGAAGAGCCGTTGTGTTCATTATGATGTGTCTGGATGCACAGCTTAAGGTTGTTGAGAAACACTCTGTTCCCTTCATTTGTGAAGTGAACTCCATCACTTCTGTAGATGTTATGCATGGCAAAACGTAGATTGTTGTTATAGATAGAGCCCATGTTATGGTCTCTGAGGTATGCAGAAACAGCTTTATTGACATGCTTCCTTTCCTTGTCAATCTGTGGACAGAATTGATTTGACCACTTCCATTTCTGTCTTTGGCATATATTAGAGCATACAAACACAGTGTGAAGGAAAAGCAACATCAGTTGTGCAAAGGTATCCTTCATTAGAATGTCCAACCCTACCCCAGTCAATGTGCCTAGGTCATTGCCACCACAGTGCACAATCATGAGGTCAGGGGGTTGGAGATGCAAAAAGGTTTTAACTAAAGGCAACAATTGGTGCTACTTTAATCTTTTCTGTGCAAATCATTTAATATCCACATATTGCAAACCTAGGTCTATGTTAATACCTCTGTGTTCAGCATACCTTTTGACCCAGAAAACATAGCTGTGTTCTAAAATCCATACTGTTAGCATTCTGAAGGGATGTGTGGAAGGCATCAAAAAATGTCTGTAGCTGAGTAAGTCAGTCGGTACAATGAGAGGTATCTAAAATGGTGGAGAAGATGCTGTTTTTGAAAAAGCAGAAAACTGATTGGCTGTTCATAAAAATTGTGTACTCAAAAATAGGATGCATGTTACTTTGCAGAAGAAGCATCTTTCTGATTGGTTATAGAAAATACTTTGAACGGTACAGTAGACAGGATACGCTAATATTTGCAAGACTCAACCACACCTGCTATTTGCATGTAAACTAGTGTGCAGAATTTGAAAATATGGTGAACTTGTGACCTGCTGGTACAGTTGAATGTTGCAGAAACTGTTACTATGGAAACTAGGATTAAGCAGAATGGGGGAAGTTTTGAAAGTTAACTGTGGTTTTAAAATATGAAATGGTAAGATATATATATGTGATATGCTTCTAAAGTAAGTTTTCCCAAATCAGTACTATGTTTAGAAGTGGTATGTTCTTAAAAAATAATACTACTATTGTTGGAAATAGGTTTTTGAAGTCCCATAAGGGTTCGCAACTCCCTCGTGACGCTACTCTGCTGTACCATGGTGGAATTGCGACTCCAGTAAATTACAGAATGACTTTGGGTACTTTTAGAAGAGAGTAATAAAGGGTTACTATGTGTATCCAATAGAAAAGTGTTTTGCAATTTGAAAAAATGCAGGGAGTATTTTGATGTGTTACTTACATTCATTTCTGTGCAAAAAGTGAGGGAAAGTATGCCATTACTGGTTTTACCTTGTTGAAAGTGGTGCATTACATTGATTGTGTGGGGAAAAAAATTTGGGGGGAGTTTCTGATATTGTCATATTCTGCAAAAGTATTTCAATATGTAAGGTGTGTTATGCATTGTGTAGGAGTGCTTCAGTGTTTGTAATGACATTTTTAACTTTGCACCGCACTATTTATAAAGCTTGCGAAGCATTAGTGAAATTTGATGTTTAAAGTATGTTACCAAATGTAGGAACCTGTATTGCAGTCTGTTTTATTGTCTTGAAACGAAGATTGAAATAGGTTGTGCATACTAATATGTATGCTTCCTGAGTCCGAAATGAAAGTAGTAGAGAAAAGTGAGGGTTAAAACATGTTGGCAGATGGATTATTGTTTATGCTACTTGATATAAGTCTCTGGAAAGGTCCACTTGAAGTAGGTTGTATAAATTAAGGTGTGTGCTTTAAATAGAAAGTGCACTTTGTAAAGTTTAAATATCTGCGTGCTATCATGACTGAGGTTTGTGTGTACTTCTAAATGCATTCTGACATCTGTTTTGCATCTGATGACCCTAAATTAAAAATGATGTGGCTTCTTATACAGGTGCACAAATCGTGTCAGCCCAATTACATTCAGTCGCAGAAGCGGACATCTATTACCTATGTAGGTGTCACAGAACCCTTCAAATACAGTGTTGAAAACCCATCTCCCTGTATAATGAGGAGAAAGGAATATATATATCTTCTAAACAAATTTAGAGAGCATTTGGTCTGAAACAGAGGTATTCTAGTATTTGTAGGCTTCTTTTGATGTATTATGTCACCACAAAAAAGCACAGACACACAGATTGACGCCTTCAGAAACATGGTGAGACTTACAAAGGGCCATTAGAAAAGTTAGTGTTTTATATTTGGCTAGGAGTAACATTGTGAGCAGTCGGTGAATAATAAAACTGCAAGAGAAAAGTAAGGTTTAAAACATGTTGGTAGATGGATTATTGATTATGCTACTTCATATGAGTATGCACTTGAAGTAGGCCTTATAAAATTAGGTGCAGGGCACGAGTCGGGGGACCACGCGGGTGGACGGCGTCCCCCCACTTCTTTCACAGGGTGGATGCCGTCCACCCTGCCAAGAAGTTGGGCCCCACTAAAAGATGCTGAATTCGTCCCGGTGTAATTTCCAAACACCGGGACACATTCAGCAGCGCCTGCACGTTGTTGTCTGCTTTCGATCACAACAACGTGCAGGCGGGACGGGGCTCTCTTATTTCTGACTCCTGCTGGGATACTCGGCCATAACAAAGGCCGAGTCTCAGGGGTCATCAAGCCTCCTTGTTGGAGTCTCCTGGCTGGCAGCAGTCAGGAGCCTCACACCTGATGCAAATGCAGCAGAGGAGAAACAAAGGCTCACACCTTGTTAGCACTTCACACATACTTTAAAGAGGCAGCTTTTCACTTTGTTCAGGCTCTGTTTAGGAGATTTGCATGCACTGTTAGAAGTCAGATGTGTTGATCGTTCCCAGTATTTGCACAAAATAAATTGCATTTATATACGCTTATTACCCTTGAGGAGACGTTGTAATGATTTAAATATCACTATTTCTTTTAAAGCAAAATGGCTATAGAAAGCTTAACGCTGACAAAAGGTAACATTGTTTTATATGTAGCGTACAAAAGTGTGAATCTTCTGCCTAAATCAGGAGGGTTTGCAAGTATACTCGAAATGTGCTCAAATGTACTCATGATACACCTGCTAAGCATATATGTGAGGGCTTAAGATCTGATATCACTTCTTGTGATGCCAGTTCCTGTGATGTCACGTGCTGTGATGTCACGCGCCGTGATGTCACGCGCCATGATGTCACGTGCCGTGATGCCATGCACTGCGATGCCACTTGCATACAGATTAACTAGGTTAGTCCCCCCACTTCTTTTTTTAGGACTTGTGCCCTGATTAGGTGTGTGCTTTAAATGGAAAGTGCCTCTGTCAAGTTTGAATATCTGTGTGCTCTCATGACTGAGGTATGTGTGTACTTCTACATGCATTCTTACACGTGTTGTGCATCTGAAGATCCTAACTTAAAAACTATGTAGCTTTTCATACAGTTGCACAAATCTTGTCAGTCCTGCTTCAGCATTCAGTCGCAGAAACATACATCTATTACCTATGTTGGTGTCACAGAACCCATCAAATACAGTGTTCAATACCCACCTGCCCTGTATAATGAAGAGAAAGGAATACATATACCTTCTTCTACACAAATTTAGAGAGCATGTGGTCTGAAACAGAGGTATCCTAGTAATTTGTAGGCTTTCTTTGATGTATCATGTCACCACAAAAAGCCATAGACACACAGATTGATGCCTTGAGAAACATGGTGAGACTTACAAAAGACATTAGAAGAGTTGGTGTTTTATATTTAGTTCCGCGTAACATTGTGAGCAGTCAGTGAATAATGAAGCTGTAAGAGAAAAGTGAGATTAAAAACATGTTGGCGTATGGATTATTGATTGTGCCACTTCATATGAGTCTCTAGAAAGGCACACTTGATGTAGGTTGTATAAATGTAGGAGTGTGCTTTATATGGAAAGTGCACTCTGTCAAGTTTGAATTTCTGCGTGCTCTCATGACTGAGGTATGTGTGTACTTCTATATGTATTCTGACAGGTGTTGTGTATCTGAAGATCCTAACTTAAAAACTATGTAGCTTTTCATACAGGTATACAAATCTTGTCAGTCCTACTTCAGCATTTAGTTGCAGAATCAGACTTGTGATACCTATGTATGTGTCACAGAACCCCTCAAATACACAGTTCAATACCCATGTGCCCTGTATTATGAGGAGAAAGGAATACATACACCTTCTTGTACACAGATTTAGAGAGCATGTGGTCTGAACAGACGTATTCTACTACTTGTAGGCTTCTTTTTATGTATTATGTCACTAGAAAAAGGCACATACACATACATTGATGCCCTCAGAAGCATGGTGAGACATACAATAGTGACATAAGAAGAGTTAGCCTTTCATATTTGCGTACGCCTAACATTCTGAGCTGTCAGTGAATAATGAAGTTGCAAGAGAAAAGTGAGGTTTAAAACATGTTGCAGATGGATTATCGTTTATGCTAGTTTATATAAGTCTCTGGAACGTTACACTTGAAGTAGGCCGTATAAATTTAGTTGTCTGCTTAAAATGGGAAGTGCACTCTGTCAAGTTTAAATGTGTGTGTGCTATCATGAGTGAGGTATGTGTATACTTCTATGTGTAATCTGACACATGTGTGGAACTGATGACCCTACGTTAAAAACTATGTAGCTTCTCATACAGGTGCACAAATCTTGTCAGTCCTATTACAGCATTTAGTCGCAGAAGCAGACATCTATTACCTATGTCGGCCTCACAAAGCTCCTCAAATACAGTGTTCAATACCCACATGCCCTGTGTAATGAGGAGAAAGGAATCTTCTTCTACACAAAATGTGAGAACATGTGATCTTAAACAGAGGTATTCTAATATTTGTAGGCTTATTTGATGTATCATGTCACCACAAAAAGCACAGACACACAGATTGACGCCTTGAGAAACATGGTGAGACTCACAACAGAGACATTAGAAGAGTTGGTTTTTTATATTTGGCTAGGCATAACATGGTGAGCAGTCGGTTTAGAATGATGCTGCAAGAGAAAAGTGAGGTTTAAAACATGTTGCAGATTAATTATGCTACTTCATATGAGTCTCTAGAAAGGTACACTTGAAGTAGGCCGTATAAATTTAGGTGTGTGCTTTAAATGGAAAGTGCACTCTGTCAAGTTTGAATATCAGCGTGCTCTCATGACTGAGGTATGTTTATACTTCCACATGTATTCTGACATGTGTTGTGCATCTGAAGATGCTAACTTAAAGACTATGTAGATTTTTATGAAGATGCACAAATCTTGTCAGTCCTGCTTCAGCATTTAGTTGCAGAAGTTGACATGACATGTGTTACCTATGTATGTGTCACAGAACCCCTCAAATACACAGTTCAATACCCACGTGCCCTGTATTATGTGGATGAAGAAATATATACACCTTCTTGTACACAAATTAATAGAGTATGTGGTCTGAAACAGAGGTATTCTACTATTTGTAGGCTTCTTTTTGTGCATGATGTTACTAGAAAAAGGCACAGACACACACATTGACAACTTCAGAAACATGAGGAGACTTACAATAGTGACATGAGAAGAGTTGGACGTTTCATATTTGCATAGGCCTAACGTTATGAGCTGTCAGAGAATAATGAAGTTGCAAGAGAAAAGTGAGGTTTAAAACATGTTGCAGATGGATTATTGTTTATGCTAGTTTATATAATTATCTGCAAAGGTACACTTGAATTAGGCCTTATTAAATGGAGGTGTCTGCTCGAAATGAAAAGTGCACTGTGTCAGGTTTGAATATCTGCGTGCTCTCCTGACTGAGGTGTGTGTGTACTTCTACGTGTATTCTTACACGTGTTGTGCATCTGATGTCCCTAACTTAAAAGCTTTGTAGCTTATCGTACAGGTGCTCAAATCTTGTCAGTACTACTACAGCATTCAGTTGTAGATGTAGAGATCTTTTACCTATCTAGGTGTCACAGAATCCTTACCTACAGAGTTCAATACCCACCTGACCTGTATAATAAGAAAAAAGCAATACATACACCTACTTCTACACAAATTTAGAGACCATCAGGTGTGAAACAAAGATATTCTAGTATTTGTAGACTTCTTTCGATGTATCATGTCATTCATAAAGACTGGTGAGACATACCACAGTGACATCAGAAGAGTTGGCCTTTCATATTTGTCTACGCCTAACATGGTGAGTTCTCAGTGAATAATCAAGCTGTAAGAGAAAAGTTAGGGTTAAAATATGTTGGCAGATGGATGATTGTTTATGGTAGTTCATATGTGTGTCTAGAAGCGTACATTTGAAAAAGACTGTATAAAGTAATTTAAACAGAAAGTGCACTCTGTCAAGTTTGAATATCTGTGTGCTAAAATGACTAAGGTATGTGTCTACTTCTACATGTATTCTGACATGTGTTGAGCAGCAGATGACTCTTACTGGAAAAAGGTTCTCAGTCTTACTACATCCTTCAGTCACTGAAGTCTAGATCATTTACCTAGGTAGGGATCAGAGAAGCACTGGAATATTGCATGAAAAATCTGAGTTGTATTGTTGAATGACCAACAAGTAATGCATACATCTTCTTGTACACAAATTTAGAAAATAAAAGTGTACAGTAATTTATAAAAGTTTTCTTCCTGAGTCTCAACCATTTACAGCTTCTCTAATGAGCATAGTTAGGTATCATACATATTTATTTGTTACGGGTAGAATGCCACTATAATTCTAAGCACTGCTTGTTGATTATTATGAATATTAATATACAAATATTTTTAAATTATTAATTGATGTAACAAAATATTGAAACTGTTTTTATTTTTTAGATATTTACTTTGTTTTGAAAAAATTGAAGATGGCAAGAAAGCCTGAAAAGAGAAGAGAAAAAACAGGACTACTTAAAGAAAAGTGAAAAGAGGAAATTAGATGATGCGCAGAAGGTTATACAGGAAAAAGTCTTCTGGTAAGAGAATTAAACAGTTTCTTAAATCGCTTTTATGGAGATTGAAAAATGTGGAAAATGTTGAAAAGAAAAGAAAAGTTTTACAACAAATGAGAAACAAAAGAAAAATTGTCATAATGAAAGAAGTTACAATTATCGAAAAAATGCATCTCACAAAAGGCAGTAAGAGTATAAGGATATAAGAAGAAGAATGCCGAAAAGTAGAGTAATTCAAAATGGATAAAAAGATGGTAAAAATCGATAAAAAGATCAGCAGCTTATAAGAAAAAGCAACAGATTGAAAGTGTAGTAGATAGAGCTTCTTAAATAAAACAAAAATTATTTATATTAATATTGAAGAGAATGGGAACATTGGATAAAAGAATGGTGTTTATGAAGAAGAAAAGCAAAAGAAAAAGACTTGTTAATAGAAGTAACTTTTGTAAAACTTGTTCTGGTGAAGGGAAGCACACTTCCAGTACTGAGCCTTTCTTTAATGAACAAAGCTATTTTCAAGAGAACACATTAGTGCATGCAGTTCACAGTAGTGGTCGATGCTATGAGTTGAAAGATTGTTTTCCTATTCTAAAGGAAAAAATGGTTCCTAGAAATGTGAAAGAATTAATAGCTGAAGAAGTTCAAGGGAGGTGTACACAAGCTCCTGTACATAAGTGGGATTGTACCAGTATTGGCAGTATTCAACAGAAATCTATTGACATATCACAAATTTATTTATGAGAATATGGCAAAAAAGTGTTAAACAGAAGATTAAGTTGTAACAAGAACTAGACCATGTAAAATAAGAAAATATACTAAGCTGTAAGGTCATTCTCTGGCTTGTCTTTCAAGAAAGGTATGCCAAAATACTTTTCATCATTTAAGAATGCTAGCTGAACACCAGTCTAAAATGCGGAAGTTAGTAAGGAGACATTACTTTGTAAAAACTCCTGGATTATGTTTAAGTGAAATGAACACATCTTTTTTGCACAGTTCTGTATTAGATGTACAGATAGTTTATATAATATACAGTTTTGTTTTTTCGGTTCAAAAGAGGAGTGTAGAGAAACTGAGAGTTTGATAAGTGTAGGTGTTGAAGAACACAAGAAACATATTAGTATTGGTGAGTTTGCAGAAGAAATTACAAAGTTTAACAAAGTTTCATCTGAAAAACTATATTTGTATTTGTTGTTGACGTACTCACTATAGAAGTCAAACTAGGAATGTTGATTTATATTTAAAAAGAGAAAAAGAATACAATGACAAGTGTCAGCAATTGTGTATTTCTTTGTTTGTATAATGTCAGTTTGACTTGGCTAGTGTTCAAGTTATTTGTAAGTACAGTTACAACAAATTAGAAGAAAACAAAATGCCAGCTAGCGCAGTCCATAACAACTTAGAATTGGTACGTATTCCCCAGGAACTGGCAGATTTAAATGTATATAAGTCTATTCATATTTAAACTGTACACCCATTTCAGGCTATAGTTTGTAGGGAGCCTAACACAGGCAAGCTGCCACCAACAGATTTGCAAAAAGGTCTCAAAGTAAGAGTTGTGTATTTACCTTTAGATTTTATGAAACACATTGAAACTGTTGGTGCAGAGAGAGAGAAAAAGAGCCAGTAGTTATTCTAGTAAATGATGTACCAACAAAGAGTAGAAAAATCTGGCAAGAGTTTGTAGATGTTAATAAACTTTAAAAGGCTACATTATGCCTGGTACAGAATAATATTTATTATAAGAATGTAAATATTGATGAACAAGAAATATGCTTACAAGATGAAACACTAATCTCAAGTGGCCAAATTGAAAATGTGGACAAAACCAGGAGTGAAGAGATTTATGGACATTATACTATACATCCTCTGCATTTGAAATAAATCATAGGAAATAGTATTACATTATTTCAAATGAAAGAAGGAAAGGGAACTCCCATGAGTGTATGGGAAAAAAGTTTAGATGCTTGTTGTTTTCCACAGCTATTCCCCACTGAAGAAGGTGGACAATTTGATGAGCAACCTGTCCGGATTCCAGCTTCAGAATACCGATCAACAAGAATGTATTGTGAAGATCCAAGATTTCGGCAGAGCATTCCATATATACTTCATCTTCTGTTTAAAAGTGATTTGTGTGCAGTAAACTACATATTAAAAACAGGAGTTCATCTTCAACATGTTTCTGCAAAAGAGTTCATGGACAAGTTTCAAGTAAGAGATGAAAATTTAGAATCTCAGCTAATTAATTTGATGGAGTGCCAATGGGGCACCAATGAATATTGGTATTGACATGGTGAACTTAATTGCATGTTAAGGAACCTAGGAACACATACATGGTTTCTAACACTTAGCTGTGCTGAATATGCATGGGATGATTTACATGAATTACTTCGAGAAGCAAATTCAAATGTAAAAAACATTGAACTGAAGACAGCTGGAGAACTATGTTGTTTGGATCTTGTAAATATCTGCAGATATTTTAACCATAGGTTTCAAGATATGATGTCATTTATCTGCA
Organism: Calotriton arnoldi; assembly: GCA_963921515.1. NCBI lineage: Eukaryota > Metazoa > Chordata > Amphibia > Caudata > Salamandridae > Calotriton > Calotriton arnoldi. The sequence continues at coordinate 504,978 of CAWUFW010003047.1, forward strand.
ATAAAAAGGTTCTACCGCTTGAAGAGGTAACTGATTTCTTTTGGCGAAAAGAGTACCAAGCCAGAGGTGCTCCTCATATGCACATGCTATTATGGATAAAGGATGCACCAAAATTTGAAACAGATAGTGATGAACTGTTTTGTCTTTAATCGAATAGTATGTTAAATGTGCCATTCCAAGAGGAGGAGAAAAGAGCTTGAGCCAACAAGTTTTACGCTTTCAAAGTCATAGATGTTGGAAATACTGCAGACGGAAATACAAATGTAAAGGAAAATTTTATACAAAATGTTGTTATGGATTCCCACGTCCTATAATTTCTAAAGGAAGAATAAATAGTTTTTTTTCAGCAGTGAGACATACAATAACTCAAAAATTTTCCAAGAATAAATACAACTTAAGAAGAACAGAAGCTTCAAAGTACATTAATGACTACAATCCAGTTATTTTAAAAATGTGGAATGCAAACATGGATATTCAGTATGTTGCAGATAATTCAATTGCTGTTGCTTGCTATGTTACATCATATATTACAAAATCGAAAAGTCAGAGTTGAAAGAGATGAGGGAAGAAATTTCGGCAGAAAAGAGTCTTAGCAAGAAACTGTACAGCTTCAGTTTCAAAATGTTTTCCCATAGAGAGATTGGATCCTACGAATGTTCGGATCACTTGAGCTCAGCCAGTTTATATTCAAACTCAAGAGGAATCATTTGAAAAAATCTAGGTCTAGCCTCCACACAAAATAGAGTATTGAAATCTTTACAAGAAATCGAATACTTAGCACAGTATGAGCCAGAAAGTACTAATATTGTCAAAATGTAATATGTTGGATATATACTACCCCAATAGGAGTCTACATCTTGAAAACCGATGTCTGTATGAAACACTTCAGCATTATAGGTTTAAAAAGAATGTTAGAGAAAATATAAAAGAAGAAAAAAATGCAGTAATTGGATGTGATGGATGTTGAGGAAAACATGTCAAAGGAATCTTATTAACCACAGAAAACTTAGCTGTGAAACTGCAGATAAGAGAGAAATGTTCTATTTAGCACATTTGCAACTGTTCAAGCCTTGGCATAGTGAAACAGAATTACTTGGTGATTTTGACTGCTAGGAAGATTATTTTAATTCAACTAAAGACAGCATTCATTGTATAATTTTTCCAACTTATTTACAAATGTTAAATGAGGAAATTGAACACGAAGGTACTAGAGAAAACTAGAGAAAGTTCACAAAGCAGACAAAGTTCAGGTTTAATGACTGCAGATCCACTGGGACAACCAATTATTGAAAATGAAGCAGCAAAATAGCCATGTATGGGGTAGAAACTACAATGCAGCAAGCAGAACAGGATATTATTCAGTTTGAAAAGGTTAGAGGAACAACTAAATATTGAACACAAAGAAATGTATCTACAAGTCAAAAACAGGAAGAACACGGTTTCCTACATGAAAAACAAGAATGCCAATTTTCATCATTTCAACCCATTCTATTGTACATTAGTGGTCAAGCTGGAACAGGAAAAAGTTTCTTAATTAAAGTTTTGACCAGTTATCTACACAAAACTACAGATTCACATTTATCTTGTGTCATAACAGCTCCAACTGGATTGGCAGCACACAACATTACTTTTACATTGATTACTTATGCTACATGTTGAACATGATAATAAATTGGAATATCAAAAGCTCTCGGGAGAAGCTTGTTATGAAGTCTCAAGAGTACTGAAGAAATGAATACTTTTAATCATTGATGAGGTGAGCATGGTGTCAAACGTAATGTTTGTGTTTGTACACTTGCTAATGCAACAGTTTTTAAAACAGATTACAATGTTCTGTTTGGAGGAAAATAGGTAATTGTATTTGGAGACCTACTACAACTTACTCCAGTTAAAGGACAACCTGTTTTTAAAACACTTCTCCGTGAGGAAACAAGGAAATCTTTGGGAAGCATTGGAAATGTAAATGTTTGGTTAAACTTTGAATTTAAAGAACTTGTAAAAAATATGCGACAAACAGGTGACGAAGTATATGGAATTATTCTTAAAGACATAAGAATTGGTATGTTGACAGAACATGGTAAACAAGCTTTAGAATGTTGGCTACTAACAAACTTGTTTACATCTGAAAAAACAGCAGCAGAAGTAATGTACAGTATGATCTCGAAAACAGATCTATAGTTTGCCTAATGCCTACACTGCAAGAGTGTTCTACATTTAATGAACAACTTCTCAATCTGGAAAAACAACAAATTCTGGAAATTAAAGCTATTGACAAACTTGAACACCAGGGAGTAACAATTCTTCTTACTGAGAAACTACAGGTTAAATAGGATTTTTGGAAAAGTCTGTATCTAAAACTGCAGGATTAGAAAAGAGTTTACATGTATGTAAAAACTGTCGAGTAATTTTGCGGCATAATTTTAATGTAGAAGAAGGATTAGTAAATGGAGCACTGTGAAAAGTTGTTTGATTTTGTAAATTTTCTAAATAGAGATGGAATAGAATTTTTGATTATAACATTTGTCTAGATTAATGAGGTAAAACAGATTGGGAATTCTGTTGTACGTTTTTTGCTTGTAATATACTTGTATGTTCATAGACAACAGTTTCTCTATCTCTAGCATATGCTGTAACTATTCATAAATCTCAAGGTTTAAGTGTAGACAGGGCTTTTGTAAATATTGGAGGTACGGTTTTCAAAGAGGGAATGTCATACGTTGCATTGTCTCTAGTAAGAACATTGGTTTGTATTTGATATATTTTGATATCAAACATTCAGCTGAAGTTAAAAATAAGAAAACAATTGAAGAGAAAGGTGAAGACGTAAAGAAAAAAAAGTGGAAAGTGATGATAACATTGTAGGATACAACTTGGAAAACAGTTCAGGTATCAACTGTTATGCTAATGTGATTCTGAATGCTGTGTTTCATTTACCACATTTCATCATGAAATCATGGAAAATTTGAAAAAAGATTCTGTTCTGCCCTATATCATTTATTTCAACAGTTGGTAAGTGACAGAAGTGAAATACATACTGCTTCTGGCATGCAACATCTTTTAGATATACGTACTGGTTCATTGACATTTACTCTAAACATAAAACAAGATGCACAAGAATTTATAATGCTCATGCTTGGAGTATTAGAACACGAAGGAATACACATTAATAACTTATTTGGACTAAGTTACAAATGGGACCATAACTGTGAAGAGTGTTCATTTACTTCTACCACTCAATTACAAGCAGAATGATTCCTATACTTAACAATACCAGACTGCAAATCAGTACCTTTTAACAAATTGATTAAAACAGCAAATCAGGATATGACATGTTCAGATTGTAGATCAGAGATGTTGTCTACACTACATATAGAAAGATTCAGAAAATATGTCATTTTAATGTTACAACGTTGTAGAGCAAATAGAAAAAATTGGAAAAATAAGTTACAAATTTTAAAGGAAGTCAAATATCTATTTTAGAAAGAACTTATACAACAGTGGCTATTATTTACCATGATGGATCTACTACAACATCTGGACACTATACTGTTTATTTATAGTGTAACAAAGGATGGACGCATTGCAATGATGCCCACTTGGAATTCAAACCTAGATTGCCTTCGCAATTACCAAATTCTTATATGTTATTTCTCCAGCCAAAGTTTTGAGAACATCATTCGGCCTATTGGGAAAGATGTCAACAGAAAATAGAAAGCAATGAAATCTATTAGGGTTTCTAATTAGTGTTTTGATTATTATTTTGCCTAATAGATATTATTATTTGTAAATTGTGTTTAAAAGTAAACATTTTATATATTTGTTGTCAATATTGTACCAGATGTAAATAAGATTGTACATTTATTCAACTGTATTTGTGATAAATAATGGAGTTAATGCAGATGAAATAAGTGATTACCTAAGTGTAGATAGGAAAACACATAGTTACACATATTGATAATGATGTAGTATGCTGATTTGGTTTTGTTTTGCACAATTAATTTGATTGTCTTCTCCCCGCTGTTCAATGATGATGCTACATTCAAATCACTGTGTATGGTGAAGTTATGTGCAATCTGAGAACAGCAAAAAGCGGAAACTGAAAATGTTATCTAATTATAAATTAATGTTATGTTCTCAAAAATGTAATATCATAATTTCTCTAATATATTATCATTGAATAATAGTTTTTCTTTTTTTTCTTTATAGTATGTACTGTTCAACATTGAAAACAGATTTAATACTGTTTAGGATAATACTACTCTAAAATAGATTTACTGAATGATGTATCTAAATTACTTCAAAAGTAAGAATATATAATGCACTATTCATGATAAAATGGAGAAATGTTTAAAATGTATTTATATGTTATTTGTTTCTAATATAAATATTCTACAACTTTTAGACTATTTGATAAGTATCATCCTATTCCTGAGGAGCAGTATCACACTCACTTTCTGCAAAAGTGCACACACCAATAAAAGTGGTATAATAATAGTTGGCCTTTTATTTTGAGTTACAGTTTCTATTGAAAACTGATTCTGCTTTTAACAAACTAGTATTCTTATGTGACTTTTAAAACATGTTCAAAACTGTATTTACCTCTATTGTAACTTATATTATTTTTCACAAGCGTATACTTGAAGTAATATATATATACTAACAGCTATAATTGAAACTGACAGTGCTTTTTATTATATTTGAAAATGTGACAGTTTTGAAGTCTGACGTATCTTTTCATTTGAACAAGTATTTTAACATATATCATAGAGCTAATAGGCCTAAGTTTTAAATGATAGATTCTACTGTATATGGCACAACCCATGCACTCATCCATTCATCTACACACTACCTGTTCACTTATGAATCACGAAGCAAATAGCTTTGCACTCATCCATTTACTCAGGCAGTAACTATGCTAACCCTGGGCGTGAACTCTGATCCGCTCGTGCAGTTTGCAGAGTTTTCCACACTCCACGTTATGCGGAGGTCGCGGAGTTCCCCAAAACTCCGCTTCGCATTGCGGAGCGGAGTTTTTTTCCTTGCTCGCGTTCGTCAACGTCATGTTGGTGAGCACGAGTGAGGAAAATCCACCTCCCGGCAAGATTTTTCCTTGTTCGCGATCGTCAACATCAAGTTGGCGAGCACCAGCGTGGAAAATCAACCTCACAGCGAGATTTCTCAACGCAGGGGGGGGTCAGATTTCTCATTGCGAGTGGTCACATATGCACACGACCCCTCGCATTGAGAAACTGTCCATGCGCGTTGAGAGAGCTGCAACTCGAGTAAAAATCTACTCGAGCGGCAGAAAGGAAAGCAGCACCCGCTTGCGCTGTGCATGGTGCCATTTGCGATGATTGTACAGTGCGGACAACCATCCAGCACTGCAAATCACTGCGAACGGCATTTTTCTATCGCACTCCGCTGCTTGCAGAGCTCCGCGTAGCGTGGCAGAGTTTTTTTCCACTTCGCGGAGTTCTGCGTAGCGGAACTCTGCAAACTCTGCCCACGGTTAACCATTGCACTCATCCATTCACTCAAGCTCTATCCATGCACTCATGCATTCACCCAAGGACTACCTTTGCACTCATCCCAACAATCATACACTAATCCTTGCACTTATCTATTTGTTCATGCACTACCCATGCACTCATCCATTCATTTACATATTATCCATGCACTCACCTATTCACTCAGGCACTATCCATGCACTCATCCATTCACTCAGTACTTTCCAAGGACTCATCCAGTCACTCAGGGACTACCGTGGGACTCATTTGTTCAATAACACACTACCCATGGTGTCATCCAATCACCAAGGTGGTACTCTTGCACTTGTCTAGTCACCCAGGCGCTACCCATGCACTCATCCAATCACCCAGGTACTATCCATGCAGTCACCTAATCACTCAGGCACTATCCATGCACTCATGCATTCACTCAGGCAGTACCCATGCAATCATTCAATCACCCAGACCCTATCTATGCACTCATCCATTCACTCAGCCGCTACCCAAGTATTCATCCATTCACTTAGCCACTAGCCTTGCACTCATTCACTCACCCAGTCACTGTTCATGCACTCATCCTCTCACTCAGTCCATACTCTTGCACTCATCTATTCACCCAGGTACTGCTTATGCACTCATCCATTCACTTAGACATTACCCCTGCACTTATCTATTCACTCATATATTACCCATGCAGTCATCCATTCACTTACTTACTACCCATGTACTCACCCAATTACCCTGACACTATCCGTGCACTTATGCATTCACTCACGTACTACCTATTCACTCATCCAGTCACCTGGCTACTACCCTTGGACTCATCCATTCAATGAGACTCTACCCATGCACTCATCCCATCACCCAGGTGCCACTCTTGTACTTATGCAGTATCCGAGGCACTACCCATGCACTCATCCAATCACCCAGGTACTATCCATGCAGTCACCCAATCAGCCAGACACTATCCATGCTCCATGCATTCACTCATGTACTACTTATGCACTCATCCAATCACAAAGGAACTATAGGAACTATCTATGAACTCATCCATTCACTCAGGCACTACCTATGCACTGATCTAATCACCTAGGTGCTACCCTTGCACTCATTCTTTCAATGAGGTGCTACCCATTCTCTCATCCATTCACTTTAAGAAAACATTATTTAATCTTTTTTAATAGTAATTTCAGGAGTTGTGATACGTCCACGTAGATCTCATGTACTTCTGGATTTGTGTAGGGGATGCGAATCTAAAGATTATTTTACAATAATATTATATATAGATATAGATTCATTTACTTTATTTTAAATGAAGAGGTACAGTTATTTGTAAATCAAATATTATACCATACAACTAAATATCATTCAAATGTAAAATTAAAAGAAGTTGCAGAATCGCATTGGGTACATGGTGCCACCGCGCAGGGGTCGTGCTTCCCATGTGACAAAAAAAAAGAGATTTGATTGGTTAAACATCCTGTCATCATTAACATATGTAGATCCCACCCTCTTTCTTACACTTCAGGGTGTGGTTGGCAACAGACACATTCCTTCTAGAAGAAGCTATTTTGGAGGGTTTTAATGTTTTTTTTGCTTTTTCATAGGAAATTTTAAATGGCGTCTTCTGCTGACTTTGAAGAACAGGAGGGGCAGAATCTAATGGAGGAAGAAGAGGAGCCACCCAGGAAAAGGATGGAGAGTGTGGTTATGGAGTTTTTTTCTCCATTCCAGAGGGGCAGAAAAAAGTAAACGCCCAAAAAGTAACTTGCAACATTTGCAAGAAGGTGCTTTCACGCGGGTCTGAAAAAAAAAGTTTGTGCAGAGCACCTGAAGACAATGCATGGAAACTGGCTTGCTTGAGCAGAACTCACCAGGCTAAAGGAGCAGGAAGGCGTCCAGGATGCGCAGGAACGTCTCGTCAGGGCGACAAGCTGCAGACCATTCCACTACATAGCCTGATTTTGCAAAGGCAGGACTTTTGTTTCGCCCAAAGTATGTGACAGTTTTGAGTGTGGGGGAACAGGTTGTCCAAACTATGTTAGACACCATCAACAACCATCGTTGTTGATTTTTTCCCCCCAGTTAAGCACACTTTTTTGTGCTTGTTTTTTGTTAAAATTTTCCTATGAAAAACAAAAAAAACTACAAAACTACAAAATAGTTCTTACGGAACCACTTATTCTGGTTTAAAAAAGAAAAAGTATATGTTGTGTATGTAATTGAATGAATTTGTGGATGTATGGGTAACAAATTTGAGCAATAGTGCTTGTATGTATGAGTGAATAAATATGTGACTGATTGTATATATAGTGCCTGTGTGATTGGGTGATCAAATACATACTGCATAAGTGATTCAACGAGTGCATGAAAAGTGGCTCAGTGAATGAATGACTACATGTGTAGTGCCTGAGTGAATGTGTGAGTGCATCGAAAGTGCTTGGGTGATTAGGTGACTGCATAGATAGTACCTTGGTGATTGGATGAGTGCATGGGTAGTGCCTGGGTAAATGGACAAGTGCAACAGTAGCACCTGGATGATTGGATGGCAGCAGGGGTAGTGTTTTATTGAATGAATGAGTCCAAGGGTAGTGCCTGAGTGATTGGATGAGTTCATAGGTAGTGCTGAGTGAATACATGAGTGCATGGATAGTGCATAAGTGATTAGGTGAGTGCATGGATAGTATGTAAGTGAATGAAGGAGTGTATGTGTAGTGCATGAGTGAAAAGATGAGTGCAAGGTTAGTGTCTGAGTGAATGGATGAGTACATGGCTAGTGCCAACATGAATGGATGAGTACATGGCTAGCAGCTGAGTGACTGGATGACAGTATGAGTAGCACCTCATTTAAAGAATGAGTGCATGGGTAGCACCTAGGTAATTAGATCAGTGCATGGGTAGTGCCTGAGTAAATGGATGAGTGCATAGATAGTTACTTGGTGATTGGATGTGTGCATGGGTAGTGCCTGAGTAAATTCATGAGTGTATGGCTAGAGTCTGGCTGACTGGGTGACTCTTATGGATAGTACCTGGGTGATTGGATGAGTGCATGGGTAGTGTTTGGGTGACTGCATAAGTGCAAGAGTAGCACCTGGGTGATTGGATGACTGCATGGGTAGTGTGTCATTGAATGGATGAGTCCAAGGGTAGCGACCGGGTGACTGGATGAGTGCATGGGTAGTATGTGAGTGAATGGATAAGTGCTTGGATAGTGCCTGGATAATTGGGTGAGTGCATGGGTAGTATGTAAGTGAATGGATGAGTGCATGGATAATGTTTGAGCGAATAAATGAGTGCAAGGTTAATGTCTGATTGAATGGATGCATGCATAATCAGTACCTGGGTGAATCGATGAGTGAAAGGTTATTGACTGAGTGATTGGATGAGTGCATGGTCACTGCCTGAGTGAATGAATGAGCACAAAGTTAGTGGCTGTGTGAATGGATGAGTACTTGGGTAGACACATTCCTAAGCCTATTATTGTCTATATATATATGTATTAATATCACACTTACATCTTGGAAACAAACAAGGAGATACAACATATTTTAAACCAAAATATTGAAGTAATATTAATTTCTAAATTGTACTCTATCATAAATATCACTTTTAGAAATCACGCTGGAGCCGCGATTCCTATGCGGGCCCAGAAGTAAGGCCCGATAGTGCGCGCAATGGTTTCACGAACACACAAAATACATAAATTACATTTTCAAATTGCCTTTAGCATAACTACATATTCATTTTATTACTCTAGTTGTAAACTACTACCCTTAAAATACACATAAAGTATTAATTTCACTTGCAAATATACAAATGGGTTTGTGCACAAAATGCGGAGGACTGCATCCGGTACGTGACTCCATTTTTATATTTAAAAAAAAAAAAGCTCTTTGGTACATTTATATATATATATATACTTATATATATATATATATTCGTCCAAACACTCTGCATAACACAGTGTGGTGCACACTCGAGTGGGATAAATGAAGGTTACTTTATTGTAATCCCGTAGCTGAACAAATGCGTTTCGGCCATGACGGCCTTCACAATGTCAGTACGACAATGGATTCATAAAGTTTAAGTACACTTCAATTGGTTAACTTTTGGCCAAAATAGAAAACGGACTTACATTAAAAGCATTTTGTTTCATGGTAACAGTGGCGGCCATCTTACAATGGATAAAAGAGAGAGCCTATATGATATAATTCATAGGTATTCATCTTCTAAAACCATACGTTTTGTATCATGACTGTATAACATTCGATCACTATCAATAAATAACCATAAACATCGATAAATACAATTGGTTATCTATACACATCAATAAATATCCAATAATTAATAAATATTGATGAACATTGCTAAAATTCAATTAGAATCTAAAATATTTACAATATCATATAATAGATATAAAAGATTTTTTTCTCTCAATCCAAATAAAGCCCTGAATGGGCAAAGATAATCTGTCCCATGATAAGATCTCGACAGGATCGACAAGCCAATAGACGGCCGCACTAATGCCCTTGATGGGCTAAATAGAGTCCGCTTTGTATACCTGTTAAACATAATCTTTGCTTCTAACATTTTCATATTGGTCCCTTTCCAACGTATCGGCCATCAATTTAAAAAAAAACATTTAAAAATAAGAGAATGAGGACTTATATAAAGCCGCTAAAAAGAAGAAAATTCTAAACAAAATATTTTTAGGATTTTCAAATTATTTTGTTAGGAAGTTTTTCATTAATATTATGTCACAACATTTTTACCATTTTTTTGTGTTGGTATATATTTTTTTATATATAACATTTTCTTCTTCTAGGTCAATTTGTGAGGGGAAGTGTAAGCAGAGGTGAGGAGAAGGACAAGAGAGGGGGAGGGGAGGGACACAATTCATTGAAGGGAGGAAGGAGAAATTACTATAGAGCCTATTGCATGTGAGATATGTGCTCAAATCATGGGGCTATTCCTTTATATCAGAAATATGCCTCCTATTGATGCATGTGTCTAATTCACACTATTGCTACTTCACTATTGTCTACTAATCAGGTGACATTAGTGGCAGGCTCATATAGTATTCAGTAAAATAGAATCGCCATGTACATTGTAATAGTCTACCCTACATGTATCCACAGTTCCTCTTCACAGTTAAGACCATGGGGGGTAAGCGTGCGCAAATCCACTATATGCTTGGACTCCAATTGTCTCAACATTCTTACCCTGTCCCCTCCTCTTTTTGGCAGAGGAACATGATCTATACAGAAAAATTTCAAATGTTGGCTGTTGCTATTGTGATGTTCTGCGAAATGTCTTGCAACAGGATAGCTATCTTTTTTGGTGATCGCACGCATGTGCTCCAAAATCCTCTTTTTCGTCTGGTGTATCGTGCTTCCCACGTAGCGTAGGTTGCACGGACACACCAGACAATATACAGTGAATTCAGTGTTGCAATTAAGGAGTCTTCCTATATACCTGGTCTGGTCTCTGGTCTTATATATCAAAAAGGCAGGCGCTCCTTCCGGGTACCAGGAAACCCGTGGGAGGTGGCGCACACACCGGCGGAGCCACCGGTAATAGTCCATGAAAGTGAATTTGTAATCAGCGAGCTCTCAGGAACCAAACCACAAGTGGTGCGATCCAAAAGGGATTTATTTCATCATAAATCCGAACTTCGTGACGCGTTTCAACCGTCAAGCGGTCTTGCTCACACAAAAGAAATAGTGCATACAGAGCGTCATAAGTATACATTCAACATAAATGTAGGACTAGTGCCTTGTAAACAAAACAACTCAAAATGAAAATGAAAGAAGGACTGTACTTCACATAATGTGGGTGCCATCTTAAAAGGTACAAGAAAAGGAACAAGCCGTGTCATATGGACTATTCTCTACAGGAAAAACGAATGAAAAACACTCTGTTTGCACAATTGTGTCCTGCATTAGTGCATCTAAATATCAAGACATTCCTGGCAATTGTAAAAATACAGTAACATCTGAAGAAAGTTATTTCAAATGGCATGAAAGTAATGAATGCAAAATGCACAATATACCCTTGCCAATATAAGCACGGCATGACTACGTTAACAAACTTGCATTCCCCAAATAGGTGAAAAGGCATGAAAGAGTTGTTGGCATGAAAGTAATATAGTGTATAATACACATTGTAACCTTGCCAATGTAACATTGCATATCCTCGTCAACTCACTTGCATTCTCAGTGGGTATGAAGGCATTGAAAACTGTAGACGCTCAAATGAATAATACAGTGCTATAAACGGACATTTAAAGTGAAAAATTGTGAATTTGAAATCCTTAACTGTGATACAGTGGACATCAGATGAACAAATCCATTGAAGAAATGGGTAGGGAACCCGGAGGTCCCAAATTGGATCCAAGGGCCCCTTCCTTTCCTCCTGCAAGAAGAAAATATACAGTATTTCAGAGACACCAATACTTGACAGAGGGCAGAAAATGTACACAGTTAAAAATATATATATACATATATATATATAAAAACCACAAGGATGAACTGTAAACTTCAGCCATAAATGAGTGCACTCACTGGTGTGATATTTCAGCAGATCTTTACTGCGCAAGCTTCCAAACACCGACAGACGCGTTTTGGCACGTCGCCTTTTTCAATGTCAGTTACATCACTGTCAGGGTTGCCATTTTAAACAAAAAAGTTAACACTTTACGTTACATAATTTCATCGACAGTGAAGATGGTCGTTAAATGCCCCAAGTTCATTACATCACAGTGGCAGCCATCTTTAAACATGTGAAAAAGCACTAAACTCAATGTACAGTCATTAGTGCTATAAAACCAGCGGTTTATCATACATTCAATGAGTGAAAGATTTCAGCATAATTTCACTTTGCTCAAAAATAAGAATACAAAACAGTACATTAATAACTCATTATTTCATTGAATAACCAAATTTTCTTACGTCATGTATGTATTCATTCCATCTCTCCATCAAGATGAGGCAACTTGTACCAACAACGGTTATTCAAAATAGAGCCCTTAATGGGCAGGGAGAGGAATTCGGCTGCAGCGTAATCAAATTCATCAGAATTCATAAAAAGGTGGGTCATACGATGCTTATTGCTATTAGCCTGGATCCAGTTACAGAATATATATCAACAAATGTGTTTCTCGGCCATTTTCTGCACCGAAGTTACAAATACCAGGAAAAATAGAAAGATAAATAACCCCAGCTAGAGGGCTAAATCCCCATATCTGTCTAAGCAAGCACCGTAATAACTGTGTGTACATATCCACATATCTGTCTAAGCAAGCACCTGTGTGTCTGTACGAACCCATATCTGTGGTCCCAAATCCTATTCCAAATGTACCCCCATTTCCTCATCATTATTCAGGCCTCCTGGTGCCTTCGTCTGAAGGTCAATTAAATATTTGGATTCCAAGACACGTAGTTTCCTAATCCTGTCACCCCTTCTTTCATTTCTAGGTATCTGATCTAGACAGAAAAATTTTAACAAATCACGATTGCTGTTATGCAGCAGATTGAAATGTCGGCCACCGGGTAGGTGGAATCATTCTTCGTGATGGCCCGCATATGCTCCAAGATGCTTTCTTCGTCGGGTGAATGGTGCTCCCTATGTCCCTCTTAGGGCATGGGCACTCAAGACAGTATAGCATAAAATCGGAGTTACAATTCTTAATAATAAATTGATACTCCCAAATTTACGAGAGCCATCTCCCATGATGTTATAATTGGTCACTTTACTGCTGAATTTACAAGCCTTGCATTTCATGCAAGGAAAGAACCCCCAAATCTTTTCTATCCTGGTGGGGGTAGTAGTTCGATAGTGGCTCTGTACCAGATGGTCACTAAGTGAAGGAAACCGTCTATACGTGATCTGAGGTTGTGCCGTAATTGCACCCTTCAGAATGTAATATTTCTGTAAAATGTGCCAGTTTTTCTTGAAGATCTGCATCACTTGATGTGATTTTTCATTATAGTGCGTGATCATTCTAACTGTGCTGTCTTCTTTGGAATTCAGTGGGACAGTGCATGTTTTGGGCGATTGTTGGACTTCTGGCCCCCTTTTGGCGAAAGTTCTCTAAACTTTTTGCCTTCCCCTAGACCTTTTTCTTCTGACATAGTGTTGCCAACTTAGATGCTTTGGGCACTTTGCCACTGCTGATCAGTGTCAAACTGCAAGTGCTCCCTGTATAAAGTGTTATGGCAATTGGTTGTCCATAATCGGTATGTTTGCCTTACCAGTAAAGTCCCTAGTAAAGTGCACTATGTGTGCCAGGGCTGGTAATGCAAATGCTGCTGGTGGGCCTGCAGCACTAATTGTGCCACCCACACAAGTAGCCTGTAAGAGAGAACTCAGGCCTGCCGCTGCAGTGCCTGCGCGCAGTCTGCTAACTGCCATGTTGTCCTGACAAGAGCACCCTCTTGCCAGGCCTTACCCTTCCCTTTCCATGCACATCAGACACCCTATAGTAGGCCCAAGGTACCTCCCTGGGCAGGGTGCAGTGTTCAGGAAAGGTAGGACATGTACTGAGGTGTGTACCATGTCCCAACAGTGAAATACTCTCCATTTAGTTTTTCACTGTTGCAAGGCCATCTTGCCCATAGGACAGAATGGGGAACTGTGTAATATGTTTCCAGCTCTATCTTCCCATAGGCTTAAGATGGAGAGGTGATGTTTAGTGTGCCTGAACTCACAATTCTAATAACACATCTTTTTGAGAAGGTGGTTTTTGAATTGTGTCTTTAGAAACCACGCTTTAGGAAGTGGCTGGTTTTTTGTTCTACCAATCCTGTGTGTCTCTGCCTGGTTGTGGATTGACTGTCTGGATTTGAATGTGATAGGATCTGGGAAATGTCTTGACCCAGGGGAGGAGTAGGTGAGCCAGCAACAGGCTGACCTGCATCTGGAGTGTAGGGGGAGGAGTAGCCCCTGGAGGTAGAAGAGGCCTGGGCTGCTGCCATAAAGAATGGCTCCTCCTCCTGCTGAGTGATTGAGGAACCAGACCCCCACTCAAAGCGAAGAAGGTGCCACTGACAGGAAGACACCCAGAACTGGTTTGGACAGGAGTCAGTGCCCCTGAACACAAAGACTTCAAAGACATTTAGGGTTATAACTATGAGAGATGAAGCCCTGGAACGTTGGACTGATCAAGACTGAAAAGGATTGAAACTACTTCGTGGTCAAGAGGAACCTCTGCCAAGGAAGAACAGCTGAAGAGACTGAAGAGAAGGACTGACCCTTGCTGTGTGTTCTGGGGCTGGCCTGAAGTTTGCTGATTTAACTAGGGAGAGGCTAAGGGACTTTTGCTGTGTGCTGTGTCCCCTGCTTGAAAGGACTTTGCTGTGTGCTGTGTCCCGAAGTAACTTGTCTCCAAGGGCCCGAGGAGAGCTGGCTCCCTGTTGTGGAAACTCAGGAACATCAAAGTTTCCAAGTGTGTCTCAGCAATGCTGTGTGCGTGTGCTTTTTGCAGCCTGAGACCTTCTTAAGCATTGCACTGGGACTGTGTGGCCCGAAACCCAACCGAGTTTCAGCGACGCTTTGTGCGTGTGCAGCCTGAGACTGCTGTGGAACTGGTTGGAAAGTGCCCTGTGACTGCATTGCCCCCGCAACGTGAATCATCGTCCACACTGCTGTGTAGCTGTTTGTGGCCCGAGCCATCATCGTAACTGAGGCTGCGGATCAAGATCGCCGCCGCCGGCTCAAGCCGCAACGTGCTGAAGGATTTCGATGCTAGGCGAAGTCGTGAGGTAATCGCTATCGCGGCTCGCAAGAAGAATCTGCCCAAGATCATCAGCAACGGAGAAGGAAGCGCCGCAACCTGTCCGGCTACAGCGCCGCCTTGCATCGGAGCGCGCCGCCGGCCGGGAGCGCCCAGCAGGACGTCCGACGAGCGGGAGAGAGAGAGACCGAGGCAGCGCATCCCCAGGTAAGGCTTGGACTCGGCTGGGAGCCGTAAGCGTGGTGTGTGGCCTGGGAGGCGCAGGAGGAGTACCTCGCAGTGCTCCTGCCTCTCCCCGCTGCATTGCGTTAGACGCGCTGAGTCCTCAAGCTGCCCGGACCTGCCCGACAGCACCGGGCCGCCTCGGAAGTTCAGGACTGTTGTCTGTGGTTGGGGCCTAGTGGTGCCCGCGCTAATTCGCGTCAATTAGCCTGGTATTATTCCTGCATTGCGAACTACCTGATTCTAGCATTAGGGATTGCATTATTCTGCATTACTGAACTGCCTTATTAAGTGCATTAGGATTGTATTATTCCTGCATTACGTAACTGCCTTTCTTACGTGCATTAGGGATTGTATTATTCCTGAATTACAAACTGTCCTATTACTTGCATTAATGAGTGCGTATACTTGCATTACGAACTGCCTGATTACTTGCATTGAGGATTGCATTATTCTTGCATTACGTAACTGCCTGATTACGTGCATTGAGGATTGCATTATTCTTGCATTGCGTAACTGCCTGATTACCTGCATTGAGGATTGCATTATTCTTGCATTACTTAACTGCATTAGTCTGATAATACGTAACTGCAGTACCGAACTGTATAGCATTGCATTAGACTGCATTTGAACATCGTGGAACTGCTCATTAATCACCGCAAGAACCTACAAGTGTTTGTTGGCCTAATAACCGGCAAAGTGAAATATTAAGTTAAGAATACGCATATGTTTTTTCTGCTTGATAAAGATACCGCTATTTTCATACATCAGTGTGGTGTCCATTTGTGGTGTTATCACTGTGTCACTGGGAGTGTGGTTGCAAATACTTTAAACATTGCATTGAAGATAAGCCTGGCTGCTCGTGCCAAGCTACCAGGGGGTGAGCAGGGAGTAATAACGAGGGTGTCCCTCCTTTCCCTGACTAGAAGCAAGGATCCCTATTTGGACTAAGGTAATTGCCTCAGCCAACTAGAGACCCCCAGTTCTAACAGCGATTAATAGATTGGATCTGGGTACTTTGTCTGCCCTTCATTGTGCCTCTTTAAGAAGACCATAGGTGTATCCCCTTCTTGCAAAACATTCAATGGCGTTGTTCATAGCATGGCGATATTCAAGGTCACTCGTGCAATTACGTCTTATGCGCAGAAACTCCCCATATGGGATGTTTTTGATTAGGCTACTGGGGTGATGACTACCTGCATGCAGGACAGAGTTTCATGCTGTGGGTTTCCTGTACAGTCTTGTTAGGAGTGTGTTATTCTCCACATAGACTTCTAAATCTAAATAACAGACAGCGGTGTCACTGATGTGTTCTGTGAAAACCAGATTCAGATCATTCTGATTGAGGAAAGATATATATTCCTCGGCTGATGAGCGGCTGCCCCTCCACAAGAGGAAGACATCATCAATATAACATGCCCAAAGGGCCACGTTATCCAGCCAATTCTTAGCTCCTTCTGCCCAGGCCACGTGCTTCTCCCACCAGCCTACAAACAAGTTCGCAAGGCTGGGGGCGAAGCAAGTGCCCATGGCGGTCACTAGTTGTTGTCTATACAGGTGGCTGTAAAATATAAAAATATTATTTTTGAGACAGAATCTAATCATAGTCAACAACATCATATTGTGTTTCTGATATTTTAACGATCTCTTATTTAGAAACCATTGCACTGCTGAAATGCCTTGCTCCTGTTCTATACTAGTATAAAGACTAGTGATGTCCAAAGTGATTAACAGCATATCATCCTCCCACACAATCCCCTCAATTAGTCTCAAAAAGTCTTGTGTGTCCCTAACATAGGAACTAAGGTCCCTCACCCAGGGTGCCAGAAAGGAATCAGTATAGATAGAGGTCTTTTCCAATAGGCTATTTAAGGAGGATACGATAGGCCTCCCCGGAGGCTTTGTTAGATCTTTGTACACCTTGGGGAGGTGATAAAAAGTGGGTAGTACAGGGTGTTCACACAATAAGAAATTATATTCGTCCTGATCAATCATTCCCTCATCCCTCCAATTGCTGAGATAAGCATGATAGGTTTTGATACAGTCTGCGTATTCCATTCTTTGGATTGGGCGATAGCATTGCCTCTCACTTAATTGCCTCATGGCCTCTTCGAAATATTGTTCCTTTTTAAACAGTACGATATTTCCCCCCTTATCTTAGTGTTTAGTCACCAAAGATTCGTCGTTTTTGAGCGATTGAATGGCTTTCCATTGCTTAAAAGGAATATTGTATTCTCTTGGGCCCCTTGTATTGCTTTGCATGGAGTTAATGACTTTTAGGTCCTCAATAACAGCTTCATCGAAGACATCTATGGCATTGTGTGCCATTTGTTGAATTAGCCTCGATTTCCTTTTAAGAGCACTCTTCCCACTCACTTGGGTGATGCCAGCTAGTTCAAGGCGTGCATCCATGGTGTTCGTTTCTACACCTGCTACGCTTTGTGAGGGATCTTCCAGGGCTTGGAGTGTCATTAAGGTTTCGAAATCAGCACCAGTCAAAACATCCATATTGTCCGTTATTGTAGTTGTTTCTGGCGACAATCTTTGGGGATGTAACAAATGGATCTTTTGCAGTTTTAATTTTCTTACGAATTTAAATAGATCGTATACGTGTCTGTGCATACTCAAATTTCGCAGTGGGGCAGAAATTTAGGCCCAATTTTAAAACCTTTATTTCATCAATGTTCAGTGTCCTATCAGACAAGTTGATGATTGTTTTCTCCTCTATATTTTCTGCCATTTGCCTCGTTGTCCTCGCCTGCGTGTCACTCTGACATTGGAGGATTCTCCCCCATCCTTTCTTGCCCCTTCTTGTTTTGCGTTTTGTCGATCTGGGGGGTGGGTCCTCTGTGCTGGTCTTTGTCTGCTCTCCCTGATCAGCTTGTACTCCTGTAAAAATGGAGGTTTGCCAGCCTTTCCAGTATCCTCAGTGGGGCATATTGACTGTTCCCCTTCTGATGTCTCTACCTCAGATTCAGATGTTTCTCTGTTAGAGGTATCCCCACCCCCTTATGTTGATTCAGCTGTTTTCTCAGACCATCAAAATTGCGCACAAATGTCAATACCCGGCCCGCCTCGTAATCCTGGTCATCTCTAAGGAATTTGGACTGTTTCTGGCGTTTATTGATTCCTTCATAATCCTTCAGTCGGTTTTTCATGGCAGTTTTCAGTTCTTCACTTTGTTTGGTGTCCTTATCGCTGGCGATCATTTCTTCCCATCTTTTAATTTCATCCAGGAATTTGGCTCGGTCACTCCACGTGTATTTAATTAGAATCCTGACCATTCCCTTAGCGGACTCCATAGTATGTTCAGACCAGTCCTTTAGTAGCTCCGGGTCAGGATTTTCATAGGACGGAACTGTGTAGATACGCAGGCCTCCCACCATTTCCTTATTTCCTTTTCGTATGTCTTTTTTAGTGTTTTGTACAGGATTTTGAGATTGCTCGTCGGTTTCGTGGTAGCACCTGCTCCTGAAGGGGCACCCTTGCTTCATTTTGCCCCTTGTTTAAAAATATCCGCTGCAGCTTCCTCTCGTTCAGTTACACTGGACATATTTGTAATAGTTCACATGTGACAAAAAGGAGGATCGCGCTTGTAATATAAATCAACCCTCGGTGATGCTGCTGCTGGGGGTATCAATCGGGCGGGGAGGGAAACAAACACTCACCGTAGTTCCGTAACGGCGATAACAAGTCCGACGACCCGAAGCCCTCCGTACTTTCCAATCCATGAGAGTGCTCCCTTTGCCTCTTTCCTGCTGAATTCCTCAAACGCCCACAATTCTTGGATGAGATAGGATTTTCAGCAGCGGGGCAGACGGCAAACAATGTCTCCAAACTTCTGTAATCACTGCCGCCGCACCACGCGCACTGGGTGCAAAATTCCTGCGGTGGTGAGCCGCAATACAAAAAACCACAAGGATGAACTGTAAACTTCAGCCATAAATGAGTGCTCTCACGGGTGTGATATTTCAGCAGATCTTTATTGCGCAAGCCTCCAAACACCGACAGACGCGTTTCGGCATGTCACCTTTTTCAATGTCAGTTACATCACTGTCAGGGTTGCCATTTTAAACAAAAAAGTTAACACTTTACGTTACGTAAATTCATCGAAATTGAAGATGGTCGTTAAATGCCCCAACTTCATTACATCACAGTGGCGGCCATCTTAAAACATGTGAAAAAGCACTAAACTCAATGTACAGTCATTAGTGCTATAAAACCAGCGGTTTATCATACATTCAATGAGTGAAAGATTTCACATAATTTCACTTTGCTCAAAATAAGAATACAAAACAGTACATTAATAACTCATTATTTCATTGGAATAACCAAATTGTCTCTTACGTCATGTATGTATTCATTCCATCTCTCCATCAAGATGAGGCAACTTGTACCAACAACAGTTATCCAAAATAGAGCCCATATATATATATATATATATATATATATATATATATATATATATATATATATATATATCAACAATGCTTTTCTTCTTCGTTGAAGGCGCACTCTAACTGCAGGCACAATTCCATAATTGCCTGTGAACAAGGAGCTTGTAGATCTGAAACGCGACAGGCGCAATAAATTTTACTTTGGATACTAATTGCCGGTTTTGATGGAATTGTGCCTTGAGTTAGAGTGCGCCTTCAAGCGAAGAAGAAAAGCATTGTTGAGATATATATATATATATATATATATAGAGTGAGAGAGAGAGAGATAGAGAGAGAGAGAGATAAATATGTATATATTTTGATATAAATATATAGAAAATATATTTCTATACAAGTATCTATATATATATATATATATATATATATATATATATATATATATTATATATATATATATATATATATATATATATATATATATATATATATATATATATATATATTTAAAAATAGCAAAGGAATCAAGTACGTTATAATTAGGAATTAGCATGTAAAAAACCTTAGAAATTCACTGAAAAAAACATGGGTTTCAAGGACGTTATAGTTAGGAATTAGCATTTAAATAACCTTAGAATTTCACGGAAAAAAACAAAGGTTACAGAAATGTTATAGTTAGGCTGACATTTCACTCACATAAAACCAGAGAAATTCAGCTGTTATAGTTAGCTGAGCTAACTATAACTCACGCCCCCGCAATGCACTGCTGATGACATCACATATTACATCACTCATGACATGGTTAGTGATATCACTGATGACATCACTGATGACATCTCAAATGACATCACTGATGACATCATCCACATAATCTCTGATGCAACTACTAACACCCTAACATAATCTTTCATACACCCACTCCAAAATTTAGACTACCGTTCTCAAAATCATAGACACACCAATACCAGTTAGTACATACCCACTCACTGATCCATAGGTCCACACACACATCTACTCAGTCACCCATACGGCCACTCATACATGCAGTCACTCACCAATACAGCCACTGATATATGCACGCATACTCCCATACAGACACTCACACACTGCCATTCACACAGAGAGTTGCTCACACACCTAGTCAGACACCCAAAGAGTCAACCATACTGCTATTTACTCACCTATACAGTTATACACACATCACCTCATGTATTCATTCAGATAATAGCACATACTCACTTTCTTATACAATCATAGACACAAGCAGACATTCATCCATACAGCCACTCTCACAATCACTCACTCTAATAATACAGTCACTTATATACTCCAACACTCACATATACTGCCTTTCACATAGGCAGTTACTCACTGATATACCACTGAGACATCCATTCACTCACCAACACAGCCATACACTCGCTCACTCACCCATACAGCCCCTCCCAGACTCACTCATGAACACATACAAACCAGTAATTCACCCATTCACACATACATGCAGAAAGTCGCATCCCCATCTACCCAGAGAGACACTCAGGCACCTATACAGGTACTCAGACAACCAATCAATAACCCAAATAGACACTCATGTAGCTATTCACCAACCCATCCAGGCACTTGCACAACAAATGACAGACTGATGCAGACATTCACACAGATTAGTCACTCACCTATACATTCACTGAGACGCGTATATTCACTCACTTATTCAGTCAGTCATGCACCCACTGAATCATCCATACAGACACTCATACACCCATTCATTCTTTAATTCACCTTGACATATATATATATATATATATATATATATATATATATATATATATATATATATATATATATATATATATATATATATATATATATATATATATACATATATATCTACTGGCGGTCGCCAGTAGATAGTTATAGTTAGGACCTATTTTCCATAGGAAATCCGCGACATTCTATTTGAAATAACTCTTGCGTCAGGTTGACGAATCTTCGCGAACTTTTCAAACTTTATGGCCCGCTCCGGTCCGCTCCTACCCTGAAAGTTTCGGGTGATTCGTCAAGCAGGGGCCGAGAAAAAGGGGGTCCCAAAATGTGTTTTCCCCATTCAGTTTCCCATAGGAAACTTTAGCCACGGCTACAGCCCGAACTGCTGAACGGAATTACAGAGAAGAATCTGCACTCTGGTTGTGTGAGTATTTCATTTACAGCCCCGCCACCCACCGACCACGTACGCAACCTAGGGGTCATCCTCGACCCCACCCTCTCCATGACTAAGCAAGTCAATGCCGTTTCCTCATCCTGCTTCAACATCCTCCGAATGCTCCGCAGGATCTTCAAGTGGATCCCCACCGAAACAAGAAAAACAGTCACCCAGGCCCTCGTCACCAGCAGGCTGGACTACGGAAACACCCTCTACGCAGAAACGACGGCTAAGCTCCTGAGACGGCTGCAACGCATCCAGAACGCCTCTGCACGTCTTATCCTCGACATCCCCCGACGCAGCCACATCACACCCCACCTGAGAGACCTGCACTGGCTCCCTGTCAACAAGAGGATAACCTTCAAGCTCCTCACCCACGCACACAAAGCACTCCACAACTCCGGACCAGCCTACCTCAACAGACGACTCAGCTTCTACACCCCCACCCGCCAGCTCCGCTCGACCAGCCTCGCCCTCGCCACAGTCCCCCGCATCCAGAAAACGACCGCCGGCGGCAGATCCTTCTCCCACCTCGCCGCCAAGACCTGGAACACCCTCCCCACCAACCTCCGACAGACCCAAGACCTACTGGCCTTCAGAAGACTCCTCAAGACCTGGCTCTTCGATCAGTAGCAGCACCACCCCCCTCTTCCCCCAGCGCCTTGAGACCCTCGCGGGTATGTAGTGCGCTTTATAAGTGACATGATTGATTGATTGATTGATTGGGCAGTACAGCATTCAATATCAGGACGCGTTTTGGCTTTTCACTAAACCTTCTTCAACTGAAAAGGAGCACCACATTTCATATACGTGCTGCACGTGAGTTAATTAGACCTTCATGGTAATGATACCTTGAGCTCTCTTTCCCACTTTGTAATAACTTGTCCATTCATTGGCTAGTGCCATAAATCACTTTGACGTGTGGGAACTGGCAAAATTACACTCACTGTGCAATAAATGTAAATATCACATTAGGCTCTGCATAATCCATTATATATATATATATATATATATATATATATATATATATATATATATATATTATCTACTGGCGGTCGCCAGTAGATAGTTATAGTTACAACCTATTATCCATAGGAAATCCACGACATTCTATTTGAAATAACTCTCTTGCCGGTTGACGTATCGTCGCAAAATTTTCAAACTTTGTGGGGCGCTCCGGTCCGCTCCTACCCTGAAAGTCTCGGGGGGATTCGTCAAGCGGGGGCCAAGAAAAAGGGGGGTCCCAAAACGTGTTTTCCCCATGCAATTTTCCATAGGAAACTTTAGACACGGCTACAGCTCGGACTGCTGAACGGAATTACACCAAATTTGGCAAAGAGGTAGTTCTTGGTTCAGAAAGAACCCTTTGTTAAATGGTGTAAATCCGTTCAGTAGTTCCTGTGAAAATCAAAATGAAAATCACATATATATCTATGGCCGCGTCGGATTCGCGCACCCTCCCGATCACGAGCTGCATGCTAATTGGCTGTCAACACTCCAAATCAGGAAGTGTTGGCAGCCATTTTGTCCCTCGGTAGAACCGAGGGACAGAAACAAGTGCGCAAAACGCACAAAGGGGGCAGGGTAAAAAAAAAAATCGGCAGGATGCGCTCAGGGTGCGCAGATTCTGCCGAAAAAAATGGTGGCCCAAGTCCCGGGGGCATGCGGGGGGTGGGTTTATTGTTTATATGGGGGCCTCTAAGGCCCCCCAAGCCCCAGGGACCGCCACCCCCGGGGCTTAATAAAAAAAATGGTGCGGGAGGGCTCTCCTGCCCTCCCGCAGCCCCGGGGACCGCCACCCCCGGGGCTTCTTTTTACATTTTAAATAACGTGTGGGGGGGCTCCAGCCCCCACATGCCCCGGGACCACCACCTCCCGGGGCACGTAGAAAATAAATGTGGGGTCTGTTACGACCCCAGAGTCCCGGGGACCACCACCTCCCTGGGGCTGTGCATTAAGGGAGGGCCGCGCGGCCCCCTCCTGGAGCCTGTAATGGCCCTGGGGACCACCACCCCCAGGGTCGGCTCCTGCAGTGTCCCGGGGTGCCTACCCCTGGGACACTGTGGTTTGCTATGACAGGACGGAGCCTCGCGGCTCCCGTCCTGTCATAGCAAACTGCTTGGATATTGGAAGAGAGAGCAGGGAAACCTGCCTCGCTTCCAATATCCAAGCAAATTGCTTTTCACACGGGGAGCTGCATGTTAGCAGCTCCCCATGTGGAAAAGCAATGCCGGCTCCCAAGGGACGCGGGGAGCTGGCGGGACTGTGGGGGGATTGGGGACCCCCCCACAGTCCCCAACGGAGAGGGCCAGCCCTGGGGGATGGGGTCCCCAGGGCAAGTAGTGACCCGGAACGGGGCCACGCGGCCCCCCTCCCCAAAAACAAAAAACAAAATTAGAAAAAAAAAAGGAAAGGCCGGCCCCGGGGGATTTGGTCCCCGGGGCCTTAAATGGCCTGAGGAGGGGGGCCACGCAGCCCCCTCCAAATATTTAAAAATTTTAAAAAAGAGGGCATGCCCCGGGGGATGGGGTCCCCGGGGCCAATATAGGCCCAGGGAAGGGGGGCCACGTAACCCCCTTCCCGTTTTTTTTTTTTTTTTTTAAATGAAAATCCTCATGCCCCGGGGGATGTGGTCCCCGGGGCCAAAAGAGGCTAAGGGAAGGGGGCCACGCAGCCCCCTCCCATACAATTTTTTTTTTTTTTTAAACGGCATCGTGCCGGAGGCCCGCCCTCACCCTGCAGCAGTCTGCAAACGCGCTCCCTGGCGCGTTTGCAGATGGGGAACGATTTCCCTTGAATACTGGGGTCCCTGGGGGCCCCCAGTATCAAAAGTTATATTAGGTGTGAGAAGATGCATGAAATTATCACATGGATGATGTCATCAGTGATGTCATTTGAGATGTCATCAGTGATGTCATCAGTGATGTCACTGACCATGTCATGAGTGATGTAATATGTGACGTCATCAGCAGTGAATTGTGGGGCGCGAGTTATAGTTAGCTGAACTAACTATAACGGGGGAATTTCACGGGTTTTGTACGAGTGCAATGTCCAACTAACTATAACTGTCCCTAAAACCTATGGTTTTTTCAGTGAATTTCAAAGGTTTTTAAATTCTAATTTCTAACTATAACGTGCCTGAAACCTATGGTTTTTTCAGTGAATTTGTAAGGTTTTTTAAATGCTAATTTCTAACTATAACGTGCCTGAAACCTATGTTTTTTTTTCCAGTGAATATATATATATATATTTATATTATCTACTGGCGGTCGCCAGTAGATAGTTATAGTTAGGACCTATTTTCCATAGGAAATCCGCGACATTCTATTTGAAATAACTCTTGCGTCGGTTGACGAATCTTCGCGAAATTTTCAAACTTTATGGCCCGCTCCGGTCCGCTCCTACCCTGAAAGTCTCAGGGTGATTCGTCAAGCTGGGGCCGAGAAAAGGGGGGTCCCAAAACGTGTTTTCCCCATTCATTTTCCCATAGGAAACTTTAGACACGGCTACAGCCCGAACTGCTGAACGGAATTACACCAAATTTGGCAAAGAGGTAGTTCTTGGTTCAGAAAGAACCCTTTTGTTAAATGCTGTAAATCCGTTCAGTAGTTGCGGAGAAATTAAAAAAATAAGAGTCAAATAATCAATTTCCCATAGGAAACTTTATGCAAGGCTACAGCCCGAACTGCTGAACGGAATTACACCAAATTTGGCAAAGAGGTAGTTCTTGGTTCAAAAAGAACCCTTTTGTTAAATGGTGTAAATCCGTTCAGTAGTTGCTGAGAAAATCAAAAGTAAAAACACATATATATCTGGGCGGAGCCTAACCACACATGTCATCGTGAGATCTGATTGGCTGTCAGCACTTCATCCTGGAATTGCTGGCAGCCATCTTGGGACCAATATAAATGATAGTACCCCATTGAAATGCATTGTAGTGAATCGAAGATTTTGAGGGTTACCAAAAGGAGAACTATAAAGGGTGATAACAGACTTTAGTTACATTAGAATTCATTTGTTGATGGTACCATACTAATTTCAGGAATTGTGGTGTGTTCTAAGGTGATTTTACCCTGTGAAAAACCTTCTGCTGGGATATCATGAATCATGTTTGAGAGAAAACTATTTTCACATGCTTGTCCCATACAGTTTTGGAAGGTGCCCCAGAAGCTAAAATGAGAGCATATTTTCTGTAAATTCACATTATCTTTCTCAGTCATGTGAGAATGAAGTCTGACATTCTCAGTAAAACATGTACATCCAACAAGGGCAGAGACTGTCAGTTGATTCCTTTGTGTTCTACTGCAGCTTCCCAGAGTGTTCTAAAGAACAACTAGAGTGGAAACAGCCTTACTTATGACAAAAGTATGGCACACCTGAAGCCATCTTGATTGGAATAAACTGGTAACACTTAAAACATTTAATTTAAAAAGGAACAAAATGATGGGGTTCATCTTGTCATAGAAATTATGGTTAGTGCTCTGGAAAGAAAAATTAGGACATGTTTCAAGTGTGATCTCAAATATCTTCCTGTTATATTTCAACAGGAGCAGCCTGTCAGTTGATGCCTTTGTGTTCTACTGCAGCTTCCCAGAGTTTTCTAAAGAACAACTAGAGCACTAACAGTCTTACTTATGACAAAAGTATGGCACACCTGAAGCCATCTTGATTGGAATAAACTGGTAACACTTAAAACATTTAATTTAAAAAGGAACAAAATGATGGGGTTCATTTTGTCATAGAAATTATGGTTAGTGCTGTAGAAAGAAAAATTAGGACATGTTTCAAGTGTGATCTCAAATATCTTCCTGTTATATTTCAACAGGAGCAGCCTGTCAGTTGATGCCTTTGTGTTCTACTGCAGCTTCCCAGAGTGTTCTAAAGAACAACTAGAGCGCTAACAGTCTTACTTATGACAAAAGTATGGCACACCTGAAGCCATCTTGATTAGAATAAACTGGTAACACTTAAAACATTTAATTTAAAAAGGAACAAAATGAGGGGGTTCATTTTGCCATAGAAATTATGGTTAGTGCTGTAGAAAGAAAAATTAGGACATGTTTTAAGTGAGATCTCAAATATCTTCCTGTTATATTTCAACAGGAGCAGCCTGTCAGTTGATGCCTTTGTGTTCTACTGCAGCTTCCCAGAGTGTTCTAAAGAACAACTAGAGTGCTAACAGCCTTACTTATGACAAAAGTATGGCACACCTGAAGCCATCTTGATTGGAATAAACTGGTAACACTTAAAACATTTAATTTAAAAAGGAACAAAATGAGGGGGTTCATTATTGCCATAGAAATTATGGTTAGTGCTGCAAAAAGAAAATGTAGTGCATGTTTTAAGTGAGATCTCAAATCCTCTTCTATTTCATTAGAAAATTCTGACATGCAGACTGAAACAATCACTTTCAATACCAGCAGTAGACTTCCAGTTAACTCCTTGGTGAGCAGTAGCTTTACTACAGTGATCTAATGAACAACTAGAGTAATAACATTCAGAATTTATGGCAAATGTGTGACACATCTGAATGCCTTCTTGATGGAATCAAAGTAAAAAACTGAAAGCATTTCCTACTGAGGAGTCTGCAGTAAATGAGGAAATTAGGAAACTTCATAACAAAGAAGTCTTCCAAGAAGGCCACCAGTGAAAAAAGAGCCCAAATGTAGCACAAATATTACCCAGATGTAGCCCACATATAGCCCAATGACAAAAGTGTGCAAAACACTTTATTTTTAGTTTTTTTGCAGTTTTATGTAGTGCAGACTGGTCAGGTATTGGAGCGTTGCATCTTAAAAAATGACCCCCCTCCACTACAAAAACACCACTGCACTACCCTAAACCCTAAAACACTACCCCAGCACGACCCCCTACACTAAACAAGCACCACTGCACTATCCTAAACCCTAAAACACTACCCCCAGCATGACCCCCTACACTACACAAACACCACTGCACTACCCTAAACCCTAAAACACTACCCCAACACCACTGCACTAACCTAAATCCTAAAACACTACCCCCAGCACGACCCCCTACACTACCCAAACACCACTGCACTACCCTAAAACATGACCCCCTACACTACACAAACACCACTGCACTACCCTAAACCCTAAAACACTACCCCCAGCACGACCCCCTACACTGCCCAAACACCACTGCACTGCCCTAAACCCTGAAACACATACCCTAGCACGACCCCCTACACTGCCCGAACACCACTGCACTGCCCTAAACCCTGAAACACCACCCCCTTCACGACCCCCTACACTGCCCGAACACCACTGCACTGCCCTAAACCCTGAAACACCACCCCAGCATGACCCCTACACTGCCCGAACACCACTGCACTGCCATAAACCCTGAAACATCACCCCCAGCAAGACCCCCTACACTGCCCGAACACCACTGCCCTAAACCCTGAAACACCACCCCCAGCAAGACCCCCTACACTGCCCGAACACCACTGCACTGCCCTAAACCCTGAAACACCACCCACTGCACGACCCCTACACTGCCCGAACACCACTGCACTGCCCTAAACCCTGAAACACCACCCCCAGCACGACCCCCTACACTGCCCGAACACCACTGCACTGCCCTAAACCCTGAAACACCACCCCCTGCACGATCCCCTACACTGCCCGAACACTACTGCACTGCGCTAAACCCTGAAACACTACCCCCAGCAAGACCCCCTACACTGCCCGAACACCACTGCCCTAAACCCTGAAACACCACCCACAGCAAGACCCCCTACACTGCCCGTACACCACTGCACTGCCCTAAACCCTGAAACACCACCCACAGCATGACCCCCTACACTGCCCGAACACCACTGCACTGCCCTAAACCCTGAAACACCAGCCCCAGCACAACCCCGTACACTGCCCGAACACCACTGCACTGCCCTAAACCCTGAAACACCAGCCCCAGCACGACCGCCTACACTGCCCGAAAACCACTGCACTGCCTTAAACCCTGAAACAAAAGCCCCAGCAAGACCCCCTACACTGCCCAAACACCACTGCACTGCCCTAAACCCTGAAACACCACCCCCAGCAAGACCCCCTACACTGCCCGAACACCACAGCACTAAAGCCTGAAACACCACCCCCAGCAAGACCACCTACACTGGCCGAACACCACTGCACTGCCCTAAACACTGAAACACCACCCCCTGCACGACCCCCTACACTGCCCAAACACCACTGCACTGCCCTAAACCCTGAAACAGCACCACTCAGCACGACACCCTACACTGCCCGAACACCACTGCACTGCCCTAAACCCTGAAACACCACCCCCAGCACGACCCCCTACACTGCCCGAACACCACTGCACTGCCCTAAACCCTGAAACACCACCCCCTGCACGACACCCTACACTGCCCGAACACCACTGCACTGCCCTAAACCCTGAAACAGCACCCCTCAGCACGACACCCTACACTGCCCGAACACCACTGCACTGCCCTAAACCCTGAAACACCACCCCCAGCACGACCCCCTACACTGCCCGAACACCACTGCACTGCCCTAAACCCTGAAACACCACCCCCTGCACGACCTCCTACACTGCCGGAACACCACTGCACTGCCCTAAACCCTGAAACACCACCCCCAGCACGACCCCCTACACTGCCCGAACACCACTGCACTGCCCTAAACCCTGAAACATCAACCCCAGCAAGACCCCCTACACTGCCTGAACACCACTGCCCTAAACTCTGAAACACCACCCCAGCATGACACTGCACTGCCGAACACCACTGCACTGCCCTAAACCCTGAAACACCACTTCCAGCAAAACCCCCTACACTGCCCGAACACCATTGCTCTGCCCTAAACCCTGAAACACCAGCCCCAGCATGACCCCCTACACTGCCCGAACACCACTGCACTGCCCTAAACCCTGAAACACCACCCCCCGCACAACCCCCTACACCGCCCGAACACCACTGCTCTGCCCTAAACCCTGAAACACCAGCCCCAGCAAGACCCCCTACACTGCCTGAACACCACTGCACTGCCCTAGACTCTGAAACACCTGCCCCAGCAAGACCCCCTACACTGCCCGAACACCACTGCACTGCCCTAAACCCTGAAACACCAGCCCCAGCATGACCCCCTACACGGCCCGAACACCACTGCACTGCCCTAAACCCTGAAACACCAGCCCCAGCACGACCACCTACACTGCCCGAAAACCACTGCACTGCCCAAAACCCTGAAACACCAGCCACAGCACAACCCCCTACATTGCCCGAACACCACTGCACTGCCCTAAACCCTGAAACACCAGCCCCAGCACAACCCCCTACACTGCCCGAACACCACTGCACTGCCCTAAACCCTGAAACACCAGCCCCAGCACGACCCCCTACACTGCCCGAACACCACTGCACTGCCCTAAACCCTGAAACACCACCCCCAGCACGACCCCCTACACTGCCCGAACACCACTGCACTGCCCTAAACCCTGAAACACCACCCCCAGCAGCACCCCCTACACTGCCCAAACACCACTGCACTGCCCTAAACCCTGAAACACCACCCCCTGCACGACCCCCTACACTGCCCGAACACCACTGCACTGCCCAAAACCCTGAAACACCACCCCCAGCACGACCCCCTACACTGCCCGAACACCACTGCACTGCCCTAAACCCTGAAACACCACCCCCAGCATGACCCCCTACACTGCCCGAACACCACTGCACTGCCCTAAACCCTGAAACACCACCCCCTGCACGACCCCCTACACTGCCCGAACACCACTGCACTGCCCTAAACCCCGAAACACTACCCCCAGCACGACCCCCTACACTGCCCGAACACCACTGCACTGCCCTAAACCCTGAAACACCACCCCCAGCAAGACCCCCTACACTGCCCGAACACCACTGCACTGCCCTAAACCCTGAAACACCACCCCCAGCATGACCCCCTACACTGCCCGAACACCACTGCACTGCCCTAAACCCTGAAACACCACCCCCAGCACGACCCCCTACACTGCCCGAACACCACTGCACTGCCCTAAACCCTGAAACACCAGCCCCAGCACGACCCCTTACACTGCCCGAACACCACTGCACTGCCCTAAACCCTGAAACACCACCCCCAGCACGACCCCCTACACTGCCCGAACACCACTGCACTGCCCTAAACCCTGAAACACCAGCCCCAGCACGACCCCCTACACTGCCCGAACACCACTGCACTGCCCTAAACCCTGAAACACCAGCCCCAGCACGACCGCCTACACTGCCCGAACACCACTGCACTGCCCTAAACCCTGAAACACCAGCCCCAGCAAGACCCCCTACACTGCCCGAACACCACTGCACTGCCCTAAACCCTGAAACACCACCCCCAGCAAGACCCCCTACACTGCCCGAACACCACTGCACTAAAGCCTGAAACACCACCCCCAGCAAGACCACCTACACTGGCCGAACACCACTGCACTGCCCTAAACCCTGAAACACCACCCCCTGCACGACCCCCTACACTGCCCGAACACCACTGCACTGCCCTAAACCCTGAAACACCACCCCTGCACGACCCCCTACACTGCCCGAACACCACTGCACTGCCCTAAACCCTGAAACACCACCCCTCAGCACAACACCCTACACTGCCCGAACACCACTGCACTGCCCTAAACCCTGAAACACCACCCCCAGCACGACCCCCTACACTGCCCGAACACCACTGCACTGCCCTAAACCCTGAAACACCACCCCCTGCACGACCTCCTACACTGCCGGAACACCACTGCACTGCCCTAAACCCTGAAACACCACCCCCAGCACGACCCCCTACACTGCCCGAACACCACTGCACTGCCCTAAACCCTGAAACATCAACCCCAGCAAGACCCCCTACACTGCCTGAACACCACTGCCCTAAACCCTGAAACACCACCCCTACACTGCACGAACACCACTGCACTGCCCTAAACCCTGAAACACCACCTCCAGCAAAACCCCTACACTGCCTGAACACCATTGCTCTGCCCTAAATCCTGAAACACTAGCCCCAGCATGACCCCCTACACTGCCCAAACACCACTGCACTGCCCTAAACCCTGAAACACCACCCCCAGCACGACCCCCTACACTGCCCGAACACCACTGCACTGCCCTAAACCCTGAAACACCAGCCCCAGCAAGACCCCCTACACTGCCCGAACACCACTGCACTGCCCTAGACTCTGAAACACCAGCCCCAGCAAGACCCCCTACACTGCCCGAACACCACTGCACTGCCCTAAACCCTGAAACACCAGCCCCAGCATGACCCCTACACTGCCCGAACACCACTGCACTGCCCTAAACCCTGAAACACCAGCCCCAGCACGACCACCTACACTGCCCGAACACCACTGCACTGCCCTAAACCCTGAAACACCAGCCACAGCACAACCCCCTACACTGCCCGAACACCACTGCACTGCCCTAAACCCTGAAACACCAGCCCCAGCACGACCCCCTACACTGCCCGAACACCACTGTACTGCCCTAAACCCTGAAACACCAGCCCCAGCACGACCCCCTACACTGCCCGAACACCACTGCACTGCCCTAAACCCTGAAACACCACCCCCTGCAGCACCCCCTACACTGCCCGAACACCACTGCACTGCCCTAAACCCTGAAACACCACCCCCTGCACTGCCCCCTACACTGCCCGAACACCACTGCACTGCCCTAAACCCTGAAACACCACCCCCAGCACGACCCCCTTTACTGCTCGAACACCACTGCACTGCCCCAAACCCTGAAACACCACCCCCAGCACGACCCCCTACACTGCCCGAACACCACTGCCCTAAACCCTGAAATACCACCCCTGCACAACCCCCTACACTGCCCGAACACCACTGCACTGCCCTAAACCCCTGAAACACCACCCCCTACACTGCCCGAACACCACTGCACTGCCCTAAACCCTGAAACACCACCCCCAGCACGACCCCCTACACTGCCCGAACACCACTGCACTGCCCTAAACCCTAAAACACCACCCCCAGCATTACCTCCTACACTGCCCAAAACACCACTGTACTGCCCTAAACCCTAGAACACTACCCCCAGCACGACCCCCTACACTACCCTAACACGACTGCACTGCCCTAAACCCTCAAACCCCCCCCAGCACGACCCCCTACACTGACCCGAACACCACTGCACTGCCCTAAACCCTAAAACACTCCCCCAGCACGACCCCCTACACTACCCGAACACCACTGCACTGCCCTAAACCCTAAAACACTCCCCCAGCACGACCCCCTACACTACCCAAACACCACTGCACTGCCCTAAACCCTAAAACACTACCCCCCGCATGACCCCCTACACTACCCAAACACCAATGCACTACCCTAATCCCTAAAACACTACCCCCGCATGACCCCCTACACTACCCTAAACCCTAAAACACTATCACTGCATGACTCCCTACACTACCCAAAGACCACTGCACTACCCTAAACCCTAAAACACGACCTCCTACACTACACAAACACCACTGCACTACCCTAAACCCTAAAACACTACCCCCTACAGTACACAAACACCACTGCACTACCCTAAACCCTAAAACACTACCCCCAGCAGTACCCCTACACTACCCAAACACCACTGCACTAACCTAAACCCTAAAACACTACCCCCAGCAGTACCCCCTACACTACCCAAACACCACTGCACTACCCTAAATCACTACCCCCAGCACGACCCCCTACACTACCCAAACACCACTGCACTACCCTAAACCCTAAAAGACTACCCCCAGCACGACCCCCTACACTACCCAAACACCACTGCACTACCCTAAACCCTAAAACACTCCCCCAGCACGACTCCCTACACTACCCAAACACCACTGCACTACCCTAAACCCTAAATCTACCCCCAGCATGACCCCCTACACTACACAAACACCACTGCACTACCCTAAACCCTAAAACACTACCCCCAGCACGACCCTCTTCACTACCTAAACACAACTGCACAATTTGTTACAGGCGTTGCAACGCAGGCCTGTGGTGCTTACTGGAAGTACCTAGTGGGCTAGTTGGGCCCCAGGGACCCTCAGGATTCAAGGTGACCTAATCCCCCAACTTAAAACACACCACGGGGCGCGTTTGCACAGTGGTGAAGGGAGGGGGCGGGGCCTCAGGTGACATGTGCGCAAACACGCCCTGTGGTGCGTTTTAAGTTGGGGAATTAATTCCCTTTGAATCCTGAGGGACCCTGGGGGCCAACTAGCCCACCAGGTACCTTCAGTAAGCACAACAGAGTTGCGTTGCAGAGAGGTGAAAAAGGTGCGTGGCCTCGGAACGCCTCTCTGCAACTCAGCTCTGTGGTCCTAACTGTAGGTACCTGGGGGCTGGTTGGGCCCCAGGGACCCTCAGAATTCAAGGGGACTTAATCCCGCAACTTAAAACGCGCCACGGGGTGCGTTTGCACACATGTCACCTCAGGCCCCCCCCTCACCACTGTGCAAACGCGCCCTGTAGCGCGGTTTAAGAGGTAGTTTTAATCCCCCTGCCCTATTATGTACTAGGGACTTGCAGAGGAGGTCATGCTAATCACAGGGGTACCCCAACGCATAGTGTTCCCTAGTGTATGTAGGTGTTTTCACTGTATTCTAAGTGTCTTTTAGCATAGCACTGGCTCTGGTTAGTCAGAGTCAGTTACCACCAGTACCCGTCTGAAAAAGTTGTGGGCACAGGATGATTTTGCAACAAGGCCTCTTTCTGCTCCTCTGTTGGTTCTTTCTGCACATCTTTTGCTTCTTTCTGTGCGTTTTTCTTCTTTCTTCACATGTCCTACCTCTGTAGGCATAGTTAGAAACTAGCATTTTAAAAAACCTTTGAAATTCACTTAAAAAATCTTAGGTTTCAGGCACGTTATAGTTAGAAATTAGCATTTAAAAAACCTTTGAAATTCACTGAAAAAACCATAGGTTTCAGACACGTTATAGTTAGAAATTAGCATTTAAAAAACCTTTGAAATTCACTGAAAAAACCATAGGTTTTAGGGACAGTTATAGTTAGTTGGACATTTCACTCGTACAAAACCATAGAAATTCCCCCGTTATAGTTAGTTCAGCTAACTATAACTCGCGCCCCCGCAATGCACTGCTGATGACGTCACATATTACATTACTCATGACATGGTCAGTGACATCACTGATGACATCACTGATGACATCTCAAATGACATCACTGATGACATCATCCATGTGATAATTTCATGCATCTTCTCACACCCTAATATAACTTTTGATACACCCACTCTAAATTACAGACTGCCATTCTCAAAACCATAGACACTCCAACACCAAAAACTACATACCCACTCACTGATTCTTAGGTCTACACACACATCCACTCACTCACCCGTACAGTCACTCATACTTAGTCACTCAGTACAGGACTATCATATGCACTCATACACCTATATAAACACTCACACACCGCCACTCATCCATAGAGGTACTCACACACCTAGTCAGACATGCAAAAAACTTAATCACACACCCATTTACTCACCTATACAGTTATACACACACCAGCTCACTTACTCATACAAATACTAGCACATTCTTACACTCTTATACAATCACTGATACAAGTACACACTCATCCATACAGCCACTCTCACAATCACACACTCTCACTTATAGCCATTTATATACTCCAACACACATATATACTGCCTTTCACATATGTAGTTACTCACACATGTACCACTGAGATATACATTCAATCACTAACACACCCATACACACACTCACCCACCCATACAGTCCATCACAGATGCACTCTTGAAACCATGCACCCAGTGAATCACCAACTCACACATCTATGCACAGAGTCACACACACCCCACCCACACAAACACTCAGGCACCCATACAGATACTCAGACAATCAATCAATAACCCATGTAGACACTCATGTAGCTATTCAGAAAGCCATGCAGCCACTTACAAACCAACAGACAGACGGATACAGACATTCACACAGTTTAGTCACTAACCCATGCATTCAGTAAGATACATTTAATCACTCACTTGTAGAGTCAGTCACTCACGTACTAAATCATCCATTCAGACACTTATACACCCACTCATTCTTCAATACGCCTTTCCCTATATATATTAAACATATTTAAACTTTACAGAAACACACAGTCACTGGATGATGTCATCAGTGATGTCATTTGAGATGTCATCAGTGATGTCATCAGTGATGTCACTGACCATGTCATGAGTGATGTAATATGTGACGTCATCTGCAGTGCATTGCGGGGCGCGAGTTATAGTTAGCTGAACTAACTATAACGGGGGAATTTCACGGGTTTTGTACGAGTGCAATGTCCAACTAACTATAACTGTCCCTAAAACCTATGGTTTTTTCAGTGAATTTCAAAGGTTTTTTAAATGCTAATTTGTAACTATAACGTCCCTGAAACCTATGGTTTTTTCAGTGAATATATATATATATATATATATATATCCAAGCTACTCCTTCCCATCTCGCTCGTTTCCACTGGCAAAGAAAGAGCACAGACCACGTGGTAAGTTCTGCCGGCTATTTTATTGTTGCTCCCAACAGATCATAGCAGCCATAACGCATTTCGTCCCTCACAGGGGACTTGATCACATATATATATATATATATTACCTACTGGCGGTCGCCAGTAGGTAGTTATAGTTACAACCTAGTTTCCATAGGAAAAGCATTTTTTGATTTGCTAATAACTTTGGCGTCGTTTGACGAATCTTTATGAAATTTTGCAAAAAGTTGCTCTTTTTAGGTTAGCTCCTATCTTGAAAGTTTGGGGGTGATTTGTCAAGCGGGGGCTGAGAAAAAAGGGGGGTCCCAAAACACATTTTCTCCATGTTAATTTCCATAGGAAATCTTTGCGACGAGCTACAGCCCGAACTGCTGAACGGAATTACCTCAAATTTGGCAGAAAGGTAGAGCTTGGTTCAGAAAGCGACCTTTTTTTTAAATGAGGTAAATCCATTCAGTAGTTTTTGAGAAATACAAAAAATAAGAGTCAAAAAATCAATTTCCCATAGGAAACTTTGTGCAAGGCTACAGCCGAAACTACTGAACGGAATTACCCCCAAAAAAGGTAGTGCTTGGCTCAGAAAGCGACCTTTTGTAAAATAGTGTAAATCCGTTCAGTGGTTGCTGAGAAATAAAAAAAATAAAAGTTTCGATATCTGGGCGGAGCCTAAGTCCCGTGCCCGAGCTTCACTGTGATTGGCTGCGAACACTCCAAACCAGGAAGTGTTGGCAGCCATCTTGTGGCTCGGTAGAAGCGAGACACTAGAAAACAGAGAAACAAAGGTATAAAACAAGAGAAGGGGGCAGGGTAGAAACACCGTGACCCCCTAGGCCTGCTCAGGGGGTCCCAGAAGGACCCCAGGGCCAAAAAAAGCATTTTTAATAAAAAAAAAAAAATCGGCGCAATTCGCGCTGGGGTCGTGGGTTCCCGCGTTTTATTTTAATAAGGTCCCCGGGTGGGCTAGGTCCCGTGGGCATTTCTTAAAAAATAATAGCTGGGGGTCGCTGGGGCTGCGGGGGCCCCTCTCCTGGAGCCCTCCATGTGCTTATAACTTTGGCGTCATTTGACGAATCTTTACGAAATTTTCAAAAAAGTTTCTCTTTTTTGCTCAGCTCCTATCTTGAAAGTTTGGGGGTGATTGGTTAAGGGGGGGCTGAGAAAAAAGGGGAGTCCCAAAATGTGTTTTCTCAATGTATTTTCCATAGGAATCTTTAGACAAGGCTACAGGTCAAACTTCTGAATGGAATTACGCCAAATTTGTGAGGGAGAAAGGTTGTGGTCAAGAAAGCGTGCTTTTGTTGAAATGGTGTAAATCCGTTCAGTAGTTTTTGAGAAATATCAAATTTTACAGATATCGATATTTGAGAATTCTGACATCTGATTGGCTGAGGGTTACGAGCACGAGCTCGCGGCTCATTGGCTGTGAACAGTTGAAACTAGGAAGTGTTGGCAGCCATTTTGTGACTTAGTCCATCAGCTCGCATCTCTCCGTGTAGAAGCCATCGGGTGTGTAGTTTTACCTCTGCGAGGCAACACTGGCATCTGTGTCTGTGTAAGATACTCCTTTCACGCTACCTCTCCCCACATCACGAGATCGCGGCTATGCCTTTAGAAGCCAGTCCGTTGGCTCGGAGCTCTGTGAGTCAGTCTGTCAGCACGACCCTCTACACAACCCAAACACCACTGCACTACCTAACTAAACACTAAACCACTACTGCCAGCATGACCCCCTACACTACAGAAACACCACTGCACTACCTTAAACCCTAAAACACTACCCCCAGCACGACCCCTACACTACAGAAACACCACTGCACTACCCTAAACCCTAAAACATTACCCTAGCATGACCCCCTACACTACCCAAACACCACTGCACTATGTAACTAAACACTAAAGCACTACTGCCAGCACGACCCCCTACACTACAGAAACGCCACTGCACTACCTTAAACACTAAAACACTACCCCCAGCACGACCCCCTAAACTACAGAAACACCACTGCACTACCCTAAACCGTAAAACGCTACCCCCAGCATGACCCTCTACACTACCCAAACACCACTGCACTACCCTAAACCCTAAAACACTACTCACAGCAGGACCCCCTACACTACGTAAAGACCACTGCCCTACCCTAAACCCTAAATGTACCCCCAGCACCACCCTCTACACTACACAAACACCACTGCACTACCGTAAACCCTAAAACACTACCCACAGCAGGACCCCCTACGCTACACAAATACCACTGCACTACCCTAAACCATAAAACACTACCAGTCCATTGGCTCACAGCTCTGCGTTTGCAAGCCAACGGCCCATAGCTCTCTCTGTGCGAGCCGAGCCCACTGGCTGTAGCTCTCCCTTTGCAAGGCTGCCCGACGGCCCGCAAGTCTCCCTGTGCTAGCCGGATCGCAGTTGTCAGTCTGTGAACCGATATTGGGAATATAAGGCGGCTCTAAAAAGAGCCTTTGTGTTTATTAGTTGGAGCTACATATAAGTGCGGATGCACAGCTTCAGGTTATTCAGAAAGACTCGATTTCCCTGATCTGTGAAGTGTACTCCATCACTTCTGTAGATATCAGCCATATCATAACGTATGTTGTTGTTGTAGATCAACCCCATTCTATGGTCTCTGAGGTATGCAGACACAGCTTTGTTGACATTCTTCCTAGATTTTTCAACCTAAGGACAAAATTTGTTTGACCATTTCCACTTCTGTCTTTGGCATATATTGGAATATACAAAGACAGTTTGAGGCAAAAGCAACATCAATTGTCTAAAGGTGTCCTTCATTAGCATTTCCAAACCTACCCCAGTCAATGTGCCTAGGTCATTTCCACCACAGTGCACAATCATGAGGTCAGGGAGTTGGAGATGCAAACAGGTTTTAACCAAAGGGAGTAATTGGTGCCACTTCAATCCTCTCTGTCCAAACCATTTAATGTCCACATTTTGTAAACCTAGGTCTAAGTCAATACGTCTCTGTTCTGCATACCTCTTGCACCAGAAAACATAGCTATGTCCTACGATCC
Source organism: Calotriton arnoldi (assembly GCA_963921515.1). Lineage (NCBI taxonomy): Eukaryota > Metazoa > Chordata > Amphibia > Caudata > Salamandridae > Calotriton > Calotriton arnoldi. The sequence continues at coordinate 544,674 of CAWUFW010003047.1, forward strand.
ACACTAGCATTTTGAAGGTGTAGCTGGAAGATATCGATAGATGTCTGTAGCTCATGCAGTCCGTTTGTAGAATAAGAGATATGATTAAAGATGGGGAACTACTTTTTTTCTCATACAAAACGATAACTGATTGGGAGATGAAAAACATTGTTTACTAAAAAGTAGGCTGCATACTAGTTTGTCGAAAAGCATCTTTGTCATTGGTTAATAAAAAGCAGTTTCAACATAGAGTTCATATGATAGGATAAAATTTGCTCAGTTCAACCACACCTGCTACTTGCATTTGGAAGGCACTGTTCGAACTTAAAACAATGGTAAACTTTTAATCTGCACGTGCCCTTAAATGTTCGAGAAAATGTTGCAAAAAAATATCGTTAGGTTTGAAAAAATGATGAACTTTTAACCTGAACGTGTCGTAGAATGTTCTAGAAAGTTTGTTGATAGAATACGTTAAACTTCTCACCTGTATGTGTTCTTAAATTTTTAAAAAACTGTTTATATGGAAAGTTCAAAAATAACCAATAGAGAGAAGTTTTGCAATTTGAAAAAATAAAGGGGCATATTATCAACGGCCAGCGATAATTATCGCTGGCCGTGCTTAGCGATAATAGTCCTATCGCAGGCTATCTCTGGAAATTATCGCCCTGGTAGCGCGTTATTAACAACGCGTTTCTCCAGGGCGATAAAAATTCCAGAGATAGCGAGGTTATCGCCGTTTTGCAGGGAACATCGCTGGTTTTCCAGCGATGTTCCCTGCAAACGGCGAGTATCTTCTGCTGATACGACCCTGTGGTCGTATCAGCATAATCCACCCCCTATGTTAGGGATGGCTAAGTCAGGATTTTAGCAGACGTTAAATTTTGGCAATAACGGCCGTTTTCGCCAAAATCTAACCTCTGCTAAAATCATGTGGGCTGCCTTGTAAATATTGCGATGTGAACATCAGCGATATTTGCAACGTAGTCCATCCGGGGTACGCCTAGTAACGCCCACTTTGCATCTCATTAGAGATGCAAAGATGGGCGTTGGGAAAGAGGCGATAATGCAAGGATTCACGCGATAGCGTGACCTTGCTGATTAGGCGATACAATTATCGCCGCTTTTCGATCCAACGGACGCAAAAGCGGCGATAATTGTTTATCGCCTCGTTGATAATATGCCCCAAAGGAACTATTCTGATTTGTTCTTTACATGTATTTATGTGTGGAGCAACAGGGAAATTGTGCCATTACTGATTCCATTCTTGATGAGAGCGGTGCATTACATGTACTGTGCGACAAAGAAAGAATTGCAAGGAGAAAGGTCTTGGTGCAGAAAGCGCGGTTTTGTGGAAATGGTGTAAATCCGTTCAGTAGTTTTTGAGATATTAAAGGAAAAAAAGATATATATATCTGGACTGTGCCTAACTCCCGAGCACGAGCTTACCTCTGATTGGCTGCTAACAATTCAAACCAGGAAGTGTTAGCAGCCATCTTGTGCCTCGCATCGAGAGAAAATATAAAAGAAAGGTCCCGGGGGCAATTTAATATACCGGAGCTCTGTCTGTGCGAGATACCGCTTTCACGCTGCGTCTCCCTACATCAGCAGGTAACGCACCCTTTTCCACCATCAACAGCATACCTCCAACAACATACTTGGGCCCGCAAGTCTGCCTCTGCGAACCACTTGTCGGCTCACAGCTCTTCGGGTGCAAGTTCTCGGGCCCGCAGTTGTATCTGTGAAGCCAATACTGGAAATATACCGGAGGTGTCTCTCTGCGAGATACGCTCTTCACGCTCCCTCTCCCCACATCAGTGTTCCGCAGCTATCCCTTTGGAAGCCGATGGCCCGCACCTTTCCCTATACTAGTCGGCCCGCAGGTGTTCCTCTACGAGCTGGGCCGCAGCTCTTCCTCTGCGAACTGATGGGCTGCGGTTCTCCCTCTATGAGCCTGCTAGTCGGCTCGCAGTTCTTCATCTACGAGCCAGACCGCCGGCTCTTAAGTCTCTGAGAACAGATGTAATGGAGGCAACGATCATGCAGGTCGGACACCCAACACTGCTCCGACATCCCCCAGTAGGAACTCCTTGTCTGCCATCTCCCCTCACCCCCACACCCCACAAACAAATGTAACAGTCACGTTAGGTTGGACAAATAAGAATCTTAGTCATGTATGGATTTACATATAAAACATTTTATTAAAACAAAACAACAACAAATAAAACTATGTACAGCCATGTCGTGTCATCGCTGGACCATTTGTGAATCACAGCCTGTAAGACAAAAAGAAAGATAAGATGGTGCGTCATGCGTCCAGCAAAGGAGAAAGAGAAATAGAGAAAGAGTGAGGGAGAAAGAGAGAAACAAAGAAAGAGTGAGAGAGAGAGGAAGACAAAGAAATAGAGAAAGAGTGAGAGAGAGAAAAGAGAAATAGTGTGAGAGAGGAAGAGAGAGAGAGAACTAGTGAGAGAGAGGAAGAGAGAGAGAAAGAGTGAGAGAGAGGAAGAGAGAGAGGAAGAGTGAGAGAGAGGAGAGAAAGAGTGAGAGAGAGGAAGACAGACAAAGACAGAGAAAGAGAAAGAGTGAGAGAGAGAAAGAGTAAGTTACAAGGAAAATAGAGAGAGAGAACAGTGTGAGAGAGAGGTAGAGAAAAAGAGAGAAAGAGAGAGAGAAAGAGTGAGAGAGAGGAAAGAGAGAAAGAAAGAATGAGAGAGAGGAACAGACAGAGAAAGAGAGAAAGTGTGAGAGAGAGAAAGGAAGAGATGGAGAGGGAGTGTTGACACTGGAGAAAATCTTCACAGCTTACCTTTGTGCCTCCGGTGTGTCTCCAACCACGTGCTGGGACATAGTGCACCCTTAAGTTTAGTGATCTGAAAGATAGTATAGAATTAGTAATTGCAGAGTACATACAACTGCACACGCCTAATTATCTGTTTCGGCAATGCTCACTCAGGCTGCTGCAGCCCATCCACTCCCACTGCTCGGAGGTGTCTGTGCGCTCTTGTGCGCCCAGGCTGCTGCACACTATCCACTCCCACCGCCCAGAGGTGACTGCCCACTGCTGCGGAAAGAAGTATCTCTGCTCACCTTCCGCCACGGCGTGTGTGTAAGAGGGTGCACCACGTGCTGAAGCAACTTTGTCAGGCGTTGTCAGGATGGCCACGCATCATCGCAGTTTGTACACACGTTCAGTTGTGGTGGTGTGGGGGGGGGTATCGATTCGTGAATCACAGCCTGTTAGATAAAAAGCAAGATAGAATTGTGCGTAATTCGTCCATCAAAGGAGAGAGAAATAGAGAGAGAGAGAGAGAAAGAAAGAGTGAGAGGAAGACAGAGAGAAAAAGAAAGAAGGAGTGAGAGGAAGGCAGAGAGAAAGAGTGAGAGAGACGAAGAGAGAGAGAAACAGTGAGAGACAGAAAGAGAGAGAACGAGTGAGAGAGAGGAAGAGAGAGAGAAAGAGTGAGAGAGAGGAAGAGAGAGAGAGAGAGAGTGAGAGAAAGGAAGAGAGAGAGAGAAAGAGTGAGAGTGAGGAAGAAAGAAAGTGTGAGAGAGAGGAAGACAGAGAAAGAGAGAAAGAGTGAGATACAAGGAAGAGAGAAAGAGAGAAACAGTGTGAGAGAGAGGAAGAGAGAGAGAAACAGTGTGAGAGAGAGGAAGAGAGAGAGAAAGAGTGAGAGAGGAAGAGAGAGAAAGAAAGGATTAGAGAGAGAGGAAGAGACAGAGAAAGAGAGAAAGAGTGTGAGTGACAGAAAGGAAGAGATAGAGAGGGAGAGTGAGTGTTGACACTGTGGAGAAAATCCTCACAGCTCACCTTTCTGTCACCGGTGTGTCTCCAACCACGTGCCGGGATATAGGGCAGCCCTAAAGCTTAGTCATTTGAAACATAAAATTGGAATCAGTAATGGATGAGTACATACAACTGCGTATGCCTAAATCGCTGTCCCGCCTTTGTGTATCCAGGCTAGTGTACCCCATCCACTTCCACTGCCCAGAGGTGTCTACCCGCTGCTTTACACCCAGGCTGCTGCACTCCATCCACTCCCACTGCCACTCCACTTTCTCTGCGGCCTCTGCCCTGGTGCGTGGGCTCGACTGGGACCCAGGAGCGGCCCACGGAGACATCACACACAGCGAGGGACGCTGCTGGGCGGAGTGGCTCAGGTGGGCTGATACTGCTACGCTGAGAGGCAGGACGCTGGGCCGGAGGTGCCGATGCGGGGGCGCCTGCTGAGGGGCCCCGTGAGACTGCAGGCTCTCCATGGACACAGCTCCATAAGAGGTAGTGAGACAGAGCTGCAATATGCCACAAGCGCAAATTAATTCAACTGTCAGAGGCTTTGCTGGAGCAGCGCATTTTATTGTGTCAGATTGATGGGGAGGTTTTAAACAGGAGTCCCCCAGGGCCATAAAGGATGCAGCGTGGAAGTCAGATGTGAGGTGAATCCAGAGCTGCAACTTGCGCCTGACCCTAAAATGGCCACCACTGGGTACATTTAAATGGGGAAGCTACCGCCCTCTCATGACGGAGAAGCCCAAAGGTCCTCTACAAGGTCTCCAGCGCGAAAGCACCACTATGCATAGATGTCGGTCACTCCAAGGGGGTCCCTATTATCAACGAAGGCACCGCGAGTGTGGAGACGACGCATCTGCCCAGGCAGCATCGTTCCATATGGTGCGGTGAGTGGATCGCGCCCGACCCCCACTCTAAGGCGGATTGGCTCAACGGGCAGCAGGGGGTGCGTTTCCCTTGTGGCACAGGTTTTGTGAGCGGCAAGCGAATCCGGACCTGTCGGTGTGTGAGCTCTTTATTTATTTACTTGGGCATATACTCTACAGCTGGTTGGGATCAGGAGCATTATCAGGAACGGTCATCCCACCTCAGGCTAGCAACAGCAGCTAATCAGATCCACGCCTGGCCGTGCCTGACCCCAAGATGGCGGCCAGACACGCTGCCGAGGATCTCCTAATTGAAGGGGATGCTGCATTAAAGTGCCTCTGCGGCATCTAGCTCCGCAGTGCAGCATGAGGGATGTAAAGAAGGAGGGGATCGTGGCCTTCCCCATAGGCCATCAAACACTGATAGCGCTCAGCATTGGGCTACCGCTTCTGGGAGCAAGCCCCCTGAGGACTGATAATCTGTCTCTTTCACCTCCCCACTCCTGGGGCTAGCGGGAGGACGAAGCGGAGGGTGTTTCCCAATTACACCGGGACCGATGCCTTCGATTGAACTATGATGATGCCCCATGGGCGAAAACCGAATCTGTTTGTACTTACCGGTGAACCCGAGTACCATTGGCTGTTACCCGGTGGAGCTGTCCTATGCAGCTATAGAGGAGTCTGGCTATGGTTCACCCCCTCGGCCGTCACCTACCCAGCCGGACATCGGACATTGTTTTTAACGGTGCTTCACGGTCTTGTCTATCTCTCACTTTAACTGCTTGTTTCCCCTGAAGTCCCTCCCCCCTCTGGTCTGCCTGACGCCATCTGCATTCCTTTTCCCCTGTTTACCTTTCCCCCTCTACCTTCCATTCCACATAAGACATTTTGTCTTTCCTATGTAACGCGAAAATAACTTATGTTATTGTGTAATCTCATGTTTTTCTACTGTCTATTCTCACCGCGGAGTCCGAACAACCTTGGCCGATGCCCGGTGGAGCTGTCCTATGCAGCTATAGAGGAGTTTGGCCCCGGTTCACCCCCTCGGCCATCACCTACCCAGCCGGACATCTGACATTGTTTTCCTGGCCTCGCCTCCCCGTTATGTTTCCTTCCCTCTATCTTTCTCCTATGTCTATACTTGGAATCTGTAACTGAAGTAATCATGTAATCTGTAACTTGCTGATCATCATGTAAAGTGCTCTGATACCTCCGGGTCTAGCCAGCGCTATATAAAACTTTGCAAATAAAATAAAAAAACTGCCCAGAGGTGTATGACAGCCGCTGCGCACCCAGGCTGCTGCACCCCATGCACTCCCACTGCCCGGATGTGACTACGTGCCGCTGCGCACCCAGGCTGCTGCACCCCATCCACTCCCACTGCCCGGAGGTGACTGCCCGCCGCTGCGCAAACAAGCCTCTCTGCTCACCTTACACCACCAGCGTGTGTCGAAGAGGGTCCACCACATGCCGAAGAAACCTCCTCACCCGTTGTGTACACGCGGAGAGCGGATCTCACAATTCAGGTTGAGTGTTGATTGCAGGATGGCCACGCTTCATCGCAGGCCTGCAAGACAAAAAGCAAGATAAGATTGTGCGTCATGCGTCCATCAAAGGAGAGAGAAAGAGAGATAGAGAGAGAAAGAAAGAGTGAGAGGAAGACAGAGAGAAAAAGAAAGAAAGAGTGAGAGGAAGACAAAGACAAAGAGAAAGAGTGAGAGAAGAAGAGAGAGAGAAAGAGTGTGAAGGAGAGAAAGGAAGAGATGAAGAGGGAGAGTGAGTGCTGTGTCTCCAACCACGTGCCGGGACCTAGTGGAGCCCTCAAGCTCCCACATCTAAACATAGTACAGAATTAGTAATGGGAGAGTATATACGATTGCGTATGCCTAAATTACTGTGCTGCTTTTGTGTATCCACTCCCGCCGCCCAGACGTATTTGCCCACCACTGCGCACCCAGGCCTCACTGCTCACCTTTTCGTGGACAGGGCACCCTCTGCATCATGCAGTCCCGCTCCGCAGGCCAACAGGTCTCACATTTGGTGTTGCGTCTTGATTTTGCCATGCCAGAGGACATACCAGTGCACCTATCATCATCGCAGGTTGCACACCCGCTCAGACCTTGCGGTGCCACTAACTCAGTGAGCAGTGAGGCCACGCACGTGGTAGTAGGCCTCCCTGTTCGGTGGCTCAGGCCTGCACTGCGGTCCAGCAGGGCACACAAAACCTGAGCTGTCCAGACCGCTGGGACGGGCCATCACCGCAGGCTGTACACCCGCTCAGCAGTTACGGTACCCGTACCTCAGTGGACCCAAAGTCACCGTCCTGTGACGGTGTGCCTGTGCCGGCCGCAGTGCATCCGGTGCGAGCAACTCTGAAATGGCGTTGAGCACGTGCGCCCGGTCTTTTTTATTGGCAGGGTCAAGTGTCCTGTGACGCCTGTGCTGGATGGGTGTGGTGTGAGTGTATACTAGCCGTGAGGGAGTGGCTGTGGCGTACTGACAACTAGGGTGTGACCAGCAGATCACTGCAATGAAAATCTGGGCCATGTAGCGTTGTTGTCCTTCCCTGTAAGCGTAAGCGGAGTGGGCTGGCCTGGCGTATGCCAGTCCTGTGTGAGGCTGTGAAGAATGACTCCAGAGCTATGGGCATGGCTCCATCGTGAGCTGTATGAGGAATCAACTGATGCAGCACTGTTGCCAGATTGGGCTAGATCACGCACAATTGGGCTATATTTTTCCCGGTTGTGCAGTAAAATTTAGGTTTGTGCTAGTTGCCAGATTACAAATATATATACAGCTCTCCAGCAAACTAGTATGTTAAAGTGCTTTATTAGACAAATATTTACTTGGCAGCCTGCTGCAACATCAATTCCAATCCATTCACCGCCTGCTTGACGATGTCCCTGCCCCTCCTTCCTTAAAGTAGCAATATTGGGCTAGTTTGGGCTACTTTTTTGTTGTCTGCCGTCACCCGGGTCGCAAGCGTCAATGTGTCACTCTGTGAGCCAAGTCCCTGAACATGGCCAACATGGAAGGTACGGGGAATCACTGACCCTACATTCATCCATAGTTCCACACAAGAAGGATGGTGGACATGACACATCTGTGTGGGTGTGAATGTTTATTGCACATTCAGTGGAGTATTGAAGCTGTAGCAATACTGGGCCATGCAAAATCCAAATTTCAGTTTTTGGGACATGGAGGGCAGCCAATTAGAGACAAGCTCGTTGTCGGAGTTAGGGTGCGCCAACATATGTACTTATACAATCACTCCGCCAATCCCCACGCACTTATAAATTCACTATACACTCTCCTTGCAGTACACTAATCATCCAGTCTCTACGTACGTACTTGTACAATGACCGAGACAAAGTTACATAACCAAAGTTTTCTCCCACTGTCAAAGGTAAGCTGGTTGCATACGCTGTCCAGAGCACAATGTAATGTGGTAGGGCCCAGGGGCAGCATGTTGCATACATAATGAACACACGGACACAGATAGATAGTGGAACTGGATACGAGCACGTGCACTCGACTCTTTTTCATTACCAGGGTCACATGTCCAGTGACGTCTGTGCCGGATGCGTGTGGGGTGAGTGTAAGCCAGCCCTCCGGGAATGTTTGGTGCTGATAACAAGTACAACAGTAATCATCAGATCACACACAGAGATTCAATCATAAAGGGTCCATGACTTGTGCTACACTAAGTTAGGGGCACCAGATCTGAAATCATACACAAAATATTCTGTCATAAAGGGTCCATCAGTTGTGGTGGACTGAGGTAGGAGCATCAGAAGCATTCCGTGTGTGCACAACTAGCGATGATGCGTGGTCCAGGAGGGCTGCACTGGTAGCATTGTCTGTTGCCTACTGGACTGTGTCATCTGCAATCGCAACTCCATCTGAATTGTGAGCCCCTCTGTCCGCAGTGTAGATCGAAGGCAGTAATCAGCACAGACACTGAGGAAAGCATTTTGTCACTTCCTCTTGAGAAAATTCAATGACATAGAGTACAATTCTGTCAGCAATTAATAAACCAAGACTGAATTCAAATTGTGAGCTCTGCTGTCCGCAGTGTAGACTGCCATTCAGTGTTCCTTTGGACTTGCAAGATGAATTTGGTCATTGTACTAAAGCTATAATTGATATCAAAAAAGTTCTTGAAGCAAGGATACTAAAAGGATATTATGTAGGTTTAAGGGTACGTGGCGATGACTTATGGTGCAGTGAGCTAGTGGCACCTGAAGCACATCCTGCGATGATGTGTGGTCCGTGTGGGCTGCACTGGTAGCAATGTGTTTTGTTTAATGAATTCTGCCTTAATAAGGCCACGTGGCTTTTACTTGTGGTGCACTGAGTTAGTGGTACCTCTGGCGCTCAGCGTGTACGCAGCCTGCGATGATGTGTGGTCCGGGCGGGCCGCATCGGGAGCAATGTGTCATGCCTACTGGACTGCGTCATCTGGAATCGCGACTCAATCTGAATTGTGAGCCCTGCTGTCCGCAGTGTAGATCGAAGGCAGTAGTCTGTACAGACATAACTGTGCAGTGCTGTGTCGCTGTGTTCGCAGGGGGCTTGTGTCGAGGAGGCCCGCGGTCATGGCGGCAGCCACGTGGCAGGGTGAGGGTCGCCGCTCTGGGAGACGCGTTGGCTTTCACACAAGTGAACCACGCCCAGAACCCCAGCCTATTTATTCACACTTCTACGCTGGAGTGGCGTACGTTGGACCAGCCCACTGCGCTTCAGCTTACAGGGGGCGACGAGACAGGTTCATGACCGAGATCTTCCCCGCTGCCTGAGGTAACATCGTTGCGTCCACTGTCCACAACACTACAAGCACCAGCTTGTTTTTGGATCGCACAGCAGATAGGGTTAATGAACATTATAATTAGAAATTAGCATTTAAAAAACCTTTGAAATTCACTGAAAAAACCATAGGTTTTAGGGACGTTATAGTTACAAATTATCTGGTTAAAAACCTTTGAAATTCACTGAAAAAACCATAGGTTTCAGGGACGTTATAGTACTTGCACATTTCACTCGTACAAAACCATAGAAATTCGGCCGTTATAGTTAGTTGAGCTAACTATAACTCACGCCCCCACAATGCACTAATGATGACATCACATATTACATCATTCATGACATGGTCAGTGACATCACTGATGACATCACTGATGACATCTCAAATGACATCACTGATGACATCACTGATGACATCATCCAGTGACTGTGTGTTTTTGTAAAGTTTAAATATGTTTTATAAATATATTGGCCAAGGTATATTGTAGAATGAGTGGCTGTATAAGTGTGTGGGATGGAGGATTTAGTAGGTGTGTGACTGACTGTATAAGTGAGTGATTAAATGTCTCTTACTGAATTCATGGGTTAGTGACTAAACTGTGTGAATGTCTGTATCAGTCTGTCTATTGCTGTGTAAGCTGCTGCATTGGTTGATGAGTAGCTACATGAGTGTCTATATGGGTTATTGATTGGTTGCCTGAGTATTTGTATGGGTGCCTGAGTGTGTGTGTGAGTGGGTGGGAGGTGTGTGACTTTGTGCATAGATGTGTGAGTTCTTTATTCACTGGGTGTATGGGTTCAAGAGTGCATGTGGAAACAGCTGTATGGGTGGGTGAGTGTGTGTATGGGTGTGTTGGTGAGTGAATGGATATCTCAGTGATACATGTCCAAGTAACTACATATGTAAAACGCAGTGCATGAGAGAGTTGGAGTATATAAATGACTATACGTAAGAGTCAGTGATTGTGAGAGTGCTGTATGGATGAGTGTGTACTTGTATCAGTGATTGTATAAGAGAGTAAGTATATGTTAATATCACTATGAATAAGTGATGTGGTATGTGTATAACTGTATAGCTGAGTAAATAGAAGTGTGATTGATTCTTTGCATGACTGACTAGATGTGTGAGTAACTCTGGATGAGTGGCGGTGTGTGAGTGTTTGTATAGGTGTATGAGTGCCTATAATAGTGTTGTATTGATGAGTCACTGCATGTATGAGTGACTTTATGGGTGAATGAGTGGATGTGTGTGTAGACCTAGGAATCAGTGCGAGCGTATGTAGTAACTGGTATTGGTGTCTATATTGTTTCGAAAATGATAGTCTGTATTTTAGAATGGGTGTATCAAAGGTTTTATTAAGGTATGAGGAGGTGCATCAGATTTTCACGTGGATGATGTCATCAGTGATGTCATCAGTGATGTCATTTGAGATGTCATCAGTGATGTCATCAGTGATGTCACTGACCATGTCATGAATGATGTAATATGTGACGTCATCAGCAGTGCATTGTGGGGCGTGAGTTATAGCTAGCTCAACTAACTATAACGGCCGAATTTCTATGGTTTTGTACGAGTGAAATGTGCAAGTAACTATAACGTCCCTGAAACCTATGGTTTTTTCAGTGAATATATATATATATATATATATATATATATATATTCCAACATTCGTTTCCGCGGAAGACCTGAACCACTTTGCGATGGCGGGCCTTGGCGGGGTCGCGAACCCCTGAAATTCCACAAACGCGTCGTCCCAAATTTCGATGAACAACACAGCACGGCCCAAACTTCTTTCAGCATAAGTGTTTATTTAAGCAATGCCACTCTATGCGTTTCGGAGCGTCTGCTTCTTGCTCAACTCGTGAGCAAGGAGCAGACGCTCCGAAACGTGTAGAGTGGCATTGCTTAAATAAACAATCACGCTGAAAGAAGTTTGGGCCGTGGTGTGTTGTTCATCGAAATTTGGGACAACTCGTTTGTGGAATATATATATATATATATATATATATATATATATATATGCCACCAATCCTGTTAGTCACACAATAACAGGCGCTGACTCCGTGGAAATTTGACACAGGAATTTTAATCCAAAACGAAAGCCTTGACACGTTTCGACGGCGAGCCACCTTGTTCACAACATCAGGCATCATGAAAATTCATCAAGATATAGAAGAGTCACTCTGCCAGGTTGTCACAGCAACCATGGGTCATAAAGGACATAGAAGTTAGACACATGCAGGTAAAGAAATAATACATTGTAAATAATAAAACTGTTATAGAGTAAGTCTATATATACACAGATAGTGTGACAAACGAAAATTATAACAATATTTGGCTGTATAATGTGCATTTGAGATAAAGGCTTAAATTCAGTCGATCCCTCAGAGCCACAACAAATAGTGTGTGTGCAAATTGTTGGCATGGCGCATTACATCAAAATAATGGAATGTCTTGAATCGCGGGTGACATAGACTAAGGCACTCTACTACTAGTATAGTAACGCCAATGATAACCGTATAATATGAGGGACCCTCAAGCTGCGCTGCGCTGCGTTGCTTGAATAGCTAGCCACAGTTGGCCATCAGCAGCGTCTAGGAGGGACACAGAAATACAGCCCCAGTGGGCATTGATTCGCTTATGTATTAACTAGGAGTCAGTGCAGGTCGCCAGCTCGAAAGAATATAATATGGAAAGCAATATATTGACGTAACGCTAGGTGCCTAAGTGACTAAATATAAGTAAAAATAGAGATAAAATTGTACATTATGCCCGGGACTAACCGGAGAAGATTAATGGGGAAAGGCAGCAGGGGCTTACAGGTGCACTGATAGTGCTTCATCAGCATTCATCCCAAACAGAATTTTGGAGTTCACAAGGAGGATGTATCTGGACTCCAGCCTTCTGAGTGCTAGTTGTCTATTCCCTCCCCTTGGGTTCTTTGGGACGGTGTCAATTACAAAGTAGGAGAGATCTCTCGCATTGCCCCCATGGCACAGATTGATATGTCTAGCCACAGGGTAGTTTGGGTCATCGTTGGATATCGCCCTAAGATGTTGGAGAATTCTTACGTGTACTGGGTGTATAGTACTACCCACGTATTTCTTATTGCAGGTACACTGTACGACGTAGACTGCAAAGTCACTTTTACAGGTGTAGCTACCTCGAATTTCAAAGGGTGTCTGTCTAAAAGGTGTTGGTACTGTCTTGGTGTTAACCCCATGTCGGCAGGCTTTGCATTTAGGACACCTTTGAAAGCCCCTATGTGTCTTCAGCCAATCTGTGCCCTTTTTAATCATAGGTGAATTACACACTAATTCATTTCGCAATGATTTTGCTCTCCTGAAATATATAGGGGGGACTCGGGCAATATTAGGGCCAATGACTGGATCACTTCTAACAATCTGCCAATTTTTGTAAAGGATCTTGCGGAGATTAGTGGGGTATGCATTGTAGCCAGTGATGAGCGACCCCTGACCCTGCTAGGTAGGTCGCTCCCCCTCCGCACAGCACCGCCTGTGTGTCCTTGCCCCAGCTGCCGCTGCTGAGGAAGTTCGAGGCCCTCCTCCACCCGCAGGCTACCACCTGCGCCTCATCCCTGGTGGCCAGTGGTAGGCCGTAGGTTTGTATCATCATCTGTATCTTTATTGTATTACCTTTATTGTTATTTTGGTGTCTGTGACTGCTGTTGTCTGTTTTCCCCCGGTGCCTGTATTGGTCTGTGCCCTCTTTTTCCTTCTGTTCCCCTCGCTGTCCCCGTGTTTCTCTGCCCATTTTTGCCTTCTGTTCCCTTCGTTGCCCCCATGTTTCTCTGCCCGTTTTTGCCTTCTGGTCCCTTGTTGCCCCCGTAATTCTGTGCCCGTTTTTGCCTTCTGTTCCCTTGTTGCCCCCGGAATTCGGTGCCCTTTTGCCTTCTGCTCCCTTCGTCGCCCCTCACCGCTCCCGCTCCAGCCTCTGTGTCCCCTGCGGCCCCGCCCCCCTGACCACCCATTCGCTGCCCCTGCCCTGCCTCCCGCCTCCCAGCTGCTCCTCCCTCCCACCTCCCCATATATGGCGGCCGCTGCACGGTGAGGAGAGCGACCCCTGACCCTGCTAGGTAGGTCGCTCCCCCTCTGCACAGCACCGCCTGTGTGTCCTTGTCCCAGCTGCCGCTGCTGTGGAAGTTCGAGGCCCTCCTCCACCCGCAGGCTACCACCTGCGCCTCATCCCTGGTGGCCAGTGGTAGGCCGTAGGTTTGTATCATCATCTGTATCTTTATTGTATTGCCTTTATTGTTATTTTGGTGTCTGTGACTGCTGTTGTCTGTTTTCCCCCGGTGCCTGTATTGGTCTGTGCCCTTTTTTTCCTTCTGTTCCCCTCGCTGTCCCCGTGTCTCTCTGCCCGTTTTTGCCTTCTGTTCCCTTCGTTGCCCCCGTGGTTCTCTGCCCGTTTTTGCCTTCTGTTCCATTGTTGCCCCCGTAATTCTGTGCCCGTTTTTGCCTTCTGTTCCCTTGTTGCCCCCATAATTCTGTGCCCGTTTTTGCCTTCTGTTCCCTTGTTGCCCCCGGAATTCGGTGCCCTTTTGCCTTCTGCTCCCTTCGTCGTCCCTCACCGCTCCCGCTGCAGCCACTGCTTCCCCTGCAGCCCCGCCCCCCTGACCGCCCATTCGCTGCCCCTGCCCTGCCTCCCGCCTCCCAGCTGCTCCTCCCTCCCACCTCCCCATATATGGCGGCCGCGCAGCAGACGCACGCAGTGGGTGTGCCGCTGGCGCGCCGAAGGTGCGCCTAAGGCAAGCCCGTCTGTGCCCGTCCATGCCTGGACCACGCCCAGCGCTAGTACCCCTGGTCCCCGTGCCCGCCACGACGACCGCCGCCGCTATGATGCCAGCACACTCCACGCCCTCAACTACGGACGGACTCACACCTGCTTCAAAGCCGCCCCGAAATGCACACAGGGTCCCTTTACCTGCCGGAACTGCAGCTACACCAGCCTCAGAGCCGCCGAACCACCCGCCAAGAAAGGCCACAATCACCTCTGATGCATCCTACTGAACACCCACTCCGCACGCAAACATGCCGTCGAGCTCTGGGACCTGCTCGACACTTCATCCCCGGACGTCGCCTTCCTGACAGAGACCTGGATGAACAACTCCTCCACACCCGACATCGCCATTGCCATCCCAGATGGCTACAAGATCACCCGCAGAGACGGCACCAACGGAGTCGGAGGAGGAATCGCCATCGTCCACAAGAACAGCATCAGGGTCTCGACCAGCACCGACGACACTCTCAGCACCGCCGAACACATGCATTTCCAGATCCACACAGACCCCAACTCCACCCTCAGAGGCACCCTCATCTACAGACCCCCCGGACCCCGACCCCAGTTCAGCGACTCCATCGCCGACTTCATCAGCATGCACGCCCTGACCTCCACCGACTACATCCTCCTCGGAGACCTGAACTTTCACCTTGAGAACAACAACGACAGCAACTCCACCACCCTGATCGATAACCTCGCAAACCTCGGACTGAGGCAACTCGTCACAACGCCTACCCACTCCGCCGGCCACACGCTCGACCCCGTCTTCTCCTCAAGTTCCCACGTCTCCTTCAGCCACACCACCGAACTCCTCTGGACCGACCACTGCTGCATCCACTTCACCTTCCAGAAACCCACCACACACCACCGCACCCAACAGATCCCCCGCCGTTGCTGGAGCAAAATCACTGAAGACCAACTACACGCAAACCTCGCTCTGAGCCCACCCACCGAACCCTCCAACACCGACGACGCTGCCCACAGCCTCAGACGCTGGATCGACGACTGCGCCAACACCCTCGCCCACTGAAGAAACCCTCCTACAGAGACACCAGCAAGAGGGCCAGCTGGTTCACCCCAGAACTCCTAGCCTCCAAGTGAGCCTGACAGAAACTAAAGAAGAAATGGCACAGTGAGCAGACTCCGGACAGCCACGCAGCCCACAAGGACGCCATCCGCAACCACCATCTCCTCATCAGGACTGCCAAGAGGACCTCCTTCAAAGACCGCCTCGACAACAACGCACACAATAGCAAGGAGCTCTTCAACATCGTGAAGGAACTCTCCAACCCCAGCTCCAACACCAACGAAATCCCGCCGTCGCAAGCCCTGTGCGACTCCCTCGACACTTTTTTTCACTGCAAGATAGCAGACATCCACAACAGCTTCAACACCCAGACAGCCCCAACAGACATCAACACAACAGACTCTCCGCACACCATCGACCATGACCCCCTGCTAGTCTGGGCCAACGTGAGCATTGATGACACCATCAAGACCATGAGCACAATCCACTCCGGCTCCCCGTCAGACCCATTCCCGCACCACATCTTCAACAAAGCCAGCAGCTCCATTGCACCCCATCTGCGCAACGTCATCAATCTCTCCCTCAAGACCGCGACCTTCCCAGAGAGCTGGAAACATGCCGAGGTCAACGCCCTACTCAAAAAACCCAAGGCGGACCCAAGAGACATCAAGAACTTCCGGCCCATCTCTCTGCTTCCGTTTCCAGCCAAGGTCATCGAGAAGATCGTCAACAGTCAGCTAACCCGATACCTCGAAGAAAACAGAATCCTGGACCCTTCCCAGTCAGGGTTCCGCAGCAACCACAGCACCGAGACTGCCCTCATCGCCGCCACTGATGACATCAGGACCCTGCTGGACAACGGTGAGACCGCGGCCCTCATCCTCCTGGGCCTCTCCGCCGCCTTTGACACCGTCTGCCACCACACACTACGCGCACGCCTCCACGCCGTAGGGATCCGAGACAAGGCTCTGGAATGGACCACCTCCTTCCTCTCCGGCAGAACCCAGAGCGTCCGCCTCCCCCCATTCCGATCCGAAGCCTCCGAGATCATCTGCGGCGCACCCCAGGGATCTTCCCTCAGCCCGACATTGTTCAACATCTACATGGCCCCGCTCGCACACGTCGCCCGACAGCACGACCTCAACATAATCTCCTATGCCGACGACACTCAACTGATCCTCTCCCTCACCAAGGACCCCATCACCACCAAATCCAACCTCCACGAAGGAATGAAGGCCGTCGCCGACTGGATGAAGATCAGCCGACTGAAGCTGAACTCAGACAAGACGGAGGTCCTCATCCTCGGCTCCAACCCCTCAGCCTGGGATGACTCCTGGTGGCCGACGGCACTGGGGGCAGCCCCGACCCCAACGGACCACGCACGCAACCTGGGAATCATCCTCGACTCAACGCTCTCCATGACCAAGCAAGTCAACGCCGTCTCCTCCTCCTGCTTCAACACCCTTCGCATGCTCCGCAAGATCTACAGGTGGATCCTGACAGATACAAGAAGAACAGTCACCCAGGCCCTCGTTAGCAGCAGACTCGACTACGGAAACGCCCTCTACGCGGGAGCCCCGACCAAGCTCATCAAACGACTGCAACGCATCCAAAACGCCTCTGCACGACTGATCCTCGACGTACCACGCCACAGCCACATCACCCCCCACCTGAGAAACCTGCACTGGCTCCCCGTCAACAAGAGGATATCCTTCAAGCTCCTCATCCACGCACACAAGGCACTCCACAAGACCGGCCCAGCCTACCTCAACAGACGACTTTCCTTCTACATCCCCAACCGCCAGCTCCGCTCCGCCGACCTCGCACTCGCCACCGTCCCTCGCATCCGAAGAACAACCACCGGTGGGAGATCCTTCTCCCACCTCGCCGCCAAGACCTGGTACACCCTCCCACTGAGCCTACGACAGACCCAAGACCTGCTGACCTTCAGGAGGCTACTCAAGACCTGGCTGTTTGACCAGTAGCGACCCCCCCTCCCAGCGCCTTGAGACCCTCGAGGGTATGTAGTGCGCTCTACAAATGTCTGATTGATTGATTGATTGATGAGTCTAGGGGTACCTGCTGATACGATAGTTTTCTTCCTCTTGCTTTTGGATTGGCTGAATAGCAAGTCTCTTCTCTTGATACATGAAGCTTTGTCCTGCGCTGTTCTAAGTGTTTCAGAGCTATATCCTCGAGACTGAAGTCTCGAGAATTGATCATTGGTGGCTCCCTTAGACTCTCTGCAGTGCTGCAGTTGCGCTTCATCCAAAGGCACTCAGCATAAGGAATACTTTCATTGAGTTTGGTGGGATGAAAGCTGCTCGCATGCAAAATAGAATTGCCCGAGGTAGGCTTCCTGTACGTTCTAGAGTGTAATTCATTGTTTTCTACAAAAACTTCTAAATCAAGAAAGTGTATGGATTCTCTACTTGTGTTAAAGGTAAATGACAGATTCAAGTTATTAGCATGGAGATATAATGCAAATCTGCATGCTGACTCTTCAGACCCCTGCCAAAGGAAAAACAAGTCATCGATATATCGGACATACAAAACGACATTTTCAGACATTTTTCTTTTGAAGATGTCCATGAGAACCTGCTCCTCCCACCAGCCCATATGCAAATTCGCATAGCTGGGGGTGAAGCAGGTACCCATGGCGGTGCCTTGTAGTTGTTTGTAGGTAAGTTGATAAAAAATGAAGATGTTGTTATCGAGGCATCATTCTGTCATTTGTAACAGCATTTGTGTGTGCTGATATAAGTGCATGGGTCTCTTGCCAAGGTAGTATGCCAATGCTCTAAGGCCATCCCTGAGCCTGATACTTGTATAGAGTGCATTGACATCAAGAGTCATAAGTACATATTGGTTTTTCCATGCCACATTATAAATCTTTGTCAGAAAATCTCCTGTGTCCCTGATGTAAGAGGGGAGTTCACATACAAATGGCTGCAGAAAGAAGTCAATATATCTTGAAGTGTTCTCGAATAATCCCCCTGTGGCAGATAAAATGGGTCTTCCATGGGAGATGGCTTGCATGCTTGTGTATCTTTGGGATAAAATACAATTGTGGTGTGATGGGATAGTCCGTTTTCAGGAATTCAAGTTCTGGCTTGGAAATTAATCCTGTACCTCTCCATTCATAGAGTGCTGCATGGAACTTCTCCTTGATTCCTTGAATGCTGGTGGGGCTTACACGACAGTAGCATTCTCTGTCTTGGAGTTGCTTTTGTGCCTCCTTGTTGTACATTTCTAAAGGCCAAAGCACAACATTGCCACCCTTGTCAGGCCAGCGCACTACTATGTCTTGCCGTTTGTTAATTTTCTTGATTAAATTGGTATACTGTGTCCTGCGGTTGTGATTAGTTCTTGTGAAATCTTTGCTATAATGAATTGCCAGTTGCTTCAGGTCTTAATTCATGTGTTCCACCAAAATATCCAACCCATCTCTGGGCATGTTGGGTAGGAACACTGATTTGGGCTTGTAGGGGGTACGTGTGCTGCCATAGATATCCATGCCCATTATCGATGCCAGATCAGTAGGTGAAGTCCCGATTACTGGTTCACCTGATTGTAACTCATTCATATCCTGTAGAAGAATCATATCCTCTACTGTTAAGTTTGTGGTGGTTTGATACATTCTCTTGTTCTCTTTGGGGTTCTTTGTGGTATTGTAAAAATACTTTTGTAACTTTAGTTTCCTGACAAATTGGAAAATATCTACCCGGGTCTGAACATAATCAAAGTTCGTTTCCGTGCAGAATGTGAGTCCCAAGGATAAAATCTGTTGTTCTTCATTATTTAGAGCCATATTCGTGAGGTTGATAACTGTGTTGTCATTGTCTTTGTGTATCATTACTTCCTTCGTGTTCGTCTGGCTGTTTGTTTTGCCCCTGTATTTGTATTGTCTGCCCCAACATCTGTCTTTTCTTCTCCTGTTACTCTTCCTCTGCCTCTGCCCTTTTGCTCCTGGCGTGGGGGCCAAGGTCAGAGGTGCATTGTGTGCTCCAACCGTAAAAAACGCAACTCCTGTATTACTGAAGGCGTTTCTCTGCTTACTGTGTTGGTCGCATTCTCCTCCAAGTCTGTGTCAATTTCTGAGCTGAGTTCCGAGCTACTAGGCTCTGTCGTTGTCATTGGGATTCCTACAGCTGTAGAAAGTTATTGTCGCCTTATGTTCTCAAATTTCTTTGAAAAGGTATATATTTTGCCGTTCAAATAGTCATTTTTATCCCTTTGAAATTGTATTGCTTTTCTTTCTTTTATTGATTGTTTGTATTTTTGTAGTCTCTTAGCCATTTCTGCTTGCATTTTGGAAACTTCGTCTTGATTTTCAAATGTCTCTAGTTCCTTGTGTATAGAATCTATCTTCACAAGTAAGTTTTCCCGATCACTGGTGGCATATTTCACTAGTATCTGTAGCATACGCTGGGACAACTCTGCACTATTGTCCGCCCACTCGCGCAACATATTGGGGTCGGGATTTTCATAGGTGGGGGCTACCAGTATCCTCAAACCCCTAGGAATGCATCCTATGTCCAGATAACGTTGGAGTGACTTGCACGCCCACCATTTTGAAACTTCTATTTTCCGTAATTTCTCTAGTTCCTGTAGTAAATTTGTTAGATCATTGCCCTTTGAATGTGCTCCAGTCTCTCTAATTGTTTGCTCTGATGAACCACTCCTGTCATCATTAAATATATCCACTGCTGCCTTCTCCCGCTCTCTGACCCACTCCTTGGCCATCGTTGGTGATCCGAAATGCCCGTGTCATCCACTGCCCGTGTATAAGTTTACGGGACTACCTCTCCCAGCAGCCACTTCACTACAATCACAATACCTCAGCACCGACAATGGGGAGTGTGAGAAGTTGGCCTGGTATATGCTGTTCACTAATTAAAGTGGACACCTTGCACCAGAACAATTCGACTCTTATGGTAGATAGGTTTAAGACAACCTTTATAGAAAGCTATCCTAGTGGTAGCTGTGGAGAGCAGCCTTCAGGCTAAGTCTTGAAGGAATGTAAAGCAGCTTGTTTTACCACACAATCTCTTGAATCACCAAATGAAAAGACATCACACAGGTATATATATCAAATATATATGTATTTATTAATAAACACTCTCTACTAATCTCTTTATGAGATTAGAGGTCAGGAACATATGTACAAGTCAAATCTTATCCGAATAAGTTTAGCACAATCGAATATCACAATCTTAGTTTGCTAGACCTAGGTCTAGGGCATCTAGAATGGAGGGACCCCCAAGAACCACCCCAGGTAGTTGTAGGAGACCCACAGGGGACGGACGCGGTGACCTGGCACCGGTGCGAGTCCTGTGCGAGTCTATGCGCTCAGACGCGATTGAGATTTCAATGTTAAAGGTCCCTTGCGTGTTCGAGGCGAACACACCGATCGGTCCTTGTACGAGTCGAAGGACGTGGTTTCAGATAGAGATGCAAGGGAGATGGACGCGCTGTGTCTAACACAGACGCGAACCTTGTGCGAGTCAGTGCAATGGTGATCTCAGAGTTACAGGCCCTTTGTGTGTTCGAGGCGAACACCGATCGGACTCAGTACGAGTCGAAGGATACAGTTCTAGATAGTGTTGCAAAGGAGATGGACGCGGTGTGTCTAACACAGACGCGAACCCTGTACGAGTCAGCGCAATTGTCGCACTTAGAAAGTTAGAGTTTTAGGGCACTTCTAGGAAGCTACAAGCAAGTCACTTACAGGGTAAGTAGTTCTAGGGCCCACACCCACAGGAGCACTGTAGTGCTGAAGTTACCTCACCCAGGGGAGCCGGGTGCATAGGTGTTCTTTGGTGTCGGGTCGCGGCGTCGTTTTCAATGGGAGCCAGTGAAGACTTGCTGCTTGTGGCGACAGGAGAAGTGTCCGGAGGAATCCAAGCCTGGATTCGGAAGATGGAAGACCTGAAAGCAGAGGGGACAGTGTTCAAAGTCACTTGGCAGTGACTCGGGGCAAGGAAGATGGATGCCCACCGTCGTTGCAAGATTCAGGTTGTTCGTGGTTGCCTTGACTCTTCAGCCACGAGGTCCAGGAGGCGTCAACGATGACCAAGAGCTGGATTCGGCATATCCCACGATGTTTGCAGCTTACTGCAGTGTCGCCGACTCGATCGGAGCCAACAAGCCTTGGTAACAGTAAGTCTTGGGGAAAGTGTGAAGAGACAATGGCACAGACCAGCAAGGTCTGTGGGACTCACACAGCGAGGGTAAGTCAGGGCAGGCCTGGAGCAATCAGGGGAGCCCTTTGGTTTCTTTAGAAAGTCTTCTGGGGACCCACAAGCCGGCTGGCAAGGGATTGCAAAGATGCCTCGGGAGGAGTCGCTCACAGGGGCCCACGGTTACTCAGGACATGGTAGGCCTCTGATCTTAGGAGGAATTCCTGCTGGAGGCTGGAAACATACGTGGTCCAAAGCACAAGTTCGTGGAATGTTGTGAAGGGGTTGCACTTGACAATAGTGCACGGTACCCAGGGGTCGCGGTTCCTCATGACTCTTGGGGTCCACTGGCCTCAGCTTCTCTAGGGACTCACAATGGCCTTTGAGAAGTCAGGAAATCTACTTCTTGGGCTGCAGAGACTTCGGATTCTGGCAGGAGCGGCATAGTTTGCGACCGTCGTTTGTAGTTTTTGGTGCCTGCCAA
This sequence comes from Calotriton arnoldi, assembly GCA_963921515.1. Lineage (NCBI taxonomy): Eukaryota > Metazoa > Chordata > Amphibia > Caudata > Salamandridae > Calotriton > Calotriton arnoldi. The sequence goes on from CAWUFW010003047.1 coordinate 566,606, forward strand.
GCAGGGGAGTCACTCCTTGACTCCAAGAGAGATTCTTCAGTCTTCCAAAGGTAGTGGAACGTCGAAGGTCCGGGATTCTTCTTCTTCAGAGCGTCGTCCATGGAAATCTAGGGTGCAATGCACAGGTTCCCCCTCTTATACTAAAAGAAAGGGAGGGACTAGCTCTATGACCCTACCTATGGAAGGGTCAGGGGAGTGGGTGGCTACACCCACTTCCCTTTGTCCAGATTCGCACCAGAGCAGGGGCAGGTAGCCCCTGAGCCGGTTTGAACTGGCATATGCACAGAGGAGCCTTCTGCTCCCCCAGTGCAGGACTTCAAAGCACTCTAAGAGTGCACCCACCCAGCCCCAATACACTAAACCCTGTCTGGGAGGTGGTCACACCCCCTTGGGACAGGCTATCTATTGTTGGGCTTCCTCCACTGCGAGTGTTGGTCATCAGCAGGAGGGCAGCCCAGTGTCTGTGACTGGTGGCATCCATTTTGTGATGCCAGGGCTCTGCAGGATTCTACCGCGTTTCCACAGTAGGTACATGTCTATCCCTCTTGAAGGGTGGAATGCTACCCCCGCCGCCAGGACTGGCGGGGGGGTAGTATTCCAAGATGTTTGACACCACACACGACATGTGTCGATGCAGCCATTCCAAAGTTAGCATTTTACCGCGAGGATATAATGCACTTAAAAGTATATGGTTTAACCGCATCCACAAACAGCACCAGAGAATGGACTCTGAGAGCTGCAGAGGGGCCCTGCTCAGGCAGAGGCACCCCCTCACATAGAAGCCAAGCACCCTGCCCTCAGGATTGATAGGGCCTGCCTTAGGGGTGACTGATAGGTTTATATGTGTGTGCAGGAGAGATATAGGGAACCTATATCTCAGTGAGGAGTGCTAGCACCACCTCACCCAGGCTGCAGTAGCAGACCTGTGGTGTCAGATTTAGTCTGCTTCCCAGGGGTGGCACAATACATGCTGCAGCCCCTGGTAGGCCTGTGAAGTACCTATGCCCTTGGTACCTAAGGTACCATATACTAGGGACTCATAAGGTACCACAGTATCCAATCACTAGTGCACCTAGAGTGCACTCCAAGTCGTTTAGAGAGAACAGAGAGGCTGGGGCCCTGATTAGCAGGGGCCCAGCCAGACTATAGCCAGAAACCAGTGTAAACAACAGAAAAAAAGTGGGGGCAACATAAGAGGCAGATCCTACTCTCCTACAGGGAGCTTACCTGAAATTCCGATCGCCCTCCGGCCACCTAGAAGATCAGCAATATTCCCGTGTGAAGGTCTTCAGCAAGTGAATGGAAATAGTCACTGCGGGGGGCTCCGCGTTATCTTTTCCGATAGATACCATGCAGATCCGGGTGCGCGGTGCTCCTGATCGAGGTATATATATATATATATTACCTACTGGCGATAGGTAGTTATAGTTAGGACTTAGTTTCCATATGAGAAGCGGTTTTTGATTTGCCAATATCTTTGGTGCCCTTTGACGAATCAGGTCAGCTGCTGTGTTGGAAGTTTTGAGGTGATTCGTCAAGAGGGAGCCGAGAAAATGGGGGGCCCAAAATGCTTTTTCTCCACAGGAAACTTTGGCAGAAAGGTAGCTCTTGGTCCAGAGTGCACTCTGTTTGTTAAATGATGTAAATCCGTTCAGTAGTTGCTGGGAAATTTAAAGAAATTTCAAATTGTATATCTAGGGATGCAAGGGATCCGCAAACCCTCCCGATCTCATGCCTGAGATCTGATTGGCTGCCAACACTTGAAACCAGGAAGTGTTGGCAGCCATCTTATGCTCCCGCCATGCCATAGCAAACTCTGCTACACTTCATGGAAGCGAGAGCAGAAAAGATGCTCTCGCTTCCATGAAGCAAAACAGAATTGGTTTTAGGCAAAGGGAGCTGCATGTTTGCCGCTCTCTCTGCCCAAAAGCAATGCCGGCTCCCGCAGGAGGTGGTGTGCCAGCAGGGACGCAGGGGCCTTGGGGCTCCCCCCGGAGTCTCTAATGTTGTGGCCATGCCCCAGGGTATGGGGTCCCTGGGGCCAAAAATGGCCTTGGGAAGGGGGTCGCTCAGCCCCATTCCCATAAAATAAATATATAAACAAAAATGGTTGGGCCTCGGGGATAGGGTCCCCAGGGCTGAAATCGGCCTGGGGAGGGGGTACGCACAGCCCCCCTCCCCATTAAAATAGAAAAGGCCCAGCCTGGGGGATGGAGTCCCTGGGACATATATCGGCTTCAGGAGAGGTGCCACGTGATCCCCCTCCCTTTGTAATTAATTAAAAAATAGGTTTGGTCCCAGGGAATGGGGTCCCCGGGGCCCAAAAGCTTCAAGGGAAGGGGTTACACAGCCCCCTTACCTAAATTAAAAAAAATAGACAAACCAGCAACTCGCCGGAAGCCCCTTTCCCACTACTCTGCAAACATGCTTCCTAGTGCGCTTTTGGTTGGGGTATGAAGTCCCCATTGCTACTGAGGGTTCTTTGGGGCCAACTCGCCCACCAGGTACCTCCAGTAGGCCCCACACAGTGGGATTTCTGAGAGGTGGTAGGAGGCCATGCCCCTTTTTACACTACTCTGCAAACAAGCCTCTTGGCGCACTGCTGGTGGGGTGATGGGGTCCCCTTGTGTCCTGAGGACTTCAGGACTAAAGTGGACTTCATTCCCCAAAGAAGCAGTGCGCCAGGAGGTGCGTTTGCAGAGTGGTGTAAAAGGGGGGCATGGCTTGTGACCACCTCTCAGCAATCCCACTATGTGGGGCTTACTGGAGGTAACAGGTAGGCTAGTTGGCCCCTAAGGCCCCTGGTGGCAAAGGGGACTTCATCCCCCAACCAAGAGCGCACCAGGACCCCCGTTTGCAGAGTGGTAGACAAAGGGTGCGTGGCCTTGTATCACAGCTCAGCAATCCTGCTGTGTGGGACTTACTGGAGGTAACAGGAGGGGTGGCTGGCCCCCAAGGATATCCTTGGGGGCCAGCTACCCCTCCTGCTACCTCCAGTAAGTCCCACACAGTGGGATTGCTAAAAGGTTTTCGGAGGTCATTCCTCCTTTCTCCACTACTCTGCAAATGCTCCTCATGGTGCACTACTGGTTGGAGGATGAAGTCCACTTTACTCCTGAGGGACCTTGGGGCAAGAGGCCCTCCTGGTACCACCTGTAAATCCTACGCAGCGGAATTCCTGAGCACTTGTTCCAGTGACTGTAGTGTTTTTGTAAAAGTTTATGAGTGTTAAATATATATACCAAGGTGTATTGGTGAATCAGTGGGTTTATGAGTGACTGTATGGATGATTCAGTGTGTGCGTGACTGACTGTATAAATTAGTGATTAGGTGTCTCAGTGAATGTATGGGTGAGTGACTGGTTGTATGAATGAGTATATCTGTCTGTCAGTTAAAATCCAAGTTGGTGTATGAGTGTGTTAGTGGGTACGTGAATGGCTATATGGGTGATTGATTGGTTGTCTGACTACGTCTATGGTTGTCTGGGTGGCGGTGTGTGGGTGAGGAGGTGTGTGACTGCCTGTATGGATCAGTGAGTGGGTGAGTCAGTGGCTGTATGGGGCACTGTTGTGTGTGTGTGAAAAGTTATATGAGTGAGTGAGTGTTTGTATGGATGTGTCGGTGATTGAGTGCATGTATCAGTATGGGTGAGTAACTGAGTATATGAAAGGCAGTATACATGAGTGATGGGGTATGTTCGTGACTGTATGTGTGAGTGAGTGAATGTGAGAATGGCTATATAGATGAGTGCATGCTTCTGTCAGTGACTGTATAGCTGAGTGAGGATATATTCCTATTTCTATGAGTAAGTAAGTGGGTGGGTGTGTAACTGTTTGGGTGCATAAGTGGCTTTATGATTGACTGTATGGGTGAGTGTCTAGGTGTGTGAGTAGTTTTATGGGTGATTGAGTGTGTCACCGCCTGAATGCCTGGATGAGTGGATATCTCAATGGCTGTATTAGTAAGTCAGTGGGTCTATGAGTGGCAGTATGAGTGAGCGAGTGGATGTGTGTATAGATCAATGAATCAGTGAGTGGGTGTGTAAATATTGGTATGGCTTTGTGAATTGGTTTGTGAATGGTTGTATGGGAGAGGCAGTGGGTGTATAAAAGATTTTACAGTGGTGTGAGTGGTTGTGTCTTCGGAAACATGGTGAAACTTACAACAGTGACATGGGAAGGGTTGGTGCTTTATATTTCGCTAGGCCCAACATTCTGAGCAGTCGGTGAATAGTGAAGCTGCCAGAGAAAACTGAGGTTTAAGACATGTTGGCAGAGGGATTAGGGATTAGGCTACTTCGTATAAGTCTCTGGAACTACCCATGCAATTATGCAATGACCCAGGCACTATCTTTGCACTCATCCATTCACTCAAGTACTACCCATTCACTCATTCAATCACCAAGGCATTACCTTTACACTCATGCATTCACTGAGGCACAACCCATGCACTCATCCAATCATTTAAACACTATCCTTGCACTCATTTTCCTCTGGCAGCTTCACAGTTTACCAACTACACAGAATGTAGGGCCTAGCCAAATAGAGAACAGCAACCCTTCCCATGTCACTGTTGTAAGTCTCACCATGTTTCTGTACCTCTCTGTCTTCTTTCTGCACCCATCTTGCTTCTTTCTGCACCTCTCTTGCCTCTTTCTGCAACTCTCTTGCTTCTTTCTGAACCTGTCTTGCTTCTTTCTGCACCTCTCTTGCTTCTTTCTGCACCTCTCTTGCCTCTTTCATCACTGCTCTTTCTTCTTTCTGCGTCTCACTTGCTTCTTAATGCACCTCACTTGCTTCTTTCAATACTTCTCTTGCTTCTTTCTGTACCTCTCTTGCCTCTTTCTGTATTTTTCTTGCTTCTTTCTGCGCCATTCTTCCTCTTTCTGCACTTCTCTTGTTTTTTTCTGCACCCCTCTTGCCTCTTTCTGCACATCTCTTGCCTTTTTCTGCACCTCTCTTGTCATTTTCTGCACCTCTCTTGCCTTTTCTGTGCTTCTCTCACCTTTTTCTGCACCTCTCTTGCTTCTTTCTGCACTTCTCTTGCTTCTTTCTGCACTCCTCTTGCCTCTTTGTGCACGTCTTGCCTCTTTTTGCACATCTATTGCCTCCTTCTGTACTTCTCTTGCCACTTTCTGCACCTCTCTTGCCTCTTTCTGCACTTGTCTTGCCTCTTTATGCACCTCTCTTGCTTATTTCGGTACCTCTCTTGCTTCCTTCTGCACCGCTCTTGCTTCTTTCAACACCACTATTGCTTCTTTCTGCACCTCTTTTGCCTCTTTCATCACTTCTCTTGCTTCTTTCTGCACCTCACTTGCATCTTTCTGTACCTCACTTTCTTCTTTATGCACCTCTCTTGCCTCTTTCTGCATTTCTATTGCTTCTTTCTGCATCTTTCTTCCTCTTTCTGTACTTCTCTTGCCTCTCTCTGCACATCTCTTGCTTCTGTCTGCAACTTTCTTCATATTTCTGTACTTGTCTTACCTCTTTCTGCACCTTTCTTCCTCTTTCTGCCCCTCTCTTGCTTCTTTCTGCATCGTTCTTGCTTTTTCTGATCATCTTTTGCTTCTTTCTTCATTTTTCTTGCCTCTTTCTCCACTTCTCTTGCCTCTTTATGCACATCTCTTGCCTCTTTCTGTACCTCTCCTGCTTCTTTCTGTGCTTCTCTTGTCTCTTTCTGCACATTTCTTCCTCTTTCTGCACCTCTCTTGCTTCTTTATGCACCTCTCTTGTTTCTTTCTGCACTTCTCTCGCCTATTTCTGTACTTCTCTTGCCTCTTAATGCACTTCTCTTGCCTTTTCAAGCACATTTCTTCCTCTTTCTGCACCTCTCTTGCTTCTTTCTGAACCTCTCTTGCTTCTTTCTGCACTTTTCTCGACACTTTCTGCACCTCTCTTTCCTCTTTCTGCACCTCTCTTCTCTCTTTCTGCACCTCAATCTCTCCTTACTGCACCTCTTCTGCTCCTTTATGTACCTCTCTTGCTTCTTTCTGCCCTTCTAGTGCCTCTTTCTGCACCTCTATTGCTTCTTTTCTGCAACTCTCTTGCTTCTTTCTGTACCTCTCTTGCTTCTTTCCTCACCTCTCCTGCCTCTTTCATCACTTCTCTTGCTTCTTTCTGCACCTTTCTGACTCTTTCTATACTTCTCTTGCCTCTTTCTGCATTTCTGTTGCTTCTTTCTGTACCTTTCTTCCTTTTTTTGCACATCTGTTGATTCTTTCTGCACCTTTCTTCCTCTTTCTGCACGTGTCTTGCCTCATTCTGTACCTTCCTTCCTCTTTCTGCACCCCTTACTTCTTTCTGTAACTCTCTTGCTTATTTCTGTACCTCTCTTGCTTCTTTCTGCACTTCTCTTGCTTCTTTCTGTACCTTTCTTCCTCTTTCTGTGCCTTTCTTCTTCTTTCTGTACCTCTCTTGCTTCTCTCTGCCCTTCTCTTGCCTCTTTCTGCACTTCTCTTGCCTCTTTCTGCACCTCTCTTGCTTCTTTCTGTACCTCTCTTGCCTCTGCCATTTCCTTTCTTCCTCACTCTGCACTTCTCTTGCCTCTTTCTGCACTTCACTTGCCTCTTTCTGCACCTCTCTTGTTTCTTTTTTTACCTCTCTTGCCTCTGTCATTGCCTTTCTTCCTCTCTCTGTACTTCTCTTGCCTCTTTCTGCACTTCTCTTGCTTCTTGCTGCACCTCTTTTTCCTTTTTCTGCACTTCTCTTGCTTCTTTCTGCACCACTCTTACCTCTTTCTGCACCTCGCTTGCCTCTTTCTGTACTTTTTTTTGCCTCCATCTATATTTCTCTTGCCTCCTTCTGTACCTCTCTTGCCTCTTGCTGCACTTCTCTTGTCTCTTTCTGTACCTCTCTTCCTTCTTTCTGTACCTCTCTTACTTTCTTCTGCACCTTTCTTGCTTCTTTCTATATCTCTCTTGCTTCCTTCTGCATCTCTCTTGCCTCTTTTCGCACTTCTCTTGTCTCTTTCTGTACTTCTTTTCCTTCTTTCTGTACCTTTCTTGCTTTCTTTTGCACCTTTCTTGCTTTTTTCTATATCTCTATTGCTTCCTTCTGTACCTCTCTTGCCTCTTTCATCACTTTTTGTATCTTTCTTCTACTCACTTGCTTCTTTCATCACTTCTCTTGCTTCTTTCTGCACCTTTCTGACTCTTTCTATACTTCTCTTGCCTCTTTCTGCATTTCTGTTTCTTCTTTCTGTACCTTTCTTCCTTTTTTTGCACTTTTGTTGATTCTTTATGCACCTTTCTTCCTCTTTCTGCACGTGTCTTGCCTCATTCTGTACCTTCCTTCCTCTTTCTGACCCCTTACTTCTTTCTGTAACTCTCTTGCTTATTTTTGTACCTCTCTTGCTTCTTTCTGCACTTCTCTTGCTTCTTTCTGTACCTTTCTTCCTTTTTCTGTGCCTTTCTTCTTCTTTCTGTACCTCTCTTGCTTCTCTCTGCCCTTCTCTTGGCTCTTTCTGCATTTCTCTTGCTTCTTTCTGCACTTTTCTTCCTCTTTCTGCTCCTCTCTTGCTTTTTGTCTACACCTCTCTTGCTTCTTTATGCTCTTCTCTTGCTTCTTTCTGCACTTCTCTTGCCTCTTTATCCACTTCTTTTGCCACTTTCTGCACTTCTCTTGTCTCTTTCACTACTTCTCTTGCCTTTTTATGCATATTTCTTCCTCTTTATGCAATTCTCTAAATTCTTTCATCACCTCTCTTGCCTCTTTTGCACCTCTCTTGCCTCTTTCTGCATCTCTCTTGCTTCTTTCTGCACTTCTCTTGATTATTTCTGCACTTCACTTGCCTGTTTCTGTACTTTTCTTGGCTCTTTCTGTACTTCTCTTGCTTTTTTATACACATTTGTTCCTCTTTTTGCAGCTCTCTTACTTCTTTCAACAACTTTCTTTGTCTTTCTGCACTTCTCTTGCTTCTTTCTGCAGCTTTCTTGCTTATTTCTGATCCTCTCTTGCTTATTTCTGTACCTCTCTCTGTACCTTTCTTCCTCTTTCTGCACCTCTCTTGATTCTTTCTGTACCTCTCCTGCCTCTTTCATCACTTATATTGCTCTTATCTGCAACTCTCTTGCTTCTTTCTGTACCTCTCTTGCTTCTTTCTGCACCTTTCTTCCTCTTTCTACACTTCTCTTGCCTCTTTCTGCATTTCTGTTACTTCTTTCTGCACCTTTCTTCCTTTTTCTGCACTTCCCTTGCCTCTTTCCGCACATCTCTTCCTCTTTTTGCAACTCCCTTCTTTCTGCACCTCTCTTGCTTCTTTCTGCACCTCTCTTGCTTCTTTCTGCACTTCTCTTGCTTCTTTCTGTACCTTTCTTCCTCTTTCTGTGCCTTTCTTCCTCTTTCTGCATCTCTCTTTCTTCTATCTGCCCTTCTTTTGCCTCTTTCTGCATTTCTCTTGCCTCTTTCTACACCTATCTTGCCTCTTTCTGAGCTTTACTTATTTCTGCACCTCTCTTGCTTTTTTTTGCAATTCTCTTGCTTTTTTCTGCACCCCTCTTACCTCTTTCTGCATGTCTCTTGCCTCATTCTGCACTTCTTCTACCTCTTTCTGCATTTCTCTTGCCTCTTTCTGCAGCTCTCTTGCCTCCTTCTGCACTTCTCTTGCCTCTTTCTGCACCTCTCTTGCTCCTTTCTGTACCTCGCTTGCTTTCTTCTGTACCTCTCTTGCTTCTTTCTATATATCTCTTGCTATCTCCTGCTTTTTTCTGCACCTCTCTTGCCTCTTTCATCACTTCTCTTGCATCTTTCTTCACCTCACTTGCTTCTTTCTGCAGCTCCCTTGCTTCTTTCTGCACCTCTCTTACCTCTTTCTGCATTTCTCTTGCCTCTTTCTGTACCATTATTCCTCTTTCCGCTCTTCGCTTACCTCTTTCTACACTTCTTTTGCTTCTTTCTGCACCTTTCTTCCTCTTTCTGCACTTCTCTTGCCTCTTTCTGTACCTCTCTTTCTTCTTTCTGTATTTCTCTTGCCTCTTTCTCCGCTTCTCTTTCCTCTTTCTGCACTGCTCTTGCCTCTTTCTGCAATTCTCATGCCTTTTATGCACCTCTTTTCCCTCTTTCTGCAACTGTCTTGCTTCTTTCATTACCTCTATTACCTCTTTTTGCACCTCTCTTGCCTTTCTCTGCACCTCTCTTGCATCTTTCAGCACCTCTCTTGTCTCTTTCTGTACTTCACTTACCTGTTTCTGCACTTCTCTTGCCTTTTTCTACACTTCTCTTGCTTTTTTATACACATTTCTTCCTCTTTCTGCAACTCTCTTGCTTCTTTCTGTACCTTTCTTCCACTTTCTGCACTTCTCTTGCCTATTTCTTTACTTCTGCTTTTTTCTGCAACTGTCTTTGTCTTTCTGCACTTCTCTTGCCTCTTTCTGTACCTTATTTCCTCTTTCTGCCACTCTCTTGCTTCTTTCTGCACATTTCTTGCCTATTTCTGATCCTCTCTTGCTTTTTTCTGCATTTCTCTTGCCTCTTTCTCTGCTTCTCCTGCCTCTTTCTGCACATCTCTTGCCTATTTCTGTCCCTCTCTTGCCTCTTTTTGTACCTTTATTCCTCTTTCTGCACCTCTTCTTGATTCTTTCTGCACATCTCTTGCCTCTTTCTGCACTTCTCTTGTCTCTTTCTCCACTTCTCTTTCCTCTTTCTGTACTTCTCTTGCCTCTTTCTGCACTTCTCTTGCCCCTCTTACTTCTTTCTGGACCTCTCTTGCTTCTTTCTGCACCTCTCTAACTTCTTTCTTCACTTCTCTTGCTTCTTTCTGTACCTTTCTTCCTCTTTCTGTTCCTTGTTTCCTCTTTCTGCACCTCTCTTGCTTCTATCTGACATTCTCTTGCCTCTCTCCGCACCTCTCTTGCCTCTTTCTGGACCTCTCTTGCTTCTTTCTGTACCTCTCTTTCTTATTTCTGCACTTCTCTTACCTCTTTCTGCATTTCTCTTGCTTTTTTCTGCACCTCTCTTTCTTATTTCTGCACTTCTCTTACCTATTTCTGCACCTTTCTTGTCTCTTTCTGTACTTTTTTTGCCTCTATCTATATTTCTCTTGCCTCCTTCTGTACCTCTCTTGCCTTTTTCTGCTCTTCTCTTGCCTCTTTCTATACTTCTTTTGCTTCTTTCTGCACCTTTCTTCCTCTTTCTGCACTTCTCTTGCCTCTTTCTGCACCTCTCTTTCTTCTTTCTGTATTTCTATTGCCTCTTTCTCCGCTTCTCTTTCCTCTTTCTGCAATTCTATTGCCTTTTATGCACATTTCTTCCTCTTTCTGCAACTCTCTTGCTTCTTTCATTACCTCTATTACCTCTTTTTTCACCTCTCTTGCCTCTTTCTGCACCTCTCTTGCTTCTATCTGACCTTCTCTTGCCTCTTTCTGTGCTACTCTTGCCTCTTTCTGGACCTCTCTTGCTTCTTTCTGTACCTCTCTTTCTAATTTCTGCACTTTTCTTACCTCTTTCTGCACTTCTCTTGCTTCTTTCTGCACCACTCCTTCTTATTTCTGCACTTCTCTTACCTCTTTCTGCACCTTTCTTGTCTATTTCTGTACTTTTTTTGCCTCTATCTATTCTCTTGCCTCCTTCTGTACCTCTCTTGCCTCTTTCTGCTCTTTCTCTTGTCTATTTCTACACTTCTTTTGCTTCTTTCTGCACCTTTCTTCCTCTTTCTGCACTTCTCTTGCCTCTTTCTGCACCTCTCTTGCTTTTTTCTGCTCCTCTCTTTCTTCTTTCTGTTTTTCTCTTGCATCTTTCATTGCTTCTCTTTCCTCTATCTGCACTACTATTGCCTCGTTCTGCAATTCTCTTGCCTTTTTATGCACCTTTCTTCCTCTTTCTGCAACCCTCTTGCTTATTTCATTACCTCTATTACCTCTTTTTGCACCTCTCTTGCCTCTCTCTCCACCTCTCTTGCTTCTTTCGGCACCTTTCTTCCTCTTTCTGCACTTCTCTTGCCTATTTCGTCACTTCTCCTGCTTTTTTCTGCAACTGTCTTTGTCTTTCTGCACTTCTCTTGCCTCTTTATGCACCTTATTTCCTCTTTCTGCCACTCTCTTGACTCTTTCTCCGCTTCTCCTGCCTCTTTCTGCACATCTCTTGCCTCTTTCTGTACCGCTCTTGCTTTTTTGTACATTTATTCCTCTTTCTGCACATCTCTTGATTCTTTATGCATATCGCTTGCCTCTTTCTACACTTCTCTTTTCTCTTTCTCCACTTCTCTTGCCTCTTTCTGTACTTCTCTTGCCTCTTTATGTACTTCTCTTGCCTCATTCTGTACCTTTCTTCCTCTTTCTGCACCCACCTTACTTCTTTCTGTACCTCTCTTGGTTCTTTATGCACCTCTCTTACTTCTTTCTGTACTTCTCTTGCTTCTTTCTGTACCTTTCTTCCTCTTTCTGTTCCTTTCTTCCTCTTTCTGCACCTCTCTTGCTTCTATCTGCCCTTCTCTTGCCTCTTTCTGCACCGCTCTTGCTTCTTTATGTACCTCTCTTGCCTCTGTCATTGCCTTTCTTCCTCTCTCTGCACTTCTCTTGCCTCTTTCTGCACTTCTCCTGCTTCTTTCTGCACCTCTCTTTCCTATTTCTGCACTTCTCTTACCTCTTTCTGCACCTCTCTTGCCTCTTTCTGTACTTTTTCTGGCTTTATCTATATTTCTCTTGCCTCCTTCTGTACTTCTCTTGCCTCTTTCTGCACTTCTCTTGTCTCTTTCTGTACTTCTCTTGTCCCTTCCAGTACTTCTCTTGCCTTTTTATGCATATTTATTCCTCTTTCTGCAACTCTCTAACTTCTTTCATCACCTCTCTTGCCTCTTTTGCACCTCTCTTGCCTCTTTCTGCACCTCTCTTGCTTCTTTCTGCACTTCTCTTGATTATTTCTGTACTTTCTTGCCTGTTTCTGTACTTATCTTGCTTTTCTATACATATTTCTTCCTCTTTCTACAACTCTCTTGCTTCTTTCTGCACCTTTCTTCTTCTTTCTGTACTTCTCTTGCCTCTTTCTGTATTTCTCTTACTTCTTTCAGCAACTTTCTTTGTCTTTCTGTACTTCTCCTGCCTCTTTCTGCACCTTTCTTCTTCTTTCTACCACTCTCTTGCTTCTTTCTGTACCTTTCTTGCTTATTTCTGCATCCTCTCTTGCTTATTTCTGCATTTCTCTTGCCTCTTTCTCCACTTTTCTTGCCTTATTCTGAACATCTCTTGCCTATTTCTGCGCCTCTCTTGGCTCTATCTGTACCTTTCTTCCTCTTTCTGCACCTCTCTTGTTTCTTTCTGCACCTCTCTTGCTTCTTTCTGTACCTCTCCTGCCTCTTTCATCACTTATCTTGCTTTTATATGCAAATCTCTTGCTTCTTTCTGCACCTCTCTTACGTCTTTCTGAACCTTTCTTCCTCTTTCTATACTTCTCTTGCCTCTTTCTGTATTTCTGTTGCTTCTTTCTGCACCTTTCTTCCTTTTTTTGTACTTCCCTTGCCTCTTTCTGCACATCTCTTCCTCTTTCTGAAACTCCCTTCTTTCTGCACCTCTCTTGCTTCTTTCTGCACTTCTCCTGCTTCTTTATGTACCTTTCTTCCTCTTTCTGTGTCTTTCTTCCTCCTTCTGCATCTCTCTTTCTTCTATCTGCCCTTCTTTTGCCTCTTTCTGCATTTCTCTTGCCTCTTTCTACACCTATCTTGCCTCTTTCTGAGCCTTACTACTTTCTGCACCTCTCTTGCCTCTTTCTGCACTTCTCTTGCTTCTTTCTGCACCCCTCTTACCTCTTTCTGCACGTCTCTTGACTTCATTCTGCACTTCTTACCTCTTACTGCATTTCTCTTGCCTCTTTCTGCAGCTCTCTTGCCTCCTTCTGCACTTCTCTTGCCTCTTTCTGTGCACCTCTCTTGCTTCTTTCTGCAACTCTCTTGCTTTCTTATGCACCTCTCTTGCTTCTTTCTATATATCTCTTTGCTTTTTCTGCACCTCTCTTGCCTCTTTCTATCACCTTCTCTTGCGTCTTTCTTCACCTCACTTGCTTCTTTCTGCACCTCACTTGCTTCTTTCTCCACCTCTCTTACATTTTTCTACATTTCTCTTGTCTCTTTCTCCGCTTATCTTTCTTCTTTCTGCACCTTTCTTCCTTTTTCTGCAATTCTCTTGCCTCTTTCTGCACCTCTCTTGCTTTTTTCTGCACCTCTCTTCCTTCTTTCTGCTCCTCTCTTTCTTCTTTCTGTATTTCTCTTGCCTCTTTCTCTGCTTCTCTTTCCTCTTTCTGCACTTCTCTTGCCTCTTTCTGCAATTCTCTGGCCTTTTTATGCACATTTGTTCCTCTTTCTGCCACTCTCTTGCTTCTTTCATTACCTCTATTACCTCTTTTTGCACCTTTCTTGCCTCTCTCTGCACCTCTCTTGCTTCTTTCGGCACCTCTCTTGCCTCTTTCTGTACTTCACTTACCTGTTTCTGCACTTCTCTTGCCTTTTTCTATACTTCTCTTGCTTTTTATACACATTTCTTCCTCTTTCTGCAACTCTCTTGCTTCTTTCTGCACCTTTCTTCCTATTTCTGCACTTCTCTTGCCTCTTTCTTCACTTCTTTTTCTTTTTTCTGCAACTGTCTTTGTCTTTCTGCACTTCTCTTTCCTCTTTCTGCACCTTATTTACTCTTTCTTCCACTCTCTTGCTTCTTTCTGCATATTTCTTGCTTATTTCTGATCCTCTCTTGCTTTTTCTGCATTTCTCTTGCCTCTTTCTCCACTTCTCCTGCCTCTTTCTGCACTTCTCTTGCCTCTTTCTCCACTTCTTTTGCCTCTTTCTGTAATTCACTTGTCCCTTCAAGTACTTCTCTTGCCTTTTTATGCATATTTATTCCTCTTTCTGCAACTCTCTAACTTCTTTCATCACCTCTCTTGCTTCTTTTGCACCTCTCTTGCCTCTTTCTGCACCTCTCTTGCTTCTTTCTGCACTTCTCTTGATTATTTCTGTACTTCACTTGCCTGTTTCTGTACTTATCTTGCTTTTCTATACATATTTCTTCCTCTTTCTACAACTCTCTTGCTTCTTTCTGCACCTTTCTTCTTCTTTCTGCACTTCTCTTGCCTCTTTCTGTATTTCTCTTACTTCTTTCAGCAACTTTCTTTGTCTTTCTGTACTTCTCCTGCCTCTTTCTGCACCTTTCTTCTTCTTTCTACCACTCTCTTGCTTCTTTCTGTACCTTTCTTGCTTATTTCTGCATCCTCTCTTTCTTATTTCTGCATTTCTCTTGCCTCTTTCTCCACTTTTCTTGCCTTATTCTGAACATCTCTTGCCTCTTTCTGTACCTCTCTTGCCTCTTTCTGTACCTTTCTTCCTCTTTCTGTACCTCTCTTGTTTCTTTCTGCACCTCTCTTGCTTCTTTCTGCACCTCTCCTGCCTCTTTCATCACTTATCTTGCTTTTATATGCAAATCTCTTGCTTCTTTCTGCACCTCTCTTACGTCTTTCTGAACCTTTCTTCCTCTTTCTATACTTCTCTTGCCTCTTTCTGTATTTCTGTTGCTTCTTTCTGCACCTTTCTTCCTTTTTTTTGTACTTCCCTTGCCTCTTTCTGCACATCTCTTCTTCTTTCTGAAACTTCCTTCTTTCTGCACCTCTCTTGCTTCTTTCTGCACTTCTCCTGCTTCTTTCTGTACCTTTCTTCCTCTTTCTGTGTCTTTCTTCCTCCTTCTGCATTTCTCTTGCCTCTTTCTACACCTATCTTGCCTCTTTCTGAGCCTTACTAATTTCTGCACCTCTCTTGCCTCTTTCTGCACTTCTCTTGCTTCTTTCTGCACCCCTCTTACCTCTTTCTGCACGTCTCTTGACTCATTCTGCACTTCTACCTCTTACTGCATTTCTCTTGCCTCTTTCTGCAGCTCTCTTGCCTCCTTCTGCACTTCTCTTGCCTCTTTCTGTGCACCTCTCTTGCTCCTTTCTGCAACTCTCTTGCTTTCTTATGCACCTCTCTTGCTTCTTTCTATATATATTTTGCTTTTTTTTGCACCTCTCTTGCCTCTTTTATCACCTTCTCTTGCGTCTTTCTTCACCTCACTTGCTTCTTTCTGCACCTCACTTGCTTCTTTATCCACCTCTCTTACATTTTTCTACATTTCTCTTGTCTCTTTCTCCGCTTATCTTTCCTCTTTCTGCACCTTTCTTCCTTTTTCTACACTTCTCTTGCCTCTTTCTGCACCTCTCTTGCTTTTTCTGCACTTCTCTTCCTTCTTTCTGCTCCTCTCTTTCTTCTTTCTGTCTTTCTCTTGCCTCTTTCTCTGCTTCTCTTTCCTCTTTCTGCACTTCTCTTGCCTCTTTCTGCAATTCTCTGGCCTTTTTATGCACATTTGTTCCTCTTTCTGCAACTCTCTTGCTTCTTTCATGTACCTCTATTACCTCTTTTTGTACCTCTCTTGCCTCTCTCTGCACCTCTCTTGCTTCTTTCTGTACTTCACTTACCTGTTTCTGCACTTCTCTTGCCTCTTTCTATACTTCTCTTGCTCTTTATACACATTTCTTCCTCTTTCTGCAACTCTCTTGCTTCTTTCTGCACCTTTCTTCCTATTTCTGCACTTCTCTTGCCTCTTTCTTCACTTCTCTTTCTTCTTTCTGCAACTGTCTTTGTCTTTCTGCACTTCTCTTGCCTCTTTCTGCACCTTATTTACTCTTTCTTCCACTCTCTTGCTTCTTTCTGCATATTTCTTGCTTATTTCTGATCCTCTCTTGCTTTTTTCTGCATTTCTCTTGCCTCTTCCTCTGCTTCTCCTGCCTCTTTCTGCACATCTTTTGCCTCTTTCTGTACCTCTCTTGCCTCTTGTTGTACCTTTATTCCTCTTTCTCTACCCATCTTGAGTCTTTCTGCATGTCTCTTGCCTGTTTCTGCACTTCTCTTGTCACTTTCCCCACTTCTCTTGCCTCTTTCTGTACTTCTCTTGCCTCTTTCTGCACTTCTCTTGCCTCATTCTGTACCTTTCTTCCTATTTCTGCAACTCTCTTGCTTCTTTCTGCACCTTTCTTCCTCTTTCTGCACTTCTCTTTGCCTCTTTCTTCACTTCTCTTGCTTTTTCCTGCAACTGTCTTTGTCTTTCTGCACTTCTCTTGCCTCTTTCTGCACCTTATTTCCTCTTTCTTCCACTCTCTTGCTTCTTTCTGCATATTTCTTGCTTATTTCTGATCCGCTCTTTCTTTTTTCTGCATTTCTCTTGCCTCTTTCTCTGCTTCTCCTGCCTCTTTCTCTGCTTCTCTTTCCTCTTTCTGCACTTCTCTTGCCTCTTTCTGCAATTCTCTTGCCTTTTTATGCACATTTGTTCCTCTTTCTGCAACTCTCTTGCTTCTTTTATTACCTCTATTTCCTCTTAATGCACCTCTCTTGCCTCTCTTTGCACCTCTCTTGCTTCTTTTGGCACCTCTCTTGCCTCTTTCTGTACATCACTTACCTGTTTCTGCACTTCTCTTGCCTTTTTCTACACTTCTCTTGCTTTTTTATACACATTTCTTCCTCTTTCTGCACCTCTCTTGCTTCTTCCTTCACCTTTCTTCCTCTTTCTGCACTTCTCTTGCCTCTTTCTTCACTTCTCTTGCTTTTTTATGCAACTGTCTTTGTCTTTCTGCACTTCTCTTTCCTCTTTCTGCACCTTATTGCCTCTTTCTTCCACTCTCTTGCTTCTTTCTGCATATTTCTTGCTTCTTTCTGATCCTCTCTTGCTTTTTTCTGCATTTCTCTTGCCTCTTTCTCCGCTTCTCCTGCCTGTTTCTGCACATCTCTTGCCTCTTTATGTACCTCTCTTGCCTCTTTTTGTACCTTTATTCCTCTTTCTGCCCCCTCTTGATTCTTTCTGCATGTCTCTTGCCTGTTTCTGCACTTTTCTTGTCTCTTTCTCTACTTCTCTTGCCTCTTTCTGTATTTCTCTTGCCTCTTTATGCACTTCTCTTGCCTCATTCTGTACCTTTCTTCCTCTTTCTGCACCCCCTTACTTCTTTCTGTACCTCCCTTGCTTCTTTCTGCACCTCTCTTACTTCTTTCTGCACTTCTCTTTCTTCTTTATGTACCTTTCTTCCTCATTCTGTGCCTTTCTTCCTCTTTCTGCACCTTTCTTTTTTTATCTGCCCTTCTCTTGCCTCTTTCCGTACTTCTCTTGCCTCTTTCTCCACTTCTCTTGCCTCTCTCTGTACTTCTCTTGCCTCTTTCTGCACTTCTCTTGCCTTTTTCTATACTTCTCTTGCTTTTTTCTGCAACTGTCTTTGTCTTTCTCCACTTCTCCTGCCTCTTTCTGCACATCTCTTGCCTCTTTCTGTACCTCTCCTGCCTCTTTCGTACCTTTATTCCTTTTTCTGCACCCCTCTTGATTCTTTCTGCATGTCTCTTGCCTGTTTCTGCACTTCTCTTGTCTCTTGTCTCTTTCTCTACTTCTCTTGCCTCTTTCTGTACTTCTCGTGCCTCTTTCTGCACTTCTCTTGCCTCATTCTGTACCTTCCTTCCTGTTTCTGAACCCCCCTTACTTCTTTCTGTACCTCTCTTGCTTCTTTCAGCACCTCTCCTACTTCTTTCTGCACTTCTCTTTCTTCTTTCTGTAACTTTCTTCCTCTTTCTGTGCCTTTCTTCCTCTTTCTGCACCTCTCTTGCTTCTATCTGCCCTTCTCTTGCCTCTTTCTCCACTTCTCTTTCCTCTTTATGCACCTTTCTTCCTCTTTCTGCACTTCTCTTGCCTCTTTCTGCACCTCTCTTGCTTTTTTCTGCACCTTTTTGCTTCCTTCTGCTCCTCTCTTTCTTCTTTCTGTATTTCTCTTGCCTCTTTCTCCGCTCCTCTTTCCTTTCTCTGCACTTCTCTTTCCTCTTTCTGCACTTCTCTTGCCTCTTTCTGCAATTCTCTTGCCTCTTTATGCACATTTGTTCCTCTTTCTGCAACTCTCTTGCTTCTTTCATGTACCTCTATTTCCTCTTAATGCACCTCTCTTGCCTCTCTTCTGCACCTCTCTTGCTTCTTTCTGCACCTCTCTTGCCTCTTTCTGTACATCACTTACCTGTTTCTGCACTTCTCTTGCCTCTTTCTGCACTTCTCTTGCTTCTTTATACACATTTCTTCCTCTTTCTGCACCTTACTTGCTTCTTTCATCACTTCTTTTGCCTCTTTCTGCACCTCTCTTTCCTCTTTCTTCACTTCTCTTGCTTTTTCTGCACCTGTCTTTGTCTTTCTGCACTTCTCTTGCCTCTTTCTGCACCTTATCTTCCTCTTTCTTGCACTTCTCTTGCTTCTTTCTGCATATTTCTTGCTTCTTTCTGCATCCTCTCTTGCTTCTTTCTGCACTTCTCTTGCCTTTTTCTGCACTTCTCTTGCCTGTTTCTGCACATCTCTTGCCTCTTTCTGCACCTCTCTTGCCTCTTTCTGTACCTTTCTTCCTCTTTCTGCACCCCTCTTGATTCTTTCTGCACTGTCTCTTGCCTGTTTCTGCACTTCTCTTGTCTCTTTCTGCTACTTCTCTTGCCTCTTTCTGTACTTCTCTTGCCTCTTTATGCACTTCTCTTGCCTCTTTCTGCACCTTTCTTCCTCTTTCTGCACCCTCTTACTTCTTTCTGCACCTCTCTTGCTTCTTTCTGCACCTCTCTTGCTTCTTTCTGCACCTCTCTTTCTTCTTTCTGCACCTTTCTTGCCTCTTTCTGTGCCTTTCTTCCTCTTTCTGCACCTTTCTTCTTCTTATCTGCACTTCTCTTGCCTCTTTCTGTACTTCTCTTGCCTCTTTCTGCACCTCTTTTGCCTCTTTCTGCACATTTCTTGCCTCTTTTTGTGCTTCTCTTGCCTCTTTCTGCACTTTTCTTGCCTCTCTCTGTACCTCTCTTGCCTCTTTCTGCACTTCTCTTGCCTTTTCTGCACTTCTCTTGCTTCTTTCTGCAACTGTCTTTGTCTCTTTCTGTACGTCTCCTGCCTCTTTTGTACCTTTCATTCCTTTTTCTGCACCCCTCTTGCTTCTTTCTGCATGTCTCTTGCCTGTTTCTGCACTTCTCTTGTCTCTTGTCTCTTTCTCTACTTCTCTTGCCTCTTTCTGTACTTCTCTTGCCTCTTTCTGCACCTCTCTTGCCTCATTCTGTACCTTTCTTCCTCTTTCTGCACCTCTCTTACTTCTTTCTGTACCTCTCTTGCTTCTTTCAGCACCTCTCTTGCTTCTTTCTGCACTTCTCTTGCTTCTTTCTGTACCTTTATTCCTCTTTATGTGACTTTCTTGCCTCTTTCTGCACCTCTCTTCCTTCTTTCTGCCCTTCTCTTGCCTCTTTCTCCACTTCTCTTTCCTCTTTATGCACCTTTCTTGCCTCTTTCTGCACCTCTCTTGCCTCTTTCTGCACCTCTCTTGCTTCTTTCTGCACCTCTTTGCTTCCTTCTGCTCGTCTCTTTCTACTTTCTGTATTTCTCTTGCCTCTTTCTCCGCTCCTCTTTCCTCTTTCTGCACTTCTCTTGCCTCTTTCTGCAATTCTCTTGCCTTTTTATGCATATTTGTTCCTCTTTCTGCAACTCTCTTGCTTCTTTCTATACCTCTATTACCTCTTTCTGCACCTCTCTTGCCTCTTTCTGTACCACTCTTGCTTCTTTCTGACACCTCTCTTGCCTCTTTCTGTACTTCACTTACCTCTTTCTGCACTTCTCTTGCCTCTTTCTACACTTCTCTTGCTTCTTTATACACCTTTCTTCCTCTTTCTGCAACTCTCTTGCTTCTTTCTGTACCTGTCTTCTTCTTTCTGCACTTCTCTTGCCTCTTTCTTCACTTCTCTTGCTTTTCTCTGCAACTGTATTTGTCTTTCTGTACTTCTCTAGCCTCTTTCTGCACCTTATTTCCTCTTTCTACCACTCTCTTGCTTCTTTCTGCATATTTCTTGCTTATTTCTTTTCCTCTCTTGCTTTTTTTTCTGCATTTGTCTTGCCTCTTTATCCACGTCTCCTGTTCTTTCTGCACATCTCTTGCCTCTTTCTGTACCTCTCTTGCTTCTTTTTGCACCTTTCTTGCCTCTTTCTGCACCCCTCTTGCTTCTTTCTGCATGTCTCTTGCCTCTTTCTGAACTTCTCTTGCTCTCTTTCTCCACTTCTCTTGCCTCTTTCTGCACCTCTCTTACTTCTTTCTGCACTTCTCTTGCCTCTTTCTCCACTTCTCTTGCCTCTTTATGTACTTCTCTTGCCTCTTTCTGCACTTCTCTTGCCTTTTTATGCATATCTCTTCCTCTCTCTGCAACTCCCTTGCTTCTTTCATGACCTCTCTTGGGTCTTTTTGCACCTCTCTTGCCTCTCTCTGCACCTCTATTTCCTCTTTCTGCACCTCTCTTGCCTCTATCTGCACCTCACTCTCTTCTTTCTCTACCTCTACTGCTGCTTTATGTACCTCTCTTGCTTCTTTCTGCACTTCTCTTGCTTCTTTCTGTACCTTACTTCCTCTTCCTGCACTTTTCTTCCTCTTTCTGGACCTTTCTTCCTGTTTCTTTAGATCTCTTGCTTCTTTTATCACCTTCTCTTGTGTATTTCTTCACCTCACTTGCTTCTTTCTGCACCTCTCTTGCCTCTTTTATCACCTTCTCTTGCGTCTTTCTTCACCTCACTTGCTTCTTTCTGCACCTCACTTGCTTCTTTCTCCACCTCTCTTACCTTTTTCTACATTTCTCTTGTCTCTTTCTCCGCTTCTCTTTCCTCTTTCTGCACCTTTCTTCCTTTTTCTGCAATTCTCTTGCCTCTTTCTGCACCTCTCTTGCTTTTTTCTGCACCTCTCTTCCTTCTTTCTGCTCCTCTCTTTCTTCTTTCTGTATTTCTCTTGCCTCTTTCTCCGCTTCTCTTTCCTCTTTCTGCACTTCTCTTGCCTCTTTCTGTAATTCTCTGGCCTTTTTATGCACATTTGTTCCTCTTTCTGCAACTCTCTTGCTTCTTTCATTACCTCTATTACCTCTTTTTGCACCTCTCTTGCCTCTCTCTGCACTTCTCTTGCTTCTTTCGGCACCTCTCTTGCCTCTTTCTGTACTTCACTTACCTGTTTCTGCACTTCTCTTGCCTCTTTTTGTAGTTCTCTTGTCTCTTTAGGCACATTTCTTCCTCTTTCTGCAACTCTCTTGCTTCTTTCTGCACCTTTCTTCCTATTTCTGCACTTCTCTTTCCTCTTTCTGCACCTTATTTCCTCTTTCTTCCACTCTCTTGCTTCTTTCTGCATATTTCTTGCTTCTTTGTGATCCTCTCTTGCTTTTTTCTGCACTTCTTTTGCCTCTTTCTGCACTTCTCCTGCCTGTTTCTGCACATCTCTTGCCTCTTTCTGTACCTCTCTTGCCTCTTTCTGTACCTTTCTTCCTCTTTCTGCACCTCTCTTGATTCTTTCTGCATGTCTCTTGCCTGTTTCTGCACTTTTCTTGTCTCTTTCTCTACTTCTCTTGCCTCTTTCTGTACTTCTCTTGCCTCTTTCTGCACTTCTCTTGCCTCATTCTGTACCTTTCTTCCTCTTTCTGCACCTCTCTTGCTTCTTTCTGTACCTCCCTTGCTTCTTTCTGCACCTCTCTTGCTTCTTTCTGCACTTCTCATTGCTTCTTTCTGTACCTTTCTTCCTCATTCTGTGCCTTTCTTGCCTCTTTCTGCACCTTTCTCTTCTTATCTGCCCTTCTCTTGCCTCTT
This sequence comes from Calotriton arnoldi, assembly GCA_963921515.1. Lineage (NCBI taxonomy): Eukaryota > Metazoa > Chordata > Amphibia > Caudata > Salamandridae > Calotriton > Calotriton arnoldi. The sequence continues at coordinate 588,189 of CAWUFW010003047.1, forward strand.
TCCGTACTTCTCTTGCCTCTTTCTCCACTTCTCTTGCCTCTCTCTGTACTTCTCTTGCCTCTTTCCGTACTTCTCTTGCCTCTTTCTCCACTTCTCTTGCCTCTCTCTGTACTTCTCTTGCCTCTTTCTGCACTTCTCTTGCCTTTTTCTATACTTCTCTTGCTTTTTTCTGCAACTGTCTTTGTCTCTTTCTGTACGTCTCCTGCCTCTTTTGTACCTTTATTCCTTTTTCTGCACCCCTCTTGATTCTTTCTGCATGTCTCTTGCCTGTTTCTGCACTTCTCTTGTCTCTTGTCTCTTTCTCTACTTCTCTTGCCTCTTTCTGTACTTCTCTTGCCTCTTTCTGCACTTCTCTTGCCTCATTCTGTACCTTTCTTCCTGTTTCTGCACCCCCCTTACTTCTTTCTGTACCTCTCTTGCTTCTTTCAGCACCTCTCCTACTTCTTTCTGCACTTCTCTTGCTTCTTTCTGTACCTTTCTTCCTCTTTATGTGCCTTTCTTGCCTCTTTCTGCACCTCTCTTCCTTCTATCTGCACTTCTCTTGCCTCTTTCTGCACTTCTCTTTCCTCTTTATGCACCTTTCTTCCTCTTTCTGCACTTCTCTTGCTTCTTTCTGCACCTCTCTTGCTTCTTTCTGCACCTCTCTTGCTTCTTTCTGCACTTCTCTTTCTTCTTTCTGTATTTCTCTTGCCTCTTTCTCCGCTCCTCTTTCCTCTTTCTGCACTTCTCTTGCCTCTTTCTGCAATTCTCTTGCCTTTTTATGCATATTTGTTCCTCTTTCTGCAACTCTCTTGCTTCTTTCAATACCTCTATTACCTCTTTTTGCACCTCTCTTGCCTCTCTCTGTACCACTCTTGCTTCTTTTGACACCTCTCTTGCCTCTTTCTGTACTTCACTTACCTGTTTCTGCACTCCTCTTGCCTTTTTCTATACTTCTCTTGCTTTTTTATACACATTTCTTCCTCTTTCTGCAACTCTCTTGCTTCTTTCTGTACCTGTCTTCTTCTTTCTGCACTTCACTTGCCTCTTTCTTCACTTCTCTTGCTTTTCTCTGCAACTGTCTTTGTCTTTCTGCACTTCTCTAGCCTCTTTCTGCACCTTATTTCCTCTTTCTACCACTCTCTTGCTTCTTTCTGCATATTTCTTGCTTGTTTCTTTTCCTCTCTTGCTTTTTTCTGCATTTGTCTTGCCTCTTTATCCACGTCTCCTGCTCTTTCTGCACATCTCTTGCCTCTTTCTGTACCTCTCTTGCTTCTTTTTGTACCTTTATTCTTCTTTCTGCACCCCTCTTGATACTTTCTGCATGTCTCTTGCCTCTTTCTGAACTTCTCTTGTCTCTTTCTCCACTTCTCTTGCCTCTTTCTGCACCTCTCTTGCTTCTTTCTGTACCTCTCTTGCCTCTTTCTCCACTTCTCTTGCCTCTTTCTGCTACTTCTCTTGCCTCTTTCTGCACTTCTCTTGCCTCTTTCTGCACATCTCTTCCTCTCTCTGCACCTCTCTTGCTTCTTTCATGACCTCTCTTGCGTCTTTCTGCACCTCTCTTGCCTCTTTCTGCACCTCTATTTCCTCTTTCTGCACCTCTCTTGCCTCTTTCTGCACCTCTCTCTCTTCTTTCTCTACCTCTACTGCTGCTTTATGCACCTCTCTTGCCTCTTTCTATACTTCTCTTGCTTCTTTATACACATTTCTTCCTCTTTCTGCAACTCTCTTGCTTCTTTCTGCACCTGTCTTCTTCTTTCTGCACTTCTCTTGCCTCTTTCTGTCACTTCTCTTGCTTCTTCTCTGCAACTGCTCTTTGCTCTTTCTGCACTTCTCTTGCCTCTTTCTGCACCTTATTTCCTCTTTCTACCACTCTCTTGCTTCTTTCTGCATATTTCTTGCTTATTTCTTTTCCTCTCTTGCTTTTTTTTCTGCATTTGTCTTGCCTCTTTATCCACGTCTCCTGCTCTTTCTGCACATCTCTTGCCTCTTTCTGTACCTCTCTTGCTTCTTTTTGTACCTTTATTCTTCTTTCTGCACCCCTCTTGATACTTTCTGCATGTCTCTTGCCTCTTTCTGAACTTCTCTTGTCTCTTTCTCCACTTCTCTTGCCTCTTTCTGTACCTCTCTTACTTCTTCCTGTACTTCTCTTGCCTCTTTCTCCACTTCTCTTGCCTCTTTATGTACTTCTCTTGCCTCTTTCTGCACTTCTCTTGCCTCTTTCTGCATATCTCTTGCCTCTTTCTGCAACTCTCTTGCTTCTTTCATGCACCTCTCTTGCGTCTTTCTGCACCTCTCTTGCCTCTTTCTGCACCTCTATTTCCTCTTTCTGCACCTCTCTTGCCTCTTTCTGCACCTCACTCTCTTCTTTCTCTACCTCTACTGCTGCTTTATGTACCTCTCTTGCTTCTTTCTGCACTTCTCTTGCTTCTTTCTGTACCTCTACTTGCCTCTTTCTGCACTTTTCTTGCCTCTTTCTGGACCTTTCTTCCTGTTTCTTTAGATCTCTTGCTTCTTTTGTCACCTTCTCTTGTGTATTTCTTCACCTCACTTGCTTCTTTCTGCACCTCTCTTGCCTCTTTTATGCACCTTCTCTTGTGTCTTTCTTCACCTCTCTTGCTTCTTTCTGCACCTCTCTTGCTTCTTTCTGCACCTCTCTTACCTCTTTCTACATTTCTCTTGTCTCTTTCTCCGCTTCTCTTTCCTCTTTCTGCACCTTTCTTCCTTTTTCTGCAATTCTCTTGCCTCTTTCTGCACCTCTCTTGCTTTTTTCTGCACCTCTCTTCCTTCTTTCTGCTCCTCTCTTTCTTCTTTCTGTATTTCTCTTGCCTCTTTCTCCGCTTCTCTTTCCTCTTTCTGCACTTCTCTTGCCTCTTTCTGTAATTCTCTGGCCTTTTTATGCACATTTGTTCCTCTTTCTGCAACTCTCTTGCTTCTTTCATTACCTCTATTACCTCTTTTTGCACCTCTCTTGCTTCTCTCTGCACTTCTCTTGCTTCTTTCTGCACCTCTCTTGCCTCTTTCTGTACTTCACTTACCTGCTTTCTGCACTTCTCTTGCCTCTTTCTGTACTTCTCTTGCTTTTTTATACACATTTCTTCCTCTTTCTGCACCTCTCTTGCTTCTTTCTGCACCTTTCTTCCTATTTCTGCACTTCTCTTTCCTCTTTCTGCACCTTATTTCCTCTTTCTTCCACTCTCTTGCTTCTTTCTGCATATTTCTTGCTTCTTTGTGCATCTCTCTTGCTTCTTTCTGCATTTCTCTTGCCTCTTTCTGCACTTCTCCTGCCTGTTTCTGCACATCTCTTGCCTCTTTCTGTACCTCTCTTGCCTCTTTCTGTACCTTTATTCCTCTTTCTGCACCTCTCTTGCTTCTTTCTGCATGTCTCTTGCCTGTTTCTGCACCTTTCTTGTCTCTTTCTGCACGTCTATTGCCTCTTTCTGTATTTCTCTTGCTTCTTTATGCACTTCTCTTGCCTCATTCTGTACCTTTCTTCCTCTTTCTGCACCTCTCTTACTTCTTTCTGTACCTCCCTTGCTTCTTTCTGCACCTCTCTTGCTTCTTTCTGCACTTCTCTCGCTTCTTTCTGTACCTTTCTTCATCATTCTGTGCCTTTCTTCCTCTTTCTGCTCTTCTCTTGCTTCATTCTGTACTTCTCTTGCCTCTTTCTGTACTTCTCTTGCCTCTTTCTCCACTTCTCTTGCCTCTCTCTGTACTTCTCTTGCCTCTTTCCGTACTTCTCTTGCCTCTTTCTCCACTTCTCTTGCCTCTCTCTGTACTTCTCTTGCCTCTTTCTGCACTTCTCTTGCCTTTTTCTATACTTCTCTTGCTTCTTTCTGCAACTGTCTTTGTCTCTTTCTGTACGTCTCTTGCCTCTTTCTGTACCTTTATTCCTCTTTCTGCACCTCTCTTGCTTCTTTCTGCACTGTCTCTTGCCTGTTTCTGCACTTCTCTTGTCTCTTGTCTCTTTCTGCTACTTCTCTTGCCTCTTTCTGTACTTCTCTTGCCTCTTTCTGCACTTCTCTTGCCTCATTCTGTACCTTTCTTCCTGCTTTCTGCACCTCCTTACTTCTTTCTGTACCTCTCTTGCTTCTTTCAGCACCTCTCTTACTTCTTTCTGCACTTCTCTTTCTTCTTTCTGTACCTTCTCTTGCCTCTTTATGTGCCTTTCTTCCTCTTTCTGCACCTCTCTTCCTTCTTTCTGCCCTTCTCTTGCCTCTTTCTCCACTTCTCTTTCCTCTTTATGCACCTTTCTTCCTCTTTCTGCACTTCCCTTGCCTCTTTCTGCACCTCTCTTGCTTTTTTCTGCACCTCTTTGCTTCCTTCTGCTCGTCTCTTTCTTCTTTCTGTATTTCTCTTGCCTCTTTCTCCGCTCCTCTTTCCTCTTTCTGCACTTCTCTTGCCTCTTTCTGCAATTCTCTTGCCTTTTTATGCATATGTGTTCCTCTTTCTGCAACTCTCTTGCTTCTTTCAATACCTCTATTACCTCTTTTTGCACCTCTCTTGCCTCTCTCTGTACCACTCTTGCTTCTTCTGACACCTCTCTTGCCTCTTTCTGTACTTCACTTACCTGTTTCTGCACTTCTCTTGCCTTTTTCTATACTTCTCTTGCTTTTTTATACACATTTCTTCCTCTTTCTGCAACTCTCTTGCTTCTTTCTGTACCTGTCTTCTTCTTTCTGCACTTCTCTTGCCTCTTTCTTCACTTCTCTTGCTTTTCTCTGCAACTGTCTTTGTCTTTCTGCACTTCTCTAGCCTCTTTCTGCACCTTATTTCCTCTTTCTACCACTCTCTTGCTTCTTTCTGCATATTTCTTGCTTATTTCTTTTACCTCTCTTGCTTCTTTTCTGCACTTCTCTTGCCTCTTTATGCACGTCTCCTGCTCTTTCTGCACATCTCTTGCCTCTTTCTGTACCTCTCTTGCTTCTTTCTGTACCTTTCTTCTTCTTTCTGCACCCCTCTTGATACTTTCTGCATGTCTCTTGCCTCTTTCTGAACTTCTCTTGTCTCTTTCTCCACTTCTCTTGCCTCTTTCTGTACCTCTCTTACTTCTTCCTGTACTTCTCTTGCCTCTTTCTCCACTTCTCTTGCCTCTTTATGTACTTCTCTTGCCTCTTTCTGCACTTCTCTTGCCTTTTTCTGCACCTCTCTTCCTCTTTCTGCACCTCTCTTGCTTCTTTCATGACCTCTCTTGCGTCTTTCTGCACCTCTCTTGCCTCTCTCTGCACCTCTCTTTCCTCTTTCTGCACCTCTCTTGCCTCTTTCTGCACCTCACTCTCTTCTTTCTCTACCTCTACTTGCTTCTTTCTGTACCTCTCTTGCTTCTTTCTGCACTTCTCTTGCTTCTTTCTGTACCTCTACTTCCTCTTCCTGCACTTCTCTTGCCTCTTTCTGCACCTCTCTTGCCTCTTTCTTTAGCACTCTCTTGCTTCTTTCTGTCACCTTCTCTTGCTGTCTTTCTTCACCTCTCTTGCTTCTTTCTGCACCTCTCTTGCCTCTTTTATCACCTTCTCTTGCCTCTTTCTGCACCTCTACTTGCTTCTTTCTGCACCTCTCTTGCTTCTTTCTCCACCTCTCTTGCCTCTTTCTGCACTTCTCTTGTCTCTTTCTGCACTTCTCTTTCCTCTTTCTGCACCTTTCTTCCTCTTTCTGCACTTCTCTTGCCTCTTTCTGCACCTCTCTTGCTTCTTTCTGCACCTCTCTTCCTTCTTTCTGCTCCTCTCTTTCTTCTTTCTGTATTTCTCTTGCCTCTTTCTGCACTTCTCTTTCCTCTTTCTGCACTTCTCTTGCCTCTTTCTGTAATTCTCTTGCCTCTTTCTGCACTTTCTTCCACTTTCTGCAACTCTCTTGCTTCTTTCATGTACCTCTATTACCTCTTTCTGCACCTCTCTTGCCTCTTTCTGCACTTCTCTTGCTTCTTTCTGCACCTCTCTTGCCTCTTTCTGCACTTCACTTACCTCTTTCTGCACTTCTCTTGCCTCTTTCTGTACTTCTCTTGCTTCTTTATACACATTTCTTCCTCTTTCTGCAACTCTCTTGCTTCTTTCTGCACCTTTCTTCCTATTTCTGCACTTCTCTTTCCTCTTTCTGCACCTTATCTTCCTCTTTCTTCACTCTCTTGCTTCTTTCTGCACTATTTCTTGCTTCTTTCTGCATCCTCTCTTGCTTCTTTCTGCATTTCTCTTGCCTCTTTCTCCACTTCTCCTGCCTGTTTCTGCACCTCTCTTGCCTCTTTCTGTACCTCTCTTGCCTCTTTCTGTACCTTTCTTCCTCTTTCTGCACCTCTCTTGCTTCTTTCTGCATGTCTCTTACCTGTTTCTGCACTTTTCTTGCTCTCTTTCTCTACTTCTCTTGCCTCTTTCTGTACCTCTCTTGTCTCTTTATGCACTTCTCTTGCCTCTTTCTGTACCTTTCTTCCTCTTTCTGCACCTCCTTGCTTCTTTCTGTACCTCTCTTGCTTCTTTCTGCACCTCTCTTGCTTCTTTCTGCACTTCTCTTGCTTCTTTCTGTACCTTTCTTCCTCATTCTGTGCCTTCTCTTGCCTCTTTCTGCACCTTTCTTCTTCTATCTGCCCTTCTCTTGCCTCTTTCTGCACTTCTCTTGCCTCTTTCTGCCACTTCTCTTGCCTCTCTCTGTACTTCTCTTGCCTCTTTCTGCACTTCTCTTGCCTCTTTCTATACTTCTCTTGCTTCTTTCTGCAACTGTCTTTGCTCTTTCTGCACTTCTCTTGCCTCTTTCTGCACATCTCTTGCCTCTTTCTGTACCTCTCTTGCCTCTTTCTGCACCTTTATTCCTTCTTTCTGCACCTCTCTTGCTTCTTTCTGCATGTCTCTTGCCTGTTTCTGCACTTCTCTTGCTCTCTTGTCTCTTTCTCTACTTCTCTTGCCTCTTTCTGTACTTCTCTTGCCTCTTTCTGCACTTCTCTTGCTTCTTTCTGTACCTTTCTTCCTGTTTCTGCACCCCTAACTCTCTTTCTGTACATCTCTTGCTTCTTTCTGCACCTCTCCTACTTCTTTCTTTCTGCACTTCTCTTGCTTCTTTCTGTACCTTTCTTCCTCTTTATGTACCTTTCTTCCTCTTTCTGCACCTCTCTTCCTTCTTTCTGCCCTTCTCTTGCCTCTTTCTCCACTTCTCTTGCTTCTTTCTGCACCTTTCTTCCTCTTTCTGCACTTCTCTTGCCTCTTTCTGCACCTCTCTTGCTTTTTCTGCACCTCTTTGCTTCTTTCTGCACCTCTCTTTCTTCTTTCTGCACTTCTCTTGCCTCTTTCTCCGCTTTCCTCTTTCTGCACTTCTCTTGACTCTTTCTGCAATTCTCTTGCCTTTTTATGCATATTTGTTCCTCTTTCTGCAACTCTCTTGCTTCTTTCAATACCTCTCTTACCTCTTTCTGCACCTCTCTTGCCTCTTTCTGTACCACTCTTGCTTCTATGTGACACCTCTCTTGCTTCTTTCTGCACTTCACTTACCTGTTTCTGCACTTCTCTTGCCTCTTTCTATACTTCTCTTGCTTCTTTATACACATTTCTTCATCTTTCTGCAACTCTCTTGCTTCTTTCTGTACCTGTCTTCTTCTTTCTGCACTTCTCTTGCCTCTTTCTGCACTTCTCTTGCTTCTTTCTGCAACTTCTATTTGCTCTTTCTGCACTTCTCTTGCCTCTTTCTGCACCTCTATTTCCTCTTTCTGCACCTCTCTTGCTTCTTTCTGCACCTTTCTTGCTTCTTTCTGTACCTCTCTTGCTTCTTTCTGCACTTGTCTTGCCTCTTTCTCCACGTCTCCTGCTTCTTTCTGCACATCTCTTGCCTCTTTCTGTACCTCTCTTGCCTCTTTTTGTACCTTTATTCCTCTTTCTGCACCCCTCTTGATACTTTCTGCATGTCTCTTGCCTCTTTCTGCACTTCTCTTGTCTCTTTCTGCACTTCTCTTGCCTCTTTCTGTACCTCTCTTGCTTCTTTCTGTACTTCTCTTGCCTCTTTCTGCACTTCTCTTGCCTCTTTATGTACTTCTCTTGCCTCTTTCTGCACTTCTCTTGCCTCTTTCTGCACTATCTCTTCCTCTTTCTGCAACTCTCTTGCTTCTTTCTGACCTCTCTTGCGTCTTTCTGCACCTCTCTTGCCTCTTTCTGCACCTCTCTTGCCTCTTTCTGCACCTCTCTTGCCTCTTTCTGCACTTCTCTTGCTTCTTTCTGTACCTCTACTTCCTTCTTTCTGCACTTTTCTTCCTCTTTCTGGACCTTTCTTCCTGTTTCTTTAGATCTCTTGCTTCTTTCTGCACTTCTGTTGCCTCTTTTTGCACATCTATTGTTTCTTTTTGCACCTCTCTTGCTTCTTTCTGCACTTTTCTTATTTCTTTCTGCACCTCTCTTGCCTCCTTCTGCACTTCTCTTGCTTCTTACTGTACCTTTCTTCCTCTTTCTGCACCTTTCTTCCTCTTTCTGCACCTCTCTTGTTTCTTTCTGAACCTCTCTTGCCTCTTTCAGCACGTCTGCTTGCCTCTTTCTGCACCTCTCTTGCTTCTTTCTGTCACTTCTCTTGCTTCTTTCTGCACTTCTCTTGCCTCTTTCTGCACCTCTCTTGTCTCTTTATTGTACCTCTCTTGCTTCTTTCTGACACTCTCTTGCTTCTTTCTGCACCTCTTGATGCACCACTCTTGCTTCTTTCTGCACCTCTCTTGCTTCTTTCTGCACTTCTCTTGCCTCTTTCTGCACCTTATCTTGCCTCTTTCTGCACTTCTCTTGCCTGTTTCTGCACTTCTCTTGCCTCTTTCTGCACCTCTCTTGCCTCTTTCTGCACCTCTCTTGCCTCTTTCTGCACTTCTCTTGCCCCTTTCTGCACATCTCTTGTCTCTTTCTGCACCTTTATTGCTTCTTTCTGCACTTCTCTTGCTTCCTTCTGTATGTCTCTTGCTTCTTTCTACACCACTCTTGCTTCTTTCTGTACCTCTCTTGCCTCTTTTATACCTCTATTCCTTTTTCTGCACCCCTCTTGATTCTTTCTGCATGTCTCTTGCCTGTTTCTGCACTTCTCTTGTCTCTTTCGCTACTTCTCTTGCCTCTTTCTGTACCTCTCTTGCCTCTTTCTGCACTTCTCTTGCCTCATTGTGTACCTGTCTCCTCTTTCTGCACCTCTCTTGCTTCTTTCTGTACCTCTCTTGCTTCTTTCTGCACCTCTCTTGCTTCTTTCTGCACTTCTCTTGCTTCTTTCTGCACCTTTCTTCCTCTTTCTGTGCCTTTCTTCCTCTTTCTGCACTTCTCTTGCTTCTTTCTGCACTTCTCTTGCCTCTTTCTGCACTTCTCTTGTCTCTTTCTGCACCTTTCTTGCTTCTTTCTGCACCTCTCTTGCCTCTTTCTGCACTTCTCTTGCTTCTTTCTGCACCTCTCTTCCTTCTTTCTGCACCTCTCTTGCTTCTTTCTGCACTTCTCTTGCCTCTTTCTCTGCTCCTCTTGCCTCTTTCTGCACTTCTCTTGCCTCTTTCTGCACTTCTCTTGCCTCTTTCTGCACATTTGTTCCTCTTTCTGCACCTCTCTTGCTTACTTTCAATACTTCTCTTGCCTCTTTCTGCACCTCTCTTGCCTCTTTCTGTACCTCTCTTGCTTCTTTCTGCACCTCTCTTGCCTCTTTCTGTACTTCACTTCCTCTTTCTGCACTCCTCTTGCCTCTTTCTGTACTTCTCTTGCTTCTTTCTGCACATCTCTTGCCTCTTTCTGCACCTCTCTTGCTTCTTTCTGTACCTCTCTTGTTCTTTCCGCACCTCTTGCCTTTTTCTGCACTTCTCTTGCTTCTTTCTGCACTTCTTTTGCTTCTTTGTGCACTTCTCTTGCCTCTTTCTGCACCTCTATTTGCCTCTTTCTGCCACTTCTCTTGCTTCTTTCTGCACCTCTCTTGCTTCTTTCTTTACCTCTCTTGCTTCTTTCTGCACTTCTCTTGCCTCTTTCTGCACTTCTCTTGCTTCTTTCTGCACCTCTCTTGCCTCTTTCTGTACCTCTCTTGCTTCTTTCTGTACCTCTATTGCCTCTTTCTGCACCTCTCTTGATACTTTCTGCACTGTCTCTTGCCTCTTTCTGCACTTCTCTTGCCTCTTTCTGCACTTCTCTTGCTTCTTTCTGTACCTCTCTTGCTTCTTTCTGTACTTCTCTTGCCTCTTTCTGCACTTCTCTTGCCTCTTTCTGTACTTCTCTTGCTTCTTTCTGCACCTCTCTTGCTCATTTTATGCACTATCTCTTCCTCTTTCTGCACTCTCTTGCTTCTTTCATGCACCTCTCTTGCGTCTTTCTGCACCTCTCTTGCCTCTTTCTGCACCTCTATCTTCCTCTTTCTGCACCTCTCTTGCCTCTTTCTGCACCTCTCTCTCTGCACCTCTCTGCTGCTTTGTACTTCTCTTGCTTCTTTCTGCACTTCTCTTGCTTCTTTCTGCACCTTACTTCCTCTTTCTGCACTTCTCTTGCTTCTTTCTGTACCTTTCTTGCCTGTTTCTTTAGCTCTCTTGCTTCTTTCTGCACTTCTGTTGCCTCTTTCTGCACCTCTCTTGTTTCTTTCTGCACCTCTCTTGCTTCTTTCTGCAATTCTCCTGCTTCTTTCTGCACCTCTATTGCTTCTTTCTGCACTTCTCTTGCTTCTTTCTGCACCTTTCATCCTCTTTCTGCCCTTCTCTTGCCTCTTTCTGCATTTCTCTTGCTTCTTCCTGTACCTCTCTTGCTTCTTTCTGCACTTCTGCTTGCCTGTTTCTGCACCTCTCTTGCTTCTTTCTGTCATACTCTTGCTTCTTTCAGCACTTCTCTTCCCTCTTTCTGCACCTCTCTTGCTTCTTTCTGCACTTCTCTTGCCTCTTTCTGTACTTCTCTTGCCTCTTTATGTACTTCTCTTGCCTCTTTCTGCACCTCTCTTGCCTCTTTCTGCACCTCTCTTGCCTCTTTCTGCACCTCTCTTGCTTCTTTCTGCACTTCTCTTGCCTCTTTCTGCACCTCTCTTGTCTCTTTCTGCACCTTTCTTGCTTCTTTCTGTACCTCTCTTGCTTTTTTCTGCATGTCTCTTGCTTCTTTCTGCACCTCTCTTGCTTCTTTCTGCACCCCTCTTGCCTCTTTCTGCACTTCTCTTGCTTCTTTCTGCACTTCTCTTGCTTCTTTCTGCATCTCTCATTCTTCTTTCTGCACCTCTCTTGCCTCTTTCTGCACTTCTCTTGCCTCTTTCTGCACTTCTCTTGCTTCTTTCTGTACCTCTCTTCGCTCTTTCTGCACTTCTCTTGCTTCTTTCTGTGCCTTTTTCCTCTTTCTGCACCTCTCTTGCTTCTTTCTGCACCTCTCTTGCTTCTTTCTGCACCTCTCTTGCTTCTTTCTGCACTTCTCTTGCCTCTTTCTGCCACTTCTCTTGCCTCATTTCTGCATTATCTCTTGCCTTCTTTCTGTACCTATCTTGCCTCTTTCTGCACTTCTCTTGCTTCTTTCTGTACCTTCTCTTCCTCTTTCTGCACTTCTCTTGCTTCTTTCTGCACCTCTCTTGCTTCTTTCTGCACCTCTCTTGCTTCTTTCATGCACCTCTCTTGCCTATTTCTGCACCTCTCTTGCTTCTTTCTGCACTTCTCTTGCCTCTTTCTGCACCTGTCTCTTCTTCTTTCTGCACCTGTCCTGCCTCTTTCATCACTTCTCTTGCTTCTTTCCGCACCTCTCTTGCTTCTTTCTGCACTTCTCTTGCCTCTTTCATCACTTCTCTTGCTTCTTTCTGCACTTTTGTTGCTTCTTTCTGCACTTCTCTTGCTTCTTTCTGCACCTTCTCTTTCTTCTTTATGTACTTCTATTGCCTCTTTCTGCACTTCTCTTGCTTCTTTCTGCACTATCTCTTGCTTATTTCTGCACCTCTCTTGCCTCTTTCATGCACTTCTCGTTGCTCCTTTCTGCACCACTCTTGCTTCTTTCTGCACCTCTCTTGCCTCTTTCATGCACTCTCTTGTCTCTTTCTGCACTTCTCTTGCTTCTTTCTGCACCTTTCTTTCTTCTTTCTGCACTTCTCTTTCCTCTTTCTGCACTTCTCTTGCTTCTATCTGTACCTCTATTGCTTCTTTCTGTACCTCTCTTGCTTCTTTCTGCACATCTCTTGCCTACTTTCTGTACTTCTCTTGCTTCTTTCTGCATGTCTCCTGCCTCTTTCATGCACTTCTCTTGCTTCTTTCTGCATCTTCTGCTTGCTTCTTTCTGCACCTTTCTTGCCTCTTTCTGTACTTCTCTTGCCTCTTTCTGCATCATCTCTTGCCTCTTTCTGCACCTCTCTTGCCTCTTTCTGCACCTCTCTTGCCTCTTTCTGCACTTCTCTTGCCTCTTTCTGCACTTCTCTTGCTTCCTTCTGTACCTCTCTTGCTTCTTTCTAGCACTACTCTTGCTACTTTCTGCACTTCTCTTGCTTCTTTCTGCATCTCTCTTGCCTCTTTCTATCACTTCTCTTGCTTCTTTCTGCATTTCTGTTGCTTCTTTCTGCACCTTTCTTCCTCTTTCTGTACTTCCTCTTTCTGCCCCTCCCTTCTTTCTGCACCTCTCTTGCTTCTTTCTGCACCTCTCTTGCTTCTTTCTGTACTTCTCTTGCTTCCTTCTGTGCCTTTCTTTCTCTCTTTCTGTGCCATTTCTGCACCTCTCTTGATTCTATCTGCACTTATCTTCACTCTTTCTGTACTTCTCTTGACTTCTTTCTGCACCTCTCTTGCCTCTTTCTGCACCTCTCTTGCCTCTTTCTGCACCTCTCTTGCTTCTTTATGTACCTCTCCTGCTCCTTTGTGTACCTCTCTTGCCTCTTTCTGCACTTCTCTTGCTTCTTTCTGCACCTTTCTTTCTTCTTTCTGCACCTGTCTTGCCTCTTTCATGCACTTCTCTTGCTTCTTTCTGCACCTCTCTTGCTTCTTTCTGCACTTCTCTTGCCTCTTTCATGCACCTCTCTTGCTTCTTTCTGCACTTCTCTTGCATCTTTCTGCACTTCTCTTTGCTTCTTTCTGCACCTCTCCTTTGCTCATTCAATACTTCTCTTGCCTCTTTCTGCACTTCTCTTGCTTCTTTCTGCACCTATCTTGCTTCTTATCTGCATCTCTCTTGCCTCTTTCATGCACTTCTCTTGCTTCTTTCTGCACCTCTCTTGCTTCTTTCTGCACTTCTCTTGCTTCTTTCTGCACCTTTCATCCTCTTTCTGCGCTTCTCTTGCCTCTTTCTGCATTTCTTCGGCTTCTTTCTGCACCTTTCTTCCTCTTTCTGCACCTCTCTTGCTTCTTTCTGCACTTCTCTTGCTTCTTTCTGTACCTCTATTGCTTCTTTCTGCACCTCTCTTGCTTCTTTCTGCACCTCTCTTGCTTCTTTCTGCACTTCTCTTGCTTCTTTCTGCATCTCTCTTGCCTCTTTCATCACTTCTCTTGCTTCTTTCTGCACCTCTCTTGCTTCTTTCTGCACCTTTCTTGCCTCTTTCTGTACTTCTCTTGCCTCTTTCTGCACTTCTCTTGCCTCTTTCTGCACCTCTCTTGCCTCTTTCTGAACTTCTCTTGCCTCTTTCTGCAGTTCTCTTGCCTCTTTCTGCACTTCTCTTGCTTCTTTCTGTATGTCTCTTGCTTCTTTCTGCACCTCTCTTGCTACTTTCTGTACCTCTCTTGCTTCTTTCTACATGTCTCTTGCCTCTTTCATGCACTTCTCTTGCTTCTTTCTGCACCTCTCTTGCTTCTTTCTGCACCTCTCTTGCCTCTTTCTGCACTTCTCTTGCCTCTTTCTGCACTTCTCTTCCTCTTTCTGCACCTCTCTTGCCTCTTTCATGCACTTCTCTTTCTTCTTTCTGCACCTCTCTTGCCTCTTTCTGCACCTCTCTTGCTTCTATCTTGCACTTCTCTTTGCCTCTTTCTGCACTTCTCTTGCCTCTTTCTGCACCTCTCTTACCTCTTTCTGCACTTCTCTTGCCTCTTTCTGCACCTCTCTTCCTTCTTTCTGCACCTCTCTTGCTTTTCTCTGCAACCTCTCTTGCTTCTTTCTACATCTCTCTTGCTTCGTTCTGTACCTCTCTTGCCTCTTTCATGCACTGTTCTTGCTTCTTTCTGCACTTCTCTTGCCTCTTTCTGCTAATTCTCTTGCCTCGTTCTGCACCTCTCTTGCTTCTTTCTGCACCTATCTTGCCTCTTTCTGCACTTCTCTTGCCTCTTTCTGCACTTCTCTTGCCTCTTTCTGCACCTCTCTTGCTCTTTTTCTGCACCTCTCTTGCCTCTTTCTGTGCATCTCTTGCCTCTTTCTGCACCTCTCTTGCTTCTTTCTGCACCTCTCTTGCCTCTTTCTGCACCTCTCTTGCCTCTTTCTGCACCTCTCTTGCTTCTTTCTGCATCTCTCTTGCTTCTTTCTGCACCACTCTTGCTTCCTTTCTGCACCATTCTTGCCTCTTTCTGCACTTCTCTTGCCTCTTTCTGCACCTCTCTTGCCTCTTTCTGCACTTCTCTTCTTCTTTCTGCACCTCTCTTGCTTCTTTCTGCACCTCTCTTGCTTCTTTCTGTACTTCTCTTGCTTCTTTCTGCACTTTCTTGCTCTTTCTGCACCTTTCTTCCTATTTCTGCACCTCTCTTGCTTCTTTCTGCACTTATCTTGCTTCTTTCTGTACTTCTCTTCCCTCTTTCTGTACTACTCTTGCCTCTTTTTGAACTTCTCTTGCCTCTTTCTGCTCTACTCTTGCTTCTGTCTGCAACTCTCTTGCCTCTTTCTGCACCTCTGTCTCTTCTTTCTGCACTTCTCTTACTTCTTTCAACATCTCTCTTGCCTCTTTCTGCACTTCTCTTGCCTCTTTCTGCACTTCTCTTGCTTCTTTCCGCACCTCTCTTGCCTCTTTCTGCACTTCTCTTGCTTCTTTCTGCACCTCTCTTGCTTCTTTCTGTACCTCTCTTGCTTCTTTCTGCAACTTCTCTTGCTTCTTTCTACATCTCTCTTGCTTCTGTTCTGCACTTCTCTTGCCTCTTTCATCACTGTCTCTTGCTTCTTTCTGCACCTCTCTTGCCTCTTTCTACACATTTCTTCTTCTTTCTGCACCTCTCTAGATTCTTTCTGCACCCTCTTGCCTCTTTCTGCACCTGTCTTGCTTCTTTCTGCACCTCTCTTCCTCTTTCTGCACGTCTCTTGCCTCTTTCTACACATTTCTTCTTCTTTCTGCACCTCTCTAGATTCTTTCTGCACCTCTTTTGCCTCTTTCTGCACCTGTCTTGCCTCTTTCTGCACCTCTCTTGCCTCTTTCTGTACTTCTCTTGCCTCTTTCTGCACCTCTCTTGCTTCTTTCTGCACCTCTCTTGCTTCTTTCTGCACCTCTCTTGCTTCTTTCTGAACCTCTCTTGCTTCTTTCTGCACCTTCTCTTGCCTCTTTCATGCACTTCTCTTGCTTCTTTATGCACCTCTCCTGCCTCTTTCTGCACTTCTCTTACTGTCTTTCTGCACTTCTCTTCCTCTTTCTGCACCTCTCTTGCTTCTTTCTGCACTTTTCTGGCTTCTTTCTGCACTTCTCTTGCCTCTTTCTGCACCTCTCTTGCTTCTTTCTGCACCTCTCTTGCCTCTTTCTGTATCTCACTTGCCTGTTTCTGCACTTCTCTTGCTTTTTATGCACATTTCTTGCCTCTTTCTGCACCT
This sequence comes from Calotriton arnoldi, assembly GCA_963921515.1. NCBI lineage: Eukaryota > Metazoa > Chordata > Amphibia > Caudata > Salamandridae > Calotriton > Calotriton arnoldi. Next base: position 603,773 of record CAWUFW010003047.1, read on the forward strand.
CTCTTGCTTCTTTCTGCACCTCTCTTGCTTCTTTCTTGCACTTCTCTTGCCTCTTTCTGCACCTCTCTTTCCTCTTTCTGCACCTCTCTTGCCTCTTTCTGCACTTCTCTTGCTTCTTTATGTACCTTTCTTGCTTCTTTCTGCACTTCTCTTGCTTCTTTCTGCACCTTTCTTGCTTCTTTCTGCACTGTTTCTTCCTCTTTCTGCACCTCTCTTCCTGTTCTCTCTACTTCTCTTGCTACTTTCTGCACTTCTCTTGCCTCTTTCTGCACTTCTCTTGCTTCTTTCTGCACCTCTCTTGCTTCTTTCTGCACCTCTCTTGCTTCTTTCTGCACCTGTCCTGCCTCTTTCATCACTTCTCGTGCTTCTTTCTGCACGTCTCTTTCTTCTTTCTGCACTTCTCTTGCTTCTTTCAGCACCTTTATGCCTCTTTCTATACTTCTTTTGCCTCTTTCTGCACTTCTCTTGCTTCTTTATGCACCCCTCTTGCCTCTTTCTGCACCTGTCTTGCCTCTTACTGCACCTCTCTTGCCTCTCTCTGTACTTCTCTTTCCTCTTTCTGCACTTCTCTTGCTTCTTTCTGCACCTCTCTTTCTTCCTTCTGCACCTCTCTTGCTTTTTTCTAAACCACTCTTGCTTCTTTCTGCACCTTTCTTGCCTCTTTCATCACTTCTCTTGATTCTTTATGTACCTCTCCTGCCTCTTTCTGCACTTCTCTTACCGCTTTCTGCACCTTTTTTCCTCTTTCTGCCCCTCACTTGCTTCTTTCTTCATTTTTCTGGCTTCTTTCTCCACTTCTCTTGCCTCTTTCTGCACCACTCTTGCTTCTTTCTGCACCTCTCTGGCCTATTTCTGTATTTCTCCTGACTCTTTCTGCACTTCTCTTGCCTTTTTATGCACATTTCTTCCTCTTTCTGCACCTCTCTTGCTTCTTTCTGCACCTCTGTTGCTTCTTCTTGCACTTCTCTTGACTCTTTCTGCATCTTTCTTGCCTCTTTATGCACCTCTCTTCCCTCTTTCTGCACCTCTCTTGCTCCTTTCTGTACCTTTCTTGCTTCTTTCTGCACTTCTCTTGCTTCTTTCTGCACCTTTCTTGCTACTTTCTGCATGTTTCTTGCCTCTTTCTGCACCTCTCTTGCCTGTTTCTGCTACTTCTCTTGCTACTTTCTGCACTTCTCTTGCCTCTTTCTGCACATCTCTTGCTTCTATCTGCACCTCTCTTGCTTCTTTCTGTAACTCTCTTGCTTCTTTCTGCACCTCTCTTGCCTCTTTCATGCACTTCTCTTGCTTCTTTCTGCACGTCTCTTGCTTCTTTCTGCACTTCTCTTGCTTCTTTCTGCACCTCTTATGCCTCTTTCTATACTTCTTTTGCCTCTTTCTGCATTTCTCTTGCTTCTTTCTGTACCTTTCTTCCTCTTTCTGCACTTCTCATTGCTTCTTTCTGCACCTCTCTTGCCTCTTTCTGCACTTGTCTTGCCTCATTTCTGTACATTTCTTCCTACTTTCTGCACCTCTCTTGCTTCTTTCTGCACCTCTCTTGCTTCTTTCTGTCACTCTCTTGCTTCTTTCTGTACCTCTCTTGCTTCTTTCTGCACTTCTCTTGCCTCTTTCTGCACTTCTCTTGCTTCTTTCTGCACTTCTCTTGCCTCTTTCTGCACATCTCTTACTCTTTTGCACCTCTCTTGCCTCTTTCTGCACCTTTCTTCCTCTTTCTGCACTTCTCTTGCCTCTTTCTGTACTTCTCTTGCTTATTTCTGCACCTCTCTTGCCTCTTTCTGCACTTCTCTTGCTTCTTTCTGTACCTCTCTTGACTCTTTCTGCACCTCTCTTGCCTCTTACCGCACTTCTTTTGCCTCTTTCTGCACTTCTCTTGCCTCTTTCTGCACCTCTCTTGCCTCTTTCTGCACTTCTCTTGCCTCTTTCTGCACCTCTCTTGCCTCTTTCTGCACCTCTCTTGCCTCTTTCTGCACTTCTCTTGCCTCTTTCTGCACCTCTCTTGCTTCTTTCTGTACCTCTCTTGCTTCTTTCTGCACCTCTCTTGCCTCTTTCTGCACTTCTCTTGCTTCTTTCTGCACTTTTCTTGCCTCTTTCTGCACTTCTCTTGCCTCTTTCTGCACATCTCTTGCCTCTTTATGCACCTTTCTATCCTCTTTCTGCACATCTCTTACTTCTTTCTGCACCTCTCTTGCTTCTTTCTGCACTTCTCTTGCTTCTTTCTGTACTTCTCTTGCTTCTTTCTGCACCTTTCTTGCTTCTTTCTGCACTTCTCTTGCCTCTTTCTGCACTTCTCTTGCTTCTTTCTGCACCTCTCTTGCTTCTTTCTGTACCTCTCTTGCCTCTTTCTGCACTTCTCTTGCTTCTTTCTGCACCTCTCTTGCTTCTTTCTGCACTTCTCTTGCTTCTTTCTATCACTCTTCTTTCTACAATCTCTATTGCCTCTTTCTGCACCTCTCTTGCTTCTTTCTGCACATGTCTTCCTCTTTCTGCACTTCTCTTGCTTCTTTCTGTACCTTTCTCTTGCTCCTTTCTGCACTTCTCTTACTTCTTTCTGCACCTCTCTTGCTTCTTTCTGCACTTCTCTTGCTTCTTTCTGCAACTTTTTCCTTTCTGCACTTCTCTTGCCTCTTTCTGCACTTCTCTTGCCTCTTTCTGCACTTCTCTTGCCTCTTTCTGCACTTCTCTTGCTTCTTTCTGCACCTCTCTTGCTTCTTTCTGTACCTCTCTTGCCTCTTTCTGCACCTTTTTCTTCTTTCTGCACCTCTCTTTCTTCTTTCTGCACTTCACTTGCTTCTTTCTGCACCCCTCTTGCCTCTATCTGCAGTTCTCTTGCTTCTTTCTGCACATCTCTTGCCTCTTTCTGCAGTTCTCTTGCTTCTTTCTTTACCTCTCTTGCTTCTTTCTGCACTTCTCTTGCTTCTTTCTGCACCTCTCTTGCTTCTTTCTGCACCTCTCTTGCTTCTTTCTGCACCTCTCTTGCTTCTTTCTGCACTTCTCTTGCTTCTTTCTGCACCTCTCTTGCCTCTTTCTGCACTTCTCTTGTCTCTTTCTGCAATTCTCTTGCCTCTTTCTGCTTTTCTCTTGCCTCTTTCTGCACCTCTCTTGCTTCTTTCTGCACTTCTCTTGCCTCTTTCTGCACTTCTTCTGCCTCTTTCTGTACCTCTCTTGCCTCTTTCTATACTTCTCTTGCCTCTTTCTGCACTTCTCTTGCCTCTTTATGCACCTCTCTTGCTTCTTTCTGCACCTCTCTTGCCTCTTTCTGTACATCTCTCTTGCCTCTTTCTGCACCTCTCTTGCTTCTTTCTGCACTTCTCTTGCTTCTTTCTGCACCTCTCTTGCTTCTTTCTGCACCTCTCTTGCCTCTTTCTGCACTTCTCTTGCCTCTTTCTGCACTTCTCTAGCTTCTTTCTGCACCTCTCTTGCCTCTTTCTGCTCCTCTCTTGCCTCTTTCTGCACCTCGCTTGCTTCTTTCTGCACCTCTCTTGCTTCTTTCTGTACCTCTCTTGCTTCTTTCTGCACTTCTCTTGCTTCTTTCTGCACTTCTCTTGCCTCTTTCTGTCACATCTCTTGCTTCTTTCTGCACTCTCTTGCCTCTTTCTGTACCTCTCTTGCCTCTTTCTGCACTTCTCTTGCCTCTTTGTGCACCTCTCATTCCTCTTTCTGCACATGTCTTCCTCTTTCTGCACCTCTATTGCTTCTTTCTGCACCTCTCTTGCTTCTTTCTGCACTTCTCTTGCCTCTTTCTGCACCTCTCTGCTAATTTTCTGTAGCTCTCTTGCTCTTTCTGGCTCTCTTGCCTCTTTCTGCACCTCTTTTGCTTCTGTTCTGCACGTCTCTTGCCTCTTTATACACCTCTCTTGCTTCCTTCTGCACCCTTCTTCCCTTTTCCTGTACCTGTCTTGCCTCTTTCTGCACTTCTCTTGCCTCTTTCTGCACCTCTCTTGCTTCTTTCTGCACCTCTCTTGCTTCTTTCTGCACCTCTCTTGCTTCTTTCTGCAACTACTCTTGCTTCTTTCTGCACCTTTCTTGCCTCTTTCATCACTTCTCTTGCTTCTTTCTGTACCTCTACTTGCATCTTTCTGCACTTCTCTTGCTTCTTTCTGCACCTTTCTTCCTCTTTCTGCACTTCTCTTGCCTCTTTCTACACATCTTGTGCTTCTTTCTGCACCTTTCTTTCGTCTTTCTGCACTTCTCTTGCCTCTTTCTGCACCTTTCTTGCCTCTTTCTGCACCTCTCTTGCTTCTTTCATGCATTTCTCTTGCCTCTTTCTGCCACTTCTCTTGCCTCTTTCTGCACCTCTCTTGCCTCTTTCTGCACCTCTCTTGCCTCTTTCTGTACTTCTCTTGCTTCTTTCTGCACCTCTCTTGCTTCTTTCCTGCACTTCTCTTGCCTCTTTCTGCACCTCTCTTGCTTCTTTCTGCACCTTTCTTCACTCTTTCTGCACCTCTCTAGTTTCTTTCTGCACCTCTCTTGCTTCTTTCTGTCACTTGTCTTGCTTCTTTCTGTACTCCTCTTGCTTCTTTCTGCACCTTTCTTCCTCTTTCTGCACCTTTCTTCCTCTTTCATGCACCTCTCTTGCTTCTTTCTGCAACTCTCTTGCCTCTTTCTGCACCTCTCTTGCTTCTTTCTGTACCTCTCTTGCCTCTTTCTGCACCTTTATTGCCTTTTTCTGCACCTCTCTTGCTTCTTTCTGCATCTCTCTTGCCTCTTTCTGCACTTCTCTTGCCTCTTTCTGCTACTTCTCTTGCCTCTTTCTGTACTTCTCTTGCCTCTTTCTGCACTTCTCTTGCCTCTTTCTGCACCTTTCTTCCTGTTTCTGCACCTCTCTTACTTCTTTCTGAACCTCTCTTTCTTCTTTCAGCACCTCTCCTACTTCTTTCTGCACTTCTCTTTCTTCTTTCTGTGCCTTTCTTCCTCTTTCTGTGCCTTTCTTTCTCTTTCTGCACCTCTCTTGCTTCTTTTTGCCCTTCTCTTGCCTCTTTCTGCACTTCTCTTGCCTCTTTCTGCACCTTTCTTCTTCTTTCTGCACTTCTCTTGCCTCTTTCTGCACCTCTCTTGCTTCTTTCTGCACCTCTCTTGCTTCTTTCTGCACCTCTCTTGCTTCTTTCTGTACTTCTCTTGCCTCTTTCTCTGCTCCTCTTTACTTCTTTCTGCACCTCCCTTGCCTCTTTCTGCACTTCTCTTGCTTCTTTATGCATCTTTGTTCCTCTTTCTGCACCTCTCTTGCTTACTTTCAATACCTCTATTGCCTCTTTCTGCACCTCTCTTGCCTCTTTCTGTACCATCTCTTGCTTCTTTCTGACACCTCTCTTGCCTCTTTCTGCACTTCACTTACCTGTTTCTGCACTCCTCTTGCCTCTTTCTACACTTCTCTTGCTTTTTTATACACATTTCTTCCTCTTTCTGCAACTCTCTTGCTTCTTTCTGTACCTGTCTTCTTCTTTCTGCACTTCTCTTGCCTCTTTCTTCACTTCTCTTGCTTTTCTCTGCAACTGTCTTTGTCTTTCTGCACTTCTCTAGCCTCTTTCTGCACCTTATTTCCTCTTTCTACCACTCTCTTGCTTCTTTCTGCACTTTTCTTGCTTTTTCTTTACCTCTCTTGCTTCTTTCTGCATTTGTCTTGCCTCTTTATCCACGTCTCCTGCTCTTTCTGCACATCTCTTGCCTCTTTCTGTACCTCTCTTGCCTCTTTTTGTACCTTTATTCCTCTTTCTGCACCCCTCTTGATACTTTCTGCATGTCTCTTGCCTCTTTCTGCACTTCTCTTGTGTCTTTCTCCACTTCTCTTGCCTCTTTCTGTACCTCTCTTGCTTCTTTCTGTACTTCTCTTGCCTCTTTCTCCACTTCTCTTGCCTCTTTATGTACTTCTCTTGCCTCTTTCTGCACTTCTCTTGCCTTTTTATGCATATCTCTTCCTCTCTCTGCAACTCTCTTGCTTCTTTCATGACCTCTCTTGGGTCTTTTTGCACCTCTCTTGCCTCTCTCTGCACCTCTATTTCCTCTTTCTGCACCTCTCTTGCCTCTATCTGCACCTCACTCTCTACCTCTACTGCTGCTTTATGTACCTCTCTTGCTTCTTTCTGCACTTCTCTTGCTTCTTTCTGTACCTTACTTCCTCTTCCTGCACTTTTCTTCCTCTCTCTGGACCTTTCTTCCTGTTTCTTTAGATCTCTTGCTTCTTTCTGCACTTCTGTTGCCTCTTTTTGCACATCTATTGTTTCTTTTTGCACCGCTCTTGCCTCTTTCTGCACTTCTCTTGCCTCTTTCTGCACCTCTCTTGTAATTTTCTGTAGGTCTCTTGCCTCTTTCTGGCATCGCTTGCCTCTTTCTGCACCTCTTTTGCTTATGTTTGCATGTCTCTTGCTTCTTTCTGCACCTCTCTTGCTTCTTTCTGCAGCCCTCTTGCCTCTTTCTGTACCTGTCTTACCTCTTTCTGCACTTCTGTTTCCTCTTTCTGCACTTCTCTTGCTTCTTTCTGCACCTCTCTTGCTTCTATCTGCACCTCTCTTGCTTCTTTCTAAACCACTCTTGCTTCTTTCTGAACCTTTCTTGCCTCTTTCATCACTTCTCTTGATTCTTTCTGTACCTCTCTTGTATCTTTCTGCACCTCACTTGCTTCTTTCTGCACCTTTCTTCCTCTTTCTGTACTTCTCTTACCTCTTTCTACACATCTCTGTGCTTCTTTCTGCACCTTTCTTTGTCTTTCTGCACTTCTCTTGCCTCTTTCTGCACCTTTCTTCCTCTTTCTGCCCCTCTGTTGCTTCTTTCATTCATTTCTCTTGCCTCTTTCTCCACTTCTCTTGCCTCTTTCTGCACATCTCTTGCCTCTTTCTGCACCTTTCTTCCTCTTTCTGTACTTCTCTTGCTTCTTTCTGCATCTCTCTTGCTTCTTTCTGCACTTCTCTTGCCTCTTTCTGCAACTCTCTTGCCTCTTTCTGCACATTTCTTACACTCTTTCTGCACATCTCTTGTTTCTTTCTACACCTCTCTTGCTTCTTTCTGCACCTGTCTTGCTTCTTTCTGTACTCCTCTTGCTTCTTTCGTGCCTTCTCTTCCTCTTTCTGCAACTTTCTTCCTCTTTCATGCACCTCTCTTGCTTCTTTCTGCAACTCTCTTGCCTCTTTCTGCAACTTCTCTTGCCTCTTTCTGTACCTCTCTTGCCTCTTTTGTACCTTTATTCCTTTTTCTGCACCCCTCTTGATTCTTTCTGCATGTCTCTTGCCTGTTTCTGCACTTCTCTTGTCTCTTTCTCTACTTCTCTTGCCTCTTTCTGTACTTCTCTTGCCTCTTTCTGCACTTCTCTTGCCTCATTCTGTACCTTTCTTCCTGTTTCTGCACCCCCCTTACTTCTTTCTGTACCTCTCTTGCTTCTTTCTGCACCTCTCCCTTCTTTCTGCACTTCTCTTTCTTCTTTCTGTACCTTTCTTCCTCTTTCTGTGCCTTTCTTTCTCTTTCTGCACCTCTCTTGCTTCTATCTGCCCTTCTCTTGCCTCTTTCTCCACTTCTCTTTCCTCTTTATGCACCTTTCTTCTTCTTTCTGCACTTCTCTTGCCTTTTTCTGCACCTCTCTTGCTTCTTTCTCCACCTCTCTTGCTTCTTTCTTCACCTCTCTTGCTTATTTCTGTACTTCTCGTGCCTCTTTCTGCACTTCTGTTGGCTCTCTCTGCACTTCTCTTGCCTCTTTCTGCACTTCTCTTGCCTTTTTATGCATCTCTTGTTCCTCTTTCTGCAACTCTCTTGCTTCTTTCTGTACCTCTCTTACCTCTTTTTGCACCTCTCTTGCCTCTTTCTGTACCTCTCTTGCTTCTTTCTGCACCTCTCTTGCTTCTTTCTGTACTTCTCTTGCCTCTTTCTGCACTCTCTCTTGCCTCTTTCTGCACTTCTCTTGCTTCTTTATGCACATTTCTTGCCTCTTTCTGCAACTCTCTTGCTTCTTTCTGTACCTGTCTTCTTCTTTCTGCACTTCTCTTGCCTCTTTCTGTCACTTCTCTTGCTTCTTCTCTGCACCTGTCTTGCTGTCTTTCTGCACTTCTCTTGCCTCTTTCTGCACCTTATTTCCTCTTTCTGCACCTCTCTTGCTTCTTTCTGCATATTTCTTGCCTCTTTCTTTTCCTCTCTTGCTTCTTTCTGCATTTGTCTTGCCTCTTTATCCACGTCTCTTGCTTCTTTCTGCACCTCTCTTGCCTCTTTCTGTACCTCTCTTGCCTCTTTCTGTACCTCTCTTCCTCTTTCTGCACCTCTCTTGCTTCTTTCTGCACTGTCTCTTGCCTCTTTCTGCACTTCTCTTGCTGTCTTTCTCCACTTCTCTTGCCTCTTTCTGTACCTCTCTTGCTTCTTTCTGTACTTCTCTTGCCTCTTTCTGCACTTCTCTTGCCTCTTTCTGTACTTCTCTTGCCTCTTTCTGCACTTCTCTTGCCTCTTTCTGCACTATCTCTTGCCTCTTTCTGCACCTCTCTTGCTTCTTTCATGCACCTCTCTTGCGTCTTTCTGCACTTCTCTTGCCTCTCTCTGCACCTCTATTTCCTCTTTCTGCACCTCTCTTGCCTCTATCTGCACCTCACTCTCTACCTCTACTGCTGCTTTATGTACCTCTCTTGCTTCTTTCTGCACTTCTCTTGCTTCTTTCTGCACCTTACTTCTCTCTTCCTGCACTTTTCTTCCTCTCTCTGCACCTTTCTTGCCTGTTTCTTTAGCTCTCTTGCTTCTTTCTGCACTTCTCTTGCCTCTTTCTGCACATCTATTGTTTCTTTTTGCACCTCTCTTGCTTCTTTCTGCACTTTTCTTATTTCTTTCTGCACCTCTCTTGCCTCCTTCTGCACTTCTCTTACTTCTTACTGTACCTTTCTTCCTCTTTCTGCACCTTTCTTCCTCTTTCTGCACCTCTCTTGTTCCTTTCTGAACCTCTCTTGGCTCTTTCAGCACCTTGCTTGCCTGTTTCTGCACCTCTCTTGCTTCTTTCTGTCATACTCTTGCTTCTTTCAGCACTTCTCTTCCCTCTTTCTGCTCCTCTCTTGTCTCTTTATGTACCTCTCTTGCTTGTTTCTGAAACTCCCTTGCTTCTTTCTGCACCCCTCTTGATGCACCACTCTTGCTTCTTTCTGCACCTCTCTTGCTTCTTTCTGCACCTCTCTTGCTTCTTTCTGCACTTATCTTGCCTCTTTCTGTACTTCTCTTGCCTGTTTCTGGACTTCTCTTGCCTCTTTCTGCACCTCTCTTGCCTCTTTCTGACCTCTCTTGCCTCCTTCTGCACTTCTCTTGCCCCTTTCTGCACATCTCTTGTCTCTTTCTGCACCTTTCTTGCTTCTTTCTACACCACTCTTGCTTCTTTCTGCACCTCTCTTGCCTCTTTTATCACTTATCTTTCTTCTCTCTGTAATTCACTTGCATCTTTCTGTACCTCACTTACTTATTTCTGCACCTATCTTCCTTTTTCTGCAATTCTCTTGCCTATTTCTGCACTTATCTTGCTTCTTTCCGCAACTTTCTTCGCCTTTCTGCACTTCACTTGCCTCTTTCTGCAACTTTCTTCCTCTTTATGCCCCTCTCTTGCTTCTTTCTGCACCTTTCTTGCTTCTTTATGATCCTCTCCTGCATCTTTCTGCATTTCTCTTGCCTCTTTCTCCATTTCTCTTGCCCATTTCTGCATATCTCTTGCCTTTTTCTGTACCTATCTTGCCTCTTTCTGTGCTTCTCTTGCTTCTTTCTGTACCTTTCTTCCTCTTTCTGCACTTCTCTTGCTTTTTTCTGCACCTCTCTTGCTTCTTTCTGCACCTCTCTTGCTTCTTTCACCACCTCTCTTGCCTCTTTCTGCACCTCACTTGCTTCTTTCTGCACCTGTCCTGCCTCTTTCATCACTTCTCTTGCTTCTTTCCGCACCTCTCTTGCTTCTTTCTGCACTTCTCTTGCCTCTTTCATCACTTCTCTTGCTTCTTTCTGCACTTTTGTGGCTTTTATCTGCACTTCTCTTGATTCTTTCTGCACCTTCCTTTCTCTTTATATACTTCTATTGCCTCTTTCTGCATTTCTGTTGTTTCTTTCTTCACTAATCTTTCTTATTCTGCACCTCTCCTGCCTCTTTCATCACTTCTTGTTCTCCTTTCTGCACCACTCTTGCTTCTTTCTGCACCCTTCTTCCTCTTTTCATAACTCTCTTGTCTCTTTCTGCATTTCTGTTGCTTCTTTCTGCACCTTTCTTTCTTTTTCTCCACTTCTCTTTCCTCTTTCTGCACTTCTCTTGCTTCTATCTGTACCTCTCTTGCTTCTTTATGTACCCCTTTTGCTTCTTTCTGCACATCTCTTGCTACTTTCTGTACTTCTCTTGCTTCTTTCTGCATGTCTCCTGCCTCTTTCATCATTTCTCTTGCTTCTTTCTGCATTTCTGTTGCTTATTTCTGCACCTTTCTTCCTCTTTCTGTACTTCTCTTGCCTGTTTCTGCTCATCTCTTGCCTCCTTCTGCACCTCTCTTGCCTCTTTCTGCACCTCTCTTGCCTCCTTCTGCACTTTCCTTGCCTCTTTCTGCACTTCTCTTGCTTCCTTCTGTATGTCTCTTGCTTTTTTCTAACCCACTCTTGCTACTTTCTGTACTTCTCTTTGCTTCTTTCTGCATGTCTCCTGCCTCTTTCATCACTTCACTTGCTTCTTTCTGCATTTCTGTTGCTTCTTTCTGCACCTCTCTTGCTTCTTTCTGCACATCTCTTGCTTCTTTCTGTACTTCTCTTGCTTCCTTCTGTGCCTTTCTTCCTCTTTCTGTGCAATTTCTGCACCTCTCTTGATTCTATCTGCACTTATTTCAACTCTTTCTGTACTTCTCTTGCCTCTTTCTCCACCTCTTTTGCCTCTATCTGCACCTCTCTTGCCTCTTTCTGCACCTCACTCTCTTCTTTATGTACCTCTCCTGCTCCTTTGTTTACCTCTATTGCCTCTTTCTGCATTTCTGTTGCTTCTTTCTGCACCTTTCTTTCTTTTTCTGCACCTGTCCTGCCTCTTTCATCACTTCTCTTGCTTCTTTCTGCAACTCTCTTGCTTCTTTCTGCACTTCTCTTGCCTCTTTCATCACTTCTCTTGCTTCTTTCTGCACTTCTGTGGCATCTTTCTGCACTTCTCTTTATTCTTTCTGCACTTTCCTTTCTCATTCAATACTTCTGTTGCCTCTTTCTGCATTTCTGTTGCTTCTTTCTGCACCAATATTTCTTAATCTGCATCTCTCCTGCCTCTTTCATCACTTCTCTTTCTTCTTTCTGCACCTCTCTTGCTTCTTTCTGCACTTCTCTTGCTTCTTTCTGCACCTTTCTTCCTCTTTTCATACCTCTCTTGTCTCTTTATGCATTTCTGTTGCTTCTTTCTGCACCTTTCTTTCTTTTTTTCCACTTCTCTTGCCTCTTTCTGCACTTCTCTTGCTTCTATCTGTACCTCAATTGCTTCTTTCTGTACCTCTCTTGCTTCTTTCTGCACCTCTCTTGCTACTTTCTGTACTTCTCTTGCTTCTTTCTGCATGTCTGCTGCCTCTTTCATCACTTCTCTTGCTTCTTTCTGCATTTCTGTTGCTTCTTTCTGCACCTTTCTTCCTCTTACTGTACTTCTCTTGCCTGTTTCTGCACTTCTCTTGCCTCTTTCTGCACCTCTCTTGCCTTTTTCCGCACCTCTCTTGCCTCCTTCTGCACTTCTCTTGCCTCTTTCTGCACTTCTCTTGCTTCCTTCTGTATGTCTCTTGCTTCTTTCTACACCACTCTTGCTACTTTCTGTACCTCTCTTGCTTTTTTCTACATGTCTCCTCCCTCTTTCATCACTTCTCTTGCTTATTTCTGCATTTCTGTTGCTTCTTTCTGCACCTTTCTTCCTCTTTCTGTACTTCCTTGCCTCTTTCTGCACATCTCTTCCTCTTTCTGCACCTCTCGTGCCTCTTTCAGCACTTCCCTTTCTTCTTTCTGCACCACTCTTGCCTCTTTCTACACCTCTCTTGCCTCATCTTGCATTTCTTTTGCCTATTTCTGCATTTCTCTTGCCTCTTTCTGCACCTCTCTTACCTCTTTCTGCACTTCTCTTGCCTCTTTCTGCACCTCTCTTCCTTCTTCCTGTACCTCTCTTGTTTTCCTCTGCAACCTCTCTTGCTTCTTTCTACATCTCTCTGGCTTCGTTCTGCACCCCTCTTGCCTCTTTCATAACTGTTCTTGCTTCATTCTGCACTTCTCTTGCCTCTTTCTGCAAATTTCTTTCTCGTTCTGCACCTCTCTTGCTTCTTTCTGCACCTATCTTGCCTCTTTCTGTACTTCTCTTGCCTCTTTCTGCACTTCTCTTGCCTCTTTCTGCACCTCTCTTGTCATTTTCTGCACGTCTCTTGCCTCTTTCTGTGCATCTCTTGCCTCTTTCTGCACCTCTCTTGCTTCTTTCTGCACCCCTCTTGCCTCTTTCTGCACCTGTCTTGCCTCTTTCTGCACCTCTCTTGCCTCTTTCTGCACTTCTCTTTCCTCTTTCTGCACCTCTCTTGCTTCTTTCTGCACCTCTCTTACTTCCTTCTGCATCTCTCTTGCTTCTTTCTAAACCACTCTTGCTTCCTTCTGCACCATTCTTGCCTCTTTCATCACTTCTCTTGATTCTTTCTGCTCCTCTCTTCCTCTTTCTGCCACTCCCTTCTTTCTGCACCTCTCTTGCTTCTTTCTGCACATCTCTTGCTTCTTTCTGTACTTCTCTTGCTTCTTTCTGTGCGTTTCTTCCTCTTTCTGCGCATTTCTTCCTATTTCTGCACCTCTCTTGATTCTATCTGCACTTATTTCGCCTTTCTGTACTTCTCTTGCCTCTTTCTGCACCTCTCTTGCCTCTTTCTGCACTTCGCTTGCCTCTTTCTGCACTTCTCTTGCTTCATTATGCACCTCTCGTGCCCCTTTCTGCACTTCCCTTTCTTCTTTCTGCACCACTCTTGCCTCTTTCTACATCTCTCTTGCCTCTTTCTGCATTTCTTTTGCCTATTTCTGCATTTCTCTTGCCTCATTCTGCACCTCTCTTACCTCTTTCTGCACTTCTTTTGCCTCTTTCTGCACCTCTCTTCCTTCTTCCTGTACCTTTCTTGCTTTCTTCTGCAACCTCTCTTGCTTCTTTCTACATCTCTCTTGCTTTGTTCTGCATTCCTCTTGCCTCTTTCATCACTGTTCTTGCTTTATTCTGCACTTCTCTTGCCTCTTTCTGCAAATGTCTTTCTCTTTCTGCACCTTTATTGCTTTTTTCCTCACCCCCTTGCCTCTTTCTGCACTTCTCTTACCTCTTTCTGCACCTCTCTTGTCATTTTCTGCACCTCTCTTGCCTCTTTCTGTGCATCTCTTGCCTCTTTCTGCACCTCTCTTGCTTCTTTATGCACCCCTCTTGCCTCTTTCTGCACCTGTCTTGCCTCTTACTGCACCTCTCTTGCCTCTCTCTGTACTTCTCTTTCCTCTTTCTGCACTTCTCTTGCATTTTTATGCACATTTCTTCCTCTTTCTGCACCTCTCTTGCTTCTTTCTGCACCTCTGTTGCTTCTTCTTGCACTTCTCTTGACTCTTTCTGCATCTTTCTTTCCTCTTTATGCACCTCTCTTCCCTCTTTCTGCACCTCCCCTGCTCCTTTATGTACCTTTCTTGCTTCTTTCTGCACTTCTCTTGCTTCTTTCTGCACCTTTCTTCGACTTTCTGCATGTTTCTTCCTCTTTCTGCACCTCTCTTCCTGTTCCTCTAGTTCTCTTGCTACTTTCTGCACTTCTATTGCCTCTTTCTGCACATCTATTGCTTCCATCTGCAGCTCTCTGGCTTCTTTCTGTAACTCTCTTGCTTCTTTCTGCACCTGTCCTGCCTCTTTCATCACTTCTCGTGCTTCTTTCTGCACCTCTCTTTCTTATTTCTGCACTTCTCTTGCTTCTTTCAGCACCTTTATGCCTCTTTCTATACTTATTTTGCCTCTTTCTGCATTTCTGTTGCTTCTTCCTGTACCTTTCTTCCTTTTTCTGCACTTCCCATTCTTCTTTCTGCACCTTTTTCCTCTTTCTGCACTTGTCTTGCCTCATTTTGTACCTTTCTTCCACTTTCTGCACCCCCTTACTTCTTTCTGCACCTCTCTTGCTTCTTTCTGCTCCTCTCTTGCTTTTTTCTGCTTCTGTCTTGCTTCTTTCTGCACTTCTCTTGCCTCTTTGTCTACTTCTCTTGCCTCTTTCTGCACTGCTCTTGCCTTTTTATGCACATTTCTTCCTCTTTTTGCACCTCTCTTGCCTCTTTCTGCACCTTTCTTCCTTTTCTGCACTTCTCTTGCCTCTTTCTATACTTCTCTTGCTTCTTTCTGCACCTCTCTTGCCAATTTCTGTAATTCTCTTGCTTCTTTCTGTACCACTCTTGACTTTCTGCACCTCTCTTGCCTCTTTCCGCACTTCTTTTGCCTCTTTCTGCATTTCTCTTGCCTCTTTCTGCAACTCTCTTGCCTCTTTCTGCACTTCTCTTGTCTCTTTCTGCACCTCTCTTGCTTCTTTCTGCCCCTCTCTTGCCTCTTTTATCGCTTCTCTTGCCTCCTTCTGCACCTCACTTGCTTCTTTCTGTACCTCACTTGCTTCTTTCTGCACCTCTCTTGCCTCTTTCTGCATTTCTCTTGCTTCTTTCGGCACTTTTCTTGCCTCTTTCTACACTTCTCTTGTCTCTTTCTGTAAATCTCTAGCCTCTTTCCATAAATTTCACCCTCTTTCTACACATCTCTACTTCTTTCTGCACCTCTCTTGGTTCTTTTTTCACTGTCTTGCTTCTTTCTGTACTTCTCCTCCTTCTTTCTGCCCCTTTCTTCCTCTTTCTGCACTTCTCTTGCCTCTTTCTGCACAACTCCTGCTTCTTTCTGTACCTCTCTTGCTTTATTCTGTACCTCTCTTGCCTCTTTATGCACATTTCTTCATCTTTCCTCACCTCTCTTGCTTCTTTCTGCACTTCTCTTGCTTCTTTCTATACCTCTCTTTCTACAATTCTATTGCCTCTTTCTGCACCTCTCATGCCTCTTTCTGCACATTTCTTCCTCTTTCTGCACTTCTCATGCCTCATTCTGTACCTTTCTTCTCCTTTCTGCACCCCACTACTTCATTCTGCACCTCTCTTGCTTCTTTATGCTCCTCTCTTGCTTCTTTCTGCACTTCTCTTGTCTCTTTATCTACTTCTCTTGCCTATTTCTGCACCTTTCTTCCTCTTTCTGCACTTCTCTTGTCTCTTTCTGTACTTCTCTTGCATCTTTCTGTACCTCTCTTGCTTCATTCTGTACCTCTCTTGCCTCTTTCTGCACATTTCTTCCTCTTTCTGCACCTCTCTTTCTTCTTTCTGTACTTCCTTGCTTCTTTCTATACCTCTTTTGCCTCTTTATGCACTTCTATGGCCTCTTTCTGCACATTTCTTACTCTTTCTTCACCTCTCTTGCTTCTTTCTGCACTTTTCTTGCTTCTTTCTACACCTCTCTTGCTACTTTCTGCATCCCTCTTGATTCTTTCTGCACATCTCTTTCTTTTTTATGCACTTCTCTTGCCTCTTTCTGCACTTCTCTTGCCTCTTTCTGACTTCTCTTGTCTCTTTTTGCAACTCTCTAGTCTCTTTCTGCAAATGTCACCCTCTTTCTACACATCTCTTTCTTCTTTCTGCACCTCTCTTGCCTCTTTTTGCACCTCTTTTGCCTCTTTCTGCACCTTTCTATACTTCTCTTGCCTCTTTCTGCACCTCTCTTGCATCTTTATGCACCTCTCTTGCCACTTTCTGTACATTTCTTCCTCTTTCTGCACCTCTCTTGTCTCTTTCTGCACTTCTCTTTCTTCTTTCTGCACCACTCTTGACTCTTTCTGCACCTCTTTTGCCTCTTTCTGCACTTCTTTTGCCTCTTTCTGCATTTCTCTTGCCTCTTTCTGCACCTCTCTTGCCTCTTTCTGCACCTCTCTTGCCTCTTTCTGCACCTCTTGTCCTTCTTCCTGCACCTCTCTTGCTTTTTTCTGTACCTCTCTTGATTCTTTCTACATTTCTCTTGCTTAATTCTGCACACCTCTTGCCTCTTTCGTCACATTTCTTGCTTCTTTCTGCACCCCACTTCCTTCTTTCTGCACCTCACTTTCCTGTTTCTGCACTTCTCTTGCCTCTTTCTGCAACTCTTTTGCTCTTTCTGCAAAGATCTTTCTCTTTCTGCACCTCTATTGTTTTTTTCTGCACCCCTCTTGCCTCTTTCTGCACTTCTCTTGCCTCTTTCTGCACCTCTCTTGTAATTTTCTGCAGGTCTCTTGCCTCTTTCTGGCATCATTTGCCTCTTTCTGCACCTCTTTTGCTTATGTTTGCAGGTCTCTTGCTTCTTTCTGCACCTCTCTTGCTTCTTTCTGCAGCCCTCTTGCCTCTTTCTGTACCTGTCTTACCTCTTTCTGCACTTCTGTTTCCTCTTTTTGCACTTCTCTTGCTTCTTTCTGCACCTCTCTTGCTTCTATCTGCACCTCTCTTGCTTCTTTCTAAACCACTCTTGCTTCTTTCTGAACCTTTCTTGCCTCTTTCATCACTTCTCTTGATTCTTTCTGTACCTCACTTGTATCTTTCTGCACCTCACTTTCTTCTTTCTGCACCTTTCTTCCTCTTTCTGTACTTCTCTTACCTCTTTCTACACATCTTGTGCTTCTTTCTGCAACTTTCTTTGTATTTCTGCACTTCTCTTACCTCTTTCTGCACCTTTCTTCCTCTTTCTGCCCCTCTGTTGCTTCTTTCATCATTTCTCTTGCCTCTTTCTCCACTTCTCTTGCCTCTTTCTGCACATCTCTTGCCTCTTTCTGTACCTTTCTTCCTCTTTCTGTACTTCTCTTGCTGCTTTCTACATCTCTCTTGCTTCTTTCCTCACTTCTCTTGCCTCTTTCTGCAACTCTCTTGCCTCTTTCTGCACATTTCACACTCTTTCTGCACATCTCTAGTTTCTTTCTACACCTCTCATGCTTCTTTCTTCACTGTCTTGCTTCTTTCTGTACTCCTCTTGCTTCTTTCGTGCCTTTCTTCCTCTTTCTGCAACTTTCTTCCTCTTCATGCACCTCTCTTTCTTCTTTCTGCAACTCTCTTGCCTCTTTCTGCAACTCTCTTGCCTCTTTCTGTACCTCTCTTGCCTCTTTATGCATATTTCTACCTCTTTATTCACCTCTCTTGCTTCTTTCTGTACTTTTCTTGCTTCTTTCTGCACGTCTCTTGCTTCTTCCTGCACCCCTCTTGACTCTTTCTGCACTTCTCTTGCCTTTTTATGCACATTTCTTCCTCTTTCTGCACCGCTCTTGCTTCTTTCATCACCTCTCTTGCCTCTTTCTGTACCTCTCTTGCTTCTTTCAGCACCTGTCTTGCTTTTTTCTGCGCTTCTCTTGACTTATTCTGCACCACTCTTTCCTCTTTCTGCATCTCTCTTTCCTCTTTCTGCACCTTACTCTCTTCTTTCTGAACCTCTCCTTTATGTACCTCTCTTGATTCTTTCTGTACTTCTCTTACTTCTTTCTGTACCTTTCTTCCTCTTTCTGCTCTTTTCTTCCTCTTTCTGCACCTTTCTTCCTGTTCCTTTTGTTCTCTTGCCTCTTTCTGCACTTACATTGCTTCTTTCTGCACCTCTCTGGCTTCTTTCTGCACCTCTCTGGCTTCTTTCTGTACCTCTCTTGCTTCTTTCTGCACCTGTCCTGCGTCTTTGATCAATTCTCTTGCTTATTTCTGCACCTTTCTTCATTTTTCTGTACTTCTGTTGCTTCTTTCTGCACGGTTCTTCCTCTTTCTGCACTTCTCTTTCCTCTTTCTGCACTTCCCTTGTTTCTTTCTGCACCTTTCTTCCTCTTTCTGCACTTCTTTTGCCTCATTCTCTACATTTCTTCCTCTTTCTGCTCCCCCTTACTTCTTTATGCATCTCTCTTGCTTCTTTCTACACCCCTCTTGACAATTTCTGCACTTCTCTTGCCTCTTTCTGAACAACTCTTGCCCCTTTTTTGCAACTCTCTTGCCTCTTTCTGTACATTTCGTCCTCTCTGCACATCTATTGCTTCTTTCTTCACCTGTCTTGCCTCTTTCTGTACCTCTCTGGCCTCTTTCATCACTTCTCTTGCTTCTTTCTGCACCTCTCTTACTTTTTTCTGCACTTCTCTTACTTCTTTCTGCACCTTTCTTCCTCTTTCTGTACTTCTCTTCCCTCTTTCTGCATATCTCTTTCTTCTATATTCACCTTTCTTCCTCTTTAGGCACTTTTCCTGATCATTCTGCACCTTTCTTCTTCTTTCTGCACCTGCCTTGCTTCTTTCTGTACCAATCTTGCGCCTTTCTGTACACCTTTTGCCTCTTCCTGCACTTCTCTTGCTTCTTTCGGCACCTCTATTGCTTCTTTCTGCACCTCTCTTGCTTCTTTCTGCCCATCTTGCTTTTTTCTGTACCTCTCTTACTTCTTTCACACCTCACCTGCCTCTCACATCACTTCTCTTGGTTTGTTTGGCACTTCTCTTGCTTCTTTCTGCACTTCTCTTGCTTCTTTCTGTACCTTTCTTCCTCTTTCTATACTACTCTTGCCTCTGTACTTCTGTTGTTTCTTTCTGCGCCTTTCTTCATTTTTCTGTATTCCTCTTGCCTCTTTCAATACTTCTCTTGCTTTTTCTCCACCTTTCTTTATTTTTCTGCACCTCTCTTGCTTTTTCTGTACTTCTATTGCCTCTTTCTGCCCTTCTCTTGCTAATATCTGCACAGCTCTTGCTTCTGTCTGCACCTCTCTTGCTTATTTCTGCACCTTTCTTCCTCTTTCTGCACCTTTCTTGCTTCTTTCTGCATTTCTCTTGCCTCTTTCTGCACCTCTCTTGACTCTTTCTATGCCTTTCTTGCTCTTTCTGCACTTCTCTTGCCTCTTTCTGCACTTCTCTTGCTACTTTCTGTACATCTCTTGCTTCTGTCCGCACCTCTCTTGCTTCTTTCTGCACCTTTCTTCCTCTTTCTGCACCTCTCTTGCTTCTTTCTGCACTACTTTTGCCTCTTTCTGCATTTCTCTTGCCTCTTCCTATACCTCTCTTGACTCTTTCTGAAATCCTATTGCCTCGTTCTTCTCCTTTCTTCCTCTTTCTGCAATTCTCTTGCCTTTTTATGTACTTCTCTTGCTTCTTTCTGCACCAATCTTGCTTCTTTCAGCACCTCTTGTGCTTCTTTCTGCACATTTCTTCCTCTTTTTGCACCTATCTTGTTTTATTCTATACCTCTTTTGCTTCTTTTTGCACTTCTCTGACCTCTTTATGCACTTCTCTTGTTTCTTTCTGGACCTCTCTTGCCTCTTTCTGCACATTTCTTCCTCTTTCTGCACCTCTCTTGCTTCTTTCTGCACTTCTCTTGCTTCTTTCTGCACTACTATTGCCTCTTTCTGAATCTCTCTTGCTTCTTTCTGCATATTTCTTTCTCTTTCTGAACCTCTCTTGCTTCTTTCTACACTTCTCTGACCTGACCTCTTTCTTCACTTCTTCACTTCTCTGCATATTTCTTTCTCTTTCTGAACCTCTCTTGCTTCTTTCTACACATCTCTGACCTGACCCCTTTCTTCACTTCTCTTGTCTCTTTCTGCACAGTTCTTCCTTTTTCTGCACCTATCTTGCTTCTGTCTGCACACCTCTTGACTCTATATGCACATTTCTTCCTCTACCTGCACATCTCTTGCTTCTTTCTGCATTTCTCTTGCTTCTTTCTGTACTACTCTTGCCTCAATCTGCACATTTATTCCTCTTCCTGCACCACTTTTGCTTCTTTCTGCACTTCTCTTGCTTCTTGCTGTACCTCTCTTGCCTCCTTCTGTACTTCTATTGCCTCTTTCTGCATTTCTCATGCTTCTTTCTGTACTACTCTTGCCTCTTTCTGCACTTTTCTTCCTCTTTCTGCACCTCTCTTGCTACTTTCTGCACCTGTCATGCATCTTTCTGTACCTCTCTTGCCTCTTTCCTCACTTCTCTTGCTACTTTCTGCACCTCTCTTGCTTCTTTTTGCACCTATTTTGCCTCTTTCTGCACCTCGATTGCCTCTTTCTGGACCTCTCTTGCCAATTCCTGCAACTCTCTTGCTTCTTTCTGCACCTCTCTTGCCTCTTTCTGTACATCTCTTTCCTCTTTCTGTATCTCTCTTGCCTCTTTCTGCACATTTTGCCATCTTTCTGCACATCTCTAACTTTGTTCTGCATATCTCTTGTCTCTTTCTGCACCACTCTATCCTTTTTATGCATCCCTATTGCCTCTTTCTGCACCTCTCTTGCTTCTTTCTGCATTTTTCTTGCTTCTTTCTACGCTTCTGTTACTTCTTTCTGTACCTTTCTTCTTCTTTCTGTACTTCTCTTACCTCTTTCTGCATTTCTCTTGCTTCTTTCTGCACCTTTCTTCCTCTTTCTGCACTTCCCTTTGCCTCTTTCTGCATTTTTCTTGCTTCTTTCTGCACTCCTCTTATTTCTTTCTGCAACTTTCTTCCTCTGTCTGGACTTCTCTTCCCTCTTTCTGCATTTCTCTTGTTTTTTCTGTACCTTTCTTCCTCTTTCCTTTCTTCCTCTTGTCTCTTTCTGCACTTCCCTTGCTTCTTTCTGTACCGTTCTATTTCTTTCTGCACTTCTCTTGCCTCTTTCTGCACATTTCTTCCTCTTTCTGAACCTCCATTGCTTCTTTCTACACCTCTCATGCCACTGTCTGTACCTCTCTTGCTCTTTTCTGAACTTCTCTTGCCTCTTTCTGCACCTCTCTTGCCTCAATCTGCACATTTATTCCTCTTCCTGCACCACTTTTGCTTCTTTCTGCACTTCTTTTGCTTCTTTCTGCACCTCTCTTGCCTCTTTCTGCACTTCTGTTGCCCATTTCTGCACTTCTGTTGCCTCTTTCTGCACTTTTCTTAATTCTTTCTGCACCTCTCTTGCTTCCTTCTGCACCTCTCTTTCTTCTTTCTGTACTTCTCTTGCTTCTTTATGCACCTTTCTTCCTCTTTCTGCACCTTTCTTGCTTTATTCTGCACCTCCCTTGCCTCTTTAATCACCTCACTTGCCTCTTGCTGCACCTCATTCTCTCCTTTCTGCACCTCTCTTGCTTCTTTCTGCACATCTATTGCCTCTTTCTGCACGTCTCTTGCCTCTTTGTGCACATTTCTTCCTCTTCCTCAACCTCTTTTACTCCTTTCTGCACTTCTCTTGCTTTTTTCGGTACCTCTCTTACCTCTTTCTCCACATTTTTAACTCTTTCTGCACCTCTCTTGCTTATTTCTCGACTTTTATTGCTTCTTTCTGCACATCTCTTGCCTCTTTCTGCACTTCTATTGCCTCTTTCTGCACATCTCTTGCTTCTTTCTGCAACATTCGTGCTTCTTTCTGCACTTCTCTTGCTTCTTTCGGCACCTCTCTTGCCTCTTTCTGCACCTCTCTTGCTTCTTTCTGCACCTCACTTGCTTATTTCTACACCTCTCTTGTTTCTCTTTGAACCTCTTTTGCCTCTTTCTGCACCTCTATTGCCTCTTTCTGGACCTCTCTTTCCAATTCCTGCAACTCTCTTGCTTCTTTCTGCGCATCTCTTGCTTCTTTCTGCAATTATCTTGAATCTTTCTGCACCACCCTTGTCTCTTTCTGCACATCTCTTGCCTCTTTCTGTACCTCTGTTGCCTCTTTCTGTATCTCACTCTTTTCTTTGTGCACTTCTCTTGCTTCTTTCTGAATGTCTCTCTCTTCTTTCTGCACGTCTCTTGCTTCTTTCTGCACTTCTCTTGATTCTTTCTGCACTTTCTTGCCTCTTTCTGCACGTTTTCTCCTCTTCTGCAATTCTCTTTCTTCAATCAGCACCTCTCTTGCTTCTTTCTGCACCTTATTTTCTTTCTTTCTGCACCTCTCTTGCCTTTTTCTGTACCTCTCTTGCCTCTTTCTGTACCTCTATTGCTTCTTTCTGTACCTCTCTTTTCTCTTTCTGCACCTCTCTTACCACGTTCTGCACCTCTCTCTCTTCTTTCTGCACCTCTCCTGTTCCTTTATGCACGTCTCTTGCTTCTTTCTGCACTTCTCTTGCTTCTTTCTGTACCTTCTTGTCTTCTTTCTGTACCTTTCTTGCTTCTTTCTGCACCTTTCTTCCTCTTTCTGCACCTTTCATCCTGTTTCTGCATTTCTCTTGCTTCTTTTTGCATTTGTCATGCCTCTTTCTGCCCTACTCTAGATTCTTTCTGCACCTCTCTTTCTTCTTTCTATACCTCTAGTGACTCTTTCTGCAGCTCTCTTTCCTATTTATGCACCTCTCTTGCCTCTTTATGCACCTCACTCTCTTCTTTCTGCACCTCTCCTGCTCCTTTATGCACATCACTTGCCTCTTTCTGCACTTCTCTTGCTTCTTTCTGTACCTTTTGTCTTGCTTTCTGCACCTTTCTTCTTCTTTCTGCACCTTTCTTCCTGTTTCTGCACTTCTCTTCCTTCTTTCTTCACTTCTGTTGCCTCTTTCTGCACCTCTATTACTTCTTTCCGCACCTCTCTTGCCTTTTCATCACTTCTCTTGCTTCTTTCTGCACCTCTCTTGCTTCTTTCTGCACCTCTCTTGCTTCTTTCTGCACATCTCTGACCTCTATCTGCATTTCACAAGCCTCTTTCTGCACATCTCTTGACTCGTTCTGTACATTTCTTCCTCTTCCTGCACCTCTATTGCTTCTATCTGCACTTCTCTTGCTTAATTCTGTACCTCTCTTGCCTCTTTCTGCACCTCTCTTGCTTCTTTCTGCACTTTGCTTTCTTCTTTCTATACCTCTCTTGCCTCTTTCTGCATTTCTATTGCCTCTTTCTGCACATCTCTTGCTTCTTTCTGCAACATTCTTGCTTCTTTCTGCACTTCTCTTGCTTCTTTCGACACCTCTCTTGCCTCTTTCTGCACCTTTCTTGCTTCTTTCTGCACTTATCTTGCTTCTTTCTGCACCTCACTTGCTTCTTTCTACACCTCTCTTGTTTCTCTTTGCACCTCTTTTGCCTCTTTCTGCACCTCTATTGCCTCTTTCTGGACCTCTCTTGCCACTTTCCGCAACTCTCTTGCTTCTTTCTGCACATCTCTTGCTTCTTTCTGCAATTATCTTGAATCTTTCTGCACCACCCTTGTCTCTTTCTGCACATCTCTTGCCTCTTTCTGTACCTCTGTTGCCTCTTTCTGTATCTCACTCTTTTCTTTGTGCACCTCTCTTGCTTCTTTCTGAATGTCTCTCTCTTCTTTCTGCACGTCTCTTGCTTCTTTCTGCACTTCTCTTGTTTCTTTTTGCACATTTCTTCCTCTTTCTGCACGTTTTCTCCTCTTTCTGCAATTCTCTTTCTTCAATCAGCACCTCTCTTGTTCTTTCTGTAGTTATGTTCTTTCTTTCTGCACCTCTCTTGCCTTTTTCTGTACCTCTCTTGCCTCTTTCTGTACCTCTCTTGCTTCTTTCTGTACCTCTCTTTCCTCTTTCTGCACCTCTCTTACCACGTTCTGCACCTCTCTCTCTTCTTTCTGCACCTCTCCTGTTCCTTTATGCACGTCTCTTGCTTCTTTCTGCACTTCTCTTGCTTCTTACTGTACCTTTTGTCTTCTTTCTGCACCTTTCTTCTTCTTTCTGCACCTTTCTTCCTCTTTCTGCACCTTTCATCCTGTTTCTGCATTTCTCTTGCTTCTTTTTGCATTTTCATGCCACTTTCTGCCCTACTCTAGATTCTTTCTGCACCTCTCTTTCTTCTTTCTACACCTCTAGTGACTCTTTCTGCAGCTCTCTTTCCTATGTATGCACCTCTCTTGCCTCTTTATGCACCTCACTCTCTTCTTTCTGCACCTCTCCTGCTCCTTTATGCACATCACTTGCCTCTTTCTGCACTTCTCTTGCTTCTTTCTGTACCTTTTGTCTTCTTTCTGCACCTTTCTTCTTCTTTCTGCACCTTTCTTCCTGTTTCTGCAGTTCTCTTCCTTCTTTCTTCACTTCTGTTGCCTCTTTCTGCACCTCTATTACTTCTTTCCGCACCTCTCTTGCCTTTTTCATCACTTCTCTTGCTTCTTTCTGCACCTCTCTTGCTTTTTTCTGCACCTCTCTTACTTCTTTCGGCATTTCTCTGACCTCTATCTGCATTTCACAAGCCTCTTTCTGCACATCTCTTTACTCGTTCTGTACATTTCTTCCTCTTCCTGCACCTCTATTGCGTCTATCTGCACTTCTCTTGCTTAATTCTGTACCTCTCTTGCCTCTTTCTGCACCTCTCTTGCTTCTTTCTGCACTTTGCTTTCTTCTTTCTATACCTCTCTTGCCTCTGTCTGCATTTCTCTTGCCTCTTTCTGCACATTACATCCTCCTTCTGCACAACTCTTGCTTTTTTCTGCACCTCTCTTCCCTTTTTCTGTACCCCTCTTGCCTCTCTCTGTACAGCTATTGCTTCTTTCTGCACCTCTCTTGCCTTTTTCTGTACCTCTCTTGCCTCTTTCTGTACCTCTCTTGCTTCTTTCTGTACCTCTCTTTCCTCTTTCTGCACCTCTCTTACCACGTTCTGCACCTCTCTCTCTTCTTTCTGCACCTCTCCTGTTCCTTTATGCACGTCTCTTGCTTCCTTCTGCACTTCTCTTGCTTCTTACTGTAGGAAGGTGGAATCTGACTATATGGTTGCCTCCACTTTTTTTATGGTGTTTTGCTGGTTTATGACTTAGTTGGACTGGGATCCTGCTATTCAGGGCCCCAGTCTATCTGCTTTCTCTGTAAAAAGGTTTCCATGTGCCTTAGGCACATCTCTGATTGGAATCTGGAGTGCCCTTATAAGTCCCTAGTATATGGTATACTATGTACCAAGGGCATAGGTACCTCAGAGGCCTACCAGGGGCTGCAGCATGTATTATGCCACCCCTGGAAGGCCATCCAAACTGACACCACAGGTCTGCTACTGCAGCCTGGGTAAGGTGGTGCATGCACCCCTTACTGTGATATAGGTTACCTATATCACTAAATACATACACACATATAAACCTATAAGTCACTCCTAAGGCAGGCCTTATCAATCCTGAAGGCAGAGTGCATGGTTCCTATGTGAGAGGGTGCCCCTGCATGAGCAGGGCCCCTCTGCAGCGTTCGGAGACCCTTCTCTGATGCTGTTTGTAGTGCAGCCTGACCATATACTCTTAAGCGCATTATAACCTCGCGTTAAATGCTAACTTTGGAATGGCTGCACCTAAACATGTCGTGTTTGGTGTCAAACATCTTGGAATACTACCCCCCGCCAATTCTGGCGGCGGGAGTAGCATTCCACCCTTCTAGAGGGAAAGACATGTTAACTCTGGCTAGCCCGGTAACTTCTTTCCAAAGCCCTGGCATCACAAAATGGATGCTGCTGCCACAGACACGAGTCTGGCCTCCTGCTGCTGGACGAAACTCCGGCAGGGGAGGCCTGGACAATAGGTTTCCTGTCCCAGGGAGGTGTGACCACCTCCCCAGACAGGATAATGTGTATTGGGGCTGGGCGGGAGCACTTTCGGGTGCTTTGAAGTCCTGCACTGGGGGCACACTTGGTGTCCCTGTGCATACCCAGTTCAAACCGGATCAGGGGCTTGCAGCCCCTGCTTTGGCGTGAACTGGACAAAGGAAAGGGGTGTAGCCACCCCTCTGCCCTGACCCACCCATAGGTGGGGCCACAGAGTAGTCCAACCCCTAAACTTAGTATAAGTATAGGAACCCAGTCCTTAGGACTTTAGATTATCCCTGGACGAAACTCTGAAACAGAATCCTGGACCTTCGACGCTCTACTCACGATTAGAGGACAGAAGAATCTCCCTTGGGGTCAAGGAGTGACTCCCCTGCTTGGCAGGCACCAAAGAAGCATCTGTCCGGTTCGCATTTCTGAAGCTCCCGTCGGACGCCGAAGTCATCGCATCACCAGAGGTGGATTCTCAGACTTCCCCGAGGCTACCCTGAGTCCCCAGCAAAGCTGAGGCCCGTAGCTATCGTGGGTGACGTGAGACCGTGACCCCTGGACACCGAGCACATTTGCAAGTGCATCCTCTTCTGGGTCTCCCACGAAGTCGTGCTTTGGGCTCCTAGTAGCCCTAGCCTCCAGCACCAACTGCACCGAAGATCACTGGCCTCCACTCCACGAGTGTCCTGTGAGCCAGATCCACGTGCGACGTCTCGAGGCTCCTTTGCGGTCGCTAGCCCGTTGGCTAGTAGCCCTTAACGAAGGCCAATCTTTTTCTTACTTGGCATCCTGGTTGCTCCAGGCCTGCCCTCACTTACCCTCGCTGGGTGAGTTCTCCAGACCTTGCTGGTCTGCACCATCGACGATCTTCCTCTGCATCGAGACTTGCCGTTGCCAAGGATTGTTGAGTCTAATCCGGTCGCCGACACATCAGCACTCGACAGACATTGTGTACCAGCCTGAATCCTGCTCCTGGTTGCCGACAACGCCTCCTGGACCTCGTGGCTGAAGAGTCAAGATGCCTATCAACGCACCTGAAGCACTCGACATCGGTGGGCATCTGTCCATCGCCTTCCTGGTCACTGGCTAGTGACCCAGACTCTGTCCCCTCTGCTTTCAGGTTCTTCAGATCTCCGATCCACTCTTGGATCCACCCGGACACTTTCCACTTGGTCGCCAGCAGCACTTTGCAGCAGATCGCCATTCAAATCGACGACGAAACCCGACCCCGAAAGACACCTATGCACCCGGCTTCCCTGGGTGAGGTAACACGAGTACTCCGGTGCTCCCGTGGGTAGAGACTCTTCAAAGTACTAGATCTCAAAGGGTTTGCTCCAAGTCCTCCTTTAAGTGTCCCTTTTCTTTAATTTCCCGATCACGACTTTCTCCATAGAAGTCAACGGCGTATCGCGGTTGTGTATTTACACTGCACGCGTCCCCCGTGGGTCCCCTGTGTCACTACCTTGGGTGGTTCCTTGTGGTCCAAGCACTTCTAGAGGCTCTAGGCCTAGTGTCTAGTTCAGTCGTGGTTCTTATACCACTTTATTGGTATATGGTTTGGTACGCCCCTAGGGCCCAAACGTGTATTTGTGCTATTACTGTGTTTAAATAACTTCTAACTTATGTACTTCAAACTCTAGCCTCATAAAGAGACTAGAGGGGTGTGTTTAGCAATAAATACATATATTTTGAATATATACCTGGTGTGGTGCTCTTTCATTTGGTCACTCAAGAGATTATAGACTGGTAAAACAAGCTGCTTTACATTCCTTCAAGACTTAGCCTGAAGGCTGCTCTCCATAGCTACCACTAGGATAGCTTTCAATAAAGTTGTCTTTAACCTATCTCCAATAAGGGGTTGTTTGGACTGGTGCAAGGTGCCCACTATAATTAGTGGACAGCATATACCAGGCCAACTTCTCACATTGGTGTGCAGCGTGTGGGATTCCAGCTTGCTATTGTTTTACCAGATAATCTCAATTGAATTGATCAACTGAAAACCACTAAAGGTACCTAAGGTACATATAATTTAAGCTTAGAATACAGTAAGTTCTCCTGAACTTAGAGTTGTGTGTTAAGGGATAGCACACCCTTTCTACAACTCAAGAGAGTTTAGTAGGCCACACTAGAGTAGGTAGTGCATACACCACACCACACTAGTAATGTCTTTAAAGGTAGGATCTAGAGAATCCTTACCAGAAGCCACTGGGCTTCTTCCCTCCAAGTATGATACCCTCCCATTCTTGGAATTGAGAGCATTATGTAACTTGAGGAAATTAAGGACAGGCCAAAGTCCCACCACCCAACACCTTAAAGAGTTGTTGGTGGCTTATGACCTTAGTAAGCCCTTGGGGACTGAAGGGGTAGGAGCTGAGGGTGGGGCAGAAGAAGAGGAAGGGGCCAGGGGTAGAAATACCCCCAGCCCCCCCTCTGAAACTGGCCAGGAGGGTGACAATGACCCTGACCTGGATAACCCAATCCCTCCTGTGGAAGATGAAGAGGATGATCAGGATGATGCCCTCTTTGTCCCCCCAGGAAGGATTATGAGTGTGCCCAGAAAGTCTAGATCTCCTTCTCAGGAGTCTAACCACTCTGGCACCTCAATAGGGAGCTCTGTCTCATCTCATAGGAGGGAATCCTCTCATGAGAGAAGAAAGAGGCTGATTCAGTATGAGGAAGCTCAGCTTGAACTCAGAAGGAAGCAAGTAGCCTTAGACAGGGAGTCCCTAGATCTCTTTAGAGAGAAAAAAGTTGGGACTAGAGTCCCATGGTGGCAGCAATATCCCTAAAGATAGGGAAAGGTCTTATGACCATAGAAACCTAAACAAGATTGTCCCTCCCTGCCAGAGTGGGGATGACATCCACAAATGGATAACTGCACTGGAGAGGGCCTGTAAAGTTCAGAAGGTCCCCCAGCAGCAGTGGGTAGCAATATTGTGGCTCTCCTTTGCAGACAAAGGTAGAGACAAGCTCCTCACTGTAAGAGAAGAGGATGCTGACAATTACACAGTCTTGAAGAGTGCTCTGATAGATGGGTTTGGCCTAACCACTGAACAGTATAGGTTGAAGTTCAGAGACACCCAAAAAGCTCAGACTCAAGACTGGGTTGATTTTGTAGACTGTGCTACTAAGGCTCTGGAAGGTTGGATACATGGCAACAAAGTGCATGACTTTTTAGGATTGTACAATTTGATTATGAGGGAGCAGATCCTTAATAATTGTCAAAACCAGCTTTTGCACCAGTATCTGGTGGACTCTGATCTGACCTCTCCCCAAGAATTGGGAAAGAAGGCAGACAAATGGGTCAGAACCAGAGTAAAAACTAAAAATCAGGGTGGTGACCAGAAGAAAGATTCTACTAAGTCCCAAGAGAAAGGTGGGGATAAATCTAAGAGATAAGTCCACTACAGGGCCCCAAAATTCCTCTTCTGGGGTGGGTCCCAAACTCCTTCCTCTCCTGAAAAGAAACCATATTGCCATGTCTGTAAAAAGCCTGGGCGCTGGAAATCTGATCCCAGTTGCCCCAGGATTGGCAATAAAGAAAATGTTCCCCCAGCAACTACTACCCCCCCTCCTGGTACTACCAGTAGTAATCCTCCAGTTGGGAGTAGTGCACCCAAAAAGTTAGGTGCTTTTGCAACAGGAACAGAGGTGGGCCCTGGTTCAGACAGTGGGTCCCACAGCAATGGGCAGGTACAGACTGGAGCCAATGATTAATGGTCAGAAAGCTGTGGCATTTAGGGACACAGGGGCTAGTGTCACCATGGTGGCAGGGAAACTAGTCCCCCTCACCAGCTTTTACCTGAGTTTAAATACCAGGTGACCAACATTGATGGTGTCAGAACAGATCACCCCATGGCCATAGTCAATCTCAGCTGGGAGGGGGTCACAGGCCCAAAGAGAGTGGCAGTGTCCCCCACCTTACCTGTAGATTGCCTGATGGGCAATGATCTGGAAATTTCAGCCTGGGCTGAAGTTGAACACCAAACCCACCTTAGGATGTTGGGCGTCCCTGTAAAGGTTAGGGGCTGAAATGGCCACAGCCCCAGCCCAAGAATTTGGAGAGATGGAGCCTGAAAGAATGGCCCACTCTCCCCCAAAAGAGAGCACAAGGGTTGAAGAAAAGTCTTCTTCCCTCCAGACAGTAGGTAAGGGTCAGCCTCCTCAGGGAACTGACCCTACCCCTAGTGAAGGAACTGCCCCAGAGGTAGTCAGGCCTGGCCTGGCCACACCCCTGATGGCAGAGGACCCTTCCAAGGTGGTACCCAGTCTGGAGCAGGTAACCTGCCCCTCTCTACCCTGCCTCAGCCAGCCCAGGGCTGCAGAGGTCAGGGAGGTCAGTGGACCCCCCAGGGCCCCCTGTCCAGAGGAACCCCCCCATCAGCAGATTAGTGGCACCCAGTCTAGTAGCCCTAGCCAGGTGAAAACTCCTCTTCACACTGAGGGATCCCTCATGCCTTTATGTAGGGACCTCCCCCAGAAGGACTCTGGTAAGCAAGGGCAAACCTGGGACCTGAAGGTTCCAAACCTGCCATGTCCCTCCAGTAGTCCATCCAAAGGGACCCAACCCCCAGCTGTAGGCAGCCAAAGGTTGACCCTTAGAGCAAAGTGCAACTCAGTCATGGAAAGACAGGCATACATGGTGACCAGTGATCTGAGGAAGCTGAGGCCAACATTCCTAGGGCCTCACTTCCCTACTCAGACACCTCACCAGCCTTGTACTTTACCTAAGCACACCACAAGTAGTGATTCCCCATGGTGGAGACCCTCTCATACCCTTAGAGTGAGGGATTGCTTAGTGGACCATAAGACAGGGGGCAACCATGCTAGTGCAGGTGCTTCCTTATATGACCACTTAGTCAATGAAGGCTCAACTGGCCAAGGTTAGCCTTATCTCCTTTTGTTTGGGGGGTTATGTAGGAAGGTGGAATCTGACTATATGGTTGCCCCCACTTTTTTATGGTGTTTTGCTGGTTTATGACTTAGTTGGACTGGGATCCTGCTATTCAGGGCCCCAGTCTATCTGCTTTCTCTGTAAAAAGGTTTCCATGTGCCTTAGGCACATCTCTGATTGGAATCTGGAGTGCCCTTATAAGTCCCTAGTATATGGTATACTATGTACCAAGGGCATAGGTACCTCAGAGGCCTACCAGGGGCTGCAGGATGTATTATGCCACCCCTGGAAGGCCATCCAAACTGACACCACAGGTCTGCGACTGCAGCCTGGGTAAGGTGGTGCATGTACCCCTTACTGTGATATAGGTTACCTATATCACTAAATACATACACACATATAAACCTATAAGTCACTCCTAAGGCAGGCCTTATCAATCCTGAAGGCAGAGTGCATGGTTCCTATGTGAGAGGGTGCCCCTGCATGAGCAGGGCCCCTCTGAAGCATTCGGAGACCCTTCTCTGATGCTGTTTGTAGTGCAGCCTGACCATATACTCTTAAGCGCATTATAACCTCGCGTTAAATGCTAACTTTGGAATGGCTGCACCTAAACATGTCGTGTTTGGTGTCAAACATCTTGGAATACTACCCCCCACCAATTCTGGTGGCGGGGTAGCATTCCACCCTTCTAGAGGAAAGACATGTTAACTCTGGCTAGCCCGGTAACTTCTTTCCAAAGCCCTGGCATCACAAAATGGATGCTGCTGCCACAGACACGAGTCTGGCCTCC
This sequence comes from Calotriton arnoldi, assembly GCA_963921515.1. NCBI lineage: Eukaryota > Metazoa > Chordata > Amphibia > Caudata > Salamandridae > Calotriton > Calotriton arnoldi. Next base: position 634,835 of record CAWUFW010003047.1, read on the forward strand.
TGCTGCTGGACGAAACTCCGGCAGGGAGGCCTGGACAATAGGTTTCCTGTCCCAGGGAGGTGTGACCACCTCCCCAGACAGGATAATGTGTATTGGGGCTGGGCGGGAGCACTTTCGGGTGCTTTGAAGTCCTGCACTGGGGGCACACTTGGTGTCCCTGTGCATACCCCAGTTCAAACCGGATCAGGGGCTTGCAGCCCCTGCTTTGGCGCGAACTGGACAAAGGGAAAGGGTGTAGCCACCCCTCTGCCCTGACCCACCCATAGGTGGGGCCACAGAGTAGTCCAACCCCTAAACTTAGTATAAGTATAGGCCCCCAGTCCTTAGGACTTTAGATTATCCCTGGACGAAACTCTGAAACAGAATCCTGGACCTTCGACGCTCTACTCACGATTAGAGGACAGAAGAATCTCCCTTGGGGTCAAGGAGTGACTCCCCTGCTTGGCAGGAACCAAAGAAGCATTTGTCCGGTTCGCATTTCTGAAGCTCCCGCCGGACGCTGAAGTCATCGCATCACCAGAGGTGGATTCTCAGACTTCACCGAGGCTACCCCGAGTCCCCAGCAAAGCTGAGGCCCGTAGCTATCGTGGGTGACGTGAGACCGTGACCCCTGGACACCAAGCACATTTGCAAGTGCATCCTCTTCTGGGTCTCCCACGAAGTCATGCTTTGGGCTCCTAGTAGCCCTAGCCTCCAGCACCAACTGCACTGAAGATCACTGGCCTCCACTCCATGAGTGTCCTGTGAGCCAGATCCACTTGCGACATCTTGAGGCTCCTTTGCGGTCGCTAGCCCGTTGGCTAGTAGCCCTTAACGAAGGCCAATCTTTTTCTTACTGGGTATCCTGGTTGCTCCAGGCCTGCCCTCACTTACCCTTGCTGGGTGAGTTCCCCAGACCTTGCTGGTCTGCACCATCGACGATCTTCCTCTGCATCAAGACTTGCCGTTGCCAGGGCTTGTTGGGTCCAATCCGGTCGCCGACACCTCAGCACTCGACAGACATTGTGTACCAGCCTGAATCCTGCTCCTGGTTGCCGACAACGCCTCCTGGACCTCGTGGCTGAAGAGTCAAGATGCCCATCAACGCACCTGAAGCACTCGACATCGGTGGGCATCTGTCCATCGCCTTCCTGGTCACTGGCTAGTGACCCAGACTCTGTCCCCTCTGCTTTCAGGTTCTTCAGATCTCCGATCCACTCTTGGATCCACCCGGACCCTTTCCACTTGGTCGCCAGCAGCACTTTGCAGCAGATCGCCATTCAAATCGACGACGAAACCCGACCCCGAAAGACACCTATGCACCCGGCTTCCCTGGGTGAGGTAACACGAGTACTCCGGTGCTCCCGTGGGTAGAGACTCTTCAAAGTACTAGATCTCAAAGGGTTTGCTCCAAGTCCTCCTTTAAGTGTCCCTTTTCTTTAATTTCCCGATCACGACTTTCTCCATAGAAGTCAACGGCGTATCGTGGTTGTGTATTTACACTGCACGCGTCCCCGTGGGTCCCCTGTGTCACTACCTTGGGTGGTTCCTTGTGGTCCATGCACTTCTAGAGGCTCTAGGCCTAGTGTCTAGTTCAGTCGTGGTTCTTATACCACGTTATTGGTATATGGTTTGGTACGCCCCTAGGGCCCAAACGTGTATTTGTGCTATTACTGTGTTTAAATAACTTCTAACTTATGTACTTCGAACTCTAGCCTCATAAAGAGACTAGAGGGGTGTGTTTAGCAATAAATACATATATTTTGAATATATACCTGGTGTGGTGCTCTTTCATTTGGTCACTCAAGAGATTATAGACTGGTAAAACAAGCTGCTTTACATTCCTTCAAGACTTAGCCTGAAGGCTGCTCTCCATAGCTACCACTAGGATAGCTTTCAATAAGGTTGTCTTTAACCTATCTCCAATAAGGGGTTGTTTGGACTGGTGCAAGGTGCCCACTATAATTAGTGGACAGCATATACCAGGCCAACTTCTCACACTTACTGTACCTTTTGTCATCTTTCTGTACCTTTCTTCTTCTTTCTGCACCTTTCTTCCTCTTTCTGCACCTTTCATCCTGTTTCTGCATTTCTCTTGCTTCTTTTTGCATTTTTCATGCCTCTTTCTGCCCTACTCTAGATTCTTTCTGCACCTCTCTTTCTTCTTTCTACACCTCTAGTGACTCTTTCTGCAGCTCTCTTTCCTATGTATGCACCTCTCTTGCCTCTTTATGCACCTCACTCTCTTCTTTCTGCACCTCTCCTGCTCCTTTATGCACATCACTTGCCTCTTTCTGCACTTCTCTTGCTTCTTTCTGTACCTTTTGTCTTCTTTCTGCACCTTTCTTCTTCTTTCTGCACCTTTCTTCCTGTTTCTGCAGTTCTCTTCCTTCTTTCTTCACTTCTGTTGCCTCTTTCTGCACCTCTATTACTTCTTTCCGCACCTCTCTTGCCTTTTTCATCACTTCTCTTGCTTCTTTCTGCACCTCTCTTGCTTTTTTCTTCACCTCTCTTACTTCTTTCGGCACATCTCTGACCTCTATCTGCATTTCACAAGCCTCTTTCTGCACATCTCTTGACTCGTTCTGTACATTTCTTCCTCTTCCTGCACCTCTATTGCTTCTATCTGCACTTCTCTTGCTTAATTCTGTACCTCTCTTGCCTCTTTCTGCACCTCTCTTGCTTCTTTCTGCACTTTGCTTTCTTCTTTCTATAACTCTCTTGCCTCTTTCTGCATTTCTATTGCCTCTTTCTGCATATCTCTTGCTTCTTTCTGCAACATTCTTGCTTCTTTCTGCACTTCTCTTGCTTCTTTCGACACCTCTCTTGCCTCTTTCTGCACCTTTCTTGCTTCTTTCGGCACCTAACTTGCTTCTTTCTGCACCTCACTTGCTTCTTTCTACACCTCTCTTGTTTCTCTTTGCACCTCTTTTGCCTCTTTCTGCACCTCTATTGTCTCTTTCTGGACCTCTCTTGCCAATTCCTGCAACTCTCTTGCTTCTTTCTGCACATCTCTTGCTTCTTTCTGCAATTATCTTGAATCTTTCTGCACCACCCTTGTCTCTTTCTGCACATCTCTTGCCTCTTTCTGTACCTCTGTTGCCTCTTTCTGTATCTCACTCTTTTCTTTGTGCACTTCTCTTGCTTCTTTCTGAATGTCTCTCTCTTCTTTCTGCACGTCTCTTGCTTCTTTCTGCACTTCTCTTGATTCTTTTTGCACATTTCTTCCTCTTTCTGCACGTTTTCTCCTCTTCTGCAATTCTCTTTCTTCAATCAGCACCTCTCTTGCTTCTTTCTGTACTTATTTTCTTTCTTTCTGCACCTCTCTTGCCTTTTTCTGTACCTCTCTTGCCTCTTTCTGTACCTCTATTGCTTCTTTCTGTACCTCTCTTTTCTCTTTCTGCACCTCTCTTACCACGTTCTGCACCTCTCTCTCTTCTTTCTGCACCTCTCCTGTTCCTTTATGCACATCTCTTGCTTCTTTCTGCACTTCTCTTGCTTCTTAGTGTACCTTTTGTCTTCTTTCTGCACCTTTCTTCTTCTTTCTGCACCTTTCTTCCTCTTTCTGCACCTTTCATCCTGTTTCTGCATTTCTCTTGCTTCTTTTTGCATTTTTCATGCCACTTTCTGCCCTACTCTAGATTCTTTCTGCACCTCTCTTTCTTCTTTCTACACCTCTAGTGACTCTTTCTGCAGCTCTCTTTCCTATTTATGCACCTCTCTTGCCTCTTTATGCACCTCACTCTCTTCTTTCTGCACCTCTCCTGCTCCTTTATGCACATCACTTGCCTCTTTCTGTACTTCTCTTGCTTCTTTCTGTACCTTTTGTCTTCTTTCTGCACCTTTCTTCTTCTTTCTGCACCTTTCTTCCTGTTTCTGCAGTTCTCTTCCTTCTTTCTTCACTTCTGTTGCCTCTTTCTGCACTCTCTATTACTTCTTTCCGCACCTCTCTTGCCTTTTTCATCACTTCTCTTGCTTCTTTCTGCACCTCTCTTGCTTCTTTCTGCACCTCTCTTACTTCTTTCGGCATTTCTCTGACCTCTATCTGCATTTCACAAGCCTCTTTTTGCACATCTTTTGACTCATTCTGTACATTTCTTCCTCTTCCTGCACCTCTATTGCTTCTATCTGCACTTCTCTTGCTTAATTCTGTACCTCTCTTGCCTCTTTCTGTACCTCTCTTGCTTCTTTCTGCACTTTGCTTTCTTCTTTCTATACCTCTCTTGCCTCTGTCTGCATTTCTCTTGCCTCTTTCTGCACATTACATCCTCCTTCTGCACAACTCTTGATTTTTTCTGCACCTCTCTTCCCTTTTTCTGTACCCCTCTTGCCTCTCTCTGTACAGCTATTGCTTCTTTCTGCACCTGTCTTACCTCTCTCTGCACCTTTCTTGCCTCTTTCATCACTTCTTTTTCTTCTTTCTGCACCTCTCTTGTTTCTTTCTGCGCTTCTCTGGTATGACACCTTTCTTCATCTTTCTGTACTTCTCTTGCCTCTTTCTGATATCTCTTGCTTCTTTCTGCACTTCTCTTACTTCTTTCTGTACCTTTCATCCTCTTTCTGCACTTCTCTTGCCTTTTTCTGCATTTCTCCTGCTTCTTTCTGCACCTCTCTTGCTTATTTCTGCACCTCTTTTGCTTCCTTCTGCATATTTCTTCCTCTTCCAGCACCTCTCTAGCTTCTTTCTGAACCTCTCTTTCCTCTTTCTGCACTTCTGTTGCCTCTCTCTGCACTTTTCTGAATTCTTTCTGCACCTCTCTTTTTTCTTTCTGTACTTCTCTTGCTTCTTTCTGCACCTTTCTTCCTTTCTGCACCTCTCTTGCTTCATTCTGTACCTCTCCTGCTCCTTTCTTCACCTCTCTTGCTTCTTTCTGCACTTCTCTTGCTTCTTTCTGTACCACTCTTGTCTCTTTCTGCAGATTTATTCCTCTTTCATCACTTCTCTTGCTTCTTTCTGCACTCCTATTGCCTCTTTCTGCAGATTTCTTCCTCTTTCATCACTTCTCTTGCTTCTTTCTGCACCCCTATTGCCTATTTCTGCACTTCTCTTGCCTCTTTCTGCACTTCTTTTTCCTCTTTCTGCAATTCTCTTGCCTCTTTCTGCACATTTTGCTATCTTTCTGCACATCTCTAACTTCTTTCTACATTTCTCTTGGCTCTTTCTGCACCACTCTTGCATTTTTCTTCATCCCTCTTGCCTCATTCTGTACCTCTCTTGCTTCTTTCTGCACTTTTCTTATTTATTTTTGCACCTTTCTTCCTCTTTCTGAACTTCTCTAGCCTCGTTCTGCATTTTTATTTCCTCTTTATGCACTTCTCTTACTTCTTTCTGCACCTTTCTTCCTCTTTCTATACTTCTCTTGCCTCTTTCCTCATTTCTCTTGCTTTTTTCTGTACCTTTCTACCTCTTGCCTCTTTCTGCTCTTCCCTTGCTTCTTTCTGTACCTTTCTTCTTCTTTCTGCACTTCTCTTGCCTCTTTCTGCACCTTTCTTCTTCTTTCTGAACCTCAATTGCTTCTTTCCACACCTCTCATGCTACTTTCTGTACCTCTCTTGCTCTTGTCTGTACTTCTCTTGCCTCTTTCTGCACCTTTCTTTCCTTTTTCTCTACCTCTCCTACCACGGTCTGCACCTCACTCTCTTCTTTCTGCACCTCTCCTGTTCCGTTATGCCCATATCTTGCTTCTTTCTGCACTTCTCTTGCTTCTTCTGTCCCTCTCTTGACTCTTCTTGCACCTCTCTTTCCTCTTTCTGTACCTCTCTTGCGTCTTTCTGCACCTCACTCTCTTCTTTCTGCACCTCTCCTGCTCCTCTATGCACATCTCTTGCTCCTCTATGCACATCTCTTGCCTCTTTCTGCAACTTCTTCCTTCTTTCTGCACTTCTATTGCTTCTTTCTGTACCTTTTGTCTTCTTTCTGAACCTTTCGTCTTATATCTGCACCTTTCTTCCTGTTTCTGCAGTTCTCTTCCTTCTTTCTGCACTTCTGTTGCCTCTTTTTGCACCTCTATTACTTCTTTCTGCACTTCTCTTGCCTTTTTCATAACTTCTCTTGCTTCTTTCTGTACCTCTTTTGCTTTTTCTACACCTCTCTTACTTCTTTCTGCACTTCTCTGATCTCTATCTGCATTTCACATGCCTCTTTCTGCACATCTCTAGCCTCGTTCTGTACATTTCTTCCTCTTCCTGCACCTCTATAGCTTCTTTCTAAACCTCTCTTTCTGCACTTCTGTTGCCTCTCTCTGCACTTTTCTTAATTCTTTCTGCACCTCTCTTGCTTCTTTCTGCACCTCTGTTTTTCTTTCTGTACTTCTCTTGCTTCTTTCTGCACCTCTCTTCCCTTTTTCTGTACCCCTCTTGCCTCTCTCTGTACCGCTATTGCTCCTTTCTGCACCTGTCTTGCCTCTCTCTGCACCTTTCTTGCATCTTTCATCACTTCTTTTGCTTCTTTCTGCACTTCTCTTACTTCTTTCTGTACCTTTCTTCCTCTTTCTGTACTTCTCTAAACTCTTTCTCTATTTCTCTTGCTCCTTTCTGCACCTTTCATCCTCTCTCTGCACTTCCTTGTCTCTTTCTGCATTTCTCCTGCTTCTTTCTGCACCTCTCTTTTGCTTCCTTCTGCACATTTCTTCCTCTTCCTGCACCTATATTGCTTCTATCTGCACTTCTCTTGCTTAATTCTGTACCTCTCTTGCCTCTTTCTGCACCGCTCTTGCTTCTTTCTGCACTTTGCTTTCTTCTTTCTATACCTCTCTTGCCTCTGTCTGCATTTCTCTTGCCTCTTTCTGCACATTACTTCCTCCTTCTGCACAACTCTTGCTTTTTTCTGCACCTCTCTTCCCTTTTTCTGTACCCCTCTTGCCTCTCTCTGTACCGCCATTGCTTCTTTCTGCACCTGTCTTGCCTCTCTGTGCACCTTTCTTGCCTCTTTCATCACTTCTTTTGCTTCTTTCTGCACCTCTCTTGCTTCTTTCTGCGCTTCTATGGTATGACACCTTTCTTCCTCTTTCTGTACTTCTCTTGCCTCTTTCTGATATCTCTTGCTTCTTTCTGCACTTCTCTTACTTCTTTCTGTACCTTTCTGCCTCTTTCTGCACTTCTCTTGACTCTTTCTATATTTCTCTTGCTTTTTCTGTACCTTTCATCCTCTTTCTGCACTTCTCTTGCCTCTCTCTGTATCTCACTCTTTTCTTTGTGCACATCTCTTGCTTCTTTCTGCACGTCTCTTGCTTCTTTCTGCACTTCTCTTGATTCTTTTTGCACATTTCTTCCTCTTTCTGCACATTTTCTCCTCTTTCTGCAATTCTCTTTCTTCAATCAGCACCTCTCTTGCTTCTTTCTGTACTTATTTTCTTTCTTTCTGCACCTCTCTTGCCTTTTTCTGTACCTCTCTTGCCTCTTTCTGTACCTCTCTTGCTTCTTTCTGTACCTCTCTTTCCTCTTTCTGCACCTCTCTTACCATGTTCTGCACCTCTCTCTCTTCTTTCTGCACCTCTCCAGTTCCTTTATGCACGTCTCTTGCTTCTTTCTGCACTTCTCTTGCTTCTTACTGTACCTTTCGTCCTCTTTCTGCACCTTTCTTCCTCTTTCTGCACCTTTCATCCTGTTTCTGCATTTCTCTTGCTTCTTTTTGCATTTTTCATGCCTCTTTCTGCCCTACTCTAGACTCTTTCTGCACCTCTCTTTCTTCTTTCTACACCTCTAGTGACTCTTTCTGCAGCTCTCTTCCCTATTTATGCACCTCTCTTGCCTCTTTATGCACCTCACTCTCTTCTTTCTGCACCTCTCCTGCTCCTTTATGCACATCACGTGCCTCTTTCTGCACTTCTCGTGCTTCTTTCTGTACCTTTTGTCTTCTTTCTGCACCTTTCTTCCTCTTTCTCCACCTTTCTTCCTGTTTCTGCAGTTCTCTTCCTTCTTTCTGCACTTCTGTTGCCTCTTTCTGCACCTCTCTTGCCTTTTTCATCACTTCTCTTGCTTCTTTCTGCACCTCTCTTGCTTTTTTCTGCACCTCTCTTAATTCTTTCGGCACTTCTCTGACCTCTATCTGCATTTCACATGCCTCTTTCTGCACATCTCTTGACTCGTTCTGTACATTTCTTCCTCTTCCTGCACCTATATTGCTTCTATCTGCACTTCTCTTGCTTAATTCTGTACCTCTCTTGCCTCTTTCTGCACCTCTCTTGCTTCTTTCTGCACTTTGCTTTCTTCTTTCTATACCTCTCTTGCCTCTGTCTGCATTTCTCTTGCCTCTTTCTGCACATTACATCCTCCTTCTGCACAACTCTTGCTTTTTTCTGCACCTCTCTTCCCTTTTTCTGTACCCCTCTTGCCTCTCTCTCTGTACCGCTATTGCTTCTTTCTGCACCTGTCTTGCCTCTCTCTGCACCTTTCTTGCCTCTTTCATCACTTCTTTTTCTTCTTTCTGCACCTCTCTTGCTTCTTTCTGCGCTTCTCTGGTATGACACCTTTCTTCCTCTTTCTGTACTTCTCTTGCCCCTTTCTGATATCTCTTGCTTCTTTCTGCACTTCTCTTACTTCTTTCTGTACCTTACTTCCTCTTTCTGCACTTCTCTTGACTCTTTCTTTATTTCCCTTGCTTTTTTCTGTACCTTTCATCCTCTTTCTGCACTTCTCTTGCCTCTTTCTGCATTTCTCCTGCTTCTTTCTGCACCTCTCTTGCTTAGTTCTGCACCTCTTTTGCTTCCTTCTGCATATTTCTTCCTCTTCCAGCACCTCTCTAGCTTCTTTCTGAACCTATCTTTCCTCTTTCTGCACTTCTGTTGCCTCTCTCTGCACTTTTCTGAATTCTTTCTGCACCTCTCTTGCTTATTTCTGCACCTCTCTTTTTTCTTTCTGTACTTCTCTTTCTTCTTTCTGCGCCTTCCTTCTTTTCTGCACCTCTCTTGCTTCATTCTGTACCTCTCCTGCTCCTTTCTTCACCTCTCTTGCTTCTTTCTGCACTTCTCTTGCTTCTTTCTGTACCACTCTTGCCTGTTTCTGCACATTTCTTCCTCTTTCTGCACCTCTCTTGCGTCTTTATGCACCTCTCCTAACCCTTTTTCCACTTCTATTGCATCTTTATGCACATTTCTTCCCTCTTCCTGTACCTCTCTTGCTACTTTCTATACTTCTCTTGCTTCTTTCTGTACCCCTCTTGTCTCTTTCTGCAGATTTCTTCCTCTTTCATCACTTCTCTTGCTTCTTTCTGCACCCCTATTGCCTCTTTCTGCACTTCTCTTGCCTCTTTCTGCACTTCTTTTTCCTCTTTCTGCAATTTTCTTGCCTCTTTCTGCACATTTTGCTATCTTTCTGCACATCTCTAACTTCTTTCTGCATTTCTCTTGGCTCTTTCTGCACCACTCTTGCATTTTTCTTCATCCCTCTTGCCTCATTCTGTACCTCTCTTGCTTCTTTCTGTACTTTTCTTATTTCTTTCTGCACCTTTCTTCCTCTTTCTGAACTTCTCTAGCCTCTTTCTGCATTTTTATTTCCTCTTTATGCACTTCTCTTACTTCTTTCTGCACCTTTCTTCCTCGGTCTATACTTCTCTTGCCTCTTTCCTCATTTCTCTTGCTTTTTTCTGTACCTTTCTACCTCTTGCCTCTTTCTGCTCTTCCCTTGCTTCTTTCTGTACCTTTCTTCTTCTTTCTGCACTTCTCTTGCCTCTTTCTGCACCTTTCTTCTTCTCTCTGAACCTCCATTGCTTCTTTCCACACCTCTCATGCTACTTTCTGTACCTCTCTTGCTCTTTTCTGTATTTCTCTTGCCTCTTTCTGCACCTCTCTTTCCTTTTTCTGTACCTCTCCTACCACGTTCTGCACCTCACTCTCTTCTTTCTGAACCTCTCCTGTTCCTTTATGCCTGTATCTTGCTTCTTTCTGCACTTCTCTTGCTTCTTCTGTCCCTCTCTTGACTCTTCTTGCACCTCTCTTTCCTCTTTCTGTACCTCTTTTGCATCTTTCTGCACTTCACTCTATTCTTTCTGCACCTCTCCTGCTCCTCTATGCACATCTCTTGCCTCTTTCTGCAATTTCTTCCTTCTTTCTGCACTTCTATTGCTTCTTTCTGTACCTTTTGTCTTCTTTCTGCACCTTTCTTCTTATATCTGCACCTTTCTTCCTGTTTCTGCAGTTCTCTTCCTTCTTTTTGCACTTCTGTTGCCTCTTTCTGCACCTCTATTACTTCTTTCTGCACTTCTCTTGCCTTTTCATCACTTCTCTTGCTTCTTTCTGTACCTCTTTTGCTTTTTTCTACACCTCTCTTACTTCTTTCTGCACTTCTCTGACCTCTATCTGCATTTCACATGCCTCTTTCTGCACATCTCTTGCCTCGTTCTGTACATTTCTTCCTCTTCCTGCACCTCTATAGCTTCTTTCTGAACCTCTCTTTCCTCTTTCTGCACTTCTGTTGCCTCTCTCTGCACTTTTCTTAATTCTTTATGCACCTCTCTTGCTTCTTTCTGCACCTCTGTTTTTCTTTCTGTACTTCTCTTGCTTCTTTCTGCACCTCTCTTCCCTTTTTCTGTACCCCTCTTGCCTCTCTCTGTACCGCTATTGCTCCTTTCTGCACCTGCCTTGCCTCTCTCTGCACCTTTCTTGCATCTTTCATCACTTCTTTTGCTTCTTTCTGCACTTCTCTTACTTCTTTCTGTACCTTTCTTCCTCTTTCTGTACTTCTCTTAACTCTTTCTCTATTTCTCTTGCTCCTTTCTGCACCTTTCATCCTCTCTCTGCAGTTCTCTTGTCTCTTTCTGCATTTCTCCTGCTTCTTTCTGCACCTCTCTTTTGCTTCCTTCTGCACATTTCTTCCTCTTCCCGCAACCTCTGTTGCTTCTATCTGCACTTCTCTTGCTTAATTCTGTACCTCTCTTGCCTCTTTCTGCACCTCTCTTGCTTCTTTCTGCACTTTGCTTTCTTCTTTCTATACCTCTCTTGCCTCTGTCTGCATTTCTCTTGCCTCTTTCTGCACATTACATCCTCCTTCTGCACAACTCTTGCTTTTTTCTGCACCTCTCTTCCCTTTTTCTGTACCCCTCTTGCCTCTCTCTGTACCGCTATTGCTTCTTTCTGCACCTGTCTTGCCTCTCTCTGCACCTTTCTTGCCTCTTTCATCACTTCTTTTGCTTCTTTCTGCACCTCTCTTGCTTCTTTCTGCGCTTCTATGGTATGACACCTTTCTTCCTCTTTCTGTACTTCTCTTGCCTCTTTCTGATATCTGTTGCTTCTTTTTGCACTTCTCTTACTTCTTTCTGTACCTTTCTTCCTCTTTTTGCACTACTCTTGACTCTTTCTATATTTCTCTTGCTTTTTTCTGTACCTTTCATCCTCTTTCTGTACTTCTCTTGCCTCTTTCTGCATTTCTCCTGCTTCTTTCTGCACCTCTCTTGCTTATTTCTGCACCTCTTTTGCTTCCTTCTGCACATTTCTTCCTCTTCCAGCACCTCTCTAGCTTCTTTCTGAACCTCTCTTTCCTCTTTCTGCACTTCTGTTGCCTCTCTCTGCACTTTTCTGAATTCTTTCTGCACCTCTCTTGCTTATTTGTGCACCTCTCTTTTTTCTTTCTGTATTTCTCTTGCTTCTTTCTGCACCTTTCTTCCTTTCTGCACCTCTCTTGCTTCATTCTGTACCTCTCCTGCTCCTTTCTTCACCTCTCTTGCTTCTTTCTGTACTTCTCTTGCTTCTTTCTGTACCACTCTTGCCTGTTTCTGCACATTTCGTCCTCTTTCTGCACCTCTCTTGCTTCTTTATGCACCTCTCCTAACCCTTTTTCCACTTCTATAGCATCTTTATGCACATTTCTTTATCTTCCTGTACCTCTCTTGCTACTGTCTGAACCTCTCTTTCCTCTTTCTGCACTTCTGTTGCCTCTCTCTGCACCTCTCTTGCTTCTTTCTGCACCTCTGTTTTTCTTTCTGTAATTCTCTTGCTTCTTTCTGCACGTTTCTTCTTCTTTCTGCACCTTTCTTCCTTTCTGCACCTCTCTTGCTTCATTCAGTACCTCTCCTGATCCTTTCTTCACCTCTCTTGCTTCTTTCTGAACATTTCTTCCTCTTCCTGCAGCTCTCTTGCTTCTTTCTGTACTTCTCTTACTTCTTTCTGTACCACTCTTGCCTGTTTCTGCACATTTCTTCCTCTTTCTGTACCGCTCTTGCTTCTTTCTGCACTTCTTTTGCTTCTTTCTGCACCTCTCCTGCCCCTTTCTCCACTTCTCTTGCTTCTTTCTGCACCTTTCTTCCTTTCTGCACCTCTCTTGCTTCTTTCTGCACCCCTCCTGCCCCTTTCTGCACCTCTCTTGCTTCTTTCTGCATTTCTCTTGCCTCTTTCTATCCTTCTCTTGTCTCTTTCTGCACTTATTTTTCCTCTTTCTGTAATTCTCTTGTCTCTTTCTGCACATTTTGCCATCTTTCTGCACATCTCTAACTTCTTTCTGCATTTCTCTTGGCTCTTCCTGCACCATTCTTGGCTATTTCTTCATCCCACTTGCCTCTTTCTGTTACTCTCTTGCTTCTTTCTGCACTTTTCATATATCTTTCTGCACCTTTTGTCCTCTTTCTGAACTTCTCTAGCCTCTTTCTGCATTTTTCTTTCCTCTTTATGCACTTGTCTTACTTCTTTCTGCACCTTTCTTCCTCTTTCTATACTTTTCTTGCCTCTTTCCTCGTTTCTCTTGCTTTTTTCTGTACCTTTCTTCCTCTTGCCTCTTTCTGCACTTCCCTTGCTTCTTTCTATACCTTTCTTCTTCTTTCTGCACTTCTATTGCCTCTTTCTGCCCCTTTCATCTTCTTTCTGAACCTCAATTGCTTCTTTCTACACCTCTCATGCTACTTTCTGTACCTCTCTTTCCTATTTATGCACCTCTCTTGCCTCTTTCTGCACCTCTCCTGCTCCTTTATGCATATCTCTTGCCTCTTTCTGCACTTCTCTTGCTTCTTTCTGCACCTTTCTTCTTCTTTCTGCACCTTTCTTCCTGTTTCTGCAGTTCTCTTCCTTGTTTCTGCATTTCTGTTGCCTCTTTCTGCACCTCTCTTGCCTCTTTCTGCACCTCTCCTGCTCCTTTATGCATATCTCTTGCCTCTTTCATCACTTCTCTTGCTTCTTTCTGCACCGCTCTTGCTTTTTTTCTGCACCTTTCTTACTTCTTTCTGCACTTCTCTGACCTCTATCTGCATTTCACATTCCTCTTTCTGCACATCTCCTGCCTCGTTCTGTACATTTCTTCCTCTTCCTGCACCTCTTTTGCTTCTTTCTGCACTTCTCTTGCTTCATTCTGCACATCTCTTGCCTCTTTCTACACCTGTCTGGCCTCTTTCTGCACTTTTCTTCCTCTTCCTGGACCTCTCTTTTTCCATTCTGCACTTCTCTTGCTTCTTTCTGTACCTCTCTTGCCTCTTTCTGCACATATTTAACTCTTTCTATACATCTCTTGCTTATTTCTGCACTTCTCTTGCCTCTTTCTGCACCTCTCTTGCCTCTTTCTGCACATTTATTTCTCTTACTGCACCTCCTTTCCTTCTTTCTGCACCTCTCATGCCTCTTTATGCACTTCTGTTGCCTCTTTCTACACTTTTCTTAATTCTTTCTGCACCTCTCTTGCTTCCTTCTGCACCTCTCTTTCTTCTTTCTGTACTTCTCTCACTTCTTTCTGCACCTTTCTTCCTCTTTCTGCACCTTTCTTGCTTTATTCTGCACCTCTCCTGCTTCTTTCTATACCTCTCTCGCTTCTTTCTGCACCTCCCTTGCCTCTTTCATCACCTCACTTGCCTCTTTCAGCCCCTTACTTGCCTCTTTCAGCACCTCACTTGCCTCTTTCTGCATCTCATTTTCTCCTTTATGCACCTGTCTGGCCTCTTTCTGCACTTTTCTTCCTCTTCCTGGACCTCTCTTTTTCCATTCTGCACTTCTCTTGCTTCTTTCTGTACCTCTCTTGCCTCTTTCTGCACATCTCTTGCCTCTTTCCGCACATCTTGTGCCTCTTTCTGCACCTCTCTTGTCTCTCTCTGCACCCTTCTTGCTTATTTCTGCACTTTCCTTGCTTCTTTCTACACCTCTCTTGCTTCTTTCTGCCCCGTTCTTGCTCCTATCTGCACTTCTCTTGCTTCTTTCTGCACTTCTCTTGCCTCTTTCTGCACCTCTCTTGCTTCTTTCTGCACCTAACTTGCTTCTTTTTGCACCTCACTCGCTTCTTTTTACACCCCTCTTGTTTCTTTTTGCACCTCTTTTGCCTCTTTCTGTACCTCTATTGCCTCTTACTCGACCTCTCTTGTCAATTCCTGCAACTCTCTTGCTTCTTTCTGCTCCTCTCTTGCTTCTTTCTGCACAAATCTTGATTTTTTCTGTAGCACTCTTGCCTATTTCTGCACATCTCTTGCCTCTTTCTGTACCTCTCTTGCCTCTTTCTGTACCTCACTCTCTTCTTTGTTTACCTCTCTTGCTTATTTCTGCATGTCTCTTGCTTCTTTCTGCACTTCTCTTACTTCTATCTGCACTTCTCTTGCTTCTTTCTGCACTTCTCTTGCATCTTTCTGCACCTTTCTTCCTCTTTCTGCACGTTTCTTCCTCTTTTTGCACATTTCTTCCTTTTTCTGCACTTCTCTTGTCTCTTTCAGTACCTCTCTTGCTTCTTTCAGTACCTCTCTTTCCTCTTTCTGAACCTCTCTTACCACGTTCTGCACCTCACTCTCTTCTTTCTGCACCTCTCCTGTTCCTTTATCCACGTCTCTTGCTTCTTTCTGCACTTCTCTTCCTTCTTTCTGCACCTTTCTTCCTCTTTCTGCACACTTTCTTCTTCTTTCTACACCTTTCTTCCTGTTTCTGCAGTTCTTTTGCTTCTATTTGCATTTTTTAAATCTCTTTCTGCACCTCTCTTTCCTCTTTCTGCACCTCTCTTGCCTCTTTCTGCACCTCACTCTCATCTTTATGCACCTTTATTACTTCTTTTTGCACCTCTCCTGCCTTTTTCATCACTTCTCTTGCTTCTTTCTTCACCTCTCTTGCTTTTTTCTGCACTTCTCTGACCTCTCTTTTTCCATTCTGCACTTCTCTTGCTTCTTTCTGTACCTCTCTTGCCTCTTTCTGCACATATTTAACTCTTTCTGTACATCTCTTGCTTATTTCTGCATTTCTCATGCCTCTTTATGCACATCTCTTGCCTCATTCTGTACATTTCTTCCTCTTCCTGCACCTCTCTTGCTTCTTTCTGCACCCCTCTTGCCAATTCCTGCAACTCGCTTGCTTCTTTCTGCACCTCTCTTGCTTCTTTCTGCACATATCTTGATTCTTTCTGCACGTCTCTTCCTCTTTCTGCACGTTTCTTCCTCTTTCTGCAGTTCTCTTGCTTCTTTCAGCACCTCTCTTGCTTCTTTCTGTGCTTTTTTTCTTTCTTTCTGCACCTCTCTTGCCTTTTTCTGCACCTCTCTTGCTTCTTTCCGTACCTCTATTGCTTCTTTCTGTACCTTTCTTGCTTCTTTCTGCACCGCTCTTGACTCTTTCTGTAACTCTCTTTTCTTTTTCTGCACCTCTCTTACCACATTCTGTACCTCACTCTCTTTTTTCTGCAACTCTCCTGTTCCTTTATGCATGTCTCTTACTTCTTTCTGCACTTCTCTTGCTTCTTTCTGTACCTTTCGTCCTCTGTCTGCACCTTTCTTCCTCTTTCTGCACCTTTCTTCTTGTTTCTGCAGTTCTCTTGCTACTTTTCACATTTTTCTTGCCTCTTTCTGCCCCACTCTGGCTTCTTTCTGCACCTTTCTTTCCTCTTTCTGCAACTCTCTTGCCTCTTTCTGTACCTCACTCTCTTCTTTCTGTACCTCTCCTGCTCCTTTATGCACATAACTTGCCTCTTTCTGCACTGTCTTGCTTCTTTCTGCACTGTCTTTCTTCTTTATGTACCTTTAATCTTCTTTCTGTACCTTTCTTCTTCTTTCTGCACCTTTATTCTTGTTTCTGCATTTCTCTTCCTTCTTTCTGCACTTCTGTTACCTCTTGCTGCACCTCTATTACTTCTTGATGTACCTTTCCTGCCTTTTTCATCACTTCTCTTGCTTTTTTATGCACCTCTCTTGCTTTTTCTGCACCTCTCTCACTTCTTTCTGCACTTCTCTCACCTCTTTCTGTACTTCTCTTGCTTCATTTTGTACCTCTCTTGCCTCTTTCTGCACTTCTCTTGCTTCTTTCTGCACATTAAGTCGTCTTTCTGCACAACTCTTGCTTCTTTCTGCACCTCTCTTCCCTTTTTTCTGTACCTGTCTTGCCTCTCTCTGTACCGCTATTGCTTCTTTCTGAACCTGTCTTGCCTCTCTCTGTACCGCTATTGCTTCTTTCTGAACCTGTCTTGCCTCTCTCTGCACCTCTTTCTTCCTCTTTCATCACTTCTCTTGCTTCTTTCTGCACCTCTCTTGCTTCTTTCTGCGCTTCTCTAGTATGTTTCTGCTCCTGTCTTCCTCTTTCTGTACTTCTCGTGCCTCTTTCTGATTTCTCTTGCTTCGTTCTGCACCTTTCTTTCTCTTTCTGGACCTCTCTTGACTCTTTCTCTATTTCTCTTGCTTCTTTCGGCACCTTTCATCCTCTTTCTGCAATTCTTTTCTCTCTTTCTGCATTTCTCCTGCTTCTTTCTGCACCTCTGTTGCTTCATTCTGCACCTCTCCTGCTTCTTTCTGCACCTCTCTTGCTTCTTTCTGTACATTTCTTCCACTTCCTGCACCACTCTTGCTTCTTTCTGCACCTCTCTTGTCTCTTTCTGCACTTCGTTTGCCTCTCTCTGCAATTTTCTTAATTCATTCTGCACTTCTCTTGCTTCTTTCTGCACCTCTCTTTTTTCTTCCTGTACTTCTCTTGCTTCTTTCTGCACCTTTCTTCCTCTTTCTGCACGTTTCTTCCTTTCTGCACCTCTCTTGCTTCATTCTGCACTTCTCCTACTTATTTCTGCATCTCTCTTGCTTCTTTCTGCACATTTCTTCCTCTTCCTGCACCTCTCTTGCTTCTTTCTGCACTTCTCTTGCTTCTTTCTGCACCTCTCTTTTTTCTTCCTGTACTTCTCTTGCTTCTTTCTGCACCTTTCTTCCTTTCTGCACCTCTCTTGCTTCATTCTGCACTTCTCCTACTTCTTTCTGTACCTGTCTTGCTTCAATCTGCACCGCTCCTGCTTCTTTCTGCACCTCTCTTGAATCTTTCTACACATTTCTTCCTCTTCCGGCACCTCTCTTGCCTTTTTCTGCACTTCCGCTGCCTCTCTCTGCATCTTTCTTAATTCTTTCTGCACCCCTCTTGCTCCTTTCTGCACCTCTCTTTTTTCTTTCTGTACTTCTCGTGCTTCTTTCTGCACCTTTCTTCCTCTTTCTGCACCTTTCTTCCTTTCTGCACATCTCTTGCTTTAGTCTGCACCTCTCCTACTTCTTTCTGCACCTCTCTTGCATCTGTCTGCACATTTCTTCCTGCACCTCTCTTGCTTCTTTCTGTACTTCTCTTGCTTCTTTCTGTACCTTTCATCCTCTTTCTGCACCTTTCTTCCTGTTTCTGCAGTTCTCTTGCTTCTTTTCACATTTTTATTGCCTCTTTCTGCCCCACTCTGGCTTCTTTCTGCACCTCTGTTTCTTCTTTCTGCACCTCTCTTGACTCTTTCTGTACCTTTCTTTCCTCTTTCTGCACCTCTCTTGCCTCTTTCTGTACCACACTCTCTTCTTTCTGCACCTCTACTGCTCCTTTATGCACATCTCTTGCCTCTTTCTGCACTGTCTTGCTTCTTTCTGCACTTCTCTTGCTTCTTTATGTACCTTTACGTCTTCTTTCTGTACCTTTCTTCTTCTTTCTGCACCTTTCTTCCTGTTTCTGCAGTTCTCTTCCTTCTTTCTGCACTTCTGTTCCCTCTTTCTGCACCTCTATTACTTCTTGCTGCACCTCTTCTGCTTTTTTCATCACTTATCTTGCTTCTTTATGCACATCTATTGCTTTTTTCTGCACCTCTCTTGCTTCTTTCTGCACCTCTCTTGCCTCTTTCTGCACTTCAGTTGCCTCTCTCTGCAATTTTCTTAATTCTTTCTGCACCTCTCTTGCTTCTTTCTGCACCTCTCTTTTTTCTTTCTGTACTTCTCTTGCTTCTTTCTGTACCTTTCTTCCTCTTTCTGCACCTTTCTTCACACCTCTTGCTTCATTCTGCACCTCTCCTACTTCTTTCTGCACCTCTCTTGCATCTTTCTGCACATTTCTTCCTGCACCTCTCTTGCTTCTTTCTGTACTTCTCTTGATTCTTTCTGTACCTTTCATCTTCTTTCTGCACCTTTCTTCCTGTTTCTGCAGTTCTCTTCCTTATTTTCACATTTTTCTTGCCTCTTTCTGCCCTACTCTGGCTTCTTTCTGCACATCTATTTCTTCTTTCAGCACCTCTCTTGACTCTTTCTGTACCTTTCTTTCCATTTTCTGCACCTCTCTTGCCTCTTTCTGTACCACATTCTGTTCTTTCTGCACCTCTACTGCTCCTTTATGCACATCTCTTGCCTCTTTCTGCACTGTCTTGCTTCTTTCTACACTTCTCATGCTTCTTTATGTACCTTTCATCTTCTTTCTGCACCTTTCTAATTCTTTCTGCACCTTTCTTCCTGTTTCTGCAGTTCTTTTCCTTCTCTCTGCACTTCTGTTCCCTCTTTCTGCACCTCTATTACTTCTTGCTGCACCTCTTCTGCATTTTTCATCACTTATCTTGCTTCTTTATACACATCTCTTGCTTTTTCTGTACCTCTCTTGCTTCTTTCTACACTTCTCATGCCTCTTTCTGCATTTCTATTGCCTCTTTCTGCACATCTCTTGCCTCTTTCTGTGCATATTTCTTCCTCTTTCTGCACCTCTCTTGCTTCTTTCTACACTTCTCTTTCTTCTTTCTGCACTTATCTTCCCTCTTATTGCACTTATATTGTCTATTTCTGCACCTCTCTTGCCTCTTTCTACACATTTCTTCCTCTTTTTGCACCTCTCTTGCTTCTTTCTGCACTTATCTTGCTTCTTTCTGCACGTCTCTTGCCTCTTAATGCAACTCTCTTGCCTCTTTCTGCACATTTCATCCTCTTTCTGTACATCTCTTGCTTCATTCTGCATCTCTCATGCCTCTTTCTGCACCTCTCTTGCATTTTTCTGCACCCCTCATGCCTCTTTCTGCACCACTATTGATTCTTTCTGTACCTTTCTTGCTTCTTTCTGCACCTCTCTTGCTTCTTTTTTCACTTCTCTTGCTTCATTCTGCACCTCTCTTGCCTCTTTCTGCACCTCTCCTCCTTTTTTATGCACTTCTCTTGCTTCTTTATGCACCTCTCATGCTTCATTCTGTACCTCTCCTGCCTCTTTTTGCACATTTTTTCTTTTTTCTGCACCTCTCTTGCTTCTTCCTGCACTTCTCTTGCTTCTTTCTGCACCTCTCTTGCCTCTTTCTGAATTTCTATTGCCTCTCTATGCACATCTCTTGCCTCTTTCTGCACATTTCTTCCTCTTTCTACATCTCTCTTGCTTCTTTCTGTACTTCTCTTGCTTCTTTCTTTACCTTATTGTTTTTGCTTTTTAGTATTTCCCTTATTAAGCCTAAAAAAGAAGAAGCTAAATGTATTTATTTATTTATCCCCCTCCCCTTTTTGCCATACCGCTACCTTCGTAGAAAGCCTAGAAGTAGATCAATCAGTTCTCATACCTATGACCATACAGCCTACCATTATATCCCGCCCTCCGCCAGGAAGTCTTTAGCTTTGATTTCAGAAGTAAAAAATCTAGTCTGATCACCACAGATCACTTTCAGGTGGGCCGGATTCATTAGGTAGGCCTGTGCACCCTTCTCTTGAAAAGGTTTAATCATTTGGCGTAAGCGCCATCGTCGCTCGACAGTGACATGGCAGAAATCCAGCCTAGTGAAGAATGAAAAGTGGTCTGCTGATCGCTGAGCTTCTGGACGAGCTTTCTTGAATATGTTCTGACGCAGCAAAAAGTTTCCGAAATATACCAATACTGCCTGAGGCTTGGCATCTGGTTTCACTGGCTGTCGCAGGGAGAAGGGAACTCTATGTGCTCTCTGGACCTCATGAAGCCAATTCCATCCTTCTAGGTCTGGGAAGGCCTTTCAGAGCAGTTCTACCATATACATTCTCACGTCAGCCCCTTCCTTTCCTTCTTGTATCCCTAGGAACCGGAGGTTGTTCCGCCTTGGCGGTTCTCTTGGTCTTTGAGCTTCCAGTGGATGTCTACCAATTGTGATTTGTGAGCTTCTGTTTGACCCCTGGCACCAGAGATATCTGTGTCTAGGGCAGCCGTTCTTAGCTCCAGGTCCGTCAGCCGCTCGCTGATAGAGTTACAAGTCTTGGCTACCTTTCTTACTGACCCCTGCAGCTTACGGGCAGCAGCCTGCGATCGGCAGCTCTCCTTGTGAGTCTCTTCACGATGTGATGTAAGACACTGCAGGATAGTGTAGGAGGGGCTGCTGGCTGATCTTCCTGGAGTCCAATTTCACTGTTGCCGATCAGATGATCCCCGTGGGAGTAGTTCCACTTACGATCTGTGTTGTCCTGACCAGTAGTTCCACTGGGCTTACTATGCATTTTTCGCATTGTGGCGGCAGAGTCTACACCGCTTGTACCTGGTAGGCTCTCTGTCTCACTAGAATCAATGCTTGACCCTGAGCCATATTCCAATCAGGTCCCATCCGACAAAGAAAAGAAAAAATCATTTGCCTCTGAGTCCTGATCACAGTCTTTGCCTAGTCCCGACTTCTTGAGTTGGTGTACTGCGCAGTGACTTTGCCTTTTTCCTGAGTAGTACATGTAGGGTCTGCCTCAGTACCATCTACGGGGCCAACTTGTCTTGAATAGCCTTTTATCCCCTCTTTACCTTTAGTCTAATCCTTATTTCTTCCATTTTTAGGAGAGGAGCCCGCCTGACGCTTTTCCTGTAGCTGGGTGGGTATCTGGGAGGGACCGCTAATACTGTCAGCTGTATTAACCAGTATTGCAGGGGTAATAGAACCCCCCTCGTCTGTCTCCCCCCCACCTCGGGAAAACCAAGATGGCAGCCACTTGATTCAGCAACCCCGACTAGGTGGCAAGAATACTCCTGACACCGCCTAAGTCTTAAGATATGTCCGTTGGGGATATAATTGCAAAGAATAAGGGTGAACTCTGCTGGAGCTTACCATGGTTGGAGTTCATTGCACGGCAGGCGGAGCTGGCGCTTGTCTCCTGCAGACTCCTGGAGACAGCAGCTCGCTGGACACAAAAGCACCGGTCAGCGATCCCCGAGCTGGCGCTCAGCACCTAAACTGGCAGCCAGGAGAGGAAAAGGGACGGCTCCCTCGCAGACCGGAGCTCACATGCCTTCAATGCCCGCAATTGCTCCTCAACCTGGGTGCCTGTACCTCTCTTGCTTCATTTTGCACCTTTCTGACTCTTTCTGTACTCTCTTGCTTGTTTCTGCACCTCTCTTGCCTCTTTCTGCACTTCCCTTGCTTCTTTATGCACGTCTCTTGCTTTTTTCATACCTCTCTTGCTTCTTTCTATACTTCTCTGACATCTTTCTGCACTTCTCTTGCCTATTTCTGCACATCTCTTGCCTGATTATGCACATTTTTCCTCTTCCTGCCCCTCTCTTGCTTCTTTCTATACTTCTCTTGCTTCATTCTGTTCCTCTCTTGCCTCTTCCTACACATTTCTTCCTCTTTCTGCATCTCTCTTGCTTCTTTCTGCTTTTCTCTTGCCTCTTTCTGCACTTCTCTTGCCTCCTTCTGTAATTTGCTTGCCTCTTTCTGCTCATTCCGTCCTCTTTCTGCACATCTCTTGCTTCTTTCTGCATTTCTCTTGCCTCTTTATGTACCACTTTTGCCTCTTTCTGGACTTCTCTTGTCTCTTTCTGTACTTCTCTTGTGTCTTTCTGCAACTCTCTGACCTCTTTCTGCACTTCTCTTGCCTCTTTCTGCACGTCTTGCCTCTTTCTGCACATTTCTTCCTCTTTCTGCACTTCTCTTGCTTCTTTCTGCACCTCTCTTGCTTCTTTCTGGACCCCTCTTGCCATTTTCTGTAGTTCTCATGCCTCTTTCTGCACTTCTCTTACCTCTTTCTGAACTTCTCCTGCCTTTTTTCCTGAACTCTCCTGCCTCTTTCTGCACATTTTATCCTCTTTCTGCACATCTGTTGCTTCTTTCTGCACCTCTCTTGCCTTTTTCTGCACCTCTATCACTACTTCCTGTACCTGTTGTGCCTCTGTCTGCACCTCTCTTGCCTCTTTCATCACTTCTCTTGTTTCTTTCTGCACCTCTTTTGCTTCTTTCTGCACTTCTCTTGCTTCTTTATGCACCTTTCTTCCACTTTTTGCAATTCTCATGTCTCTTTCTGTAACTTTCTTGCTTCTTTCTGCACTTCTCTTGCCACTTTCTGTACCACTCTTGCCTCTTTCTGGACTTCTCTTGTCTCTTTCTGTACCTCTCCTGCTTCTTTCAGCACCTCTCTTGCTTCTTTCTGCAACTTTCTTGTGTCTTTCTGCACCCCTCTTGTCTCTTTCAGCACTTCTCTTGCTTCTTTATGCACCTCTCTTGCTTCTTTCTACACATCTCTTGATTCATTCTGCACCTTTCCTCTTCTTTCTGTACTCCTCTAGCCTCTTTCTGCACTTTTCTTGCTTCTTTCTGTACCTTTCTTGCTTCGTTCTGTACCTCTCTTCCTTCATTCTGCACCTTTCTTCCTCTTTCTGCACCTCTCTTGCTTCTTTCTGCACTTCTCTTGCCACTTTCTGTACCACTCTTGCCTCTTTCTGGACTTCTCTTATCTCTTTCTGTACCTCTCCTGCTTCTTTCAGCACCTCTCTTGCTTCTTTCTGCAACTTTCTTGTATCTTTCTGCACCCCTCTTGTCTCTTTCAGCACTTCTCTTGCTTCTTTATGCACCTTTCTTGCTTCGTTCTGTACCTCTCTTCCTTCATTCTGCACCTTTCTTCCTCTTTCTGCAATTCTCTTGCCTCTTTCTGCACATCTCCTCCTCTTTCTGTACCACCCGTCTTTATGCACCTCTCTTGCTTCTTTCTGCACCTCTCTTGCTTCTTTCTGTACTTCTCTTGCTTCTTTCTGTGCCTTTCTAACTCTTTTTGTGCATTTCATCCTCTTTCTGCACCTCTCTTGCTTCTTTCTGTACTTCTCTTGCCTCTTCTGCACTTCTCTTGCATCTTTCTGCACCTCTCTTGCTTCTTTCTGCACTTCTCTTGCTTCTTTATGCACCTCGCGTCAAATTTCTGCACCTCTATCCCTTTTTTCTGCACTTCTCTGACCTCTTTCTGCACTTCTCTTGCCTCTTTCTACACATCTCTTGCCTCGCTCTGCACATTTCTTCCTCTTCCTCTTTTGCTTCTTTCTATACTTCTGTTGCTTCATTCTCTACCTCTCTTGCTTCTTTATGCACCTAATTTGATTCATTCTGCACCTCACTCGCTTCTTTCTGCACCTCTCTCGCTTCTTTTTTCACCTCTCTTATCTCTTTCTGCACCTCTATTTCATCTTTCTGGAAGTCTCTTGCCAATTTCTACACCTCTCTTGCTTCTTTCTGCACCTCTCTTGTTTCTTCCTGCACCTCTCTTGATTCTTACTGCACCCCTCTTGCCTCTTTCTGCACCTCTCTTGCCTCTTTCTGTACCACTCTCACCTCTTTCTATACCTCACTCTCTTCTTTGTGCACCTCTCTTGCTTCTTTCTGCACCTCTCTTGCTTCTTTCAGTACTTCTCTTGCCTCTATCTGCATATCTCTTGCTTCTTTCTGCACTCCTCTTGCCTCTTTCTGCACCACTCTTGTCTCTTTCTGGAGTTCTCTTTTCTCTTTCTGAACTTCTCTTGCCTCTTTCTGCACATCTCCTGCCTCGTTCTTCACATTTCTTCCTCTTCCTGCACCTCTCTTGCTTCTTTCTGTACCTCTGTTGCTTCATTCTGCACATCTCTTGCCTCTTTCTGTACTTCTATTGCCTCTTTCTGTATATTTCTTCCTCTTTCTGTACCTCTTGCTTCTTTCTGCACTTTTCTTTTTCTTTCTATACCTCTCTTGCTTCTTTCTGCAACCCTCTTGCCTCTTTCTGCACCTCTCTTGATTCTTTCTGTACATCTCTTGCCTCTTTCTGCACTTCTCCTGCCTCTTTCTGCACTTCTCTTGCCTCTTTCTGAACTTCTCTACCCACTCTTTCCTCAACTCTCTTGCACACTTTCTGCATGTTTCATCCTCTTTCTGCATCTCTTGCCTCTTTCTGCACCTATCTTGCCTTTTTCCATACCCCTCTTGCCTCTTGTTTCACCTCTATTGCTATTGTCTTTACCTGTTGTGCCTCTTTCTGTACCTCTCTTGCCTTTTTCATCACTTCTCCTGCTTCTTTCTGCACCTCTCTTGCTTCTTTCTGCACTTCTCTTACTTCTTTCTGTACCTTTCTTCCCCTTTTTGCACTTCTCTTGCCTCTTTCTGCACTTCTCTTGCCTCATTCTGCTCCTTTCTTCCACTTTCTGCACCTCCCTTGTTTCTTTCTTCACCTCTCTTGGTTTTATCTGCACCTCTCTTGCTGCTTTCTACACTTCTCTTGCCTCTTTCAGCACTTCTCTTGCCTCTTTTAGAACTTCTCTTGCCTCTTTCTGCACTTTTCTAAATTCTTTCTGTACCTCTCTTGCTTCTTTCTGCACCTCTCTTGTTTCTTTCTGCACCTTTCTTGCTTTTTTCTGCACTTCTCTTGCCTCTTTCTCCTCTTCTCTGCACCTCTCTCGCTTCTTTTTTCACCTCTCTTATCTCTTTCTGCACCTCTATTTCCTCTTTCTGGAAGTCTCTTGCCAATTTCTACACCTCTCTTGCTTCTTTCTGCACCTCACTTGTTTCTTCCTGCACCTCTTGATTCTTACTGCACCCCTCTTGCCTCTTTCTGCACCTCTCTTGCCTTTTTCTGTACCACTCTCACCTCTTTCTATACCTCACTCTCTTCTTTGTGCACCTCTCTTGCTTCTTTCTGCCTCTCTTGCTTCTTTCTGCACTTCTCTTGCTTCTTTCTGTCTTCTATTACTTCTTTCTGCACCTTTCTTCCTCTTCCTGCACCTTTCTTCCTCTTTCTGCAGTTCTATTGCTTCTTTCAGTACTTCTCTTGCCTCTTTCTGCATATCTCTTGCTTCTTTCTGCACTTCTCTTGCCTCTTTCTGCACCGCTCTTGTCTCTTTCTGGACTTCTCTTTTCTCTTTCTGAACTTCTCTTGCCTCTTTCTGCATATCTCCTGACTCGTTCTGCACATTTCTTCCTCTTCCTGCACCTCTCTTGCTTCTTTCTGTACCTCTGTTGCTTCATTCTGTACATCTCTTGCCTCTTTCTGCACTTCTATTGCCTCTTTCTGTATATTTCTTCCTCTTTCTGCACCTCTTGCTTCTCTCTGCACTTTTCTTTTTCTTTCTATACCGCTCTTGCTTCTTTCTGCAACCCTCTTGCCTCTTTCTGCACCTCTCTTGATTCTTTCTGTACATCTCTTGCCTCTTTCTGCACTTATCCTGCCTCTTTCTGCACTTCTCTTGCTTCTTTCTGAACTTCTCTAGCCTCTTTCCTCAACTCTCTTGCACACTTTCTGCATATTTCATCCTCTTTCTGCACATCTCTTGCCTCTTTCTGCACCTCTATTGCTATTGTCTTTACCTGTTGTGCCTCTTTCTGTACCTCTCTTACCTTTTTCATCACTTCTCCTGCTTCTTTCTGCACCTCTCTTGCTTCTTTCTGCACTTCTCTTACTTCTTTCTGTACCTTTCTTCCCCTTTTTGCACTTCTCTTGCCTCTTTCTGCACTTCTCTTGCCTCATTCTGCTCCTTTCTTCTACTTTCTGCACCTCCCATGTTTCTTTCTTCACCTCTCTTGGTTTTATCTGCACCTCTCTCGCTCCTTTCTACACTTCTCTTGCCTCTTTCAGCACTTCTCTTGCCTCTTTTAGAACTTCTCTTGCCTCTTTCTGCACTTTTCTAAATTCTTTCTGTACCTCTCTTGCTTCTTTCTGCACCTCTATTGTTTCTTTCTGCACCTTTCTGTAGGAGAGTAGGATCTGCTTCACATGGGTACCCCCACTTTTTGCTGATGCTTCACTGTTTTTCGACCTTAGTCTGGCTGGGGCCCTGCTAATCAGAACCCCAGCCTAGCTGCTTCCTCTCTAAAATGGTTTCCATGTGCCTTAGGCACATCTCTGATTGGAATCTGGAGTGCCCTTATAAGTCCCTAGTATATGGTATACTATGTACCCAGGGCATAGGTACCTCAGAGGCCTACCAGGGGCTGCAGCATGTATTGTGCCACCCCTGGAAGGCCATCCAAACTGACACCACAGGTCTGCTACTGCAGCCTGGGTAAGGTGGTGCATGCACCCCTTACTGTGATATAGGCTACCTATATCACTATATACATACACACATATAAACCTATAAGTCACTCCTATGGCAGGCCTTATCAATCCTGAAGGCAGAGTGCGTGGTTCCTATGTGAGAGGGTGCCCCTGCATGAGCAGGGCCCCTCTGCAGCGTTCGGAGACCCTTCTCTGATGCTGTTTGTAGTGCAGCCTGACCATATACTCTTAAGCGCATTATAACCTCGCGTTAAATGCTAACTTTGGGATGGCTGCACGGAAACATGTCGTGTTTGGTGTCAAACATCTTGGAATACTACCCCCCGCCAGTTCTGGCGGCGGGGGTAGCATTCCACCCTTCTAGAGGGAAAGACATGTACACACCGGTATGCCCGGTACTGACTTTCAAGCCCTGGCATCACAAAATGGATGCCGCTGCCACAGACACGAGTCTGGCCTCCTGCTGCTGACCGAAACTCCGGCAGGGAGGCCTGGACAATAGGTTTCCTGTCCCAGGGAGGTGTGACCACCTCCCCAGACAGGATAGTGTGTATTGGGGCTGGGCGGGAGCACTCTCTGGTGCTTTGAAGTCCTGCACTGGGGGCACACTTGGTGTCCCTGTGCATACCCAGTTCAAACCGGCTCAGGGGCTTCCAGCCCCTGCTCTGGCGTGAAACTGGACAAAGGGAAAGGGGTGTAACCACCCCTCTGCCCTGACCCTCCCATAGGTGGGGTCACAGAGTATGTCCAACCCCCTACCTTAGTATAAGTAAGGGAACCCAGTCCTTAGGACTTTAGATTTACCTGGACGAAACTCTGATACAGAATCCTGGACCTTCGACGCTCTACTTTAAGATTAGAGGACTGAAGAATCTCCCTTGGGGTCAAGGAGTGACTCCCCTGCTTGGCAGGCACCAAAGAAGCAATTGTCCGGTCTGCATCGCTGAAGCTCCCGTCGGACGCCGAAGTCTTTGCATCACCAGAGGTGGATTTCCAGACTTCTCCGAGGCTGCCCTGAGTCCCCAGCAAAGCTGAGGCCCGTAGCTGTCGTGGGTAACGTGGAACCGTGACCCCTGGACACCGAACGCATTTGCAAGTGCATCCTCTTCTGGGTCTCCCACGAAGTCGTGCTTTGGGCTCCGAGTAGCCCCAGCCTCCAGCACCAACTGCACCGAAGATCACTGGCCTCCACTCCACGAGTGTCCTGTGAGCCAGCTCCACGTGCACCGTCTCGAGGCTCCTTCGCGGTCGCTAGTCCGTTGGCTAGTAGGCCCTCCCGAAGGCCAATCTTTTTCTGCTTGGGCTCCCTGGTTGCTCCAGGTGTGCCCTAACTTATCCTCGCTGGGTGAGTCCCCCAGACCTTGCTGGTCAGCAACATCGTCCTTCTTTGCTTTCCACGAGACTTGCCGTTGCCAAGGCTTGTTGGGTCCAATCCGGTCGCTGACACCCCTGCAATCGACAGACGTCGTGGGACAGCTCGAATCCAGCTCCTGGTTGTCGTCGACGCCTCCTGGACCTCGTGGCTGAAGAGTCAAGACGACCGTCAACCTACCTGAAGCACTCGACATCGGTGGGCATCTGCTCATCGCCTTCCTGGTCACTGGCTAGTGACCCAGACTCTGTCCCCTCTGCTTTCAGGTTCTTCAGATCTTCGATCCACCTTTGGATCCACCCGAACACTTTCGACTTGGTCGCCAGCAGCACTTTGCAGCAGATCGCCATAGAAAGCGACAGACGAAACCCGACCCCGAAAGACACCTATGCACCCGGCTTCCCTGGGTGAGGTAACTCGAGTACTCCGGTGCTCCCGTGGGTATAGACACTAGAACAGCCTAGTTCTCAAAGGGTTTGCTCCAAGTCCTCCTCTAAGTGTCCCTTTTCTTTTAAATTCTAATCGCGACTTTCCCCATAGAAGTTAACGGTGGTTCGCGGTTGTGTTCATACACTGCACGCGTCCCCCGTGGGTCCCCTGTGTCACTGCCTTGGGTGGTTCCTTGTGGTCCAAGCACTTCTACAGGCTCTAGGCCTTGTGTCTAGCTCAGTCGTGGTTCTTATACCACTTTATTGGTATATGGTTTGGTACGCCCCTGGGGCTCAAACGTGTATTTGTGCTATTACTGTAGATAACTAACTCGTAACGTATGTACTTCGAACTCTAGCCTCATAAAGAGACTAGAGGGGTGTGTTTAGTAATAAATACATATATTTTGAATATATACCTGGTGTGGTCCTCTTTCATTTGGTCACTCAAGAGATTATAGACTGGTAAAACAAGCTGCTTTACATTCCTTCAAGACTTAGCCTGAAGGCTGCTCTCCATAGCTACCACTAGGATAGCTTTCAATAAAGGTTGTCTTTAACCTATCTCCAATAAGGGGTTGTTTGGACTGGTGCAAGGTGCCCACTATAATTAGTGGACAGCATATGCCAGGCCAACTTCTCACATTGGTGTGCAGCGTGTGGGATTCCAGCTTGCTATTGTTTTACCAGATAATCTCAATTGAATTGATCAACTGAAAACCACTAAGGGTACCTAAGGTACATATAATCAAGCTTAGTAATACAGTAAGTTCTACTGAACTTAGAGTTGTGTGTTAAGGGACAGCACACCCTTTCTACAACTCAAGAGAGTTTAGTAGGCCACACTAGAGTAGGTAGTGCATACACCACACCTCACTAGTGATGTCTTCAAAGCCAGGACCCAGTGAGTCCTTGCCAGAAGCCAGTGGGCTTCTTCCCTCCAAGTATGATAAACTCCCATTCTTGGAATTGAGAGCCTTATGCACTACTAGGAAGTTGAAGACAGGCAAAAGTGCCAGCACCCAACACCTCAGGGAGGTGTTACTAGCTGATGATCTCAGCAGGCCCCTAGGGTCTGAAGGGGTAGGCAAGGAGGGTGGGGCAGAAGATGAGGGAGGGGCCAGGGGTGAAGAAGCCCAGGACCCCCTCTGAAACTGGCCAGGAAGGTGAAAATGACCTTGTCCTGGAGAATCCAATTCCTCCTGTGGAGGAGGAGGAGGAGAGGATCAGACTGACCTCCCCTTTGTCCCCCAGGAAGAGTTCTGAGTGTGCCCAGAAGGTCTAGGTCTCCTTCTCAGGAGTCTAACCACTCTGACACCTCAATAGGGTCCTCTGTCTCCTCTCATAGGAGGGAATCCTCTCATGAGAGAAGAAAGAGACTGATTCAATATGAGCAAACTCAGCTTGAACTCAGGAAACAGCAATTGGCTATAGACAGGGAGTCCCTAGATCTCTATAGAGAGAGACAAAAGTTGGGACTAGAGTCCCATGGTGGCAGCAGTTTCCCCAAAGATAGGGAAAGGTCTTATGACCATAGAAACCTGAGCAAGATTGTCCCTCCCTACCAGAGTGGGGATGATATCCACAAATGGATAACTGCTCTAGAGAGGGCCTGTAAAGTACAGAGGGTCCCTCAGGAGCAGTGGGCAGCAATCTTGTGGCTCTCCTTTGCAGACAAAGGTAGAGACAAGCTCCTCACTGTTAGAGAGGAGGATGCTGATAATTACAAAGTCTTGAAGAGTGCTCTAATTGATGGGTTTGGCCTAACCACTGAACAATACAGGTTAAAGTTCAGGGATACCCAAAAAGCACAGACTCAAGACTGGGTGGACTTTGTTGATTGTTCTGCCAAGGCTCTGGAAGGTTGGTTATTGGGCAGTAAGGTATGTGACTTCACAGGATTGTACAATCTGATAATGAGGGAGCAGATTCTTAATAACTGTCAAAATCAGCTGTTGCATCAGCACCTGGTAGACTCTGATCTGACCTCTCCCCAAGAATTGGGAAAGAAGGCAGACAAATGGGTCAGAACCAGGGTGAAGCAGAAGGTACAGAACCAAGGTGGTGACCCTAAGAAGCAAGATTCGAAAACCTCTGATAAGGGTGGGGAGAAGGGTAAAGATCAAAAGTCTTCACAAGGCCCCCAAAAATCTTCTTCAGGTGGGGATTCACAGTCTACCAAAGGGAAAGGCCAAAGAAAACCATGGTGCAAGGTCTGTAAGCAAAAGACCCACTGGACCAGTGATTGCACCAAGTCCAAAGACTCGACTCCAGCCCCCACCAATGCCCCTAAGGCACCTGCTCCCCCTAGTGCAGTTACAGTTGGTGGTGGGACTACACAAGCCAAGGGTTTAGTAGGGTTGACCCTGGGTAAAGAGATGAGCTCTGACCTAGTCAGAGAACTCACTCAGGCTGTCCTAGTCTGTGATGGAGGCATGGATATGACCTCCTCTGTGAGTCCCAGTAATCTGGGCAAGTACAGACAACAGCCTTTAATCAATGGAAGAGAGGCTTTGGCATTTAGGGACACAGGGGCAAGTGTCACCATGGTGACACAAGACCTTGTGAATCCTGGGCAGATTATACTTGGTGAAATGTACCAAGTGACCAATGCTAGCAACGTCAGAACAGACCATACTCTGGCAGTTGTTAACTTCTCCTGGGGAGGGGTAACTGGCCTTAAGAAGGTTGTGGTAAGTGCAGACCTACCCGTTGAATGCTTGCTTGGCAATGACTTAGAAACTTCAGCTTGGGCAGAAGTGGAGCTCAGGACCCATGCAGAAATGCTGGGGATCCCTGCAGATGTGTTTGCTGTGACCAGGTCACAAGCCAAAATGTCTAGCACTGAACAGGCCTTGGATTCTGGAATAATGGACCAAGTGCCTTCCAAGAAGAGGAGTAGTAGGGTAAAGGCAGTGCCTTCCCCCTTGGCTCAGAAGGAAGATCAGTCCCTTGAGGGGGATGATCTCAGTCCTGAGGAAGGAACTGTCCCAGAGGAGCTTGAACCTGAACAGGTTGAGTTCTTGGGGACAGGGGGACCTTCCAGGGCAGATCTGAGCCAGGAGCAGCAGAGCTGCCCCTCTCTTGAACCCCTCAGACAGCAAGCTGCTGCTGAGGCTGCTGGGAAAGCTAGTGGTCCCCATACTGTGTATTGGGATGATGGACTCTTGTACTCAGAGTGTAGAGACCCCAAGCCTGGTGCTACCAGGAGGTTGGTTATACCTTTGAAGTTCAGGGGCTTCCTATTGACCCTAGCCCATGATATTCCCTTAGCAGGTCACCTGGGCCAGAACAAGACTTGGGACAGAATTGTCCCTCACTTTCACTGGCCCCACATGTCTGAAGACACCAAGGAGTTTTGTCGCTCCTGTGTAACCTGCCAGGCCAGTGGCAAGGCAGGTGGCACTACAAAGGCCCCCCTGATACCACTACCTGTGGTGGGGTTCCCTTTGAAAGGGTGGGGATTGACATTGTTGGTCCCATGGATCCCCAAACAGCATCTGGGCACAGGTTTATCCTGGTGGTAGTGGATCATGCCACCAGGTACCCAGAGGCTATTCCCCTTAGGACCACTACAGCACCTGTGGTGGCAAGGGCCCTCCTGGGAATTTTCTCAAGAGTGGGCTTCCCTAAGGAGGTTGTATCAGACAGGGGTGCAAACTTTATGTCTGGATACTTAAAAGCAATGTGGAAGGAGTGTGGAGTGACTTACAAGTTCACCACACCCTATCACCCACAATGCAATGGTTTAGTTGAGAGATTCAACAAAACCTTGAAGGGCATGATTAAAGGGCTCCCAGAAAAGCTTAGGCGAAGATGGGACATACTCTTGCCCTGCCTTTTATTTGCATACAGGGAGGTGCCTCAAAAGGGGTTGGCTACAGCCCTTTTGAACTTTTGTTTGGTCACCCTGTCAGGGGTCCACTGTGCTTGGTGAAGGAAGGATGGGAGTTACCTCTCAAGCCCCCAAAGCAAGACATAGTGGACTACGTACTTGGTCTCCGCTCCCGGATGGCTGAGTATATGAAAAAGGCAACTAAAAACCTTGAGGCTAGCCAGGAACTTCAAAAGGCCTGGCATGACCAAAAGGCTGTACTGACTGTTTACCAGCCAGGACAGAAGGTGTGGGTGTTGGAGCCAGTGGCCCCAGCAGCTCTCCAAGACAAATGGAGTGGACCCCATACCATTGTTGAGCAGAAGGGTGAGGTTACCTACTTAGTAGACCTAGGAACACCCAGGAGTCCCCACAGGGTTCTCCATGTCAACAGGTTAAAACCATATGTGGACAGGGCAGACATGGGCTTGCTCATGGCTACTGATGAGGGACAGGAGGAAGAGAGTGACCCACTCCCTGACCTGCTCTCACAGAACCCTGATGATGGGTCAGTGGATGGTGTAGCCTTGGCAGGCAGCCTCACTACCCAGCAGCAGACTGATTGCAGACAAGTGCTCAATCAGTTCAGACACATATTCTCACTGACACCCAGTCAGACTACCTGGTGCACTCATGAAGTGGACACTGGGGACAGTCTGCCTATTAAAAATAAGATTTATAGGCAACCTGACCATGTCAGGGACTGTATCAGGACAGAAGTCCAGAAGATGTTGGATTTGGGAGTTATTGAACCCTCAGATAGCCCTTGGGCTAGTCCAGTGGTCCTTGTGCCAAAACCTCACACCAGTGGTGGGAAAAGAGAGATGAGGTTTTGTGTGGACTACAGGGGTCTCAATGCAGTCACTAGGACTGATGCCCATCCAATACCAAGGGCAGATGAGCTAATAGACACTTTGGCCTCAGCCAAGTATCTAAGCACATTTGACCTGACAGCTGGCTACTGGCAGATCAGACTAGCTGATGATGCAAAGCCAAAGACAGCATTCTCAACCCCTAGTGGGCATTATCAATTTGTGGTGATGCCCTTTGGTCTGAAGAATGCACCTGCCACTTTTCAGAGGTTGGTGAATACAGTCCTTACAGGTCTGGAAGCCTATAGTGCAGCATATCTAGATGATATTGCTGTCTTTAGCTCCACCTGGGAGGATCACCTGGTCCACCTCAGAAATGTTTTACAGGCCCTGCAGAAAGCAGGCCTGACTATCAAGGCCACCAAGTGCCAGATAGGGCAGAGTCAGGTTGTGTACCTGGGCCACCTTGTGGGTGGAGGCCAGGTTCAACCACTGCAGAGCAAGATCCAGACCATCATGGACTGGACTGCTCCAACTACCCAGACTCAGGTGAGAGCCTTCTTAGGCCTGACTGGGTACTATAGGAGATTTGTCAAGGGGTATGGATCAATAGTGACACCCCTGAATGACTTAACTTCCAAGAAAATGCCCAAAAAGGTTCAGTGGACAGTTAGCTGTCAAAAGGCATTTGATGACCTGAAGCAGGCCATGTGCACTGCTCCCATTCTACAGAGTCCTGATTACTCCAAGAAGTTCATTGTTCAAACTGATGCATCTGAATTGGGGGTAGGGGCTGTACTGTCACAATTGAATGAAGAAGGTCAGGATCAGCCAGTAGCTTTCATTAGCAGAAGGCTGACCCCTAGAGAGAAACGTTGGTCAGCCATTGAGAGGGAGGCCTTTGCTGTGGTCTGGGCTCTGAAGAAGTTGAGGCCATACTTGTTTGGTACTCACTTCCTTGTTCAAACAGACCATAAGCCCCTCTTATGGCTAAAACAAATGAAGGGTGAAAACCCCAAACTGCTTAGGTGGTCCATTTCCCTACAGGGGATGGACTTCACAGTGGAACATAGACCTGGGAGTAACCATGCCAATGCAGATGGACTCTCTAGGTACTTCCACTTAGAACATGAAGACTTAACTGGGCAAGGTTAGTTTAATGTCCCTACGTTTGGGGGGGTTGTGTAGGAGAGTAGGATCTGCTTCACATGGGTACCCCCACTTTTTGCTGATGCTTCACTGTTTTTCGACCTTAGTCTGGCTGGGGCCCTGCTAATCAGAACCCCAGCCTAGCTGCTTCCTCTCTAAAATGGTTTCCATGTGCCTTAGGCACATCTCTGATTGGAATCTGGAGTGCCCTTATAAGTCCCTAGTATATGGTATACTATGTACCCAGGGCATAGGTACCTCAGAGGCCTACCAGGGGCTGCAGCATGTATTGTGCCACCCCTGGAAGGCCATCCAAACTGACACCACAGGTCTGCTACTGCAGCCTGGGTAAGGTGGTGCATGCACCCCTTACTGTGATATAGGCTACCTATATCACTATATACATACACACATATAAACCTATAAGTCACTCCTATGGCAGGCCTTATCAATCCTGAAGGCAGAGTGCGTGGTTCCTATGTGAGAGGGTGCCCCTGCATGAGCAGGGCCCCTCTGCAGCGTTCGGAGACCCTTCTCTGATGCTGTTTGTAGTGCAACCTGACCATATACTCTTAAGCGCATTATAACCTCGCGTTAAATGCTAACTTTGGGATGGCTGCACGGAAACATGTCGTGTTTGGTGTCAAACATCTTGGAATACTACCCCCCCGCCAGTTCTGGCGGCGGGGGTAGCATTCCACCCTTCTAGAGGGAAAGACATGTACACACCGGTATGCCCGGTACTGACTTTCCAAGCCCTGGCATCACAAAATGGATGCCGCTGCCACAGACACGAGTCTGGCCTCCTGCTGCTGACCGAAACTCCGGCAGGGGAGGCCTGGACAATAGGTTTCCTGTCCCAGGGAGGTGTGACCACCTCCCCAGACAGGATAGTGTGTATTGGGGCTGGGCGGGAGCACTCTCTGGTGCTTTGAAGTCCTGCACTGGGGGCACACTTGGTGTCCCTGTGCATACCCCAGTTCAAACCGGCTCAGGGGCTTCCAGCCCCTGCTCTGGCGCGAAACTGGACAAAGGGAAAGGGGTGTAACCACCCCTCTGCCCTGACCCTCCCATAGGTGGGGTCACAGAGTATGTCCAACCCCCTACCTTAGTATAAGTAAGGGAACCCAGTCCTTAGGACTTTAGATTTACCTGGACGAAACTCTGATACAGAATCCTGGACCTTCGACGCTCTACTTTAAGATTAGAGGACTGAAGAATCTCCCTTGGGGTCAAGGAGTGACTCCCCTGCTTGGCAGGCACCAAAGAAGCAATTGTCCGGTCTGCATCGCTGAAGCTCCCGTCGGACGCCGAAGTCTTTGCATCACCAGAGGTGGATTTCCAGACTTCCCCGAGGCTGCCCTGAGTCCCCAGCAAAGCTGAGGCCCGTAGCTGTCGTGGGTAACGTGGAACCGTGACCCCTGGACACCGAACGCATTTGCAAGTGCATCCTCTTCTGGGTCTCCCACGAAGTCGTGCTTTGGGCTCCGAGTAGCCCCAGCCTCCAGCACCAACTGCACCGAAGATCACTGGCCTCCACTCCACGAGTGTCCTGTGAGCCAGCTCCACGTGCACCGTCTCGAGGCTCCTTCGCGGTCGCTAGTCCGTTGGCTAGTAGGCCCTCCCGAAGGCCAATCTTTTTCTGCTTGGGCTCCCTGGTTGCTCCAGGTGTGCCCTGACTTATCCTTGCTGGGTGAGTCCCCCAGACCTTGCTGGTCTGCAACATCGTCCTTCTTCGCTTTCCACAAGACTTGCCGTTGCCAAGGCTTGTTGGGTCCAATCCGGTCGCCGACACCCCTGCAATCGACAGACGTCGTGGGACAGCTCGAATCCAGCTCCTGGTTGTCGTCGACGCCTCCTGGACCTCGTGGCTGAAGAGTCAAGACAACCATCAACCTACCTGAAGCACTCGACATCGGTGGGCATCTGCTCATCGCCTTCCTGGTCACTGGCTAGTGACCCAGACTCTGTCCCCTCTGCTTTCAGGTTCTTCAGATCTTCGATCCACCTTTGCATCCACCCGAACACTTTCGACTTGGTCGCCAGCAGCACTTTGCAGCAGATCGCCATAGAAAGCGACGACGAAACCCGACCCGAAAGACACCTATGCACCCGGCTTCCCTGGGTGAGGTAACTCGAGTACTCCGGTGCTCCCATGGGTATAGACACTAGAACAGCCTAGTTCTCAAAGGGTTTGCTCCAAGTCCTCCTCTAAGTGTCCCTTTTCTTTTAAATTCTAATCGCGACTTTCCCCATAGAAGTTAACGGTGGTTCGCGGTTGTGTTCATACACTGCACGCGTCCCCCGTGGGTCCCCTGTGTCACTGCCTTGGGTGGTTCCTTGTGGTCCAAGCACTTCTACAGGCTCTAGGCCTTGTGTCTAGCTCAGTCGTGGTTCTTATACCACTTTATTGGTATATGGTTTGAGTACGCCCCTGGGGCTCAAACGTGTATTTGTGCTATTACTGTAGATAACTAACTCGTAACGTATGTACTTCGAACTCTAGCCTCATAAAGAGACTAGAGGGGTGTGTTTAGTAATAAATACATATATTTTGAATATATACCTGGTGTGGTCCTCTTTCATTTGGTCACTCAAGAGATTATAGACTGGTAAAACAAGCTGCTTTACATTCCTTCAAGACTTAGCCTGAAGGCTGCTCTCCATAGCTACCACTAGGATAGCTTTCAATAAAGGTTGTCTTTAACCTATCTCCAATAAGGGGTTGTTTGGACTGGTGCAAGGTGCCCACTATAATTAGTGGACAGCATATGCCAGGCCAACTTCTCACACTTTCTTGCTTTTTTCTGCACTTCTCTTGCCTCTTTCTCCTCATCTCTTGCTTCTTTCTGCACTTATCATGCCTCTTTAGGCACCTCTCTTGCCTCTTTCTGCCCATTTCTTCCTCTTTCTGCACCTCTCTTTCTTATTTCTGCACTTCTCTTGGCTCTTTCTGCACTTCTCTTGCCTCCTTCTCTAATTCTCTTGTTTCCTTCTGTACTTCTCTTGCCTCTTTCTGTGCTTCTCTTTCCTCTTTTGGCACATTTCTTCCTCTTTCTGTACCTTTATTGCTTCTTTCTGCACCTCTCTTGTTTCTTTCTGTACCTCTCTTGCCTTTTTATGCACCTCACTTGCTTCTTTCTGCACCTCACTTACTTCTTTTTGTACCACTCTCGCTTCTTTCTGTACCTCTCTTGACTCTTTCTGCATCTCTCACTTCTTTCTGCATCTCTCCTGTTTCTTTCTGCACCCCTCTTTCCTCTTTCTGCACCTCTCTCTCTTCTCTGTGCGACTCTCTTGCTTCTTTCTGCACTACTCTTGCTTCTTTCTGTACTTCTCTTGCTTCTTTCTGCTCCTTTCTTCCTCTTTCTGCACCTTTCGTACTCTTTATGTACTTTTCATGCTTCTTTCTGCACTTCTCTTGCCTCTTTCTGTACCTCTTTTGTCTCTTTCTGCACCTCTCTTGCTTCTTTCTACACCTCACTTGCTTCTTTTTTCTCTTCTCTTGCTTCTTTCTGCACCTCTCTTGCCTCTTTCAGCACCTCTTTTACTTCTTTCTGCCCCTGTCTTGCCTCTTTCTGCACCTAACTCGCTTCTTTCTGTACCTCTCTCGCTCCTTTTGCACCTCTCTTGTCTCATTCTGTACCTCTATTGCCGCTTTCTGTACCGCTCTTGCCAATTTCTGCACCTTTCTTACTTCTTTCTGCACCTCTCTTGCACCTCTCTTTATTGTTTCTGCACCCATCTTGTCTTTTTCTGTGACTCTCTTGCCTCTTTCTGCACCTCTCTTGCCTCTTTTTGCACTTCACTTGGCTCTTTTTATACCTTTCTTCCTCTTTCAGCACCTCTCTTGATTCCTTCTGCACCTCTTTTTCCTCTTTCTGCACCTTTCTTGCTTCTTTCTGCACTTCTCTTGCCTCTTTCTTCCCTTCCCTTGCTTCTTTCTGCACTTCTCATGCTTCTTTAAGCACCTCTCTTGCCTCTTTCTGCCCATTTCTTCCTCTTTCTGCACCTCTCTTACTTCTTTCTGCACTTTTCTTGGCTCTTTCTGCACTTCTCTTGCCTCTTTCTCTACTTCTCTTGTCTCTTTCTGTACTTCTCATGCCTCTTTCTGTGCTTCTCTTTCCTCTTTCGGCACATTTTTTCCTCTTTCTGTACCTTTATTGCTTCTGTCTGCACCTCTCTTGCCTCTTTCTGCACCTCTTTTACTTCTTTCTGCCCCTGTCTTGCCTCTTTCTGCACCTAACTCGCCTCTTTCTGTACCTCTCTCGCTCCTTTTTGCACCTCTCTTGTCTCATTCTGCACCTCTATTGCCTTTTACTGGACCGCTCTTGCCAATTTCTGCACCTTTCTTACTTCTTTCTGCACCTCTCTTGCTTCTTTTTGCACCTCTCTTGATTGTTTCTGCACACATCTTGTCTTTTTCTGCGACTCTCTTGCCTCTTTCTGCACCTCTCTTGCCTCTTTTTGCACTTCACTTGGCTCTTTTTATACTTTTCTTCCTCTTTCAGCACCTCTCTTGATTCCTTTTGCACCTCTTTTTCCTCTTTCTACACCTTTCTTGCTTCTTTCTGCACTTCTCTCGCCTCTTTCTTCCCTTCCCTTGCTTCTTTCTGCACTTCTCATGCCTCTTTAGGCACCTCTCTTGCCTCTTTCTGCCCATTTCTTCCTCTTTCTGCACCTCTCTTTCTTCTTTCTGCACTTTTCTTGGCTCTTTCTGTACTTCTCTTGCCTCTTTCTGTGCTTCTCTTTCCTCTTTCGGCACATTTCTT
This sequence comes from Calotriton arnoldi, assembly GCA_963921515.1. Taxonomy (NCBI): domain Eukaryota; kingdom Metazoa; phylum Chordata; class Amphibia; order Caudata; family Salamandridae; genus Calotriton; species Calotriton arnoldi. The sequence continues at coordinate 673,556 of CAWUFW010003047.1, forward strand.
CCTCTTTCTGTACCATTATTGCTTCTTTCTGCACCTCTATTGCTTCTTTCTGTACCTCTCTTACTTCTTTCTGTACCACTCTCTCTTCTGTCTGCACCTCTCTTGCCTCTTTCTGCATCTTTCGCTTCTTTCTGCACCTCTCTTGTTTCTTTCTGCACCCCTCTTTCCTCTTTCTGCACCTCTCTTGTCTCTTTCGGTACCTCTCTTGCCTCTTTCTGCACCTCTCTCTCTTCTCTGTGCACCTCTCTTGCTTCTTTCTGCACTTCTCTTGCTTCTTTCTGCACCTCTCTTGCTTCTTTCTGCTCCTTTCTTCCTCTTTCTGCACCTTTCTTTCTCTTTCTGTACTTTTCTTGTCTCTTTCTGTATTTCCCTTGCCTTTTTCTGTACCTCTTGTCTCTTTCTGCACCTCTCTTGCTTCTTTCTGTACCTCTCTTGCCTCTTTCTGCACCTCACTTACTTCTTTCTGCACCTCACTTACTTCTTTCTGTACCACTCTCGCTTCTGTCTGCACATCTCTTGCCTCTTTCTGCATCTCTCGCTTCTTTCTCCAACTCTCTTGTTTCTTTCTGCACCCCTGTTTCCTCTTTCTGCACCTCTCTTGTCTCTTTCGGTACCTCTCTTGCCTCTTTCTGCACCTCTCTCTCTTCTCTGTGCACCTCTCTTGCTTCTTTCTGCACTTCTCTTGCTTCTTTCTGCACTTCTCTTGCTTCTTTCTGCTCCTTTCTTCCTCTTTCTGCACCTTTCTTCCTCTTTCTGTACTTTTCTTGATTCTTTCTGTACTTCCCTTGCCTTTTTCTGTTCCTCTTTTGTCTCCTTCTGCACCTCTCTTGCTTCTTTCTGCACCTCGCTTGCTTCTTTTTTCTCTTCTCTTGATTCCTACTGCACCTCTTTTGACTCTTTCTGCACCTTTCTTGCTTCTTTCTGCACTTCTCGTGCCTCTTTCTCCCCTTCCATTGCTTCTTTCTGCACTTCTAATGCCTCTTTAGGCACCTCTCTTGCCTCTTTCTGCACCTTTCTTCCTCTTTCTCTACTTTTCTTGCTTCTTTCTGTACTTCCCTTGCCTTTTTTTGTACCTCTTTTGTCTCTTTCTGCACCTCTCTTGCTTCTTTCTGCACCTCGCTTGCTTCTTTTTCCTCTTCTCTTGCTTCTTTCTGCACCTCTCTTGTCTCTTTTGGTACCTCTCTTGCCTCTTTCTGCACCTCTCTCTCTTCTCTGTGTACCTCTCTTGCCTCTTTCTGCACTTCTCTTGCTTCTTTCTGCACTTCTCTTGCTTCTTTCTGCTCCTTTCTTCCTCTTTCTTCACCTTTCTTCCTCTTTCTGTAGTTTTCTTGCTTCTTTCTGCACTTCCCTTGCCTCTTTCTGTACCTCTTTTGTCTCTTTCTGCACCTCTCTTGCTTCTTTCTGCACCTAGCTTGCTTCTTTTTCTCTTCTCTTGCTTCTTTCTGCATCTCTCTTGCCTCTTTCTGTACCTATTTTACTTCTTTCTGTCCTCTCTTGCCTCTTTCTGCACCTAACTTGCTTCTTTCTGTACCTCTCTTGCTTCTTTTTGCACCTCTCTTGTCTCATTCTGCACCTCTATTGCCACTTTCTGGACCTCTCTTGCCAATTTCTGCACCTTTCTTACTTCTTTCTGCACCTCTCTTGCTTCTTTTTGCACCTCTCTTGATTGTTTCTGCACTTCACCTGCCTCTTTTTATACATTTCGTCCTCTTTCAGCACCTCTCTTGATTCCTTTCGCACCTCTCTTGCCTCTTTCTGCCTCTCTTCTTGCTTTTTCTGCACTTCTCTTGCCTCTTTCTTCCCTTCTCTTGCTTCTTATTGCACTTCTCTTGCCTCTTTAGGCACCTCACTTGAATCTTCTTGCCCATTTCTTCCTCTTTCTGCACAGCTCTTTCTTCTTTCTGCACTTCTCTTGGCTCTGTCTTCAGTTCTCTTTGACTCTTTCTCTACTTCTCTTGCTTCTTTCTGCACTTCTCATGCCTCTTTATGTACCTCTCTTGCCTCTTTCTGCCCATTTCCTCCTCTTTCTGCACCTCTCTTTCTGCACTTTTCTTAGCTCTTTCTGTACTTCTCTTGCCTCTTTCTCTACTTCTCTTGTCTCTTTCTGTACTTCTCTTGCCTCTTTCTGTGCTTCTCTTTCCTCTTTTGGCACATTTATTCCTATTTCTGTGCCTTTATTACTTCTTTCTGCACCTCTCTTTCTTCTTTCTGTACCTCTCTTGCCTCTTTCTGCACCTCTCTTGCTTCTTTCTGCACCTATCTTGTTTCTTTCTGCACTTCTCTTGCTTCTGTCTGTACCTCTCTTACCTCTTTCTGCACCTCTCTTGCTTCTTTCTGCACCTCCCTTGCCTTTTTCTGCACCTCTCTTGTTTCTTTCTGCACCCCTCTTTCTGTACCTCTCTTGTCTCTTTCTGTACTTCTCTTGCCTCTTTCTGCCCCTCACTCTTCTTCTCTGTGCACCTCTCATGCTTCTATCTGCACTTCTCTTGCTTCTTTCTGCACTTCTCTTGCTTCTTTCTGCTCCTTTCTTCCTCTTTCTGCACCTTTCTTGCCTCTTTCTGTAGTTTTCTTGCTTCTTTCTGCACTTCCCTTGCCGCTTTCTGTACCTCTTTTGCTTCTTTCTGCACTTTTCCTATTTCTTTCTGCAACACTCTTGCCTCTTTCTGTACTTTCCATGCTTCTTTCCACACTTCTCTTGCTTCTTTCTGCACTTCCCTTGCCTCTTTCTGTACCTCTTTTGTCTCTTTCTGCACCTCTCTTGCTTCTTTCTGCACCTCGCTTGCTTCTTTTTTCTCTTCTCTTGCTTCTTTCTGCATCTCTCTTGCCTCTTTCTGTACCTATTTTACTTCTTTCTGTCCCTCTCTTGCCTCTTTTTGCACCTAACTTGCTTCTTTCTGTACCTCTCTTGCTTCTTTTTGCACCTCTCTTGTCTCATTCTGCACCTCTATTGCCACTTTCTGGACCTCTCTTGCCAATTTCTGCACCTTTCTTACTTCTTTCTGCACCTCTCTTGCTTCTTTTTGCACCTCTCTTGATTGTTTCTGCACTTCACCTGCCTCTTTTTATACATTTCGTCCTCTTTCAGCACCTCTCTTGATTCCTTTCGCACCTCTCTTGCCTCTTTCTGCCTCTTTCTTGCTTTTTTCTGCACTTCTCTTGCCTCTTTCTTCCCTTCTCTTGCTTCTTATTGCACTTCTCTTGCCTCTTTAGGCACCTCACTTGAATCTTCCTGCCCATTTCTTCCTCTTTCTGCACAGCTCTTTCTTCTTTCTGCACTTCTCTTGGCTCTGTCTTCACTTCTCTTGACTCTTTCTCTACTTCTCTTGCTTCTTTCTGCACTTCTCATGCCTCTTTACGGCACCTCTCTTGCCTCTTTCTGCCCATTTCCTCCTCTTTCTGCACCTCTTCTTTCTGCACTTTTCTTAGCTCTTTCTGTACTTCTCTTGCCTCTTTCTCTACTTCTCTTGTCTCTTTCTGTACTTCTCTTGCCTCTTTCTGTGCTTCTCTTTCCTCTTTTGGCACATTTATTCCTATTTCTGTGCCTTTATTGCTTCTTTCTGCACCTCTCTTTCTTCTTTCTGTACCTCTCTTGCCTCTTTCTGCACCTCTCTTGCTTCTTTCTGCACCTATCTTGTTTCTTTCTGCACTTCTCTTGCTTCTGTCTGTACCTCTCTTACCTCTTTCTGCACCTCTCTTGCTTCTTTCTGCACCTCCCTTCTCTTTTTCTGCACCTCTCTTGTTTCTTTCTGCACCCCTCTTTCTGTACCTCTCTTGTCTCTTTCTGTACTTCTCTTGCCTCTTTCTGCCCCTCACTCTCTTCTCTGTGCACCTCTCATGCTTCTATCTGCACTTCTCTTGCTTCTTTATGCACTTCTCTTGCTTCTTTCTGCTCCTTTCTTCCTCTTTCTGCACCTTTCTTCCTCTTTCTGTAGTTTTCTTGCTTCTTTCTGCACTTCCCTTGCCGCTTTCTGTACCTCTTTTGTTTCTTTCTGCACTTTTCCTATTTCTTTCTGCAACACTCTTGCCTCTTTCTGTACTTTCCATGCTTCTTTCCACACTTCTCTTGCTTCTTTCTGCACTTCCCTTGCCTCTTTCTGTACCTCTTTTGTCTCTTTCTGCACCTCTCTTGCTTCTTTCTGCACCTCGCTTGCTTCTTTTTTCTCTTCTCTTGCTTCTTTCTGCATCTCTCTTGCCTCTTTCTGTACCTATTTTACTTCTTTCTGTACCTCTCTTGCTTCTTTTTGCACCTCTCTTGTCTCATTCTGCACCTCTATTGCCACTTTCTGGACCTCTCTTGCCAATTTCTGCACCTTTCTTACTTCTTTCTGCACCTCTCTTGCTTCTTTTTGCACCTCTCTTGATTGTTTCTGCACTTCACCTGCCTCTTTTTATACATTTCGTCCTCTTTCAGCACCTCTCTTGATTCCTTTCGCACCTCTCTTGCCTCTTTCTGCCTCTTTCTTGCTTTTTTCTGCACTTCTCTTGCCTCTTTCTTCCCTTCTCTTGCTTCTTATTGCACTTCTCTTGCCTCTTTAGGCACCTCACTTGAATCTTCCTGCCCATTTCTTCCTCTTTCTGCACAGCTCTTTCTTCTTTCTGCACTTCTCTTGGCTCTGTCTTCACTTCTCTTGACTCTTTCTCTACTTCTCTTGCTTCTTTCTGCACTTCTCATGCCTCTTTAGGTACCTCTCTTGCCTCTTTCTGCCCATTTCCTCCTCTTTCTGCACCTCTCTTTCTGCACTTTTCTTAGCTCTTTCTGTACTTCTCTTGCCTCTTTCTCTACTTCTCTTGTCTCTTTCTGTACTTCTCTTGCCTCTTTCTGTGCTTCTCTTTCCTCTTTTGGCACATTTATTCCTATTTCTGTGCCTTTATTACTTCTTTCTGCACCTCTCTTTCTTCTTTCTGTACCTCTCTTGCCTCTTTCTGCACCTCTCTTGCTTCTTTCTGCACCTATCTTGTTTCTTTCTGCACTTCTCTTGCTTCTGTCTGTACCTCTCTTACCTCTTTCTGCACCTCTCTTGCTTCTTTCTGCACCTCCCTTTCTTTTTCTGCACCTCTCTTGTTTCTTTCTGCACCCCTCTTTCTGTACCTCTCTTTGTCTCTTTCTGTACTTCTCTTGCCTCTTTCTGCCCCTCACTCTCTTCTCTGTGCACCTCTCATGCTTCTATCTGCACTTCTCTTGCTTCTTTCTGCACTTCTCTTGCTTCTTTCTGCTCCTTTCTTCCTCTTTCTGCACCTTTCTTCCTCTTTCTGTAGCTTTCTTGCTTCTTTCTGCACTTCCTTGCCGCTTTCTGTACCTCTTTTGTTTCTTTCTGCACTTTTCCTATTTCTTTCTGCAACACTCTTGCCTCTTTCTGTACTTTCCATGCTTCTTTCCACACTTCTCTTGCTTCTTTCTGCACTTCCCTTGCCTCTTTCTGTACCTCTTTTGTCTCTTTCTGCACTTCTCTTGCTTCTTTCTGCACCTCGCTTGCTTCTTTTTTCTCTTCTCTTGCTTCTTTCTGCATCTCTCTTGCCTCTTTCTGTACCTATTTTACTTCTTTCTGTCCCTCTCTTGCCTCTTTTTGCACCTAACTTGCTTCTTTCTGTACCTCTCTTGCTTCTTTCTGCACCTCTCTTGTCTCATTCTGCACCTCTATTGCCACTTTCTGGACCTCTCTTGCCAATTTCTGCACCTTTCTTACTTCTTTCTGCACCTCTCTTGCTTCTTTTTGCACCTCTCTTGATTGTTTCTGCACTTCACCTGCCTCTTTTTATACATTTCGTCCTCTTTCAGCACCTCTCTTGATTCCTTTCGCACCTCTCTTGCCTCTTTCTGCCTCTTTCTTGCTTTTTTCTGCACTTCTCTTGCCTCTTTCTTCCCTTCTCTTGCTTCTTATTGCACTTCTCTTGCCTCTTTAGGCACCTCACTTGAATCTTCCTGCCCATTTCTTCCTCTTCTGCACAGCTCTTTCTTCTTTCTGCACTTCTCTTGGCTCTGTCTTCACTTCACTTCTCTTGACTCTTTCTCTACTTCTCTTGCTTCTTTCTGCACTTCTCATGCCTCTTTAGGTACCTCTCTTGCCTCTTTCTACCCATTTCCTCCTCTTTCTGCACCTCTCTTTCTGCACTTTTCTTAGCTCTTTCTGTACTTCTCTTGACTCTTTCTCTACTTCTCTTGTCTCTTTCTGTACTTCTCTTGCCTCTTTCTGTGCTTCTCTTTCCTCTTTTGGCACATTTATTCCTATTTCTGTGCCTTTATTACTTCTTTCTGCACCTCTCTTTCTTCTTTCTGTACCTCTCTTGCCTCTTTCTGCACCTCTCTTGCTTCTTTCTGCACCTATCTTGTTTCTTTCTGCACTTCTCTTGCTTCTGTCTGTACCTCTCTTACCTCTTTCTGCACCTCTCTTGCTTCTTTCTGCACCTCCCTTTCTTTTTTCTGCACCTCTCTTGTTTCTTTCTGCACCCCTCTTTCTGTACCTCTCTTGTCTCTTTCTGTACTTCTCTTGCCTCTTTCTGCCCCTCACTCTCTTCTCTGTGCACCTCTCATGCTTCTATCTGCACTTCTCTTGCTTCTTTCTGCACTTCTCTTGCTTCTTTCTGCTCCTTTCTTCCTCTTTCTGCACCTTTCTTCCTCTTTCTGTAGTTTTCTTGCTTCTTTCTGCACTTCCCTTGCCGCTTTCTGTACCTCTTTTGCTTCTTTCTGCACTTTTCCTATTTCTTTCTGCAACACTCTTGCCTCTTTCTGTACTTTCCATGCTTCTTTACCCACACTTCTCTTGCTTCTTTCTGCACCTCTCTTGCTTGTTTCCGTAGTTCACTTTCTTCTTTCTGCACCTTTCTTCCTCTTTCTGCACTTCTCTTGCCTCTTTCTGCATTTCTCTTGCTTCTTTCTGCTACTTCTTTCTCTTTCTGCAGTTTCCCTACCTCTTTCTGTACTTCTCTTGCTTCTTTATTTACCTTTCTTCCTTTTTCTGCTCTATTCCTTCCACTTTGTGCGCCTTTCTTCTTCTTTCTGCACCTCTCTTGCCTCTTTCTGCACCACTTTGCTTCTTTCTGCACTTCTCTTGCCTCTTTCTGTACTTCTCTTGCCTCTTTCTGCACTTCTCTTGCCTCTTTCTTCACCTCACTTGCCTCTATATACACATTTCTTTCTCTTTCATCTCCGCTTTTACTTCTTTTGCTCTTCTCTTGCCTCTTTCTGCACTTCCCTTGCCTTTTTCTGTTCTTCTCTTTCTTCTTTCTGTACCTCTCTTGCTTCTTTCTGCACTTCTCTTGCCTTTTTCTGCACACCACACTGGCTTCTTTCTGTACCTCTCTTGCCTCTTTCTGCACCTCACTTGCCTCTTTCTTCACCTCTCTTGCTTCTCTCTGCACCTCTCTTGCCTCTTTCTGTACCTCACTTGTCTCATTCTGTACCTCACTCTCTTCTTTCTGCAACTCTCTTGCTTCTTTCGCACTTCTCTCGTCTCTTTCTGTACTTTTCTTGTCTCTTTCTGCACCTTTTTTCCTCTTTATGCAACTTTCTGCATTCTCTTGCCTCTTTGTGCACTTCTCTTGCCACTTTCTGTACGTCTTGTGACTCTTTCTGCACTTCTCTAACATCTTTCTGCACTTCTCTTGCCTCTTCCTGCACTTCCCTTGCTTCTTTCTGTACCTCTCTTGCTTCTTTCTTCACTACAATTGCTTTTTTCTGTACCCTTCTTCTTCTTTTTGCAGTTCTCTTGCCTCTTTCTGAACTTCTCTTGATTCTATCTGTACCTTTTTTCCTCTTTCTGTAATTCTCTTGCCTATTACTGCAACTCTTGCTATTTTCTGCACTTCTCTTGCCTCTTTCTGCATCTCTCTTGCTTCTTTCTGCACTTCTCTTCCCTTTTTCTGCACTTTTCTTGCCTCTTGTTATACCTTTCTTCCTCTTTCAGAACCTCTCTTGATTATTTCTTGAAGTCTTGCTTCTTTCTGTACCTCTCTTGCTTCTTTCTATGCTTCTCTTGCCTCTATCTCCCCTTCTCTAGCCTCTTTCTGCACTTCTCTTGCCTCTTTAGGCAACTCTCTTGCCTCTTTCTGCACATTCCTTTCTCTTTATGCACCTCTCTAGCTTGTTTCTGCACTTCTCTGTCCTCTTTCTGTACTTCTCTTTCCTCTTTCTGCACTTCTCTTGCTTCTTTCTGCACCTCTCTTGCCTCTTTCTGCACCTCTCTTGCCTCTTTCTCCACTTCTCATTTTTCTTTCTGTACTTTTCTTGCCTCGTTCTGTACATATCTTGCCTCTTTCTCCCCTTTTCTTTCCTCTTTCTGCACATTTCTTCCTCTATCTGCACCTTTCTTACTTCTTTCTGCACCTCTCTTGCTTCTTTCTGCACCCCTCTTGCCTCTTTCTGTACCTCTCTTGCCTCTTTCTGTACCTGTCTTGCCTCTTTCTGCACCTCACTCTCTTCTCGTTGCACCTTTCTTGCTTCTTTCTTCACCTCTCTTGCTTCTTTCTGTAGCTCCTTTGCCTCTTTCTACACCTCACTCTATTCTCTGTGCACCTCTCAGGCTTCTTTCTGCACCTCTCCTGCTTCTTTCTGCACTTTTCTTGCTTCTTTCTGCTCCTTTCTTCCTCTTTCTGCACCTTTGTTCCTCTTTCTGCACCTTTCGTCCTCTTTCATCAGTTTTCTTGCTTTTTTCTGCACTTCTCTTGCCTCTTTCTGCACCACTCTTGCTTCTTTCTGCACTTGTCTTGTCTCTTTCTTCACTTCTTTTGCTTCTTTCTGCACATCTCTTGCTTCTTTGTGCACCTCTCTTGCTTCTTTGTGCACCTCTCTTGCCTCTTTCATCAATTCTCTTGCTTCTTTCTGTACCTCTCGCTTCTTTCTGCACCTCTCTTGTTTCTTTCTGCACCCCTCTTTCCTCTTTCTGCACCGCTCTTGTCTCTTTCTGTACCTCTCCTGCCTACTTCTGCACCTCACTCTCTTCTCTGTGCACCTCTCATGCTTCTATCTGCACTTCTATTGCTTCTTTCTGCAATTCTCTTGCTTCTTTCAGCTCCTTTCTCCCTCTTTCTGCACCTTTCTTCCTCTTTCTGTAGTTTTCTTGCTTCTTTTTTGCACTTCCCTTGCCGCTTTCTGTACCTCTTTTGCTTCTTTCTGCACTTTTCCTATTTCTTTCTGCAACACTCTTGCCTCTTTCTGCACTTTTCATGCTTCTTTCCACACTTCTCTTGCTTCTTTCTGCACCTCTCTTGCTTGTTTCTGCAGTTCGCTTTCTTCTTTCTGCACCTTTCTTCCTCTTTCTGTACTTCTCTTGCCTCTTTCAGCATTTCTCTTGCTTCTTTCTGCTTCTTTATTTCTCTTTCTGCAGTTCGCTTGCCTCTTTCTGTACTTCTCTTGCAACTTTCTTTACCTTTCTTCCTTTTTCTGCTCTTCTCTTGTCACTTTCTGTACCTTTCTTCCTATTTTTGCACCTCTCTTGCTTCTTTCTGCACCTCTTTGCTTCTTTCTGCACTTCTCTTGCCTCTTTCTGTACTTCTCTTGCCTCTTTCTGCACTTCTCTTGCCTCTTTCTTCACCTCACTTGCCTATTTCTGCACATTTCTTTCTCTTTCATCTCCACTTTTGCTTCTTTTTGCTCTTCTCTTGCCTCTTTCTGCACTTCCCTTGCCTTTTTCTGTTCTTCTCTTTCTTCTTTCTGTACCTCTCTTGCTTCTTTCTGCACTTCTCCTGCCTTTTTCTGCACGTCACTCTGGCTTCTTTCTGTACCTCTCTTGCCTCTTTCTGTACCTCACTTGTCTCATTCTGTACCTCACTCTCTTCTTTCTGCAACTCTCATGCTTCTTTCGTACTTCTCTTGTCTCTTTCTGTACTTTTCTTGCCTCTTTCTGTACCTTTTTCCTCTTTCTGCAACTTTCTACCTTCCCTTGCCTCTTTCTGTACCTCTCTTGCCTATTCCTGCACCTCACTAGCTTCTTTCTGCACCTCACTTACTTCTTTCTGTATCACTCTTGCTTCTTTTTGCACCTCTCTTGCCTCTTTCTGCATCTCTCGCTTCTTTCTGCACCTCTCTTTCTTCTTTCTGCACCTCTCTTGTTTCTTTCTGCACCCCTCTTTCCTCTTTCTATACCCCTCTTGTCTCTTTCGGTACCTCTCTTGCCTCTTTCTGCACCTCACTCTCTTCTCTGTGCACCTCTCATCCTTCTATCTGCACTTCTCTTGCTTCTTTCTGCTCCTTTCTTCCTCTTTCTGCACCTTTCTTCCTCTTTCTGTAGTTTTCTTGCTTCTTTCTGCACTTCTCTTGCTTCTTTCTGCACCTCTCTTGCTTGTTTCTGTAGTTCGCTTTCTTCTTTCTGCACCTTTCTTCCTCTTTCTGCACTTCTCTTGCCTCTTTCTGCATTTCTCTTGCTTCTTTCTGCTTCTTTCTTTCTCTTTTTGCAGTTTCTTTACCTCTTTCTGTACTTCCTTTGCTTCTTTCTTTACCTTTCTTACTTTTTCTGCTCTACGCTTGCCACTTTCTGCCACTTTCTGCGCCTTTCTTCCTATTTCTGCACCTCTCTGCTTCTTTCTGCACTTCTCTTGCCTCTTTCTGTACTTCTCTTGCCTCTTTCTGCACTTCTCTTGCCTCTTTCTTCACCTCACTTGCCTCTTTCTGCACATTTCTTTCTCTTTCATCTCCGCTTTTGCTTCTTTCTGCTCTTCTCTTGCCTCTTTCTGCACTTCCCTTGCCTTTTTCTGTTCTTCTCTTTCTTCTTTCTGTACCTCTCTTGCTTCTTTCTGCACTTCTCCTGCCTTTTTCTGCACGTCACTCTGGCTTCTTTCTGTACCTCTCATGCCTCTTTCTGCACCTCACTTGTCTCATTCTGTAGCTCACTCTCTTCTTTCTGCAACTCTCATGCTTCTTTCGTACTTCTCTTGTCTCTTTCTGTACTTTTACTGCCTCTTTCTGTACCTCTCTTGCCTATTCCTGCACCTCACTAGCTTCTTTCTGCACCTTACTTACTTCTTTCTGTATCACTCTCGCTTCTTTTTGCACCTCTCTTGCCTCTTTCTGCATCTCTCGCTTCTTTCTGCACCTCTCTTTCTTCTTTCTGCACCTCTCTTGTTTCTTTCTGCACCCCTCTTTCCTCTTTCTATACCCCTCTTGTCTCTTTCGGTACCTCTCTTGCCTCTTTCTGCACCTCTCTCTCTTCTCTGTGAAATTCTCTTTCTTCTTTCTGCACTTCTGATGCTTCTTTCTGCTACTTTCTTCCTCTTTCTGCACCTTTCTTCCTCTTTCTGTAGTTTTCTTGCTTCTTTCTGCACTGCCCTTGCCTCTTTCTGTACCTCTTTTGTCTCTTTCTGCACCTCTCTTGCTTCTTTCTGCACCTCGCTTGCTTCTTTTTTCTCTTCTCTTGCTTCTTTCTGCACCTCTCTTACCTCTTTCTGTAGCTCTTTTACTTCTTTCTGCCCCTGTCTTGCCTCTTTCTGCACCTAACTCCCTTCTTTCTGTACCTCTCTTGTTCTTTTTGCAGCTCTCTTGTCTCATTCTGCACCTCTATTGCCACTTTCTGGACCTCTCTTGCCAATTTCTGCAACTTTCTTATTTTGTTCTGCACCTCTCTTGCTTCTTTTTGCACCTCTCTTGATTGTTTCTGCACTTCACTTGCCCCTTCTTATACCTTTCATCCTCTTTCAGCACCTCTCTTGATTCCTTCTGCACCTCTCGTTCCTCTTTCTGCATCTTTCTTGCTTCTTTCTGCACTTCTCTTGCCTTTCTCCCCTTCTCTTTCTTCTTTCTGCACTTCTCTTACCTCTTTAGGCACCTCTCTTGCATCTTTCTGCCCATTTCTTCCTCTTTCTGCACCTCTCTTTCTTATTTCTGCACTGCTCTTGGCTCTTTCTTCACTTCTCTTGACTCTTTCTCTACTTCTCTTGCTTCTTTCTGTACATCTCATGCCTCTTTAGGTACCTCTCTTGCCTCTTTATGCCCATTTCCTCCTCTTAATGCACCTCTCTTTCTTCTTTCTGCACTTTTCTTAGCTCTTTCTGTACTTCTCTTGCCTCTTTCTCTACTTATCTTGTCTCTTTCTGTACTTCTCTTGCCTCTTTCTGTGCTTCTCTTTCCTCTTTTAGCACATTTATTCCTCTTTCTGTGCCTTTATTGCTTCTTTCTGCACCTCCCTTGCTTCTTTCTGCACCTCTCTTGCTTCTTTCTGTACCTCTCTTGCTTCTTTCTGCACTTTTCTTGCTTCTTTCTGTGCCACTTTCTGCACCTCACTCGCTTCTTTCTGCACCTCTCTTTGTTCTTTCTGCACCTCTCTTGTTTCTTTCTGCACCCCTCTTTCTACACCCCTCTTGTCTCTTTCGGTACCTCTCCTGCCTCTTTCTGCACCTCTCGCTTCTTTCTGCACCTCTCTTTCTTCTTTCTGCACCTCTCTTGTTTCTTTCTGCACCCCTCTTTCTACACCCCTCTTGTCTCTTTTGGTACCTCTCTTGCCTCTTTCTGCACCTCTCTCTCTTCTCTGTGCAATTCTCTTGCTTCTTTCTGCACTTCTCTTGCTTCTTTCTGCTACTTTTTTCCTCTTTCTGCACCTTTCTTCCTCTTTTTGTAGTTTTCTTGCTTCTTTCTGCACTGCACTTGCCTCTTTCTGCACCTCACTTGCTTCTTTCTGCACCTCACTTACTTCTTTCTGTACCTCTCTCGTTTCTTTCTGCACCTCTCTTGCCTCTTTCTGCAACTCTCTTGCCAATTTCTGCATCTCTTGCTTCTTTCTGCACCTCTCTTTCTTTTTTCTGCACCTCTCTTGTTTCTTTCTGCACCCCTCTTTCCTCTTTCTGCACTTCTCTTGTCTCTTTCTGTACTTCTCTTGCCTCTTTCTGCACCTCACTCTCTTCTCTGTGTACCTCTCATGCTTCTATCTGCACTTCTCTTGCTTCTTTCTGCACTTCTCTTGCTTCTTTCTGTTCCTTTCTTCCTCCTTCTGTACCTTTCTTCCTCTTTCTGTAGTTTTCTTGCTTCTTTCTGAACTTCTCTTGCTTCTTTCTGCACCACTCTTGCTTGTTTCGGCAGTTTGCTTTCTTCTTTCTGCACCTTTATTCCTCTTTCTGTACTTTTCTTGACTCTTTCTGTACCCTTTTCCTCTTTCTGCAACTTTCTGCATTCCCTTGCCTCTTTGGGCACTTCCTTGCCACTTTCTGTACGTCTTGTGACTCTTTCAGTACTTCTCTGACATCTTTCTGCACTTCTCTTGCCTCTTCTGGCACTTCTCTTGCTTCTTTATGTACCTCTCTTGCTTCTTTCTGCACTACAATTGCTTCTTTCTGTACCCTTATTCCTCTTTTTGCAGTTCTCTTCCCTCTTTCTGAACTTCTCTTGTTTCTTTCTGTACCTTTTTTCCTCTTTCTGTAATTCTCTTGCCTATTACTGCAACTCTCTTGCTTTTTTCTGCACTTCTCTTGCCTCTTTCTGCATCTCTCTTGCTTCTTCCTGCACTTCTCTTCCCTGTTTCTGCACTTTTCTTGCCTCTTTTTATACCTTTCTTCCCCTTTCAGCACCTCTCTTGATTATTTCTTGACCTCTTGCTTCTTTCTGTACCTCTCTTGCTTCTTTCTATGCTCCTCTTGCCTCTATCTCCCTTCTCTAGCCTCTTTCTGCACTTCTCTTGCCTCTTTAGACAACTCTCTTACCTCTTTCTGCACATTTCTTTCTCTTTATGCAACTCTCTTGCTTGTTTCTGCACTTCTATTGTCTTTTTCTACACTTCTCTTTCCTCTTTCTGTACTTCTCTTTCCTCTTTCTGCACTTCTCTTGCTTTTTTCTGCACCTCTCTTGCCTCTTTCTCCACTTCTCATGTCTCTTTCTGTACTTTTCTTGCCTCATTCTGTACATCTCTTGCCTCTTTCTGCCCTTTTCTTTCCTCATTCTGCACATTTCTTTCTCTTTCTGCACCTTTCTTACTTCTTTCTGGACCTCTCTTGCTTCTTTCTTCACCGCTCTTGCCTCTTTCTGCCCCTGTCTTGCCAATTTCTGTACCTCTCTTGCTTCTTTCTGGACCTCTCTTGCTTCTTTCTTCACCGCTCTTGCCTCTTTCTGCCCCTCTCTTGATTCTTTCTCTACTTCTCTTGCTTCTTTCTGCACTTCTCATGCCTCTTTAGGTACCTCTCTTGCCTCTTTATGCCCATTTCCTCCTCTTAATGCACCTCTCTTTCTTCTTTCTGCACTTTTCTTAGCTCTTTCTGTACTTCTCTTGCCTCTTTCTCTACTTATCTTGTCTCTTTCTGTACTTCTCTTGCCTCTTTCTGTGCTTCTCTTTCCTCTTTTGGCACATTTATTCCTCTTTCTGTGCCTGTATTGCTTCTTTCTGCACCTCTCTTGATTCTTTCTGTAACTCTCTTGCTTCTTTCTGCACCTCACTTACTTCTTTCTGTACCTCTCTTGCTTCTTTCTGCACCTCTCTTGCCTCTTTCTGCACCTCTCTTGCCAATTTCTGCATCTCTTGCTTCTTTCTGCACCTCTCTTTCTTTTTTCTGCACCTCTCTTGTTTCTTTCTGCACCCCTCTTTCCTCTTTCTGCACTTCTCTTGTCTCTTTCTGTACTTCTCTTGCCTCTTTATGCACCTCACTCTCTTCTCTGTGTACCTCTCATGCTTGTATCTGCACTTCTCTTGCTTCTTTCTGCACTTCTCTTGCTTCTTTCTGCTCCTTTCTTCCTCTTTCTGTACCTTTCTTCCTCTTTCTGTAGTTTTCTTGCTCCTTTCTGAACTTCTCTTGCTTCTTTCTGCACCACTCTTGCTTGTTTCTGCAGTTTGCTTTCTTCTTTCTGCACCTTTATTCCTCTTTCTGCACTTCTCTTGACTCTTTCTGCATCTCTCTTGCTTCTCTCTGCTTCTTTCTTTCTCTTTCTGCAGTTTCCTTACCTCTTTCTGTACTTCTCTTGCTTCTTTCTTTACCTTTCTTCCTTTTTCTGCTCTACTCTTGCCACTTTCTGCACCATTCTTCCTATTTCTGCACCTCTCTTGCTTCTTTCTGCAATACTTTGCTTCTTTCTGCACTTCTCTTGCCCCTTTCTGTACTTCTCTTGCCTCTTTCTGTACTTCTCTTGCCTCTTTCTGCACTTCTCTTGCCTCTTTATTCACCTCACTTGCCTCTTTCTGCACATTTCTTTCTCTTTCATCTCCGCTTTTGCTTCTTTCTGCTCTTCTCTTGCTTCTTTCTGCACTTCCCTTGCCTTTTTCTGTTCTTCTCTTTCTTCTTTCTGTACCTCTCTTGCTTCTTTCTGCACTTCTCTTGCCTTTTTCTGCACATCCCTCTGGCTTCTTTCTGTACCTCTCTTGCCTCTTTCTGCACCTCACTTGCCTCCTTCTTCACCTCTCTTGCTTCTCTATGCACCTCTCTTGCCTCTTTCTGTACCTCTTTCGTCTCATTCTGTACCTCACTCTCTTCTTTCTGCAACTCTCATGCTTCTTTCATACTTCTCTTGTCTCTTTCTGTACTTTTCTTGACTCTTTCTGTACCTTTTTCCTCTTTCTGCAACTTTCTGCATTCCCTTGCCTCTTTGTGCACTTCTCTTGCCACTTTCTGTACGTCTCGTGACTCTTTCTGCGCTTCTCTGACATCTTTCTGCACTTCTCTTGCCTCTTCCTGCACTTCTCTTGCTTCTTTATGTACCTCTCTTGCTTCTTTCTTCACTACAGTTGCTTCTTTCTGTACCCTTCTTCCTCTTTTTGCAGTTCTCTTGCCTCTTTCTGAACTTCTCTTGCTTCTTTCTGTACCTTTTTCCTCTTTCTGTAATTCTCTTGCCTATTACTGCAACTCTCTTGCGTTTTCTGCACTTCTCTTGCCTCTTTCTGCATCTCTCTTGCTTCTTTCTGCACTTCTCTTCCCTCTTTCTGCACTTTCCTTGCCTCTTTTTATACCTTTCTTCCTCTTTCAGCACCTCTCTTGATTATTTCTTGACCTCTTGCTTCTTTGTGTACCTCTCTTGATCTTTCTATGCTTCTCTTGCCTCTATCTCCCTTCTCTAGCCTCTTTCTGCACTTCTCTTGCCTCTTTAGGCAACTCTCTTGCCTCTTTCTGCACATTTATTTCTCTTTACGCATCTCTCTTACTTGTTTCTGCACTTCTCTTGTCTTTTTCTGCACTTCTCTTTCCTCTTTCTGTACTTCTCTTTCCTCTTTCTGCACTTCTCTTGCTTCTTTCTGCACCTCTCTTGCCTCTTTCTTCACTTCTCATGTCTCTTTCTGTACTTTCTTGCCTCGTTCTGTACATCTCTTGCCTCTTTCTGCCGTTTTGTTTCCTCTTTCTGCACATTTATTCCTCTTTCTGCACCTTTCTTAATTCTTTCTGCACCCCTCTTGCCTCTTTCTGTACCTCTCTTGCCTCTTTCTGTACCTCTCTTGCCTCTTTCTGCACCTCACTCTCTTCTCTTCGTACCTCTCTTGCTTCTTTCTTCACCTCTCTTGCTTCTTTATGTACCTCCCTTGCCTCTTTCTACACCTCACTCTATTCTCTGTGCACCTCTCTTGCTTCTTTCTTCAACTCTCCTGCTTCTTTCTGCACTTCTCTTGCTTATTTCTGCTCCTTTCTTCCTCTTTCTGCACCTTTCTTCCTCTTTCTGCACCTTTCTTCCTCTTTCTGCAGTTTTCTTTCTTCTTTCTTCACTTCTCTTGCCTCTTTCTCCACCACTCTTGCTTCTTTCTGCACTTCTCTTGTCTCTTTCTTCACTTCTTTTGCTTCTTTCTGCACCTCTCTTGCTTCTTTTTGCACCTCTCTTGATTGTTTCTGCACCCATCTTGTCTTTTTCTGTCACTCTCTTGCCTCTTTCTGCACCTCTCTTGCCTCTTTTTGCACTTCACTGGGCTCTTTTTATACCTTTCTTCTTCTTTCAGCACCTCTCTTGATTCCTTCACCACCTCTTTTGCCTCTTTCTGCACCTTGCTTACTTCTTTCTGCACTTCTCTTGCCTCTTTATTCCCTTCCCTTGCTTCTTTCTGCACTTCTCATGCTTCTTTATTCAGCTCTCTTGACTCTTTCTGGCCATTTCTTCCTCTTTCTGCACCTCTCTTTCTTCTTTCTGCACTTTTCTTGGCTCTTTCTGCACTTCTCTTAGCTCTTTCTCTACTTCTCTTGTCTCTTTCTGTACTTCTCTTGCCTCTTTCTGTGCTTCTCGTTCGGCACATTTCTTCCTCTTTCTGTACCTTTATTGCTTCTTTCTGCACCTCTCTTGCTTCTTTCTGTACCTCTCTTGCTTCTTTCTGCACTTTTCTTGCTTCTTTCTGTACCTCTCTTGCCTCTTTCTGCACCTCACTAGCTTCTTTCTGCACCTCTCTTTCTTCTTTCTGCACCTCTCTTGTTTCTTTCTGCACCCCTCTTTCTACACCCCTCTTGTCTCTTTCGGTACCTCTCCTGCCTCTTTCTGTACCTCTCGCTTCTTTCTGCACCTCTCTTTCTTCTTTCTGCACCTCTCTTGTTTCTTTCTGCACCCCTCTTTCCTCTTTCTATACCCCTCTTGTCTCTTTCGGTACCTCTCTTGCCTCTTTCTGCACCTCTCTCTCTTCTCTGTGCAATTCTCTTGCTTCTTTCTGCACTTCTCTTGCTTCTTTCTGCTACTTTTTTCCTCTTACTGCACCTTTCTTCCTCTTTTTGTAGTTTTCTTGCTTCTTTCTGCACTGCACTTTCCTCTTTCTGTACCTCTTTTGTCTCTTTCTGCACCTCTCTTGCTTCTTTCTGCACCTCGCTTGCTTCTTTTTTCTCTTCTCTTGCTTCTTTCTGCTCCTGTCTTGCCTCTTTCTGCACCAAACTCCCTTCTTTCTGTACCTCTCTTGCTTCTTTTTGCAGCTCTCTTGTCTCATTCTGCACCTCTATTGCCACTTTCTGGACCTCTCTTGCCAATTTCTGCACCTTTCTTATTTTGTTCTGCACCTTTCTTCCTTCTTTTTGCACCTCTCTTGATTGTTTCTGCACTTCACTTGCCTCTTTTTATACCTTTCGTCCTCTTTCAGCACCTCTCTTGATTCCTTCTGCACCTCTCTTTCCTCTCTCTGCATCTTTCTTGCTTCTTTCTGCACTTCTCTTGCCTCTTTCTCCCCTTCTCTTGCTTCTTTCTGCACTTCTCTTGCCTCTTTAGGTACCTCTCTTGCATCTTTCTGCCAATTTCTTCCTCTTTCTGCACCTCTCTTTCTTCTTTCTGCACTTCTCTTGGCTCTTTCTTCACTTCTCTTGACTCTTTCTCTACCTTTCTTGCTTCTTTCTCCATTTCTCATGCATCTTTAGGTACCTCTCTCACCTCCTTCTGCCCATTTCCTCCTCTTTCTGCACCTCTCTTTCTTCTTTCTGCACTTTTCTTAGCTCTTTCTGTACTTCTCTTGCCTCTTTCTCTACTTATCTTGTCTCTTTCTGTACTTCTCTTGCCTCTTTTGGCACATTTATTCCTCTTTCTGTGCGTTTATTGCTTCTTTCTGCACCTCCCTTGCTTCTTTCTGTACCTCTCTTGCTTCTCTCTGCAGTTCTCTTGCTTCTTTCTGTACCTCTCTTGCCTCTTTCTGCACCTCTCTTGCTTCTTTCTGCACATCACTTGCTTCTTTCTGCACCTCACTTGCTTCTTTCTGCACCTCACTTACTTCTCTCTGTACCTCTCTCGCTTCTTTCTGCACCTCTCTTGCCTTATTCTGCAACTCTCTTGTCAATTTCTGCATCTCTTGCTTCTTTCTGCACTTCTCTTTCTTTTTTCTGCACCTCTTTTGTTTCTTTCTGCACCCCTCTTTCCTCTTTCTGCACTTCTCTTGTCTCTTTCTGTACTTCTCTTGCCTCTTTCTGCACCTCACTCTCTTCTCTGTGCACCTCTCCTGCTTCTATCTGCACTTCTCTTGCTTCTTTCTGCACCTCTCTTGCATGTTTCTGCAGTTCACTTTCTTGTTTCTGCACCTTTCTTTCTGCACTTCTCTTGCCTCTTTCTGCATTTCTCTTGCTTTTTTCTGCTTCTTTCTTTCTCTTTCTGCAGTTTCCTTACCTCTTTCTGTACTTCTCTTGCTTCTTTATTTACCTTTCTTCTTTTTTCTGCTCTACTCTTGCCACTTTCTGTGCCTTTATTCCTATTTCTGCACCTCTCTTGCTTCTTTCTGCACCACTTTGCTTCTTTCTGTACTTCTCTTGCCCCTCTCTGCACTTCTCTTGCCTCTCTCTGCACTTCTCTTGCCTCTTTCTTCACCTCACTTGCCTCTTTCTGCATATTTCTTTCTCTTTCATCTCCGCTTTTGCTTCTGTCTGGTCTTCTCTTGCCTCTTTCTGCAATTCCCTTACTTTTTTCTGTTCTTCTCTTTCTTCTTTCTGTACCTCTCTTGCTTCTTTCTGCACTTCTCTTGCCTTTTTCTGCACGTCACTCTGGGTTCTTTCTGTACCTCTCTTGCCTCTTTCTGCACCTCACTTGCCTCTTTCTTCACCTCTCTTGCATCTCCCTGCACCTCTCTTGCCTCTTTCTGCACCTCACTTGTCTTATTCTGTACCTCACTCTCTTCTTTCTGCAACTCTCATGCTTCTTTCGTACTTCTCTTGTCTCTTTCTGTACTTTTCTTGCCTCTTTCTGTATCTTTTTTCTCTTTCTGCAACTTTCTGCATTCCCTTGCCTCTTTGTGCACTTCTCTTGCCACTTTCTGTACGTCTTGTGACTCTTTCTGCACTTCTCTGACATCTTTCTGCACTTCTCTTGCCTCTTCCTGCAATTCTCTTGCTTCTTTATGTACCTCGCTTGCTTCTTTCTGCACTACAATTGCTTCTTTCTGTACCATTCTTCTTTTTGCAGTTCTCTTGCCTCTTTCTGAACTTCTCTTGCTTCTTTCTGTACCTTTTTTCCTCTTTCTGTAATTCTCTTGCCTATTACTGCAACTCTCTTGTTTTTCTGCACTTCTCTTGCCTCTTCCTGCATCTCTCTTGCTTCTTTCTGCACTTCTCTTCCCTCTTTCTGCACTTTTCTTGCCTCTTTTTATACCTTTCTTCCTCTTTCAGCACCTCTTGCTTCTTTCTGTACCTCTCTTGCTTCTTTCTATGCTTCTCTTGCATCTATCTCCCCTTCTCTTGCCTCTTTCTGCACATTTCTTTCTCTTTATGCATCTCTCTTGCTTGTTTCTGCACTTCTCTTTCCTCTTTCTGTACTTCTCTTTCCTCTTTATGCACTTTTCTTGCTTCTTTCTGTACCTCTCTTGCCTCTTTCTGCACCTCTCTTGCTTCTTTCTGCACCTCACTTGCTTCTTTCTGCACCTCACTTGCTTCCTTCTGCACCTCACTTACTTCTTTCTGTACCTCTCTCGCTTCTTTATGCACCTCTCTTGCATCTTTCTGCAACTCTCTTGCCAATTTCTGCATCTCTTGCTTCTTTCTGCACCTCTCTTTCTTTTTTCTGCACCTCTCTTGTTTCTTTCTGCACCCCTCTTTCCTCTTTCTGCACTTCTCTTGTCTCTTTCTGTACTTCTCTTGCCTCTTTCTGCACCCCACTCTCTTCTCTGTGCACCTCTCATGCTTCTATCTGCACTTCTCTTGCTTCTTTCTGCACTTCTCTTGCCTCTTTCTCCCCTTCTCTTGCTTCTTTCTGCACTTCTCTTGCCTCTTTAGGTACCTCTCTTGCATCTTTCTGCCCATTTCTTCCTCTTTCTGCACCTCTCCTTCTTCTTTCTGCACTTCTCTTGGCTCTTTCTTCACTTTTCTTGACTCTTTCTCTACTTCTCTTGCTTCTTTCTGCACTTCTCATGCCTCTTTAGGTACCTCTCTTGCCTCTTTCTGCCCATTTCCTCCTCTTTCTGCACCTCTTTTTCTTCTTTCTGCACTTTTCTTAGCTCTTTCTGTACTTCTCTTGCCTCTTTCTGTACTTCTCTTGTCTCTTTCTGTACTTCTCTTGCCTCTTTCTGTGCTTCTCTTTCCTCTTTTGGCACATTTATTCCACTTTCTGTGCTTTTATTGCTTCTTTCTGCACCTCCCTTGCTTCTTTATGTACCTCTCTTGCTTCTCTCTGCAGTTCTCTTGCCTCTTTCTGTACCTCTCTTGCCTCTTTCTGCACCTCTCTTGCTTCTTTCTGCACCTCACTTGCTTCTTTCTGCACCTCACTTGCTTCTTTCTGCACCTCACTTACTTCTTTCTGTACCTCTCTTGCTTCTTTCTGCACCTCTCTTGCATCTTTCTGCAACTCTTTTGCCAATTTCTGCATCTCTTGCTTCTTTCTGCACTTCTCTTTCTTTTTTCTGCACCTCTCTTGTTTCTTTCTGCACCCCTATTTCCTCTTTCTGCACTTCTCTTGTCTCTTTCTGTACTTCTCTTGCCTCTTTCTGTACCCCACTATCTTCTCTGTGCACCTCTCATGGTTCTATCTGCACTTCTTGTCTTGTGGTTTGTGGCCTCCTGGTCTGCCTTGCTACGTTGACTTAGGCCTGGCTGCCATGATGCTTTTTTGCGCACATTATTTTTCCAGCCTATGCTTCTGCCCGGCTATTTTAGAACTGTCTGCATATTTGTCTTTCACCTTTTCTCCTGTTCCCTTTGGGCTACGTCTGCACACCATGTACAAGGTCGAAAAACAACGTCCCTTGTTCTTGCTGATCTGGTCAGTCCCTCGCACTTAGACATAACACTATGTACAGCTGCCCTGGAGAAATTTGTGTGCTTTTAATATTGTGATTTCACGGTTAGAGACACTTGGAGAAAAACCTTTCCAGAGAGAAGAGCTGTGCTTGTCTGATGATATAAACCTTGCATCCAGATATTGAGGTATGGGTGTTCGCTAGACAAAGCCCAGAGGTCTTCTGTTTTTATAATAAACTAGCTACTAGCACGGGGAGGGTGGTAAGGTCATTTAGCCCTATATCCACTGCTTTATGAAATGCTTTCCCCGTTTGTATTCTATGGAGTTGTAACTATGCTGATTACATTATCCTTATGCATTATGCTGATAGTACTGGCACATGTACTGTATCTTAGAGCACGGTAGTTGAAATAAACATTTTAAACTATACTCTTCTTACGCGCGTTGTGGACAGGTATGAGTGAGTTATGAAAGGGTGTTCTTGCTACTGCGAGTCCTGAGAGAGAGATACCGTGTTCTGGGTTGTCTAATCATTGGTAGCATTGTTGCTAATGAGACGCTACAGCTAGTCGGGTTGGGGTTTTAGGTGCTAAGGTTTATGGTTGGCTCACCACTATATTCCGAGGTCGTATTATCCTGTGCATAGCTCTGTGTATGTTCAGAATCCCTACAACATGGCGCAACCAACGAGTGGGCTGCTTATCTGCGAGACGCTTGAGTAGTGTTTGTGCTTGTCCACAACTCCCTTCGCAGACGCTTCCGGGAGCGTGTGTGACGGTGATACCTCCTATATTGACGTTTTTATAGGTTCTTTCAAGCTTGAAGTTGTTAAAAGGTTTTTTAAATAATACCCTCTATTGTGCTGCCTCATATTAGGTTGTCAAAAACTTCCAGCCTAAAATGGCTGTTCAAATTGCGGCACATAGCTGCGCAGCGCTCTGGGCTCACTTGACAGTGTATGGAGTGCCTGACGCGGGTGTTGATCTGATCTTTGTGGTACAAGCGGATCCAGCTTACCACTTTGAGGTGTTTTACTCTTGGGTCACCTTTCCGGCGGTGGATGGGACTGATAATATGTTCCATGAATATGAAGCCACCGATGTTCCTAATCACTATAGACCGTATAGGAATCTTAAAGTACCACTCACGGCTTGGCAACACCGTGTTTGGTTTGATGGCACCCTCCCCCAACCAGTTACCGCGGTTCGTTTAGGCCCCTTATCAATTGAAGGGGCCACTTGGCCTGTCTTGGCCGGGTATACCCCACATCCGCGTTATATGACGGTGGCAGTCGGTGAACTGCATAATTTGCATTCGTCTTTGATACGAGTGCATAGAGCTTTAGTACAGTATGTTACGGGCAACATCCAGGGAGCCCCGCCTGGAGTTGCAGCCCATCCAGCTGGAGCAGGCGGTGTAACCATAAGTCCTGTCATGGTTAATTCGGTGATGGGCAAAGCGCCCACAAAATAAGGATGATTTTCCTTATTGGCTTGCAGAAAAATTTGACCAGCTGAGGCAGTTTTTCCAAATACATCTCCGGTGGAAAAACACAGGATTTTGACGATTAGTTTGCCCAAAGACTTAATCCCAGAGTTGGCAGAATGCAACAACTGGGGTAGGGTATTCGCAGCAGTAAATTAAACGAGTGCAGGATGAGCATGGCCCTGAAGCGGCTGTGGAATTAGGGATGAGACTGGTGGGAGTGTTCGACGTAGTAGCTGATTTGATCCTTGCGAATGTCAAGGGTGATGCAGTTAACTTTCAAGTAGCTAATGCTTTGGCTTTGGTCCCAGATCCGGACAAGCCGCGCGAATTACCGAAAATTATTGCACAGGCTTACAAAACAATTGGCCGCAATAGCCTGGGAGTTAAGCCTTTTGCTAAATCGCAAACACAATCGCAACAACAACCAAAAACTCAATCTGAGAAAGATGAGAAACCAGTTTTTACTAAAAAGAGCTGGAGGTTGAAAAAACAGGGTAAGCAACAGAAGAAGCCGGGGTCGCGAGGCGCATCCCCGGTTTCCGTCTCTTCTGAACGCACATATGATTTGCGCGATAGGGCGAGAATTAAATCTCCAGAGAGGTTTCAAGTCCCTGATTCGCGTTCTCCTCGTTCTCCTCGTTCTTCACAGGCACCAACAACTTCGCAGGCTGGTGGAGGAGATCGCCAGGATAGAGGAACGGGTCGAGAGGATCCACAGGGACGAGACCAACCTCGACAACAGGTCAGAGGGAAAGCTGAAGAATTTCAACGCTCTCGACCACAGTTTCAGAAGAAGAAAGTTGCCACTGTAACAGCGAGATATGCCACAGACGGTGAGAACGAGACTCCTGAATTGGACGTGGGCAGTGACACTCCTAGACAGCGCCGCGGAAGTTACCATAGTGCGGGAGGCGCTACGTCCTCATGTGGAGGCGACAGCAACTGAAACATTCATTACTGTCGAGACAGCAGACACCAGAGTGGCACCCCTGACAGACTATATAATATTGTCATTCAAATTGAAGGTGACATACAGCGTGTTATTAAAGGGATTTTTGGGAAAATCTGACCTCTTCGTACGACATTCTGTTAGCGGAGGCGGATTGGCCGCCCCCATTCGTACTTGCTGCACGCAAAGGGGAGGAGGTAATCCTTCCGAGCTTTTCTCGTCATGTCCCAAAGGACAAAGCGGAGGCTCTTGCAGCTGAATGGGCTGTGTCCCTGGCTCCAGCGTTATACCGCAACCATGTGGGCTGGGATGAAGATTCTCCACCTCAAGATATTCCTTTGCGGTCGCTGCCACAGCCACAACCCCAATATCCCATCAAACGGGAAGCTATAGGTCCCGTTTCCGAAATTCTGACACAGTTAGAATATCAAGGAGTGATTGAAACATGCGTGTCCCCGATGAATAATCCCCTTTTCGCGGTTTCTAAACCCGATGGATCGTACCGCTTAGTTTTGGATTACCGACATTTGAACTCTCATTGTCGGACCTTTGCGGTGCAAAACACCCACAGTTCTGCGCTTGTAGACAGTCTTGTTCGTAAGAAATATAAAACTACACTTGACCTATACAATGGATTCTACACGCACAACTTAGCCCCGGAGAGTAGCCAATGGAGCGCTTTTACCTCCGGTGGTAAATTATTCAAATTCCGGCATTTACCTATGGGCTACAAGAACAGTCCAGGTGTATTCGCTGCCCGTGTTGCCTCTTTGTTAGACGGCATAGACCCAGATGCATGTTCGTACGTCGATGATATCTATCTGACAGACGACGAATTATTCCCGCATCTTTCCCGAATGGACCGCATTATTCTAGAATTTGCGGTTTTAGGTTACAAGTTTAACTTTGCCAAATCTCACATTGCTGAATTTACCGTTTTGTTTTTGGGCTATGAGCTCAACAATGAAGGTAAGAGGCTTAGCCCCCATTTCCTAGAGAAATGTGCACTTCTGTGTCCTCCTACTACTCTGAAGAAACTTCAGTCTTTACTGGGTTTTCTGAACTTCGGGTGTACTTACATTCCCGAATATGCCCAGCGTATCAAGCCACTGTATGCCTTGATACAACCTAACTTTTCGAAGTCATGCTGGCTTCTGGAGCATTCCTCCATTCTGCAGTCTTTGCAGACAGACCTTCTTGAGTCTAAATTCTTGTTGACTCGTGACAACCACACAAACCTGGTGATTAGAATAATTCCAGGGGCAGTGGGTTTCACGTACTTAACCTTTAACGAAGGTGACCCAGTACCCATCGCATACAAGTCACATCTTTACACTTCCGCAGAAATGCGTTTTTCATCTGTGGAGAAAGTTTTGACTGCAGTGCAAATGGCGATTCTAAAGGAACGCGCACTGGCACAGGGAAAACGCATTCCGGTGGTAACACCATATATTCTGCCCTAGAGGCAGTGACGAAAGCAAGTGTTCCGAACTCTAAAGCTTTGCACCCCCGTTGGATACAATGGGCAACATCTTTGACGTCTCCGGATGTCACTTTTATCTTTGATTCTTCTCTTCAGACTCAGGAGTTTTTACAGTATGAATTTGTTCATCCTCCTCCTCTGTCCTTGCTATCGCTTGAGGAATACGAATGTGTTATTTATACTGATGGTTCGGCACAACCGGCCACGGGTTCCAAGCATGCTTATTCAGCAGCATGTGCTATTGTTGCAGGTACCTTTGTGAACGGAAAGTTCAAATCAACTGTAGTGCATACTCAGGCACTAGGAGACAGTACTGCAGAATTGGCCGAGCTGCGCGCATTGGTGCTCGCACTTGAGTTCGCTAATCCGGATGTGACAACTCTAGTTGTATGCGATTCTTACTACTGTGTTCAGTCTTACAATGACAATCTGTTCTTTTGGTCGCAAAACGATACAGAGACGCCAAAGGTAGCACAATTAAGCATAAAATGCTTTGGGTTCGAGTGGCAGATTTGAAACAACGTCTGCCTCTCACACAGGTGGTTCACACCCTTGGCCACCAGCGTGTGGGCGCACACGCTGTCGGTAACGGTTTGGCAGACGCAGCTGCCAAATCAGCAGTAGTCACGTGCTCAGTCGCAGCAGTTACAAGATCCATGTCTAAAATTGATACTGATATTTTAGCAGCTATTGCTGCAACAAAGGAAGGTGCTAATTACCCTAGGGGTTTTCCTTCCAAATATTCTTATCAGTTAGGTCCCGAACAGGCTCCTTATGTAAAAATACCTGATGTTTGTGATCGGCTTATTCCCAACGCGGACCGCAGAATTTCCTTGATAACGGCCGCACACGAAGGCATGGCTTCTACACATGCTGGCGTGTCTGCGACGGTTTCTATCTTGCAGCAGCGTTACTGGTGGCATGGTTTATACAAACAAACCCGTACTTATGTGCTTTCTTGTGACGTTTGTCAACAGATTAAGCCTTCCACGGTTACACGGCCACCACAGACCCCGCTCTGCATTTGTAACAGACCTTTTGGGTGTGTTTACCTGGATCACTGCGGTCCATTTTCTTCAGACACTGCCTATAAATATATCTGGCTGTGGATTCGTGCACATGTTTCATCTGGGTTTGGTCACAACGAAGTGCTGATGCTCGAAATGTCATAAGGGATTTGTGTGTCTTTGTGGGAATTTTCGCCTGTGGCACCTTCCATTCTGACCAAGGTCCAGCGTTCGCCTCTAAGGCTTACAAGGACGCAATGGGTTCACTGAGGGTGCGGGTGAAATTTTCGTCTCCATATCGGCCTGAGGGCAACTCGATTGTTGAACGAATGAACCGTGACTTAAAGCAATCCTTGACAGCTAGAGTCTTAGGTACTGGCAGGAACTGGCTGGCCCACTTGTATACCGTACAACGTGCACTTAATAATCTCCCTAGAAGACCTCTGGTGGGCGGACCCCATACGAAATGCTCTTTGGCATACGAATGTTTGTGCCAGACCTTGATGGTCTAGACATGGCGGCGCAATCCGCCATCTTTGATGTAGATAACCATTCTACTATGTTACAGGACTTACAAAAAGCCAGAGACAAACTTGCAATCACACATTTACCTTCAGCCACAGACGCTGCGCTGCAGATTCCGGTTGCCGGCTGGCTTCCGAAGATTGGAGATCTGGTTCGAGAGAAGGTGGAGAACAAAAGAATTTGGCCCCCTCTTATCGTGCACCAGTTCCAGTCCTGGGCTTGAAGGGAACTCGTACAGTCATCTTACCACCGCTTCCTGGTCGCAAAGAGAACAGATACATCTCAGTGGAAAATGTCAAGCTACAACATCTGGCCGATCCTGAATAGTGTTACACCAGCGGTCTCTTGTCCTGTCATTTCCCGGACGAATGTTCGTGGCCCTCCTGCCCGAACGGTCACTGATGTTGCAATCGAGATGGTAGATTTGCCTGATCGCTTACTCGACTACCCGGACTCCCCCTGCAACAATGAGTCTGAGTATACCTACCCCGCCAATGAGTCGGTGGCACACCTACCAACAACGCCACTGAGCCCAACACGTTATTCCTTTGACTCGGATTCCACCTCATCACTTGTCCCGTCCAAATTCAGCATTCTTGTATCCTGGTTCAGAGACAATTTTTTGATTCCCCCCTGGACATACATCTGGTTGGTGCTATTCCTGATTTTTTTGTTCATGTCCATTGGCTTTGTCACAGTGTTTTTTCTACTCATCAATGGTCACTATTTACCAGAACGCTCTGCAGTGAACTGTGTTGCTGGAACTTTGGCTCCACATTCTTCATCTCACATCATGAAGCGAGACCACACATTTGTGAACATTTCAGCTTTTTCAGTCGCTGATGGCATCGTTTGGGATGCGGTAAACTTCCAAATTCATGGACCAACCGAAATTAATAATGTACCAAATGTCCTTCGTGTTTCAATGGGTGATGTCGTAAAAAGTAATATTCATTCTGACGATTGGGATGTGCATGCAGTTGAAGCATTATTTACTGATTTGAAATATTATGCTGCTTTTAATGCTTAAGATTTGTACATGAATTCTGCAAGTTATGCTGATTTATATTGTTACCAGCATTGGGGCAACCACTTTGTCCATAAACCAAGTGCACTGCGTGGTCCTTTTAACTACACCCAATGGGAGCATTGTCCAACCCCTTTGCCAGGCAGCTCCCAAACTATTAGAAATAAATTTACTTACTTCACAGACTTTGATAGATCGAACCCTGGGTCCTATTATTTTAAATTAAACACTCCATCCACTCAGAAAATCATGTTGACCCACACCAAATTGCTATATTTGGGTTCCTTTTTGAGCGCCTTAGCTGTGGGTGGTAATGAGTACTGGAAGGACACTGTTGACTTGAAATCAATCTGGGGCTCCAAACCATGGCAGGTGCAAGGCATAGAAGCCTTGCACCGTGCTTGCCTTATCCCGTCCCAGATTTTATTTCTGAATAATACCATTTATCAAACTACGTGCTGGGGTTTGGCTACTTCCAAACAATTGAATACACCTTCCGTTCCTGCATTGGCTTCCCCTCCCAACGGGAGCTTGCATTTCAATATGTCCCTTCAAAATTTGCAATCTCTCTTTCAAAACAATTCGTTTAATGTCTCTACGCTTGTTCAGTCACCCTGGTTGGCTTGGCCGATAGCATCTAATGCCTGCCAACTGCGTTTTCATGACTCAGTTCCTGGTTACAAACAGGATAGGCCAGATCCGAGGTTTTCTGACTCTCGTACTGTAACAACATATTCTGTTGGTAAATTATGTAAACAGTGGTTGCAGCACTCTTCCCTAGATTCTGTTAAACAACATTTATCCCTCCTATCAGGCAACATTGATCTGTCCGACTTTATTTTGGGGCCTCGTGGTCCACGACCTAAGAGATTCATTTATGAAACTTATAATGAACTCTGGAAGCTTTCGCAAATTGAAGCTGCTTCCCGTCTACAGGAAATAGATCAAGCAAATTTGGAAAAGGTGCTTGCTGTTGTTGACAATAGTATTAATACCCTTTCTTCCCGCATTTACACGTTGGAGAATATTGTATCCTCTGTTGAAGATATTGTACAAGATGATGTTTCAGTGTTATATCATGGGCAGAATAAGTTGCGTTCAGTTATGCAGTTTGCATGGACTTTGCAGACGCTTAAGTTAGGTACAGTTCCTTGGCATTTTTTGAACACCTCTGCCTTATTCCTGCCTTTTAATTTGACTGACAAACAGCAGTTCATGTCCATGAAGGATGCAGCATACACTCTGTTACATATCGAGAAAATAGAGCCCTTACCATTCTCTGTGGCGGAACTGGATTCTGCTGTGTGGCTAGTTCATGGGGTTATCGCCTTGCCTTTTTCTTTGTTTGAGTTTAGTTCGTGCATGAAACATTATCCTGTGGGCCGCTTCCAGCCCTTGGGCAGTGCCTTCCTGCATGAACTTTGGTCCCTGCCTTTCATGTATAAATGCCTTAGAGATGGGAAGGAAGTTTTTCTCACGGGGGAGTCATGCGATTCAACTGTGGGTCATTCCCTTATTTGCAAACACATTAAATTGCACGGAGCTTGTAACGTTTCTGCTCCGAATCTTGCTTGTGTGTTAAAGGGGATTCCTGCTCCTGCTATTTCTCCTACTTTCACTGTGCTTGCAAATGGTAGCTATCTGCTTTTGAATAACCAAGACTGCTGTGGCATGCTGGCCGGCATACCCTATATTGTTACAGTTTCACACAGTGTTGTCTGCTGCAAAAATGTGCTTTTTCCTCCCCCGCACGACATCATAGATAGTTCCGTTTGGCCTTCCATTCCTACTCTGAAGGCAGATTTCAATAAATTGAGCAGAATAAAGGCGCTATTATTGAACCAGGAGGTTATGCTCACGTCCGCCCGGGAGACGTTCATTCTCCAGGTGGCAAGTACCCACAGTGAAATACAGGCCCTTTTGAACACTAACCTCCCACAATATTTCGGTGAACTGATTCACCGTGTTTTTAATGCATCACGCACTGAAGGTGTGGTGCACTTTTTTAAAGTTGTGGGCTCTGGCCTTGTGACCTCTTTTCAGACTATTTTTGGTGTAATACCGGCTTTTATTCATTCCATTTTTTCCAGCGTCTTTGGTGGCTTTCCGTTGATCCTCGCCTTAGCGGCTGGTATCCTGCTGTTGGTCTGTTTACTACGCAATGGCTGCACCTCCTTGGGCCCTTCTCGACCCAGGTCGTCTCCAGATGCTCCGTGAGCGCATCCTCGCTGGCTTCGGCATCCTGCCATTGGCGACACTCAGTGTGTCCTATAGACTTTCTTTTCGCTTTGCGTATTTCACTTGCGTGCAACAGATGTCTTGCACCAGATGTCCTTTTTCGTGGTCCTTGGATTATTGCCTCTCCAATACGTCTCTGTCTCGCCCGGATTTTGTCCTGCTGGTGGGTCCCTTAGAGGCCCATGAACGGGACTGTTCCGGCGCAGGCTACATGGTGCGTGCGGCTGCACTGGGGATTTTGGCGCAATGGGATATCTGGGCGGCTGCTCAGAATCTCCTACAACAAAGTTACATTGAGTACCACGCAAGTTGTCCCGCAATGCTATTCGCTGCTCCCTCTTGTGAGGAACATGACTGGATGGCGTCGCTTTTTTCCGACGCTTCCAATGATGTCCTCTTGGAAGGTGTAAGTATACCTCAGGGCACTTAACTCGCGCTCCCATCTGTCGCACTGCGGTGTGGGAAAACTTCCCTCTCATTAATCCATGTAATCTTAAGTTATCCGTTTTCATCACTTGATACCAATAATTATCCAGTTCCTTATTCCATCACTCTTCCGTGCTTAAAAAATCACTGCGGAGATAGCGTAATTCCACCTTATTTCTTTATTTAACTTTTTCATATGTCTACTGAGTGCCCATCCAGGCATTTCACAGCTACACGTAAGGATGAAACTGAAGGTGAAACATAATACCGAGTAGGCCCATTCCTTTATGCCCAATGCATTTCGAGCCTGAAAGGCTCTTCATCAGGGGACTCTGCAACAAATAAACAAACAACTCAGCTGACTGTTCACTACTACCCTTCATTTGTGCAAAACAATATCACCACCCCCAGTGTCACCACCCCGTCACCCCCCATAATTCAACAAACCTCTCTGTTCAAATGCCATACATATCCCTATCCCTCCCGTCACTTAACCCCCTTTCACCTGCACACACTATCATTTACCTAACATGCTACCAAAATCAACATGAAACAAGTTCGTGTACAACCTTCAAACCACTAAAAAAAAAACCCTCTGCTAGCTCCCCTTATACTTATATACTTTAAAAAAACATCTTGCCCGTGTCCCTTCCTATCAAAACCAAATTACCTTGCAAAAGCCTGACCTCTTGGAAGGTGTGGCATTTTACTGCACTTACACTCTGTTGGATTGACAAGGTCTTCGCTTTCTGCGACCTGCCTCGCTGGATTTTTTTCTTTTTTTTACCTCTACAATTTTTTTTCATCTCCCATTCGTTGTCCTTCATGGGGACTGCTCCACATCAGACGTTTCTGTTCTGCTCCGTCTATTTGAACTCTGTCTTCGTCCTATGTCTTGGCCGATGGACTGCCCAGGGGAGGTTGTCTTGTGGTTTATGGCCTCCTGGTCTGCCTTGCTACGTTGACTTAGGCCTGGCTGCCATGATGCTTTTTTGCGCACGTTACTTTGTGCCATTGTTTTTCCAGCCTATGCTTCTGCACGGCTATTTTAGAACTGTCTGCATATTTGTCTTTCACCTTTTCTCCTGTTCCCTTTGGGCTACGTCTGCACACCATGTACAAGGTTGAAAAACAACGTCCCTTGTTCTTGCTGATCTGGCCAGTCCCTCGCACTTAGACATAACACTATGTACAGCTGCCCTGGAGAAATTTGTGTGCTTTTAATATTGTGATTTCACGGTTAGAGACACTTGGAGAAAAACCTTTCCAGAGAGAAGAGCTGTGCTTGTCTGATGATGTAAACCTTGCATCCAGATATTGAGGTATGGGGGTTCGCTAGACAAAGCCCAGAGGTCTTCTGTTTTTATAATAAACTAGCTACTAGCACGGGGAGGGTGGTAAGGTCATTTAGCCCTATATACACTGCTTTATGAAATGCTTTCCCGTTTGTATTCTATGGAGTTGTAACTATGCTGATTATATTATCCTTATGCATTATGCTGATAGTACTGGCACGTGTACTGTATCTTAGAGCACGGTAGTTGAAATAAACATTTTAAACTATACAGTGTCTCTTCTTACGCACGTTGTGGACAGGTATGAGTGAGTTATAAAAGGGTGTTCTTGCTACTGCGAGTCCTGAGAGAGAGTTACCATGTTCTGGGTTGTCTAATCATTGGTCGCATTGTTGCTAATGAGACGCTACAGCTAGTCGGGTTGGGGTTTTAGGTGCTAAGGTTTGGCTCACCACTATATTCCGAGGTCCTATTATCCTATGCATAGCTCTGTCTATGTTCAGAATCCCTACAACATTCTCTTGCTTCTTTCTGCACTTCTCTTGCTTCTTTCTGCTCCTTTCTTCCTCTTTCTGCACCTTTCTTCCTCTTTCTGTAGTTTTCTTGCTTCTTTCTACACTTCTCTTGCTTCTTTCTGCACCTCTCTTGCTTGTTTCTACAGTTCGCTTTCTTGTTTCTGCACCTTTCTTCCTCTTTCTGCTCTTCTCTTGCCTCTTTCTGTATTTCTGTTGCTTTTTTCTGCTTCTTTCTTTCTCTTTCTGCAGTTTTCTTACCTCTTTCTGTACTTCTCTTGCTTCTTTCTTTACCTTTCTTCCTTTTTCTGCTCTACTCTTGCCACTTTCTGCGCCTTTCTTCCTATTTCTATGCTTCTCTTTTCCTCTTTTGGCACATTTACTCCTCTTTCTGTGCCTTTATTGCTTCTTTCTGCACCTCCCTTGCTTCTTTCTGTACCTCTCTTGCTTCTCTCTGCAGTTCTCTTGCTTCTTTCTGTACCTCTCTTGCCTCTTTCTGCACCTCTCTTGCTTCTTTCTGCACCTCACTTGCTTCTTTCTGCACCTCACTTGCTTCTTTCTGCACCTCACTTACTTCTTTCTGTACCTCTCTCGCTTCTTTCTGCACCTCTCTTGCATCTTTCTGCAACTCTCTTGCCAATTTCTGCATCTCTTGCTTCTTTCTGCACTTCTCTTTCTTTTTTCTGCACCTCTCTTGTTTCTTTCTTCACCCCTCTTTCCTCTTTCTGCACTTCTCTTGTCTCTTTCTGTACTTCTATTGCCTCTTTCTGCACCTGACTCTCTTCTCTGTGCACCTCTCCTGCTTATATCTGCACTTCTCTTGCTTCTTTCTGCACTTCTCTTGCTTCTTTCTGCTCCTTTCTTCTCTTTCTGCACCTTTCTTCCTCTTTCTGTAGTTTTCTTGCTTCTTTCTACACTTCTCTTGCTTCTTTCTGCACCTCTCTTGCTTGTTTCTGCAGTTCACTTTCTTGTTTCTGCACCTTTCTTCCTCTTTCTGCTCTTTCTGCTCTTCTCTTGCCTCTTTCTGTATTTCTGTTGCTTTTTTCTGCTTCTTTCTTTCTCTTTCTGCAGTTTCCTTACCTCTTTCTGTACTTCTCTTGCTTCTTTCTTTACCTTTCTTCCTTTTTATGCTCTACTCTTGCCACTTTCTGCACCTTTCTTCCTATTTCTGTGCTTCTCTTTCCTCTTTTGGCACATTTATTCCTCTTTCTGTGCCTTTATTGCTTCTTTCTGCACCTCCCTTGCTTCTTTCTGTACCTCTCTTGCTTCTCTCTGCAGTTCTCTTGCTTCTTTCTGTACCTCTCTTGCCTCTTTCTGCACCTCTCTTGCTTCTTTCTGCACCTCACTTGCTTCTTTCTGCACCTCACTTGCTTCTTTCTGCACCTCACTTGCTTCTTTCTGCACCTCACTTACTTCTTTCTGTACCTCTCTCGCTTCTTTCTGCACCTCTCTTGCATCTTTCTGCAACTCTCTTGCCAATTTCTGCATCTCTTGCTTCTTTCTGCACTTCTCTTTCTTTTTTCTGCACCTCTCTTGTTTCTTTCTTCACCCCTCTTTCCTCTTTCTGCACTTCTCTTGTCTCTTTCTGTACTTCTCTTGCCTCTTTCTACACCTCACTCTCTTCTCTGTGCACCTCTCCTGCTTATATCTGCACTTCTCTTGCTTCTTTCTGCACTTCTCTTGCTTCTTTCTGCTCCTTTCCTCTCTTTCTGCACCTTTCTTCCTCTTTCTGTAGTTTTCTTGCTTCTTTCTACACTTCTCTTGCTTCTTTCTGCACCTCTCTTGCTTGTTTCTGCAGTTCGCTTTCTTGTTTCTGCACCTTTCTTCCTTTTTCTGCTCTACTCTTGCCACTTTCTGCGCCTTTCTTCCTATTTCTGTGCTTCTCTTTCCTCTTTTGGCACATTTATTCCTCTTTCTGTGCCTTTATTGCTTCATTCTGCACCTCCCTTGCTTCTTTATGTACCTCTCTTGCTTCTCTCTGCAGTTCTCTTGCTTCTTTCTGTACCTCTCTTGCCTCTTTCTGCACCTCTCTTGCTTCTTTCTGCACCTCACTTGCTTCTTTCTGCACCTCACTTGCTTCTTTCTGCACCTCACTTACTTCTTTCTGTACCTCTCTTGCTTCTTTCTGCACCTCTCTTGCATCTTTCTGCAACTCTCTTGCCAATTTCTGCATCTCTTGCTTCTTTCTGCACTTCTCTTTCTTTTTCTGCACCTCTCTTGTTTCTTTCTGCACCCCTCTTTCCTCTTTCTGCACTTCTCTTGTCTCTTTCTGTACTTCTCTTGCCTCTTTCTGCACCTCACTCTCTTCTCTGTGCACCTCTCCTGCTTATATCTGCACTTCTCTTGCTTCTTTCTGCACTTCTCTTGCTTCTTTCTGCTCCTTTCTTCTCTTTCTGCACCTTTCTTCCTCTTTCTGTAGTTTTCTTGCTTCTTTCTACACTTCTCTTCCTTCTTTCTGCACCTCTCTTGCTTGTTTCTGCAGTTCGCTTTCTTGTTTCTGCTCCTTTCTTCCTCTTTCTGCTCTTCTCTTGCCTCTTTCTGTATTTCTGTTGCTTTTTTCTGCTTCTTTCTTTCTCTTTCTGCAGTTTCCTTACCTCTTTCTGTACTTCTCTTGCTTCTTTCTTTACCTTTCTTCCTTTTTCTGCTCTACTCTTGCCACTTTCTGCGCCTTTCTTCCCTATTTCTGTGCGTCTCTTTCCTCTTTTGGCACATTTATTCCTCTTTCTGTGCCTTTATTGCTTCTTTCTGCACCTCCCTTTCTTCTTTCTGTACCTCTCTTGCTTCTCTCTGCAGTTCTCTTGCTTCTTTATGTACTTCTCTCCTGCCTCTTTCTGCACCTCTCTTGCTTCTTTCTGCACCTCACTTGCTTCTTTCTGCACCTCACTTACTTCTTTCTGTACCTCTCTCGCTTCTTTCTGCACCTCTCTTGCATCTTTCTGCAACTCTCTTGCCAATTTCTGCATCTCTTGCTTCTTTCTGCACTTCTCTTTCTTTTTTCTGCGCCTCTCTTATTTCTTTCTGCACCCCTCTTTCCTCTTTCTGCACTTCTCTTGTCTCTTTCTGTACTTCTCTTGCCTCTTTCTGCACCTCACTCTCTTCTCTGTGCACCTCTCCTGCTTATATCTGCACTTCTCTTGCTTCTTTCTGCACTTCTCTTGCTTCTTTCTGCTCCTTTCTTCTCTTTCTGCACCTTTCTTCCTCTTTCTGTAGTTTTCTTGCTTCTTTCTACACTTCTCTTGCTTCTTTCTGCACCTCTCTTGCTTGTTTCTACAGTTCGCTTTCTTGTTTCTGCACCTTTCTTCCTCTTTCTGCTCTTCTCTTGCCTCTTTCTGTATTTCTGTTGCTTTTTTCTGCTTCTTTCTTTCTCTTTCTGCAGTTTTCTTACCTCTTTCTGTACTTCTCTTGCTTCTTTCTTTACCTTTCTTCCTTTTTCTGCTCTACTCTTGCCACTTTCTGCGCCTTTCTTCCTATTTCTATGCTTCTCTTTCCTCTTTTGGCACATTTACTCCTCTTTCTGTGCCTTTATTGCTTCTTTCTGCACCTCCCTTGCTTCTTTCTGTACCTCTCTTGCTTCTCTCTGCAGTTCTCTTGCTTCTTTCTGTACCTCTCTTGCCTCTTTCTGCACCTCTCTTGCTTCTTTCTGCACCTCACTTGCTTCTTTCTGCACCTCACTTGCTTCTTTCTGCACCTCACTTACTTCTTTCTGTACCTCTCTGCTTCTTTCTGCACCTCTCTTGCATCTTTCTGCAACTCTCTTGCCAATTTCTGCATCTCTTGCTTCTTTCTGCACTTCTCTTTCTTTTTCTGCACCTCTCTTGTTTCTTTCTTCACCCCTCTTTCCTCTTTCTGCACTTCTCTTGTCTCTTTCTGTACTTCTATTGCCTCTTTCTGCACCTGACTCTCTTCTCTGTGCACCTCTCCTGCTTATATCTGCACTTCTCTTGCTTCTTTCTGCACTTCTCTTGCTTCTTTCTGCTCCTTTCTTCTCTTTCTGCACCTTTCTTCCTCTTTCTGTAGTTTTCTTGCTTCTTTCTACACTTCTCTTGCTTCTTTCTGCACCTCTCTTGCTTGTTTCTGCAGTTCACTTTCTTGTTTCTGCACCTTTCTTCCTCTTTCTGCTCTTTCTGCTCTTCTCTTGCCTCTTTCTGTATTTCTGTTGCTTTTTCTGCTTCTTTCTTTCTCTTTCTGCAGTTTCCTTACCTCTTTCTGTACTTCTCTTGCTTCTTTCTTTACCTTTCTTCCTTTTTATGCTCTACTCTTGCCACTTTCTGCACCTTTCTTCCTATTTCTGTGCTTCTCTTTCCTCTTTTGGCACATTTATTCCTCTTTCTGTGCCTTTATTGCTTCTTTCTGCACCTCCCTTGCTTCTTTCTGTACCTCTCTTGCTTCTCTCTGCAGTTCTCTTGCTTCTTTCTGTACCTCTCTTGCCTCTTTCTGCACCTCTCTTGCTTCTTTCTGCACCTCACTTGCTTCTTTCTGCACCTCACTTGCTTCTTTCTGCACCTCACTTGCTTCTTTCTGCACCTCACTTACTTCTTTCTGTACCTCTCTCGCTTCTTTCTGCACCTCTCTTGCATCTTTCTGCAACTCTCTTGCCAATTTCTGCATCTCTTGCTTCTTTCTGCACTTCTCTTTCTTTTTTCTGCACCTCTCTTGTTTCTTTCTTCACCCCTCTTTCCTCTTTCTGCACTTCTCTTGTCTCTTTCTGTACTTCTCTTGCCTCTTTCTACACCTCACTCTCTTCTCTGTGCACCTCTCCTGCTTATATCTGCACTTCTCTTGCTTCTTTCTGCACTTCTCTTGCTTCTTTCTGCTCCTTTCCTCTCTTTCTGCACCTTTCTTCCTCTTTCTGTAGTTTTCTTGCTTCTTTCTACACTTCTCTTGCTTCTTTCTGCACCTCTCTTGCTTGTTTCTGCAGTTCGCTTTCTTGTTTCTGCACCTTTCTTCCTTTTTCTGCTCTACTCTTGCCACTTTCTGCGCCTTTCTTCCTATTTCTGTGCTTCTCTTTCCTCTTTTGGCACATTTATTCCTCTTTCTGTGCCTTTATTGCTTCATTCTGCACCTCCCTTGCTTCTTTATGTACCTCTCTTGCTTCTCTCTGCAGTTCTCTTGCTTCTTTCTGTACCTCTCTTGCCTCTTTCTGCACCTCTCTTGCTTCTTTCTGCACCTCACTTGCTTCTTTCTGCACCTCACTTGCTTCTTTCTGCACCTCACTTACTTCTTTCTGTACCTCTCTTGCTTCTTTCTGCACCTCTCTTGCATCTTTCTGCAACTCTCTTGCCAATTTCTGCATCTCTTGCTTCTTTCTGCACTTCTCTTTCTTTTTTCTGCACCTCTCTTGTTTCTTTCTGCACCCCTCTTTCCTCTTTCTGCACTTCTCTTGTCTCTTTCTGTACTTCTCTTGCCTCTTTCTGCACCTCACTCTCTTCTCTGTGCACCTCTCCTGCTTATATCTGCACTTCTCTTGCTTCTTTCTGCACTTCTCTTGCTTCTTTCTGCTCCTTTCTTCTCTTTCTGCACCTTTCTTCCTCTTTCTGTAGTTTTCTTGCTTCTTTCTACACTTCTCTTCCTTCTTTCTGCACCTCTCTTGCTTGTTTCTGCAGTTCGCTTTCTTGTTTCTGCTCCTTTCTTCCTCTTTCTGCTCTTCTCTTGCCTCTTTCTGTATTTCTGTTGCTTTTTTCTGCTTCTTTCTTTCTCTTTCTGCAGTTTCCTTACCTCTTTCTGTACTTCTCTTGCTTCTTTCTTTACCTTTCTTTCCTTTTTCTGCTCTACTCTTGCCACTTTCTGCGCCTTTCTTCCTATTTCTGTGCGTCTCTTTCCTCTTTTGGCACATTTATTCCTCTTTCTGTGCCTTTATTGCTTCTTTCTGCACCTCCCTTTCTTCTTTCTGTACCTCTCTTGCTTCTCTCTGCAGTTCTCTTGCTTCTTTATGTACCTCTCCTGCCTCTTTCTGCACCTCTCTTGCTTCTTTCTGCACCTCACTTGCTTCTTTCTGCACCTCACTTACTTCTTTCTGTACCTCTCTCGCTTCTTTCTGCACCTCTCTTGCATCTTTCTGCAACTCTCTTGCCAATTTCTGCATCTCTTGCTTCTTTCTGCACTTCTCTTTCTTTTTTCTGCGCCTCTCTTATTTCTTTCTGCACCCTCTTTTCCTCTTTCTGCACTTCTCTTGTCTCTTTCTGTACTTCTCTTGCCTCTTTCTGCACCTCACTCTCTTCTCTGTGCACCTCTCCTGCTTATATCTGCACTTCTCTTGCTTCTTTCTGCACTTCTCTTGCTTCTTTCTGCTCCTTTCTTCTCTTTCTGCACCTTTCTTCCTCTTTCTGTAGTTTTCTTGCTTCTTTCTACACTTCTGTTGCTTCTTACTGCACCTCTCTTGCTTGTTTCTGCAGTTCGCTTTCTTGTTTCTGCACCTTTCTTCCTCTTTCTGCTCTTTCTGCTCTTCTCTTGCCTCTTTCTGTATTTCTGTTGCTTTTGTCTGCTTCTTTCTTTCTCTTTCTGCAGTTTCCTTACCTCTTTCTGTACTTCTCTTGCTTCTTTCTTTACCTTTCTTCCTTTTTCTGCTCTACTCTTGCCACTTTCTGCGCCTTTCTTCCTATTTCTGCACCTCTCTTGCTTCTTTCTGCACCACTTTGCTTCTTTCTGCACTTCTCTTGCCTCTCTCTGCACTTCTCTTGCCTCTCTCTGCACTTCTCTTGCCTCTTTCTTCACCTCACTTGCCTCTTTCTGCATATTTCTTTCTCTTTCATCTCCGCTTTTGCTCCTTTCTGCTATTCTCTTGCCTCTTTCTGCACTTCCCTTGCCTTTTTCTGTTCTTCTCTTTCTTCTTTCTGTACCTCTCTTGCTTCTTTCTGTACTTCTCTTGCCTTTTTCTGCACATCACTCTGGGTTCTTTCTGTACCTCTCTTGCCTCTTTCTGCACCTCACTTGCCTCTTTCTTCACCTCTCTTGCTTCTCTCTGCACCTCTCTTGCCTCTTTCTGCACCTCACTTGTCTTATTCTGTACCTCACTCTCTTCTTTCTGCAACTCTCATGCTTCTTTCGTACTTCTCTTGTCTCTTTCTGTACTTTTCTTGCCTCTTTCTGTATCTTTTTTCTCTTTCTGCAACTTTCTGCATTCCCTTGCCTCTTAGTGCACTTCTCTTGCCACTTTCTGTACGTCCTCTGACTCTTTCTGCGCTTCTCTGACATCTTTCTGCACTTCTCTTGCCTCTTCCTGCACTTCTCTTGCTTCTTTATGTACCTCGCTTTCTTCTTTCTGCACTACAATTGCTTCTTTCTGTACCATTCTTCTTTTTGCAGTTCTCTTGCCTCTTTCTGAACTTCTCTTGCTTCTTTCTGTACCTTTTTTCCTCTTTCTGTAATTTTCTTGCCTGTTACTGCAACTCTCTTGTTTTTCTGCACTTCTCTTGCCTCTTTCTGCATCTCTCTTGCTTCTTTTTGCACTTCTCTTCCCTCTTTCTGCACTTTTCTTGCCTGTTTTTATACCTTTCTTCCTCTTTCAGCACCTCTCTTGACCTCTTGCTTCTTTCTGTACCTCTCTTGCTTCTTTCTATGCTTCTCTTGCCTCTATCTCCCCTTCTCTTGCCTCTTTCAGCACATTTCTTACTCTTTCTGCATCTCTCTTGCTTGTTTCTGCACTTCTCTTGTCTTTTTCTGCATTTCTCTTTCCTCTTTCTGTACTTCTCTTTCCTCTTTATGCACTTCTCTTGCTTCTTTCTTTACCTCTCTTGCCTCTTTCTGCACCTCTCTTGCTTCTTTCTGCACCTCACTTGCTTCTTTCTGCACCTCACTTGCTTCCTTCTGCACCTCACTTACTTCTTTCTGTACCTCTCTCGCTTCTTTCTGCACCTCTCTTGCATCTTTCTGCAACTCTCTTGCCAATTTCTGCATCTCTTGCTTCTTTCTGCACCTCTCTTTCTTTTTTCTGCACCTCTCCTGTTTCTTTCTGCACCCCTCTTTCCTCTTTGTGCACTTCTCTTAAATCTTTCTGTACTTCTCTTGCCT
Source organism: Calotriton arnoldi (assembly GCA_963921515.1). Classification (NCBI taxonomy): domain Eukaryota; kingdom Metazoa; phylum Chordata; class Amphibia; order Caudata; family Salamandridae; genus Calotriton; species Calotriton arnoldi. Next base: position 714,006 of record CAWUFW010003047.1, read on the forward strand.
CTTTCTGCACCTCACTCTCTTCTCTGTGCACCTCTCATGCTTCTATCTGCACTTCTCTTGCTTTTTTCTGCACTTCTCTTGCTTCTTTCTGCTCCTTTCTTCCTCTTTCTGCACCTTTCTTCCTCTTTCTGTAATTTTCTTGCTTCTTTCTACACTTCTCTTGCTTCTTTCTGCACCTCTCTTGCTTGTTTCTGCAGTTTACTTTCTTGTTTCTGCACCTTTCTTCCTTTTTCTGCTCTACTCTTGCCACTTTCTGCGCCTTTCTTCCTATTTCTGCACCTCTCTTGCTTCTTTCTGCACCACTTTGCTTCTTTCTGCACTTCTCTTGCCTCTTTCTGTACTTCTCTTGCCTCTCTCTGCACTTCTATTGCCTCTCTCTGCACTTCTCTTGCCTCTGTCTTCACCTCACTTGCCTCTTTCTGCACATTTGTTTCTCTTTCATCTCCGCTTTTGCTTCTTTCTGCTCTTCTCTTGCCTCTTTCTGCACTTCCCTTGCCTTTTTCTGTTCTTCTCTTTCTTCTTTCTGTACCTCTCTTGCTTCTTTCTGCACTTCTCTTGCCTTTTTCTGCAAGTCACTCTGGGTTCTTTCTGTACCTTTCTTGCCTCTTTCTGCACCTTTCTTGCCTCTTTCTGCACCTCACTTGCCTCTTTCTTCACCTCTCTTGCTTCTCCCTGTACCTCTCTTGCCTCTTTCTGCACCTCACTTGTCTCATTCTGTACCTCACTCTCTTCTTTCTGCAACTCTCATGCTTCTTTCGTACTTCTCTTGTCTCTTTCTGTACTTTTCTTGCCTCTTTCTGTACCTTTTTTTCTCTTTCTGCAACTTTCTGCATTCCCTTGCCTCTTTGTGCACTTCTCTTGCCACTTTCTGTACGTCTTGTGACTCTCTGCACTTCTCTGACATCTTTCTGCACTTCTCTTGCCTCTTCCTGCACTTCTCTTGCTTCTTTATGTACCTCTCTTGCTTCTTTCTGCACTACAATTGCTTCTTTCTGTACCATTCTTCCTTTTTGCAGTTCTCTTGCCTCTTTCTGAACTTCTCTTGCTTCTTTCTGTACATTTTTCCTCTTTCTGTAATTCTCTTGCCTTTTACTGCAACTCTCTTTGTTTTTCTGCACTTCTCTTGCCTTTTTCTGCATCTCTCTTGCTTCTTTCTGTACTTCTCTTCCCTCTTTCTGCACTTTTCTTGCCTCTTTTTATACCTTTCTTCCTCTTTCAGCACCTCTCTTGACCTCTTGCTTCTTTCTGTACCTCTCTTGCTTCTTTCTATGCTTCTCTTGCCTCTATCTCCCTTTCTCTTGCCTCTTTCTGCATATTTCTTTCTCTTTATGCATCTCTCTTGTCTTTTTCTGCACTTCTCTTTCCTCTTTCTGTACCTCTCTTGCCTCTTTCTGCACCTCTCTTGCTTCTTTCTGCACCTCACTTGCTTCTTTCTGCACCTCACTTGCTTCTTTCTGCACCTCAATTACTTCTTTCTGTACCTCTCTCGCTTCTTTCTGCACCTCTCTTGCATCTTTCTGCAACTCTCTTGCCAATTTCTGCATCTCTTTCTTCTTTTTGCACCTCTCTTTCTTTTTCTGCACCTCTCTTGTTTCTTTCTGCACCCCTCTTTCCTCTTTCTGCACTTCTCTTGTCTCTTTCTGTACTTCTCTTGCCTCTTTCTGCACCTCACTCTCTTCTCTGTGTACCTCTCTATGCTTCTATCTGCACTTCTCTTGCTTCTTTCTGCACTTCTCTTGCTTCTTTCTGCTCCTTTCTTCCTCTTTCTGCACCTTTTTTCCTCTTTCTGTAGTATTCTTGCTTCTTTCTACACTTCTCTTGCTTCTTTCTGCACCTCTCTTGCTTGTTTCTGCAGTTCGCTTTCTTGTTTCTGCACCTTTCTTCCTCTTTCTGCACTTCTCTTGCCTCTTTCTTTACCTTTCTTCCTTTTTCTGCTCTACTCTTGCCACTTTCTGCCCCTTTCTTCATATTTCTGCACCTCTCTTGCTTCTTTCTGCACCACTTTGCTTCTTTCTGCACTTCTCTTGCCTCTTTCTGTACTTCTCTTGCCTCTCTCTGCACTTCTCTTGCCTCTCTCTGCACTTCTCTTGCCTCTTTCTTCACCTCACTTGCATCTTTCTGCACATTTCTTTCTCTTTCATCTCCGCTTTTGCCTCTTTCTGCTCTTCTCATGCCTCTTTCTGCACTTCCCTTGCCTTTTTCTGTTCTTCTCTTTCTTCTTTCTGTACCTCTCTTGCTTCTTTCTGCACTTCTCTTGCCTTTTTCTGCACGTCACTCTGGGTTCTTTCTGTACCTCTCTTGCCTCTTTCTGCACCTCACTTGCCTCTTTCTTCACCTCTCTTGCTTCTCCCTGCACCTCTCTTGCCTCTTTCTGCACCTCACTTGTCTCATTCTGTACCTCACTCTCTTCTTTCTGCAACTCTCATACTTCTTTCGTACTTCTCTTGCCTCTTTCTGTACCTTTTTTTCTCTTTCTGCAACTTTCTGCATTCCCTTGCCTCTTTGTGCACTTCTCTTGCCACTTTCTGTACGTCTTGTGACTCTTTCTGCACTTCTGTGACATCTTTCTGCACTTCTCTTGCCTCTTCCTTCACTTCTCTTGCTTCTTTATGTAGCTCTCTTGCTTCTTTCTGCACTACAATTGCTTCTTTCTGAACTTCTCTTGCTTCTTTCTGTACCTTTTTTCCTCTTTCTGTAATTCTCTTGCCTATTACTGCAACTCTCTTCTTTTTCTGCACTTCTCTGCCTCTTTCTGCATCTCTCTTGCTTCTTTTGCACTTCTCTTCCCTCTTTCTGCACTTTTCTTGACTCTTTTATACCTTTCTTCCTCTTTCAGCACCTCTCTTGACCTCTTGCTTCTTTCTGTATCTCTCTTGCTTCTTTATATGCTTCTCTTGCCTCTATCTCCCTTCTCTTGCCTCTTTCTGCACATTTCTTTCTCTTTATGCATCTCTCTTGCTTTTTTCTGCACTTCTCTTGTCTTTTACTGCACTTCTCTTTCCTCTTTCTGTACTTCTCTTTCCTCTTTCTGCACTTCTCTTGCTTCTTTCTGCACCTCTCTTGCCTCTTTCTCCACTTCTCACGTCTCTTTATGTACTTTTCTTGCCTCGCTCTGTACATCTCTTGCCTCTTTCTGCCCTTTTCTTTCCTCTTTCTGCACATTTCTTCCTCTTTCTGCACCTTTCTTACTTCTTGCTACACCTCTCTTGCTTCTTTCTTCACCGCTCTTGCCTCTTTCTGTCCCTCTCTTGCCAATTTCTGTACCTCTCTTGCTTCTTTCTGCACCTCTCTTTCTTCTTTTTGCACCTCTCGTGCTTCTTTCTGCACCCCTCTTGCCTCTTTCTGTACCTCTCTTGCCTCTTTCTGTACCTCTCTTGCCTCTTTCTGCAGCTCACTCTTCTCTTTGCACCTCCTTTGCTTCTTTCTTCACCTCTCTTGCTTCTCTGTGCACCTCTCTTGCTTCTTTCTGCAACTCTCCTGCTTCTTTCTGCATTTCTCTTGCTTCTTTCTGCTCCTTTCTTCCTCTTTCTGTACCTTTTTCCTCTTTTTGCACCTTTTTTCCTCTTTCTGCAGTTTTCTTGCTTCTTTCTGCATTTCTCTTGCCTCTTTCTGCACCTCTCTTGCTTTTTTCTGCACTTCTCTTGCCTCTTTCTGCACCACTTTTGCTTCTTTCTGCACTTCTCTTGTCTCTTTCTTCACTTCTTTTGCTTCTTTCTGCACCTCTCTTGCTTCTTTCTGCACTGCTCTTGCCTCTTTCATCACTTCTCTTGCTTCTTTCTGTACCTCTCTTGCTACTTTCTGCACTTTGCTTGCTTCTTTCTGCACCTTTTCTCTTTCTTCACTTCTCTTGCTTCTTTTTGCATCTTTCTTTCTCTTTCTGCTCTTCTCTTGCCTCTTTACAGGGACGTTATAGCTAGGATTTAGCATTTACTCAGATAGTATGCACCGATCAGGCCTGTCTGGGGGAGAGTTGGGTGACGGACGAAGCTCGATATCTCGGTATAAAAATCAGAATTTCCCTACAAGAATTAATTGAGGTTAACTGGGGTAGTATCATCCTAGCGGTTAAGAAGCAGTTAGATCATTTGGAGTGTTTGCATCTGACTTTAGTTGGGAGACGAAATGTTTTAAAAATGATTGTTCTTCCCAAAGTACTTTACTATTTTAGAGCAGTACCACTAGATCTTACAAACAAACAGCTACAAGGGATCCAATCTATATGTGATAGGTTCATGTGGGGACAACGCAAAGCGAGGAGAGCTTTTAAATACATGATGCTACCGCTAGACAGGGGAGGTTGGTCTGTTCCGAATTTCTGTTTTTATTATTATGTTTGTTTATTGCAAAATATACGTATTTTGTTGACAGGGGAAGAACCAATAGCGGCAGAAGCTCCATCAATATATCAAATATTGCTAGGGGAAGAAGCTAGAAATGTGTTAATGAAATTCTCCGAGCCGAGCTACTATAAAAAAACAAGGTTCAAGGTTATGATTTCAGCCTATAAGGTTGATTTATTATACTCCTCTCGATTCAGTTGTCAGGTTCCCAGAAATATTCTGGGACTATAAGATGTTGTGTTGGAAGATGCAGGGGATTAGATATTTGGGTGATTTATATAAGGGAGGGGTGTTATGCTCATTTGTGGAATTAGTTGAAAGCTATCAACTTCAACATCACAATTTTTTTAAGCATCTGCAATTGCGTGATTATCTTGTCAGACATCACCTGTATGAGGGAATTACGATACTTCCAATGGTAGAGGCTTTTAGAAGGAAGGCAAAGATAGGGGTACTATATTCTATGTTAATTGAGTCTCAAAAAGACGATCTGGTTGCCCATGATCTCAAATGGGCTGCACATTTAGGGGTCAATGGAGGGGTGATGCAGACCTCTATAGACATTGCAGGAAAAAAACTGCTATTGTCGAATTTACAAACGCAACACTTTAGGTCTATTTTTGACTTATATTACACACCCGAACGCATGATGAAGTGGGGTGGAAACAATGATGGTAAATGTTTCAGGTGCCGTATTCATGGAGCTGATAGTGTGCACGTTTTCTTTGAATTTATAGCATTGTCGCAATTCATGCAACAAATAGAACTGTTTCTGCAAGAAGTTACAGGCACCTCTATATTAATGATGAAGGCAATGATGCTATTAGGGATATGGGTAAATATCTCACATGAGCAACCAGCGTACAAATTTAGATACTTAGCATTTATTGCCGCAGCTGTGGCGCGTTTATGTATTGCCTCATGTTGGCTTCAAAGTGAGGCTCCCACATTCGAGATGTGGAGGGCAAAACATTTTCATGTTTTTAATATGGAATATAATTTATATGCCTTAAAATCAGCCAAACGGCAAAAACTTGGGATTCAGATATGGGAGTCTATGATACAATATATGAAATAATCAGGTGATTTATGTTGTTTAATGATAATATGATCTCAATCTGCTTTGCTGATGCTGCTCGTGCTGATTTACTTCGTGATTGTTAATGGTATTGTATTAATTATTTTGTTGGTATTAAAAATTTAAAAAAATAAAATAAAAAACCTTTGAAATTCACTGGAAAAAACACAGGTTTCAAGGACTTTATAGTTAGGAATTAGCATTTAAATAACCTTAGATATTCACTGGAAAAACCACAGGTTACAGGAACGTTATAGTTAGGCTGACATTTCACTCGTACAAAACCAGAGAAATTCAGCCGTTATAGTTAGCTCTGCTAACTCTAACTCGTGCCCCAGCAATGCACTGCTAATGACGTCACATATTACATCACTCATGACAATGTCAGTTACATCAATGATGACATCACTGATGACATTTCAAATTACATCACTGATGACATCATCCACATAATCTCTGATGCACCTACTCGCACCCCAATATAACCTATCATACACCCACTCCAAATTTCAGACAACCATTCTTGAAACCATTGACACACCAATACCAGTACGTACATATCCACTCATTGATTCATAGGTCTACATACACATCCACTCACTCACCCATACAGGCACTCGTACAGACAGTCACTCACCTATACAGCTTCTGAGATATCTACTTATACACCCATAAAGCCACTCATACACCATCAGTCAATCATAGAGCTACTCACACAACTACTTACTTACCCAAACACTCAATCACCCAGCCACTTCCTCACCCATACAGAAACACACACACACTCACTACTCATACAGATATTAACAAATATCCTCCTTACAGTCGCTGGCACAAGCACACACTCACCCATACAGCCACTCTCACAATCACTCACTCACATATATAGTCACTTATATACTCCAACACTCACATATACTACATTTCACATTTATATTTGGCTAGGCCCAACATTCTGAGCAGTCGGTGAATAGTGAAGCTGCAAGAGTAAAGTGAGGTTTAAAAGATGTTGACAGATGGGTCTCTGGAAATGTACACTTCAAGTAGGCTGCATAATTTTAGGTGTCCGCTTGAAGTGGAAGTGCACTCGGTCAAGTTTAAATGTCTGCAAGCTCTCATGACTGAGGTATGTGTGTACTTCTAAATGTATTCTGAGGTTGTATGATGTTACAACGCATGCCATTACCCCGCATGCCATTACAACGCATACCTTTACCCCGACTTGCTATCGGGGGTGCGCTGGAAGTTGGATTAGTATAATTTACTATTCCAACGTCAGTGTGTGCAACAGTAGGGAAGGTGTTGGAGTTCAATCCAATACCTTCTACCCCTTCAACAAGCCTTTTGCGTTGTAACAACATGCGGGATAATGGCATGCATTGTAACGCATGCATTGTAACGGTTGTTTCCCATGTTCTGACACGTGTTGTGCATCTGAAGATACCAGCTTAAACACCTGGTAGCTTCTCATACAGGTGCACAAATCTTCTCAGTTCTGCTTCATAATTCGGTCACAGAAACAGACAAGTGTTACCTATGTAGGTGTCGCAGAACTTCTCAAATAGACAGTTCAATACCCACGTGCCCTGTATTATGAGCAGAAAGGAATACATGCATGTTCCTCTATACAAACTTAGGGGCTTAATAACAAGCCCCTTGTGCCACTTTTGCATCATTTTTAACATGGGAAAAGTGACGTACGGTAGGCGCAAGGGGCTTGTAAATACGCCCCTTAGGAGCATGTGGTGTGAAACACAGGTATTCTGTTACTAATTGTAGGTTTATTCATAGGTATCATGTCACTAGAAAAAAGACAGAGACACACACATTGATGCCTTCTGAAACATGGTGAGAAATACCACAGTGACATGAGAAGAGTTATGTTTTATATTTGGCTAGGCCCAACATTCTGAGCAGACGGTGAATAGTGAAGCTGCAAGAAAAAAGTGAGGTTTAAAAGATATTGGCAGATGGATTAGTGATTAGCCTACTTCATTTGGGTATATGCAGAGGTACATTTGAAGTAGGCCGTATAATTTTAGGTGTCTGCTTGAAGTCGGAAGTGCACTCTGTTAAGTTTAAATTTCTGCGTGCTCTCATGACTGAGGTATTTGTGTACTTCTAAATGTATTCTGACACATGTTGTGCATCTGATGACCATAACATTAAAAACTATGTAAGTTATCATATAGGCGCGCAAATGTTGTCAGTTCTACTAGAGCATTCAATTGCAAAAGCAGACATCTGTTACCTATGTAGGCATCAGAGAAGTGCTTGAATAGATTGTTCAATACCCATCTGCGCTAAATACATTTTCTTGTACACAAATTTAGAGAGCATGTGGTGTGAAACAAAGGTATTCTGCTATTTGTAGGCTTCTTTTGATTTTTTATATCACCACAAAGAGGCACAGACACACACATTGAGGTCTTGAGAAACATGGTGAGAGCTATAGCAGTGACATGAGTAGAGTTGGCCTTTCATATTTGCCTAGGCCTAAGTTTGTGAGATGTCTGTGAATAATGAAGCTGCAAGAGAAAAGTGAGGTTTAAAACATGTAGCAGATGGATTCGTTTTTATGGTAATTCTTATGAGTCTCTGGAAAGGTACACTGGCTGTATAACTGTAGGTGTCTGCTTTAAATCGAAAGTGCACACTCTCAAGCTTGAATATGTGTGTGCTATCGTGACTGAGGTATGTGTCTACTTCTACATGTATTGTGACTTGTGTTGTGCATCTGATGACATCTTAAAAAGTATATAGGTTAACATACAGTTGCACACATTTTCTTAGTCCTACTACAGCATTCAGTTGTTAAAGTCAAGATCATTTAGCTAGGGAGAGATCATAGAACCAGTGGAATATAGAGTTAAAAATCTGACTGCCCTGTGTAATGAGAAAAAAGTAATGCATACATCTTCTTGTACACAAATTTAGAAAATAAAAGTGTACAGTAATTTATAAATGTTTTCTTTCATATTTCAGCCATATACAGCTTTACTAATGTGCATATTTAGGTATCCTACATTTTTTTTATTTTTTTATTGAGAGAATGCTAATGTAATTGTAATAACTGCTTATAGATTAATATGAATATTAATATATAATTAATTCAAATTTATTAATTGATGTAACAACTATTGAAACTGTTTGTTTTTTAGATATTTGTTTTATTTGGAACACAAATTGAAGATGCCAAGAAAACATGAAAAGAGAAGAGAAAAAACAAAACAGTACTACTTAAAGTAGACTTAAAAGAAGAAATTAGATGATGCGGAAAGGTTATACAAGAAAAAAATCTTCTGGTAAGAGAACTAAAGAGTTTCTTAAAACAGTTTTACAGAGATTGAAAAATGTTGAAAATGAAGAAAAGTTTTACAACAAATCAGAAGCAAAACAAGAATTGTCATGGTAGAACAACATCATTTTATGGAAAAAACAACGCATAATACAAGAAGGCAAAAAGAGCATAAGGATATAACAAGAAAAATGTTTAGTAGAAGAATGTTTCAGAAGTAGAGTAATTCAGAATTTCTTAAAAAATTATAAAAAATATAAATGAAGATCATCAGCTTATGTGAAAAAACAACAGATTGAAAGTGTAGTAGATACAGCTATTGAATTGAAACAAAAATTATTTATATTAATATTGAAGAGAATGAGTACATTGGATAAACAAGGATGTTTATGAAGGAGAAAAGCAAAAGAAAAAGACTTGTTAATAGAAGTAACTTTTGTAAAACTTTTACTGGTTAATCTAAGCACACTTCCAGTACTGAACCTTTCTTTAATGAAGAAAGTTATTTTCAAGAGAACACATTAGTACATGCAGTTGATACTAGTGGCAGTTGTTATGAGGTGAAAGATGGCTCTGCCATTCCAAAGGAAAAAATGGTTTCTAGGAATTTAGAAGAAGCAATAGCTGAAAAAGTTCAAGGAAAGCGTACACAAGCTCCTTTATATAAGTGGGATTGTAGTAGTATTTGCAGTATTCCACAGGAGTCTATTGACATATTACAAATTTTTTTACGACAATATGCAAGAAAAGTGTTAAACAGAAGATTAAGACGTTAGAAGGACTAGATCCATGTAAGATAAGAAAATATACTAAGTTGCAGGGTCATTCTCTAGCTTGCCTTTCAAGAAAAGTGTGTCAAAGTACTTTTTCATCATTTAAGAATGTTAACTGTACACCACTCTGAAATGCGGAAGTTAGTAAGGAGACTTTACTCTGTAAAAACTCCTGCACTATGTTTAAGTGAGATGAATACAGCTCTTTTGCACGGTTCTGTGTCAGATGTACAGAAAGTTTGTGATGATATACAGTTTCGTTTTTTGGGTTCTGAAGAGGAGTGTAGAGAAACTGAGAGTTTGATAAGTGTAGGCGTTTAAGAACAGGAGAAAGAAATTAGTATTGATGATTTTGCAGAAGAAATTACAAAGCTTAACACAGTTTCGTCTGAAAAAGCAAACTATATTTGTATTTGTTGTCAACGTACTCACTATAGAAGTCAAACTAAGAATGTTGATTTATATTCAAAAAGTGAAAAAGAAAACAATAAGTGGCAGCAATTTTGTAGAAGATCAGTTTGATTTGGCTAGTGATCAAGTTATTTGTAAGTACTGTTACGACAAATTAGAAGAAAACAAAATGTCCCTAGAGCAGTACATAACAACTTAGAGTTTGTATCTATTCCTCAGGAACCAGCAGATTTAAATGTCTATGAGTCTATTTGTATTCATTCTGTACACCCATTTCAGGCCATAGTTCGTATGAAGCCTAAAACAGGCAAGCTGCCACCAACAAATTTGCAAAAAGGTCACAAAGGAAGAGTTGTGCACTTACCTTTAGATTTTAGGGAAAACATTTAAACTATTGGTATAAAGAGAGAGGAAAATGAGCAAGTAGTTATTCTAGTAAATGTTGTATCAACAAAGAGTAGCAAAATCTGGCAGGAGTTTGTAGATGTTAATAAAATTCAAATGGCTACATTATACCTGGTACAGAATAATATTTATTATAAGAATGTAAACGTTGATGAACAAGTAATATGCTTACAAGATGAAACACTGATCTCAAGTGGCCAAATTGAAAAAGTGGACAAGTTCAGGATTGAAGAGATTTATGAACATTATAAAATACATCCTCTGTATTCAAAAGAAATCATAGGAAACAGTATTGAAATATTTCAAATGAAAGAAGCAAAGGGAACTCCCATGAGTGTATGGGAAAAAAAGTTTAGAAGCTCGTTGTTTACCACAGCTATTCCGCTCTGGAGAAGGTGGACAATTTGAGGAGTGAGCTGTATGGATTCCAGCTTCAGAGTAGCAATAACCAAGAATGCATTGTGAAAATGCATCATTTTGGCAGTGCATTCCATATATATGTCATCTTCTGTTTGAAAGTGATTTGTCTGCACTTTCATATGCAGTAAACCATATATTAAAAACAGGAGTTCATCTTCAGCAAGTTTCTGCAAAAGAGTTCATGGATAAAGTTGAAAAAAAGAGATGAAAATTTAGCATCTCAGTTAATTAATTTGATGGTGTGGTAACCGATGAATATTGTTATTGTCGTCATGGTGAACTTTAATGCATGTTAAGAAACCTAGGTACACCTATATGGTGTGTAACACTTAGCTGTGCTGAATATGCTTGGGATGATTTACTTGAATTCTTACAAGAAGAAAATTCAAATGTTAAAAACATTGAATTGAAGACAGCTGGAGAACTCTGTTCCTTGGATCCTGAAAATGTCTGCAGGTATTTTAACCATAGGTTTCAAGCTATGAGGTCATTTATCTGCAATAAAAACATTCCACCTCTTTGAGAGGTAACTGATTTCTTTTGGTGAAAAGATTACCAAGCCAGAGGTGCTCCTCATATACAAATGCTATTATGGATAAAGAATGCACCAAAATTAGGAAAAGATAGTGATAAAACTGTTCTGTCTTTCATCGATCAGCACGTTACATGTGCCATTCCAAGAGATAGAGGAGAAAAGAGGTTGAGACAACAAGTTTTATGCTTTTAAAGTCATAGATGTGGGAAATACTGCAGACGGAAATATAAATGGAAAGGAAAATGTTATACAAAATGTCATTTTGGATTCCCACGTCCTATAATTTCTAAAGGAAGAGTAAATAGTTTTTTTATCAGCAGTAAGACGTACAATAACTCAAAAATCTCCCAAGAATTCATAGAACTTAAAAAGAACAGAAGCTTCAAAATACATTAATGACTACAATCCAGTTATTTTGAAAATGTGGAATGCAAACATGGATAATCAGTATGTTGCAGATAATTCAATTGCTGTTGCTCGTTATGTTACATCATATATTACAAAATCTGAAAAATCAGAGATGAAAGAAATGTTGGAAGAAATTTCGGCAGAAAAGAGTCTTATCAAGAAATTGTACAGCTTCAGCTTGAAAACGCTTTCCCATAGAGAGATTGGATCCTACGAATGTTTGGATTGCTCGAGCTCAGCTAGTTTATATTCAAAGTCAAGAGGGATCATTTGGATGAGTCTAGGCATTGCCACCACACAAAACAGAGTATTGAAATCTTTACAAGAAATCGAAAACTTAGCACAGTATGAGCCAGAAAGTACTGATATTTTCAAAACTAATATGCTGGATACATACTATCCCAAAAGGAGTCCACATCTTGAAAACCTATGCCTACATGAAATACGTCAGCATTATAGGTTTAAAAAGAATGTTAGAGAAAATATAAAGGAAGCTAAATATGCAGAAATCGGATGTGATGGATGTTTAGTGAAAAATGTCAAAGGGAATCTTATTAACCAAAGAAAAATGAGTTGTGAAACTGCAGATAAGAGAGAATGTTTCTATTTAGCACTTCTGCAACTGTTCAAGCCTTGGCATAGTGAAACAAAATTACTTGGAGATTTTGACTGCTATGAAGATTCTTTTAATGCAACTAAAGACAGCATTCAGTGCATTACTTTTCCAACTTACCTACAAATGTTAAATGATGAGATTGAACAAAAGGTACTACTGCAGCTGAAATAGCTAGAGAAAGTTCACAAAGCAGTCAAAGGTCTGGTCCACTGACTCTAGATCCACTGGGACAACCAAGTATTGCAAATGAAGCAGCAATAGCCATGAATGAGGTAAAAACGGCAATGCAGCAAGCACAATAGGAATTATTCAGTTTGAAAAGTTAGAGAAACAACTAAATATTGAACAAAAAGAAATATATCTACAAGTCAAACAACAGGTACAGCATGGTTTGTTCAATGAAAAAAAGAATGCCAATGTTCATCATTTAAACCTATTCTATTGTACATTAGTGGTCAAGCTGGAACAGGAAAAAGTTTTATAATTAAATGTTTGACCAGTTATGTACACAAAACTACAGTTTCACATGTATCTTGTGTTGTAACAGCTCCAACTGGATTAGCAGCACACAACATTAAAGGTATTACTTTACATCAATTACTTATGCTACCTGTTGAACATGATAATAAACTAGAATATCAGAAGCTACATGGAGAAGCTTGTTATGAAGTCTCAAGACTACTGAAGAAACTGAAAATATTAATCATTGATGAGGTGAGCATGGTCTCAAATGTAATGCTTGCCTTTGTACACTTGAGAATGCAACATATTTTAAAAATAGATTACGATGTTCTGTTTGGAGGAAAACATTTAATTGGATTTGGAGACTTACTACAACTTACTCCCGTTAAAGGAAAACCTGTTTTTAAACCACTTCTCCATGATGACACCAGGAAATCTTTGGGAAGTATTGGGAATTTAAATTTTTGGTTAAGCTTTGGATATAAGAACTTGTTAAGAATGTGAGACAAGCAGGTTATGAAGATTATGGAAATATTCTTAAAGACATAAGAATTGGTATGTTGACGGAACAAGGTAAACAAGCTTTGGAAAGTCGGCAACTAAGCGACTTGTATATATCTGAAAAAACAGCAGCAGATGTAATGTACAATATGCTGTAGAAAACAAGCCTATAGTTTGCCTAATGCCTACACTGCAAGAGTGTTCTACATTTAATGAACAACTTCTGAAACTGGAAAAACAACAAATTACGGAAATTAAAGCTATTGACAAAATTAAACATCAGGGAGTAACAATTCATCTTATTGAGAAACTACACGCTAAATTGGAATCTTTGTAAAAGTCTGTATTTAAAACTGCAGGATTAGAAAAGTGTTTATGTGTATGTGAATACTGTCGAGAAATTTTGCGGCGTAATTTGAATGTAGAAGAAGGATTAGTAAATGGAGCAATGGGAAAAGTTGTTGAATTTGTTAATTTTCAAAATAGAGATGGAATAGAATTTTTGATTATAAAATTTGACCAGATTGATGAGGTAAGACAGATTGGGCATTGTGTTGTACGTTTTTTGCTTGTAAAAGACTTTTATGTTCATAGACAACAGTTTCCTCTGTCTCTAGAATATGCAGTAAATACATAAATCTCAGGGTTTAAGTATAGCGTTTGTAAATATTGGAAGTACAGTGTTCAAAGAGGGAATGGCATACGTTGCATTGTCTCAAGTAAGAATATTGTCTGGTTTGTATTTGATAGATTTTGATGAGAAATAGATTAGTGCTGATGCAAATTGTGTAAGAGAGTACAATTGTTTAAGAAGACTTTATGCTCCTCATTTAGGTGAATATCCAATATATGAGGAAGGTTTAGTGTGTCCAAAATGGAAAAACATCAAACATTCGAGTGAGGTTGACAGTAAGAAAACAATTGAAGAGAAAGTTGAAGGTGTAAATAAAAAAAGTGGAAAGGGAAAGTGATGATGAGATTGTAGGATACCAGTTGGAAAACAGTTCACATATCAACTGTTATGCTAATGTGATTCTCAATGTTGTGCTTCATTTACCACATCTTCATCAAGAAAACATGGAAAATCATGAAAAAAGATTCTGTTCTGCCCCACATCCTTTATTTCAACCGTTGGTAAGTGACAGAAATAAAATTCATACTGCTTCTGGCATTTGATATCTTTTAGATATATGTACTGGTTCATTGACATTTACTCTAAACATAGAACAAGATGCACAAGCATTTCTAATGCTCACGCTTGGAGTAATAGAACACAAATGGGACCATAACTGTGAAGAGTGTTCATTTACTTCTACCACTCAAATACAAACTGAACGATTTTTATACTTAACAATACCTGACTACAAATCAGTACCTGTTAACAAATTGATAAAAATAGCAAATCAGGATATGACATGTTCACATTGTAGATCAGAGATGTTGTCTACATTACGTATAGAAAGATTTGAAAACTATGTCATTTTAATGCTACAACATTGTAGAGCAAATGGAAGAAAATTGGAAACAAAATTTACAAATTTTAAAAAGAAATCAAATATCTATTTCAGGAAGAACTTATACAACAGTGGCTATTATTTCCCATAATGGACCTACTACATCTGGACACTATACTGTTTATTTAAAGTGTAACAAAGGATGAATGCATTGCAATGATACCCATTTGGAATTCAAATCTAAATTTCCTTATTAATTACCAAATTCTTATATGTTATTTTTCCAGCCAAAGTTTTAAGTACATCATTCAGCCTATTGGGGAAGATGTCAACAGAAATAGAAAGCACTACAATCTATTAGTGTTTATAGTTAGTGTTTTGATTATTATTTGGCCTAATAGATATTACATTTTGAAAATTGTGTTTAAAAGCAAGTAGTTTATATATTTGTTGTCAATATTGTACCAGATGGAAATTAGATTGTATATTTTTTCAAATGTATTTGTGATAAATAATAGAGTTAATGTAGATGAAAGAAGTGATTAACAAAGTGTAGATAGGAAAATACATAGCTACAGATATTGCTAATGATGTATTATGGTGATTTTTTTTCTACAATCAATTTGATTGTGTTTCCCGGCTGTTCAATGATGATGCTACATTGAAATCACTGTGTATGGAGAAGTTATGTGCAATCTGAGAACTGCAAAAAAGGGAAACTGAGAATGTTATCTAATTATGAATTAATGTTGTGTTCTCAAAAATGTAATATTATCATTTCTCTAATATATTATCAATAAATAAAAGGTTTTTTTGTCTTCTTTATAGTAGGTACTGTTCAATATTGAAAACAATTTTAATGCTGTTTAGGATAATACAACTCAAAAATAGATTTATTGAATGATGTATCTAAATTACTTGAAAGGTAAGAATACATGATACAATATTCTTGATAAACTGGAGAAATGTTTAAATGTTTCTAATATAAAAACCTTCAACTTTAAGACTATTTGAAAAGTATTATGATATTCCTGAGGAGCAGTATCACAATTTTGCTCGGCAAAAGTGCATACACCAATAAAAGTGCTATAATAATAGTTGCACTTTTATTTTGAGTTACTTTCTCCTCATTATACAGGGCAGGTGGTATTGAACTCTCTATTCGATGACTTCTGTGATGCATACATAGGTAACAGATGTCTGCTTCTATGACTGAATGCTCTAGTAGAACTGGTAAGATTTGTGCTGCTGAATGATAAGCTACATAGTTTTTAAGTTAGGGTCTTCAGATGGACAACGTGTGTCAGAATGCATGTAGAAGTACACACATACCAAAGTCATGATATCACAAATATATTCAAACTTGACAGAGTGCACTTTCCATTTAAAACAGACACCTAAATTAATGTGGCCTACTTTAAGTGAACTTTTCCAGACACTCATATGAACTAGTATAAACAGAATTCCATCTGCTATCATGTTTTAAACCTCAATTTTCTCTTGCAGCTTCATTATTCACAAGCATCTGACAAACTTAGGCCTAGGCAAATATAAAATGCCAACTCTTCTCATGTCACTGTTGTGAGTCTCACCATGCTTCTGAGTTCATCAATGTGTGTGTCTGTGTCTCTTTGTGGTGGCATAATACATCAAAATAAACCTACAAATACCAGAATACCTCTGTTTCACACCACATGCTCGCCAAATTTGTGTATGTATTATATTCTTCTCATTATATAGGTCAGGTGTGTATTGAACACTCTATTTGACAGCTTCTGTGACACCTACATAGGTAACAGGTGTCTGCTTCTGCAAGTGTATGCTCTAGTAGGACTGATAAGATTTGTGCACCTGTATGATAAGCTACATAGTTATTAACTTACGGTCATCAGATACACAACAAGTGTCAGAATACATGCGGAAGTAGACACATACCTCAGTCATGATAGCACGCATATATTCAAACTTGGCAGAGTGAGCTTTCCATTTTATGCAGAAACTTAAATGAATGCGGCCTACTTTAAGTGCACGTTTCCAGACACTCGTATGAACTACCATAAACACAAATCCATCTGCCATCATATTTTACACCTCACTTTTCTCTTGCAGCTCATTTATTCACTATCAGCTCACAAAGTTAGGCCTAGGTAAATATGAAAGGCCAACTCTTCTCATGTCACTATTGTAAGTCTGCTGTTTGTAGCTCATTAAGGTAATGAATTTTGTTGAACTTTTTAAGGAAGATGGGGATATTTGGCATCTATAGGCAGTGGGACTATGAATCTTGAGGGCAGTATATTTCATAGTATGGGAGTTGTAGATAGGTGAAGGGGGTTGGCACCAGGAGATTGGGCGTAGTAGGGGAGGCTCTTATTATCTCAGCACGATGCACGTAGAGGTTTGTGATAATTCTTGATAGTGGGTGTGAGCTAAATTTAGAGTGTAGGGGTCTTGTGAGTGTTCATGTTTGGGAGTTTTAATTTTTCTTTTTTATACACAGCAGTAATGACGGGATGAGGGTCTATGTGGGTGGAGGTTTAAGGTTTTGTGCTACATTATTGAAATGGATCTAGTTTATAGAGAATGCACATTTAGCAGTGGGTTGAGCTGTTTCTCTTGTTCTGTTTCAGTGACCCCTGATGAAGAGCCACAGGGCTCGAAATGCATTGGGTGAAATTCACATACACGAGCTTACTGGGATGAATTATTCATTTGGGCGTGACGCTATAGAAGGCCTGGATGGGCATGAAGTATTCATTTAAAATCATGGAATAAAGAATCACGGTAGTATAACGCTGTCTCCGCAGTGATTTTTCAACATGATGAATGAGAGATAAGTATTTGGACAACTATTTGTATACTTTTGATAAAGACTGGTAAACGCAGTATGGAGCGGACTATTGAAAAGAAAAAATCCTTCATTCAGCAGTGCGACAGACTGGTGCGTAAGCTACGTGCCACTGTGGACTACTGTTGTAAGTCTCACCATGTTTCTCAAGCCGTCAATGTGTGTGTCTGTGCCACTTTGTGCTGTCATTATACATCAAAGGAAGTCTACACATACCAGAATATCTTTGTTTCACACCACATGCTTTCTAAATTTGTGTACAAGAAAGTGTATGTATTACTTTTTCTTCCTTATACAGAACAGGTGAGTATTGTAAGTGCTTTTTATATTTGAAAATTAGACAAGTTTGAAGTTTGATGTATGTTCTCATTTGAAGAAGTATTTTAACATATATCATAAAGATAATATGCCTAAGTTTTAAACAATAGAATCTACTGTACATGGTACAACCCATGCACTCATCCAATTATACACACACTACCTGAACACTTATGAATCACATAGTGACTAGCTTTGTACTCATCCATTTACTCAAGCAGTACCTATGCACTCATTCACTGACTGAAGTGCTATCCATGCACTCATGCATTCACCCAAGGACTACCTTTGCACTCATCTCAACAATCATACACTAATGCTTGCACGTATCCATTTGTTCATGCACTACCCATGCACACATGCAATAACTCAGGCACTACTCTTGCACTGAGCCATTCACTTAGGCACTACCCATGCACTCATCTAATCACTCATGCATTATACTTAAACTCAAACATTCACTCAGGCACTATGGATAAACTCCTGCATTCTCTCAGTTACTACCCATGTACTTATTCAATAATGAAGGCACTACACTTGCACTCATCCTGTCACCCAGGGACTACCCATGCACTCATCCAATCACTCAGGCACTACTCTTGCACTAAACTATTCACTCAGGCACTACCCATGAACTCATTAATTCTCTCAGGTACTACCCATGCACTCATCCAATCACCCAGGCACTACCCATATACTTATCCAATCACTCAGGCACTACCCTTGGACTCAACCATTCACTCAGGCACTATGCATACACTGATCCATTCTCTCACACACTACCCTTGCATTCATGTAATGACACAGGCACGACCCTTGCAGACATCCATTCTCTCAGGCACTACCCATGCATTCATCCAATCACTCAGTCACTACCCTTGCACTCATCCATTCACTCAGGTACTACCATGCCCTCATCCAATCACCCAGGCATTACCCATGTACTCATCCATTCACTCAGGCACTATGCATACACTCATCCATTCTCTCGGCACTGTGGGCCCGATTCACAAAAGTAATCTGAGACAAAATCCTAACTTTAGTACTCCTAAATGCCTTCTGTGAATGCTGAAAGTCTTTGTCTCAGTTAAACTTAAGTTTTGGTCTTAAGTTAAACTTAAGCCAAACTTAAGTTTAACTGAGACAAAATCCTAGTCGTAAACTTAGGATATTGCCTCAGTTAAACTTAAGTTTGTCTTAAGTTTAACTTAAGACCAAAACTTAAGATTAACTGAGACAAAATCCTAACTTTAGTACTCCTAAATGCCTTTTGTGAATACCGAAAGTCGTAAAGTTAGGATTTTGTCTCAGATTACTTTTGTGAATCGGGCCCTATCCTCACATCCATGTAATGAAGCAGGCACTACCCTTGCAGTCACCCATTCACTCAGACAATACCCTTGCACTCATCCATTCACTCAGGCACTACCCTAGCACTCATCCATTCACTTAGGCACAACCCATACACTCATCCAATGAACCAGGCACTACCCTTGCACTCAACCATTCACTCAGGCACTATGCATACACTCATCCAATCACTCAGTCATTATCTTTGCACTCATCCAATTACTCAGGCACTACCCTTGCACTCAACCATTCACTCAGGCACTACACATACACTCATCCATTCTCTCAAGCACTACACTTGCATTCATGTAATGACGCAGGCACTACCTTTGCAGTCATCCATTCCCTCAGGCAATACCCATGCACTCATCCAATGACCCAGGCATTACCCATGCATTCATCCAATCACTCAGTCACTATCCTTGCACTCATCCATTCACTCAGGCACTAACCATGCACTTATCCAATCAGTCAGGCACTACCCATGCACTCATCCAATCACCCATGCACTTTCCATGCACACATCCATTCACCCAGGCACTACCCATGCACTCATTCTTTCAATGAGGTGCTACCCATACACTCATGCATTCACTCAGCCACTACCCATGCACTCATCCATTCACCTAGGCACTACCCATGCTCTCATCCGTTCACACTGACACCACCATTCTACTCATGCATTCACCCAGGCACTACCCTTGCACTCATCTATTTACGCAGGCACTACCCAGGCACTCACTCATTCACCCACGCTCTAGCCTTGCACACATCCAATCACACAATCACTCCCTACGCACTCATCCATTCACTCATGCAGTACCCATGCAGTCATCCATTCATCAACCAGTACTTATACCATCATCAACCCACTGAAACACAACTCATAAACCTATTCAATCACCCAGGCACCACTTATACACTCTTATAACTACTGGAAAATAGTGATTAATTCATAAGTAACATTCAAACAACACATACAACAGTTTGTCTATTTTTAACCAAATAGGCGGTTCTAAACAGAAATTTTTTTGTGGTTTTCAAGCTCTTTTATTTATTTTTGGGGTGTTTTTAAAAAGTATATTTTAAAAAACAAGCCAACAAACTGCAGTAAAGCAGTGAAAACATTTTTCAATTGGAACGTTATTGCAAAAACAACCCAAAAACTAGCATTTGTGACTTCTTGCACATTCAATAACTGCAGCGATAGACTGCTCCCCTATTCACTGATTTGCACTTTAAGCAGTATTGTCTCAAGCCAGCACACTTGGGTACTGTCAATGGTGTGTCAAAACGTAAAAAAGAACCCACAAACGTACTGGGTTCACCAAGTTCTGCATCCTGCGATTGCTGATGAAGCTCTCGCTGGCGCTGCTCTCTTGCGAGACGGTTTGGATGGATGGTCTGGAGATGTTTCATCATGGAGGATGTCCCACATGAGTATTTTTTCTCAGATCCCCAAAATAGCACCTTCTCGCACAAAGTGCACGTCACTTTGCGCGCATTGACTTTCTCCTACACATCTTCAACCTCATCTGCAGATGGATTTGCAGATGCAATTTCTTGTGAAGGTCAAAAACACCCAAAAAATAAATGAAGGAGTAAGACAAAACACAACAGGTGTTCATCCTAAAGAAGCTCCTGAAAGAAAGAACAAATTGGGTGGGGCACTCTAAGTATTAGTGTAGAAAGCTTCTTAACCAATAGAATCCTTTTTTTGAAGTCACATGGGATTCGCGTACCGGACGAGTATTCACCGTGCACCGGACATGACTTCAGAAAATATGTGTAAACAATATTATATATCTATTCCAAATACAGATATAGTAGTTTTACAAACATGAAAGTAAATCTCTTAATATAATGTATAATATAAAATTAGATCTATATGTTATTTAGAACTACATAATTTGCGCTGGAGTCGCCAACCTATTGCACATCCAGACATGCATGCTCGAGGGTACGCATAAGGGTAGCAGCTTCGGTAAATTTATCAGAAGACCTCAAATATTCAAAATATTAATATTGATGTCAGTTTTATGACTCTTTCTATAAAACACATACGAGTGATTTAAAATTGATATAGTATATATCATGTATTTGAATTTTTAAAAAAATGAAAAAGT
This sequence comes from Calotriton arnoldi, assembly GCA_963921515.1. NCBI lineage: Eukaryota > Metazoa > Chordata > Amphibia > Caudata > Salamandridae > Calotriton > Calotriton arnoldi. The sequence continues at coordinate 735,349 of CAWUFW010003047.1, forward strand.
TTGGAGCAATGCACCCATTGCGCACCCTACACGGATATTAATATATCACGGCATGCTGCGCAGATTTGCGCACCCACCGCAACTTGTATGTGATCGGTACGCGACTCCTACAGTTTCTTTGTAAAGAAATATAAATAAGTAAATATATAATAAAAATGTTGAAACAATTACGTTACCTTTATAAATTTGAAAAACAAATTAACAAGCCATGTTAACACCTACTATAACTTCTAAACAGTGCAATTCTTCAGAGATGGTTGAACATGTAGCGCCATTTCTGTTTCACTCTGAAAATTTGAGCAATAGTTAAAAAACCTTAAAAAATCACTGACAAAACTACAGGTTTCAGGGACATTATAGTTAGGAATTAGCATTTTTTATAAAACTTAGAAATTCACAGAAAAAGCCAAATGTTACAGAGACATTATAGACATGTCTGCCTAACTATAATGTCTAGTTTTCAGAAATGTGTGGGTTTGGTAGGTTTCCCAAGATGGCCGGCGAACCAGGGGCCAAAAACCCAGATTACCCCCCTTGCAAAACCAGGTTGTTTTGTGATAGGTAATTTTGATGACTCCTCAATACGTTTTGGGCCCTTGCCTGTCGCAGGTACTTGACCCACCCACGCGAGTGAGGTACCATTTTTAGAGGGAGACCTGGGGGAACGCTGTGTGGTAGGAAATTTGTGGATCCACGCAGATTCTAGAACTTTCCACCACAGAAATGTGAGGAAAATGTTTTTTTTAAATAAAGTTTGAGGTTTGCAAGGGATTCTGGGTAACAGAACCTGGTGAGAGCCAGACAAGTTACCCCATCCTGGATTCCCCTGGGTGTCTAGTTTTTAAAAATGTATAGGTTTGCTAGGTTTCCCTAGGTGCCGACAGAGCTACGGTTCAAAATCTAGAGATAGGCACTTTGCAAAAAAAGGGTCCGTTTTCACTGTGAAAATATGGTATGTCCACGTTGCATTTTGGGCCGTTTCCTGTCGCGGCCTCTAGGCCTACCCACACAAGTGAGGTTACATTTTTCTCAGAAGACTTTGGGGAATGCGGGGTGGGTGGAATTTTGAGGATCCACGCAGATTCCAGAACTTTCCACCACAGAAATGTGAGGAAAATGTGTTTTATTTTACAAAGTTTGAGGTTTGAAAGGGATTCTGGGTAACATAACCTGATGAGAGCCAGAGAAGTCACCCCATCCTGGAGTCCTCTGGGTGTCTACTTTTCAAAAATGTATAGGTTAGCTAGGTTTCCCTGGGTGCCGGCAGAGCTAGGGTTCAAAATCTACAGCTAGGCACTTTGCAAAAAAAGGGTCAGTTTTCACTGTGAAAATGTGGTGTGTCCACGTTGTATTTTGGGCCGTTTCCTGTCGCAGCCACATGGCCTACCCACACAAGTGAGGTATAATTTTTCTCGGAAGACTTTTGGGAATGCGGGGTGGGTGGAATTTTGTGGATCCACGCAGATTCCAGAACTTACCACCACAGAAATGTGAGGAAAATGTGGTTTTTTTTTAACAAAGTTTGAGGTTTGCAAGGGATTCTGGGTAACAGAACCTGGTGAGAGCCAGTCAAGTCACCCCTTCCTTGATTTCACTAGGTGTCTAGTTTTAAAAAATGTATAGGTATGCTAGGTTTCCCTAGGTGCCGGCAGAGCTAGGGTTCAAAATCTACAGCTAGGCACTTTGCAAAAAAAGTGTCAGTTTTCACTGTGAAAATGTGGTGTGTCCATGTTGCGTTTTGGGCCGTTTCCTGTCACGGGCACTAGGCCTACCCACACAAGTGAGGTACCATTTTCTTGTAAGACTTCGGGGAATGCGGGGTGGTTGGAAATTTGTGGATCCACGCAGATTCCAGAACTTTCCACAACAGAAATGTAAGGAAAATGTGGTTTCTTTGACAATGTTTGAGGTTTGCAAGGGATTCTGGGTAACAGAACCTGGTGAGAGTGAGACAAGTCACCCCATCCTGTATTCCCCTGGGTGTCTAGTTTTCAAAAATGTATAGGTTTGCTACGTTTCCCTAGGAGTCAGCAGAGCTAGGGTTCAAAATCTACAGCTAGGAACTTTGCAAAAAAAGGGTCAGTTTTCACTGTAAAAATAAAGTTTGTCCAAGTTGCGTTTTGGGCCGTTTCCTGTTGCGGGCACTAGGCCTACCCACACAAGTGAGGTACCATTTTTATCAGGAGACTTAGGGTAACACAGAATTGTACAGCAACTGTTATTACCTATTCACTTTCGATGCATTTCTGCCTTCCAAATGGAAGACAATGTGAATTAAAGAAGTCCCTTTGAAAAATGTCCTATAATTCTCATGCTAGTATGGGTACTCACAATTTCGGAAATGTGCAAATAGCTACTGGTTATAAACTCTGGGGCATATTTACGTTCCCTGGCGCATCCCTGCAAATCAGCAGGGATGCGCCAGGGAAGATGCGTCACGCAAGTTTGCCCTTGCGCCACCGCCAATGCGCCGCATTTACAATGCGGCGCGACGTGGCGCACAGATGGGCAGATGCGTGTCGCATCCCCCGACGGAAAGGCGGCGCATTGCTGGAGTCGCGTCGCAAGCACGACGCGGCTCCAGCATGGCTCGGGGGTGCCCTATGCCTAACATGCTGCGTCAATCCTTACGCCTGCTTCGAGCAGGCGCAGGGTTTTGACGCAGCATGGGCGTAAAAGTGACTCAGTGAAATCTTGTAGATTTCACTGCGTCACTTTTACGAGGCGTACCTGCGAGGGAACGCCCACCCTGCACCGGAACGCCCACATGAAACCTGACGCAGGTTTCATGTGGCGCAGGGGTTTACAACGTGACGCATCTCCCTAGATGCGTCACGTTGTAAATATTGCACAATGTGGCGCATGTTTTGCGTCGCCACTGCGTCACATAAGTGACGCAACGGCGGCGCAAAAGTGGCGCAAGGGGCTTGTAAATATGCCCCTCTATATTTTTTTCCAATTTCAGAAATACATAGGTGTCTTTCATCCCGATTTTTCACTGTCTATATTTTCCCAAATTAATTGCTATATACCCGGTACATAATAAAAAACCTTTGCAAGACGCTGCTCAGTTATTGGCTCTGGGTTCGTCGGGTTCTTGGTGAACCTCCAAGGCCTATATATCCCCACAACCAGAAAGGTCCAGCGGATGTAACGGTATATAGCTTTCAAATATCTGTCATAATTAGTAGAAGTTACAGGTGAAAACATTGGCACAAATGGCTGTTTTTTTCAACTCATTTTCAATTTTTCCTATTTTCAACTGTTAGTTTCTATAAAGAAACCTTGAAGAATCTACACAAATGACCACTTGCTGAATTCAGAATTATGTCTACTTTTCTAAAATGTATAGATTTCCAGGATCCATTATTGCTTTCATACCCATTTCTACCATTAACTGGAAGAAGGTTGAAAGCACAAAAAATAGCAAAAATAGGCTATGTCCCAGTAAAATGCCAAAACTGTGTAAAAAATGTTGGTTTTCTGACAAACGTCTGTCAGTCCCTGAAAGCTGGGAAAATGGTGATTTCATCCCCACAAACCCTTTGTTGATACCATTTGCAGGGAAAAAAACAGACGCTTTCATTTGCGGCACTTTTTTCCCATTTTAAAAAATGTAGCTGTATTTTGGCTAATTTCTGGGTCCCCTCCAGGAGAATCCACAAACCCTGGGCACCTTTAGAATCCCCATGATGTTGGAAGAAAAGGACGCAAATTTGGCGTGGATACCTTATGTGGTCAAAAAGTTCAGGGGCCTAAGCGCGAACTACCCCAAATAGCCAAAAAAAAGGTTTAGCACAGGGGGGAGAAGGCCTAGCAGTGAAGGGGTTAAAATTGCTGTCGACAGGATGGCCAATATGAAATGGTTAGCCCACTGGGGCGTAATTGTGATTTTGCAAAGTACGGCATAATCAAATTATTTTGGTTGTCTCGAAAAATTAACCGTTCGTAACCATATGAGAATTGTGGCGATAATTAAGTTAAACTGGATGGCTTTATTTAGACCTATTTATCATGTGTATGTTTATCTCCAGTGATAAGAAACTCTGTTATTGACAAAGTGAAAAAGAACAAAAGTTTGTTTTCTATGTTTATTGTACATGCGTCACACATGTGGGTGTTTCTTTAAAAGAAGGGAAGGCAGCATGTAAACCTAACCCGTGAGGGTTGTTGCGAGTGTTTAAATAAACACGCTTTCACTTTGGAGCTGTAGCACTGTGGTTTGTTCTGCATCAATTTACGAAGATTGGGCCATACGTACAGGTTGTTTGTTATTTCACACAAAAAACAAGGGTTACAGGGATGGTATAGTTAGGTTCTGAAATTACACGTGCAAAACAATATAACTTCAGCAATTATAATTAGAGTTATTTTAAGTAACTATAACTCGTGCTCTAAGGTAGCTATTGTTCGCACCCTGCCATGTACAATTTTCTCATCAATAATATATATTGCAAATGTTACAGTGATAATATCAATATTGGCATAGAAGATATCATCAATGATGTAATATGTGGGATAAATAGCTGTACATGGTGAGGGCGCGAGTTATAGTTACCTTAGGGAACGAGTTATAGTTATTTAAATGACTCTAACTATAACAGCTGAATTTCTCTGGTTTTGTGTGTGTAAATTTAGAACCTACTTATAACATCACTGTAAACTTTTTCAGTGACTTTCAACTTTTTTCAACGTAGCGTGGGTGGACCTCAGGGCCTAGCCTGCAGCCAGGACCTGCAGCAAAGACCTGCATGCAGCCAGCCCGGCACATCAATTCAGCAAGTATATAGGAGAGAACACAATTCCTGATGAGGCTTGTGCACAAAATAGTAAACACATCTTGTTAAAATGTAATCAATGTAACAACTTTTCACATGGTATACCAGGTCTACTTTTCAATCCATACAGAACATTGATATCATATTAGTAGCACATAGGACTATGCCGCAGTACTACATATCCTTCAGCGTACGCGCCAATAATCTGTGACAAGAACATAAGATATTTTGTTTTTTAAGTTGAGAACTATTGGGTAAGAGAACTATGGGCAATGGTAGCACCTGTTATTGTCAGCAGAGCAGCTCAATCTTTTTCAAAATCATTTACTCTAAATGTTTTTCCCAATAGTTCACTAATCAGGTGGTGGCTGCTGCACTTAAAAATATTAGCAAAGACAATAGGTTATTGGTTTCTATGGTGAATGCACATGAATGGATGAATGAGTGAGTGCATGGTGAAAGAGTGATTGTGTACATGGATGGATGATTAATTGCTCATTGTTGAGTGCAGTGTGGGGGAGAAGTAAGAGAAGTGACAGTGTTTGGGGAAGGCATGGATGGAAGAATGAGTATATGGATGGCATTTGCACTGTTAAACTGGACACGGATGGAACTGTTACAAGGCCAGGGCTACAGTTTAAATAGCTAGCTACTACCTATTACACTCCACATGGGCACCAAAGAGACAACTGGATTTTAAGGCACTTGCACAAGAACCCATCAGTGTCAGTATTTAAAATACTAACGCATAAGCATCCTTAAATCTTGGTAGCTATGCAAAAAGAGTCCACAGTTTGGATAAAAATGTCTCCCCAAGTGGAGAACCTTCTACTGGCTGATTATTAAGTGCTAGCTTTTTGTGGAAATGTATTTAGACTGCCGGGGGAGCTTCAAGGCCCCCATGGTCCCTGCTGGCTCCCTGCCATCAGCCAGATCCAACACTGCTCCCACATGCAGGGATCAGCTAAAATGCTGCTCCCTGCATGTGGGAACAATCCTTTCATCTATTCTGGCCAGGAAAACAAATGAAAACTCAGCTCCTAGCAAGTGGGAGCAGTTGTCCTGCTAACACCACAGCAAAGGGATTTACAGTTTGCTCTTGCTTGGGGGTAGCTGTGAAAGCTCCTACCAAGAGAAAGCAAAAAGCTACCTCCTGAGAATGGGCACCTCTGGAGATAGGGAGCTGGACCAGGGGGTGATGGTCCCTAAGGCCCAATGGCTCCTTTCAGCTTGCATGGGCTGGGAGGTGGTGGTCCCCTGGGCCATATATAGCCTAAGAGGGGGTCATGCAGCCCCTCCCCTTTTATTTTTTTTTACTGCCCCGGATAGGTGGTGGTCCCCAGGGCACTAGAGGGAGAAGGAGGGGGGCCTGCACAGCCTGCTCCAATTTAGTTTTAAAGCCTAGGGGAGGTGGTCGTCCCCTAGGCTCCACCAAGCTACAGGCGGGTGGTCCTCTTACCGCCCCTCCATTTTTCCATTACTGCCCCAGGGCAGTGGTGGTCCCTGGGGCTCCTTAGATCATGAGGAGGGGGTCCTTGTGTCCCCTCCATTATTCACATAAAGCCCCGGGAAGGTGGTTGTTCCTGGGGCTCAAAAGAGTCTGAGGAGGGGGCCACTTGTGCCCCCTCCCAGCGTTATTATATATGCAATGCCCCAGGGACCTGGCCCACCCAGGGGCTAATCTTTATATATATATTCACAGAAAAAAAACAAAGGTTACATGGACGTTATAGTTAGGGAATAGAATTTTTTTTAAACTTACAAATTCACTGAAAAAAAACAAAGGTTACAGAGACAATATAGTTAGGCTGACTTATCCTGAAACCTTAGTTTTTTCAGTGAATTTCTAAGGTTTTTTTAAATGCTAATTGTTAGTTATAACTTTCCTGTATCCTTTGGTTTTCTTAATTTCTAAGGTTTTTAAAAAATATATTTCTTAATTCTAATGTCCATTTTTTTGTAAGTGAACCTGTAAGATTTTCATGCTTTCTTTCTATAATTGGATAGTGTGTATTATATTTATATAATACACCACTGATTTTTGATTTCATATGTCTTTATCAGAAAATACATTAATAATTGGTTTTATTTTTAACAATTTTGTAAGTCGGCACAACATTGTTGCATTTACAGGTGAGATTCTGTCATCAGTAAATGTATTTCACCTACTGAAAAATACACTTAAAGACATTTTTTGAATAAAGTTTAACTCTAAATATGTAGTAGATATTCCTTTAACTTTTCTTTCTATGATCAATTTGGAAGAAAGCCGCCTTCTCACAAAAAAGATTTATTCTCGACTACCGACGTCATCGTGAACAGGGTGTGGTTTATACAAAGTGTAAAATATATATTTATACACGTATTCTACAGTATTTGTACCAGTAGAGCTTTATTAGGGTACTTTTCAAAGTCATATTTTTCTAGTGAGTTTCCAGATTAATCTCCTCCAAACACTTTTTATTGTTTCCACGAAGACAGAGGAAGTTGCGATAACGTTGGTAGTCACGGATAGCGAGCGTTTTTCAACAACTCTGAAATGTAGAGGTACTGAGAACAAGTTTAGTATAACTGTTCACTATTATAATTTTGCTAGTTCTGCTTTTCTTTCTATTTTTAAACAAAACTACTTTAAACTTATTTTTTCCATATCCACTTCACCACGATAACCGCGACTATTTCGGTCAAGGTGAATATCACGTGACCCGGAAAGCAAGGAATATCACTGGATAATATACTTTTCTGCAAAATCAATAGGAAGTACACACCCACTGCTCCTTCTTGAATCTTCTTTCGTAGAACTTCATTCTGAGCAGGTAGATTCATTTTTGCAGTGGAAACTGTTTCCTCTTTTTTTCTATCAGAAATGGCAACACAGCAAGGAGATGGGGCTCAGCAGCAGCAACAGCTGAACCAGGATGTGGAGGAGGTGGACAGTGAAGATCTGGAAGAAGAGGAACATCCACAAAAGAGAGCCAGTGTGACTTGGGATATTTTTACAATCCCATTAGGTGAATCAAGAACAACTGCCAAATTGTGCAATGCACAATATGTGAGAAGATACTCTCTAGAGGCACCAACAAGAAATATTCATGTGGGACAACGTCTATGTTACACCATCTAATAACCTATCATAAAAAACCTTTCCAACGGGCGATCAAGCAGAGGGATGCTGGAGAACCATCTACTTCAGTGGTAGCAGCAACAATCCTAGTCAAAAACTCCCTTCTGAGGTGCAGAGTACTGCGACATATATGGCTCCAGAGATGGCAATAATGGGTCTACGTTCTGCATGGACTGTAGTGTTGTCATAAGTACTGGTGGGAAGTCTCACAGCTATTCACAATGCTGCAAAACAGCATACATGCTAATTTTTTCTCTTTTATTTGTTTTGCACATTTTTCAGTGCATGTTTTCTTAATTCCTGCTGTCCCAGTTGCCATTTTTGTTATTATAAAAACAACCAAAAAATGTAAAACTTTACAAAAGCCTTAAAAAAAAAAAAGTAAAAAAAAAAGATAAAGTATGTACATATGTTGGAATAAGTGTATGACTGGTGTATATATAATTGAATGAGTGCCTAACTGGTGCATGGATGTTACAATAAGTGCAGTGTGGTACCTGAATAAATCTATTAGTGCATAAGTAATGCCTGAGTGACTGGATGAGTGCAAATGTAGTGTCTGGGTGATTGCATGTGTGCATGGGTAGTGTGTGGCTGAATGGATGAGTGCATATGTAATGCCTGAGTGAATTGAAGAGTGGAACGGTTGTGCCTGAGTGAATGGATGAGTGCATGGATAATGTCTGAGTGAATGATGAGTGCATGGATAGTGCCTGGGTGATTGGATGAGTGCATGGGTGCTGCCTGAGTGAACGGATGAGCGCATGTATAGTCTCTGACTAAATAGATGAGTGCAAGGATAGTGCCTGAGTGATTGAATGTGTCCATAGGTAATGCCTGGGTGAATGGATGAGTGTGTGGGTAGTGCCTGAGTGAATAGGTGCGTGCATGAGTGAATGGATGAGTGCAAGTGTAGTGTATGGGACATTAGACAAGTGTTTGGATAGTGCCTGAGTGAATGGATAAGTGGAAGGGTAGTGCCTGCGTGATTGGATATGTGCATGCATAGTGCCTGGGTGATGGAAAGAGTGCCTGAGTAGTGCCTGGATACATAGATGAGTGCATGGATAATGCCTGGGTGAATGATTGACTGTAAGGGTAGTGCTTGGGTGAATGGATGAGTGCATGGGTTGTGCCTGAGTGAATGGATGAGCACATATGTAGTACCTGAGTGAATCGATGAGTGCATGGATAATGGCTGGGTGAATGAATCAGTGCATGGGTAGTGCCTGGGTGAATGGATGAGCGCATGCATAGTACCTGAGAGAACAGATGAGTGCAAGGGTAGTTTCTGAGTGATAGGATGTGTCTATGGGTAGTGGCCTGGTGAATGGATGAGTGCGTGGGTAGTACCTGAGTGAATAGATGAGTGCAAGGGTAGTACCTGAGTGATTGGATGTGACCTTAGGTAGTGCCTGGGTGAACTGGTGAGTGCGTGTGTAGTGCCTGAGTGAATAGATGTGTGCATGGGTACTGACTGAATGATTTCGTATGTGCAGGGTTAGTGCCTGGATGAATGCATGGCTGCACGAGTGAATGAATGAGTGCAAGTGTAGTGCTTTGGTCATTAGATGAGTGTTTGGATAGTGCCTGAGTGAATGAATGAACACATGTATGGTGCCTGAGTGAATGGATGAGTGGAAGGGTACTGTGTGAGTCATTGGATGTCTGCATGCGTAGCGCCTGGGTGAATGGATGAGTGCATGGATAATGCCAGAGTGAATGAATCAGTGCATGTGTAGTGCCTGGATTATTTGATGAGTGAATGGATGACCGCATGCATACTGCCGGGGTAAATGGATGAGTACAAGGGTAGTGCCTGCGTGATTGGAAGAATGTATGAGTAGTGCCTGGGTGATTGGATGAGTGCATGGATAGTGGGTGGGTGAATGGATGAATGCACGGGTACTGCCTGGGTGAATGGATGAGTAGAAGGGTAGTGCCTAGGTGATTCAATATGTGCATAGTTAGTATGTGGGTGAATAGATGAGTGCATGGGTTGTACGCAAGTGAATGGATCAGTCCAACGGTAGTACCTGAGTAAATGAATGACTGGAAGGTTAATGCCTGAGTGATTGGATGAGTGCAAGATAGTGCCTCAGTAATTGTATTAGTGCAAGGGTAGTGGCTGGCTGATTATGTGAGTGCATAGATAGTGCCTGGGTGAGTGGGTGAATGAATGCATAGTGCCTGCATGATTGGGTGAGTACATGGATTGTGCCTTTGTGATTGGATGAGTTCATAGGTAGCGCCTCAGTGAATGGATGAGTGCATGGGTAGTGCCTGAGTGAATGGATGAGCGCCAGCATAGTGCCTCAGTGAGTGAATGAGTGCAAGGGTAGGGCCTGGGTAAATGGATGAGTAGGAGGGTAGTGCCTGGGTGAATGAAGGAGTGCATGGGTAATGCTTCAGTAAATGGATGAGTGCAAGAGTAGTGCTTCAGTGAATAGATAAGTGCATGGATAATGGCTGGGTAAATTAATTGGTGCATGGGTAGTGCCTGGGTGAATGGATAAGTGCATGGGTAGTGCCTCAGTGAATGGATGAGTGCAAGGGTAGTATCTGGGTGATTAGATGAGTGCATGGATAGTGTGTTGGAGAATCTGTGAGTGCATATATAGTGTCTGAGTGAATGGATGAGTGCATGGGTACTGATTTGGTAATTGTCTGAGTGCATGAATAGCGCACAGGTGAGTAGATGTATGCAACAGTAGCACCTGGGTGATTGATGAGTGCAAGGGTAGACCCTGGGTCATTGGATGAGTGCAAGGGTAGTGGGTTTGTGATTGGGTGAGTACACAGATAGGGTCTGGTTGATAGGGTGAACGCATGGAAACTATATGCATGATTGGGTTAGTGCATGGATAGTGCCTGGGTAATTTCACGAGTGCATGGGTACTGCCTGGGTGATTAGATGAGTACATCTGTAGTGCCTGGGTAACTGGATGAGTGCATGGGCAGTTCCTCAGTGAATGGATGAGTGCATACATAGTATCTGGATGTTTGCATAGTACATGGGTACCACCTCATTCGTAGCTATTGCAGCTTCATTTTCAGTGATTGGCTGTACAAGAGGATCTTGACTTCTAGGTGCTGAACTTTGATTGCTTTGAGAACTCTCTCTTGCTATCTAAGCAGGAACTATCAATCTCATATCTCAACATTTAAAGATACACTGGAAACACAGAACACTCAATGCTGTCTTTCACAGCGTTGAGAGAGTCTGCATAACAGTCAAATTCTCCAAGTAGCTCTCTTTCAATCCGACATGGCTTAAACAACTGTACGAAGTCTAAATAGAAAAACTCTCTTTTGTCTGGAGTTTGACAACTTAGCTTCTGATGGTTGAATAAACTTCCTTTGTTATGTCTCACCAAACAGCCTTCACATCCTGCCACAGCAAATTTTCTTCATCTATGTTTTCACTGACATTACTTCTGAAAGCATAATGTTGAAGTATTTCATAAAGAGACATGCTTTCCAGATGATGACTTATTCTTGGATAGTAGGTATCCAGCATGTTACTCTTCAGAATATCTGTACTGTGTGGCTCAAATTCTGCAAGATATTGAATTTCAGGAAAAGACTTCAGTACTCTGTTACGAGTCTTAGAAAGCCTTAAACTCACCCATAGAACTCCTCTAGATTTAGAAAACAAACTAGCTGATCTTAACTGGTCAACACATTCATATGAACCTATCTCTCTGTGAGAAAGCATTTTTAAACTAAACTGTAAAATTTCTTTGTAAGACTCTTTTCTGCTGAAATCTCCTCCCACATCTCTTTCAACTCAGTTTTCTCTGACTTTGTTATATAAGATGTAACATACCGAGCAACAGCAATTGAGTTGTCTTCCACAAACTGCAGATCCATCTTTGTATTCCACATCTCCAGAATCACAGGGTTGTAGTCAATAATGTACTTGGAGGCCTCTGTTCTTCTTAGGTTGTATGCATTTTTGAGTGATTTCCTTGTAAGTGTATGTCTGACTGCACAAAAAAAGCTGTTGACTGTTCCTTGAGAGATGACAGGTCATGGGAATCCAAAACGACATCTTCTATAAAATGTCCCTTTTGTTCTGTATCTCCGCTGATAGAATTTTCTGCATCTATGATGTTGGAATCGTAGAAATTGTTATTTTAAAATGTTGTCACTACTCTCCTTTGTGATGGAGTTAGTTACAAACTGCTCAATAAAAGACAACATAGACTCATCACTGTCTGTTCCAAACGTTGGGGCATCTTTTACCCACAACAGCATGTGAATATGGGGAGCACCTCCGGCTTGGTACTCTTTACGCCAAAAGAAATCAAGCACTTCACCAAGAGGAGGTTCTGTTTTGTTCAAGATGAAAGCCATCATTGCTTGAAATCTGTGATTGAAATATCTGTAAACATTTACAGGGTCTAGTGAGCACAATTCTCCTGCCGTCTTCAGATGAATGTCTTTTACATTTGAATTTGCCTCCTGCAAGAATTCTAGCAGGTCATCCCAAGCATATTCAGCACAACTCAGCATCAGGAACCAAGTAGGTGCTTCAAGGTTCCTCAACATGCACTTGAGTTCACCTTGACGCCGATACCAATATTAATTAGTTCCACGCTGACAAGCCATTACGTTTATTAAATTGTATTCCAAGTGCTCATATTTTTCTTCAACTTTTTCCAAAAGTTCTCTTGCTGATATATTATGCAAATTAACTCCTGTATTTGGAATATGATTTACAGCATATGAGAGGCCAGACAAGTCACTCTCAAATAAGAGTTGAAATATATACAGAATACACTGACGAAATCTAGTGTCTTCTGAATAAAGTCTACTACATCCATACTCAGCTGTAGATATTTGAACAAGCCGCTCGTCATATATGCCACCTACTCCAGTAGGAAAAAGATGTGGGAAACACTGAGCCTCTAAACTTTTCTCCCATACACTTAGTGGAGCTCCTTTTGCCTCCTTCATTTGAAACAGCTCAACAACATCACCAATAACCTCTTTAGAATGCAAAGGGTGGATGATATAATGTTCATAAATTTCTTCTGTCCTGGACTGATTCACCTTCTCAATCTGAACTATTGATGGAAAGGTCTGATCTTCCATATGTGTGATATTTTGCAGGCTTTCCACATTTCTAAAGTAAACATTGTTTTGTACCAGATATAAAGTTGCTTTTTTGACTTTGGTAACATTTCCTAACTCGTTCCATATCTTCTTGTTATTGGTAGGCACACCATTTACAAAAATTACTAGTCCTTCCTCTAAATCTCTATCTACACCTACTGTTTTAATGTTTTTCTTGACATCTAATGGCAAATACACTACTCTACCTTTTAGACCTTTTTGCAGCTCTATTGAGGGTAACTTGCCTGTCTTTGGCACCATACGTACTATAGCCTGAAATGGATGTATAGTTTGGATAAGAATGGACTCATAAACATTTAAACCTTGAAATGCTTCTGGAATGGGAACCAGTTCTAACTTGTTATGCACTGCTTTAGCAGGCATTTTATTATCCTCTAATTTATTGTAGCAGTACTTACTTATACCTTGTCGTGTGGACAAGTAAATTCTCCCTTCTTCAAACAAATACAGTGCAAACCTTTGCCAGTTATCATTATTCTCTATTTCACTTTTTAAATATGTCAACAGTCTGCGTTTAATTCTTATAGTGCGTCAACAGCATATACAAACATACTCTGGTTTTTCAGCACATACTGTCTTAAATTTTGTAATCTCTTTTTCAAAACTATCAACTGTAGTACCTGTGTCCTGTTCCACAACTCCTCCTGTTATCAAGTCTTCAATTTCCCTACAGTCCTGTTCTGGACCAAAGAAGCCAAATGGCACATCATCACAAACCTTTTCTACCTCTGCCACAATACCATGCAAAATTGCCCTATTCTTTTCTCCTAAACATAAAGCAGGTGGATTCAATTAATACAGCCTCCTAACTAAAGTTGGCATTGTTGAGTAGTGTACAGCTAACATCCTAAAATGATGAAAGGTGCTTTGGCACACTCTCTTTGATAAACAAGTTAGGGAGTGTCCCTGCAAATTTGTATGCTTTCTCAGATTGCAAGGATCTAAACCTTGTAAAGTACTTATTTTGTGTTTTAAACTTCGCCTTCACCTTGGAAATATAAGTAGGAATTTCCTTAATATATCAATGGATTGCTGTCATATACTACTACACTACTGCAATTCCTTTTGTATATGGGGGCCTGACTATGCCTCCCTTGTACTTCTTCTGCAATAATTTTTTCAACATTTCTAGGTACCATCACCTCTTTTGCTATAGGACTGTCATTATTTATTTCATAATATCATCCGCTTTCAAAAATAGAAAGAACTAATCTGTTGTCTTGGAGATAGCATTCTTCATTAAAGAAAGGCTCTATACTGGAAGTATGCATCCATTCTCCACTAAAAACTGTATTAAAGTTATTTCTCTTCACTAATCTTTTCTTCTGGTTTTGTCTCTTTATGCACAACACTATTTTGTCGAGAGTCTTCATTCGATTTAGAAACAAAATGAAAAGGTTCTTTTTCAAGGCAAAGGCCTTATCAACTACTCTCTCAAATCGTTCTTCCTGTTCAGCGCCTCTCTCCTTCTTCTATACTTTTTCATTGTTTTTTGTAGATTTATAACCACTCTACTACAAAACATTCTGGCTCTGATTGCCTTAAACTTCTTCTGTCTCCTGTTTATCGTGCGTCCATGTCTTTTGCAATCTTTTCTCTTCTTGCAATGTACAGTTGGTCCACTCTTACTGTCTCTCATAGGCATAATTTCATTTTCTTTATTTTCTAATCTTCGCAAATGTGTGCATATACTTTTAAGAAATGTCCTTGTCCTCTTGCCAGTAGCTCTTTTTACTTTCACCAATTTTTCTTCATTTTGCCCATTTTGTAAATCATTTCTGCAAGCACACTGTAGTTGCTTCTGTTGATTTTTTTGTCCGAGCTTTAGAAGGCATTGCAACTGTGTGTAGTTATGCAGATATTGTTCTGTAAAAAAAAAAACAAGAATGTTTTAATTTTTACCCTAGCCAATCTACCAACTACTTTACTAGTGACTTAGACATAATGTAATAAAAGTTGTCAGGTTATGTTGCAGTTTTAATTCTACAGATGAACCTAGCAATATTACTACATGCACCTACTTCAATATAACAAACAGAAAACTTTATTTATTAGTTACCTTTTAACATTTTAATACCCTCTTGTACAACACAGCTACAGCGTATCTCCCTTCTCACTTTTCACTTATACATGGTGAAAGAACAGTTTATCCCTGCTGCAGTAAATTTTAAAATGAACATCAAGGCAAGGAGGCATATTTACAAGCCCCATGCACTTTCTATAGCGTCTTTTTTGACACACCGGCGCCGTAATGTGCTGCCCCATATTTACGAAGCCACGTAAAGCCACTCAGCATAGCTTTTCTTGGCTTTATACATACAGGTGTTTTTCAGGCAGCACTTTGTGTGAAAGAAGCATGCCATCGGTGTTGCTGTGGGTGTTCCCATGCAACACCAATGGTTTCTGCCACATACCCAATTGCACATAATTTGTAAACCTGGCAATGCGTCAGAATCCTCCATCTCCCCAGGGAAGTTATAGGGAGATGCAATGAGGAGATATACTTTTCTATCACCTCATTTTTTCTTATCTGTATGTGTGCTGCATTCTACAGCACACACACAAAGAGGAAAATACATCTTGTGATTGTTTTCGTACAGGAAGATGTCCCTTCCTGCACAAAAAACAATCATCCCCACTAGACAGGCACCCTTGCACCATGCTGCAAGGGAGCCTCCATTTGTGAATGGCAGCCAGTTCTGTACCAGCACAGGGGAGAGCATAGGGATCCATCATATTGTTGTAAATATGACACATCTCAGTGCTTTGAAAGTAATACAGCATGTCACATCCAAATGGCTTGCATCTCCGTACTGCATTACTTTCTTCTAAATTTAGCTCCAAGTGTACAAGTACATACAGTGTATCAACACTATAAATACAAAAACACAACATAAGAGCTACTGAATGCCTCTCTACCACTGTGTTAGTGGTCTTTTTACTATCTCAGTAATGTTCTTCTTAATTGTATCAGATTAAAATTTTAGTAAATGGTGCATATAACAATGTGTACGTTAATGTCTATAAAAGCATATACCTCACAAATTCTTCCAAATACATCCAAAGAGTATGTCATACCATGCATATATAATTAACCAGATGGTTCTAAAAGACTACGTATTCTTCAGTAAAACTTGTTAAAACATGTATTTGTGGCTGAATACTCCATGGATGATTGAATTTGTGCATACATAGTACCTACATGATTCTTTGAGGATACACATACTGCCTAGATTATTCCCTGAGTATATCAGAACTCTATGGGCCGTTCCATATCTGCATAGTTACTGCCTGCATGTTTACATGCGTACATCACTGATGTCTGGGTGTTTGTATGAGTGCATGAGTAGTGTCTGAACGATTAGATAAGTGCATGACTAATGGCTCAATAATTCAAAACATGCATAGATACTGGTTGGATGATTAAATGAGTGCAACTTTAGTGTCTGGATTAAGCCTGGGCAAAGCACTACGCTACGCTCGCGTAGTTTGCGAAGTTTGCGCTACTTCGCACTACGCGAATTGCACGTAGCACAGTGCAAACACGTGTAGCATAGCGTAGCGGTCAATTTTTGCTTGCTCGCGGTCCTCAACGTCAAGTTGGCGACCGCGAGCAAGCAAAATGACATCCCGGCGAGACTTTTCCTCGTTCGCGATCAGCAACATCAAGTTGCCGATCGCGAGTGTGAAAAAAACCTCCTGGCGAGATTCTCAACGCGGGAGGTCAGGTTTCTCATTGCGAGTGGTTGCGCATGCTTGCGACCGCTCGCGATGAGAAACTACCAGTCCGCGTTGAAAGCTGCCGCTCGAGTAAAAATCTACTCGAGCGGCAGTAAAGACAGCTCGCACTGTGCAAGATGCCGTTTTCAATGATTGCACAGTGCGGACAAGCATCCGGCACTGTGCAATCAGTGCGAACAGCATTTTGCACAGTGCACTACGCAGTTCGCGTAGCTACGCGTAGCTCGCGTAGTGCGAGGTGCACTTCACGTAGCTTCGCGTAGCGCAACTTCGCGAACTACGCCCAGGGTTAGTCTGGATGACTGGAAGTGCATAGATAGTACATAGATGATTTATAGAGTGCATGGAGAATGCATACATGATTGTTTAAATACATGCATAGCACCTAGCAGATTGCATGAGTTCATCACTAGTGTTTCAGTGATTGCATGACTACTTGGCTGCTGCCAATGTATTTTTGGTTCAGTAAACAAGTAGAGCCTGGGTGTTTAGATAACTACATGGATAGTGCCTGGATAATTCAATGTGTGTATAAGTAATATCTGGCTGGTTAAATGGGTGCATGACTAGTGTCTGAGTGATTCCATGACTCCATTGTTAAACCTTGAGAGATTGGATTAAAATAAGTGTACTGCTGGGGTGATTGTATTAGTGCAAGAGTATTCCCTCCGTAATTACATGAGTACATAGCTACTAGATGAATAATAGGTTTACTACAATAGTACTCTCTATGTAATTAGATGACTGCCTGAGTAGTGCCTGAGTGTTTGCATGTCCCTTAGTATTTCAATGACTGCATGGGTTGTAAGTGTTAGATGACTGCATTGCTTCTGCGCAAGTGTTACAATGACTGCATAGTTACAACCTTGTTAATTGTCTAAGTAAATGGTTACTGTCTGGGTGATTGGATGAATGTATAAGTAGTGTCTCCATAGTTAAATGACTACATAATTTCTGCCTGCCTGATTGCAAGGGTACATGTGTAGTGTCTAGGTAATAGAATAACTCCATGGATACTGAATCACTGATTTTATGACTGCCTCATTAGTGGTTGGGTGATTGCATGAGTACCTGAGTACTCCCTGACTGATTATGAAAGTATCTTCATTCTGTTAGATTCATAGTAGTTGTGACTATATATCTGACTCGTTGGTTATCTCCTTCTGTCACTATCAAACTACCTGTTTTACAATATATATGCTTTTCTACTAAGCTATGTGTGACTGAAGTCTAGAAATCACACTTGGTATATAATTGCATACATAGCTCTCTAGCAGCATACATTGCTTTGTTACTGAGCATCCATGTGCATCACTGAGCACCCACATGCATCAGTAAGTTTCTAAAATGGAAAACAACATTTAAAAATATTGTGAATGGTATAGCTGAATCATTTCTCAAATACTTCTTCTGCCTCTAAAACACATATTCAGCATTTTCCAAGCAAAAGTTACACACCAAATGAAGCTAGGACAAGAACTCTCAAGGCATTCTGCACTATTAATCCTTCTCAATTACAAGCAAATCATGTTTAAAGAAAAGACACCATCCTAACCACATACATGACATTTTCATCAGCCTTACTGAACATAGATCACCATGTAAACATATATGTGATCTCTTAATACATGTACACCTTCAAGCCATCTTTCCAAAGATATATACCTTTCTGCATCTTTAAGTAAACTCAAAAGTCCCACATATATACAGCTATGTGCAACCACAAGAACCATATCTCACAATCTAAGCATAAAAACCACATTGACAAACACTTCCCAATACATACATAAAAAGTATTACTTCGTTCTAATTCATATACAGGCGGACAACATGTTCTCATCTTTTAATTGTGACTACACTACTCCTGTGATATATCTTTTCATATCACTGTGATACTCTTTTTTATCAAACTCCCATATACATCTTCTTTTCTTATGCAATATTTATAAATAATTAAAAAGTTATGTATATACCAGTGAATTCAGGTGCAGCACACACGACAACAGCAAAAAGCCAATGATTGTTTATGTACAGGAAGGTCCCACTTCCTGCACAAAAACAATCATTTAAAAAAAATGCTGTTTTGTAACTTCTGTATGTGCTGCATTAAGCAGCCCACATAGAAGTCACAAAATGGCATTTAAAGATTCTTTATGTGGAGGAAGACAGACCTTCCTGCACATAAATAATCTTCCCCTGCACGCAAAAACACTTGCACTACGTTGCAAGGGTGCCTGCGTTGGAGCTAGGCTGCTAAGTGTAGCACCAGCGCAGGGGGAAATGCAGGGCTGCACCATACGCTTGTAAATATGGTGCAACTCTGCTGGGCCACATTTCCTAACGACTGAGTACGATGCTGGATTTGGACAGCCTTTCTGAATCGTGCCATCCAACTCGAATCAGCAGTCGGGATCAGACTTTGAGGTCCCTTAGTAGGCCCCCTGGACCTGGAGCCTTCCCAATCGGGCCTGTGAGGGTACCCATGGGTCCCCCCTTACCAGCCATGCACAGTGTGGCAGGCACCAGGGGGTGCCCGCCACAGGGTGCCCGATTTTCCCCAACCACCCCTCTCTTCAATGGGAGCCTATGCATTCGGTCGGAACAAAGGCTCCCATTGAAGTCAATGAGAGTCCAACCAAATCGTATATGGAAGCATCTGGATGCATAGTACTCGGTCGGTTGGACTCTCCTGATCTGATTCAGTCAGAAACCATTCACAAACCCATTTGGTCGGGATGTTTTCCAAACCACATTAGAATCGAGCCCTATATTGTTGTTTTAGCTCTTTGTGAATAGTTTTGACACTGTTAGGTTTTCTGAAAACTAAGCACAAGAATAGTACACCACTCTCATACAAAGCAACAATAAAATGGCAACCTCTTCAACTTTGCACTCTGTGATCATGAGAAAGGCAGCAAATGAAATCATGTCTTTTATTTTAGACTACACTATTTCCTCTTGTCAATGGTTAGTATCTCTTAACCCTTTCCCTCTCTTCCAAAAAGAGATTCCTATCTATGTGTGTTCACAATGTATTCACAGTCCTCGCGGAGGAATCGCATCAAAAAATGGGAGTCCAAACCTATATCTAGCTTCATTTTTAAAAATGTAAATGCTACACAACAATGTATTACTTAGTCCTGAGTTGGAAATTAAATTGTCATTACATAAATAGTGTCATCACTCCTCACCTCTAAAAAAATGTTCTTTCTCTTTAACACCCTTCCCCCAATACACTCTTACCTCAGTGTACCTAGCAGCCCAGTGCAACCAGTAGGTCAAAAGTACCTAAAATATTCTAGAGGAATAAAATACAGCAGGTGTGCTTTACTCCACATATTCAAAAGCATATCAGTGTCTGTATTACATGTCTTTCCTTAAACAACAACTAAAAATAAGACTTCTTGCTAAGGCATCCAACACACTACCAAATTTTATTCACGTTCATGCTGACAGCATCCAATCAAATATATCTTTTAAAAAAAACTCCATTTTAACTGCTTTTTATCTGGAAAACTACCTTATTTAGCTCCAGCCTTCTCCTGACTGCTATTGCTCCTTCACTTCAAAATGCTTAGAGTGTGGAATGTGGGCCACAGCTATATCTATTGGGCTAAAGAGACTACAAAAAAGAGAGGTACTGACAGAGACTTGGGTTTGCCAAATGTGCAAATTACTTGGTTTGGTCAGAGAGAGTTATAGTTTCATCAGTTGCTGCCTTTGGTTAAATCCATTGTGGATTCCTAAGCTCCTCAGCTCGTGATTGTGCACTCTGGTGTCAATGACCTAGGCACATTGACTGGGGTAGGGCTGGAAATCCTAATGAAAGAGACCTTTGCAGAACTCATGTTGCTTTTCCCTCACACTGTCTTGATGTACTCTAATATATGCTAAAAGACATAAATGGAAGTGGTCAAATCAATTCTGTCCACAGATTGACAAAGCCAGGAAACATGTTAATAAAACTGTTTCTGCATTCTTCAGAGACCATCACATGGGCTCTATCTATAACACCAATCTGCATTTTGACATGCATGGAATTTATAGAAATGATGGAGTGCACTTTACAGATGAATGCAGCAGGGTGTTTCTAACTAACCTGAAACTCTGCATCCACTCTTATCTGTAGCAGCCATATACACACAGCCAACGCAATCAGATCCACCCTAGTACCCGAAATATTGTGAAGTTTTTTTCTAACACGTCACAAAAACGGAAAACAAAAGCAGACATTCATAGACCACCAACACATCCAAAAATAATATGTACAAAAATCCATTTAGAACATTGCCCTATGCATATTACTATATTCATACTTCTTTCAAAGCATGTTTAAACTCATATTTTTGTACTACGTTTCTTTAAAAACCATCTTTCAGACCTATTATCCGTTTTCGCAGTTATTCGGGATGTCGCAATGACGTCGTTGACCGTGATGACCACGCCTCTCCCATAAAGTGAAAACACATATGTGCACACACACTACAGTATTTTACACACTAGGGGTTTATTACTGTACACTTCAAACTCATGTTTTTCTAGTGTATTTCTAGGACAACCATCTCTAAAACCTATTTTCCGTTTTTGTGGTGAAGAATATCACGTGCGAATAAAAAAATGTATTTTGGAAACATAACTTGTGTCACTAACACCTCCATTTCTCAACTATGCAGTCAGAGTATCTCCACCCTGACCCCTTATATTGGCTTTCACACACATTTTCAGCCCCGGGAACTGTTCCCGATAGATAAAATGGCAGCCGCAACTTTCTATTCAGGTTGCGTCCAGCCAATCAGAGCTTTCCCGTTGGAGCGTGCATTCATGAATCATCACAAAACCACGCAAAATGTCTGCGGCCAGAGACATCACTATCAATTTAAACTAAAATTTCTCAAAAACTACTGAACGGATTTACAGCAAATAAGCAAAAGGCACTTCCTTGAACCAACATCTACCTCCCTGCCAAATTTGGTTTGAGTCCATTTAGTGGTTTGGGCTGTAGAGGTGGCTAAAGGTTCCTATGGGAATTAGCATTACAAATGCAACCTTATTTTGCGCCCCAAATTCTCAGTCCCTTCTGCACTGATAACCTCCAAACTTTCCCAATCAATAGTACCTACAGTAGCACTTTTTGGGCAAAATTTCATGCAGATTGGTCAAACAACGCAAAAGTTACAGCCAAGTCAAAAAATGCTTTTCCTATGGAAACTACGTCCTAACTATAACTACCTACTGGCGAGTGTATACATTTATGTCCAAAAATAGCAAACTATATAGCATACATCAAAAAAATATCTAAATAAGCATTTACCTTAGAATCCCTTAAGATATACTACCTAGAGTCCCAGAACACATAACAGGCCAATTACCACTTATACCCACTTTAAAACGTTTAATTGCATGAACTAAAAAAGTCACCAGCAATACCCCCCACCTATCCCTAGAAGATACCAAGACATACATATACCTGAACATTTAACAATTACACATAATAAGGAATCTTTCCTTTTACATGACAACCTAAATAATGAGAAAAAATCCTAAAAATCTCTAGGGCATACAACTTAATAAAACTTAGCCAATGTCAAACCTGGACAAATGGATGAAACCTTTCATAATGTGTCCCAACCCATTCACTCAGATATACACCATACATGGTGAATATCAAAACACAAATGTCCATTTTATGTATGTCCTACTACCAAATAAGCAAAGTCACACTTACTACGACCTCTTAAACCATATAAAGCAAGAAAAAAACTATTACTCCCAAAAAATAATCATAGACTTTGAGCAAGTCATGATTCAAACCATTCTAAAAATGTACCCCTACTCAGCCATACAAGGCAGTTACTATCATTCCAATCAAAGTAAATGGAGACAACCCCAACAATCTGCACTAAGGGCCTGATTACGAGTTTGGCGGTGTAGGACCGCCACCATGGTGGCCCACTCCCTCACTGCCAAACCTGTATGCACACCGCCCGCCAGATTATGACGTTTTTGTCACTGGGGGTGTTTTTTTGGTGGTCCCATGACAGTCCCTATGAAATGAAACTGTGTGCGTACACCCTAGTACCTGCAGGGCATGGACTGCACCAGTCAATGCCTTGTTGGGTACGGGGGGGCATGCACACAGGGGGGCACAGCATGTATCCCCTGCTTTCATCCCATGGCCCTGAGCCACAAGGGGGGCATGTAGGGCCCCCTCTGTTTCCTCTCCACCATAGTATTTATGGAGTGGGAACTGCCATGAAAACCGTTGTGGAGAGGAAACTCGTAATATGCTTGGCGGGACCACGGCAGTCCCATCAAGCATATTGCGGCCTCAAGACACCCACACCTCTACATCCCTGGCGGTTGTGGCAAGGCAATGGCGGTCCGACCGACCTAGTCATAATAGGGTGGTCGGACTGCCGGTGCAGCAGTGGCTGGATGGCCACTGCTGTGCCCCCACGAGTCTGGTGGTCCTCAGACTGCCAGACTTGAACTGAGGCCCTAAGTGTAGAATATTCTACAAGCAGCTAATTTACCTTTGAAATTAAAAACATTATAGCATTACCCTATGTCCCTGTCAAAAGGGTAGCCAACCACCACAATTTACTAATAGAAAGTCCTTTCTACCAACAAAATAAATACAAACTTATTCCCCTAATGGACTATTTCGAAGACATTTGGGTTGTCAGACTCCGTCGCTCTAGACACAGGCACCAACCCAAATTTCAAATACCATGGTGGAATGTATATGACAATACCTTGTCACAGGAATCTAAAACAAACAATGCCGTGGACGTATGGCACAATGCCCTCCAATCCACAGTAGGCAGAACTCAACCTACACTATACAAATGTATAGAAGCATTACAAAATGAGCAAACCTACCAACAACTACGAATGGAGCAATTTGTTAGCCAAATTGCCCCAAAACTTAGCAAGCAGACCAAAATAATTATTGATGTACTGCAATTTAAAGTCAAACTCTTCATAAATATCAATGATTAGATTACTTTGGAATCATAGCCAAAAGAGCGTTATAAAATTAATGTTAACCTACCAAAGTCCTCAAAAACTATGACAAACTGTAAACAAAGCAAAACCAAAGGGGATGATGGACGGAGTGTGGAACATTGCAAGCACTCACCCCCAGTCAACTGATCTGGGTTTAATCCATCATCATTCTTTAGCTCACTCCGCCACCCCAGTTCAGACATGGCCGTATGCAAATCAGTCTGACCCTGTGCCTCATGGGAACAGTCCAGCCCGAACTGCCAAGTCATGTCTTCCCTGGACCGGAAACAAGCATCCTGGGACCGGTTTCTGGCTTACAGCCGTCATCAGCCAGGCTATCTTGAATCCAGTGGCAAAGTGAGCAAGGGACCCACGTCTGGGCATACCCTGCCAACTCAGGGCGAACATAGCAAAACCAAAGGGGATGATGGACGGAGTGTTGAACATTGCAAGCACTCACCCCCAGTCAACTGATCTGGGTTTAATCCATCATCATTCTTTAGCGCACTCCGCCACTGTACTGTAAACAAACACACCAATATCTTATTTTTAATAAGAAATATTATATTTTATTAGATCAGCCAAACAATTATTTTAAATCCCTATGATAATAAAGACTGATATAATAAGATCACATATACATTATTTTTTAAATATAGGTAAATGCAAACTCAATCCATCACTAAATAATTACAACACACAATCCAAACAATTCCACATAACAATCGCATACATTTGACATAAACAATCCACTATCACATTTTCCACTCAAAATAAATAAAAGAAATAAAACTTACTGTTCTGCAGCTGCAGATCTTTCTCTGTCTCCACGTAATAAAAAAATTGTAATCCACCAAAAATGTGTTAAATAATATCCAACCTCCCCTAAAAAAGTTAAAATAGAACAAATCCAATATAAATCCCTCAAAGCAATCCAAAGTATCTAGGCTCCATAAAAAACCTAAAAAAATGTTTTAAAAAAAGAAACGCTCTAGGAAATCTGAAAAAAGGGAAATAACATAAAAACCTTGGTTTATTACAAACCAAAACAGATTTCCTTTAAGAAAAAAAAACGTAAACTCCAAATGCCATAAAGCTCGTTTGTAGAAAAAAAACAGAAAAATAAATGAAAAACAAATCCACAAAACACATTACATTCTCAAAAATGCATATACATAACATTTATTCATCAAAATATGACTAACATCATACAATATAACATAGCATAGTGATACATTACTAAAACAGAGACAAAAACGCAAAACTACACACTAGTGAAAAACACTAACAGTAATACATCTAAATAGAGAAAAAACCCACAAACAACACTATAACTAACTTTTATACCTCTCTCCTAACTACCCTCAAAATACTTAAAAAATCCTTAAAACAGGACTTACCTCTTCCGATGACCAGCAGCACCTTACCGCAATCTGATTCCAAGAAAATAGATTAAAAATAATACAATAAGATTAAAAGGTAGCAGTAAAAAAAAATGTACGCTAAATAAAACTAAAAATACAATCTCCCCATAGAAATAAATGAAAAATATTGTAAAAATGTTTAATTAATTTTTAAAATACGGAAAAAACATATTAAACATGTAAAACATGTAAGAGAATGTTATAAAAAATTATGAAAAAATAATTGTAAAGTATAAATTAAATAGTATAAAATATTTACAATAATTTAGTACTAATAAAACAAGGTAAAATAATGTTAGAAATATGCATATAAAGATTTTAAGAAATTTTTTCAAATTGTTAAACAGTTAAAAATAAGTCTTGAAAATGTACAACAGACAATTGTATACAAATATGCTTTACCTTTTTCATTATTAAAAATAATGAACAAATATTTTATTACTTAATTTTATATATTTTTAATTTTACTTGAAGTATGTATGATTAAAAATGTAAAACTAAACAATTATTACAAATTGGAAACATAAATAAAAATAGAATGTGTGACATGTCTTTATTATGCAAAAATATCTCATTAGTAACACTTTCTTTCTAGAAGCATACAACAATTTTTTCATATTTCTTATCACCAGCAATAATAATAACATTATATAATTAAATTATCACACTCCAACATGAATCATTCAAAAAATTGTTAGTCATTCAAGATGTGACATTTACTATTCCCACTAAAATCTAACCATATTGGGGGAGGTAATGAACACTAAAGGGATGACAATTACTATTCTCATTTCAATCTAAGCCAATTTGGGGAAGGTGTAGGCCACTAAAGGGGTGACATTTACTATTCCCACTCCAATGTAAACCAATTTGGGAAAGGTGTGCAGTGCGCGTAACGAAATTCATTTTATTTATTTAAATGTTTACTTACCTGTATTCGGCCGTAATCCGTGGTTTACTACCCCCACCCTGCCCCTCCCCGCCCCACGTCACTGCCCGGCCGGCACTCCTACCACGGACCGCTACTGATAGTGATGTATGCACAACAGCACCTCCTCATCAATATCACACCTACTAAGGTCTGTCACACATATCCTTTACCCTTTCTCACTTGTCTGCCATGTTACAACTGATTTTCACACATCATACACCTTACCATTTTCAAGTGTTGGTTAAGTCAGATTGAAGTGATATAACTACCATGAGGTCATGTCACTGCAACTCTAACCAAGATGCTAGACTCCGCTTGCGCCTTCTCATTTGTCTACCATGTCACTACTAATCTTCACACATCTTGCAGCTTACCATTACTCAAGTGTTGGTATGTATGATTAAAAATGTAAAACTAAACAATTATTACAAATTGGAAACATAAATAAAAATAGAATGTGTGACATGTCTTTATTATGCAAAAATATCTCATTAGTAACACTTTCTTTCTAGAAGCATACAACAATTTTTTCATATTTCTTATCACCAGCAATAATAATAACATTATATAATTAAATTATCACACTCCAACATGAATCATTCAAAAAATTGTTAGTCATTCAAGATGTGACATTTACTATTCCCACTAAAATCTAACCATATTGGGGGAGGTAATGAACACTAAAGGGATGACAATTACTATTCTCATTTCAATCTAAGCCAATTTGGGGAAGGTGTAGGCCACTAAAGGGGTGACATTTACTATTCCCACTCCAATGTAAACCAATTTGGGAAAGGTGTGCAGTGCGCGCAACGAAATTCATTTTATTTATTTAAATGTTTACTTACCTGTATTCGGCCGTAATCCGTGGTTTACTACCCCCCACCCTGCCCCTCCCCCGCCCCACGTCACTGCCCGGCCGGCACTCCTACCACGGACCGCTACTGATAGTGATGTATGCACAACAGCACCTCCTCATCAATATCACACCTACTAAGGTCTGTCACACATATCCTTTACCCTTTCTCACTTGTCTGCCATGTTACAACTGATTTTCACACATCATACACCTTACCATTTTCAAGTGTTGGTTAAGTCAGATTGAAGTGATATAACTACCATGAGGTCATGTCACTGCAACTCTAACCAAGATGCTAGACTCCGTTTGCGCCTTCTCATTTGTCTACCATGTCACTACTAATCTTCACACATCTTGCAGCTTACCATTACTCAAGTGTTGGTAAAGTGAGATTGCAGTGACTATAACTACCATGAGGCCCTGTCACTGCAACTCCAAGATGCTATAGTGAATGTCACACACTCACATTGCACACATCCGAGATCCTGTTTTGATGTCAAATAAACAGCTGTATGGATGTGTCATTAAAGTGTAACACATCTTCTCTGCTACAACTATGTATTCTCTGTATTGGACTCTCACACACCACCCACATGAAAAGGCAATGTCAAACAATGGGATTGCATAGAATCAGTGTGAGAAGCATTCTAAGGGCACAATGAAAATACTCTTTGCAGGATAGCTATGCCTCGGTCAGGGAGAACCCTAAAAGGCTGGGGCCCTGGGGCAGAGTACATTTTGCACATGCCTGACAAACTCAATGTGAACTGGGCCTGGGAATTGAAGTATATTAGGTACAACCAATAGCATAACCAACTGCCATGCATGTGTAGGGAATATGTAAGTGCAACTCATGAAAGCAAACACAGCAATAGCAGCATGTGGCACACATCTAGATAACGTAGCTGTAAGGTACACACAGGAAAATGGATACATGTTCATGCAGAACTCCACAAAGGGATGACAAGTTAACACCCTCCATGTGTAGATAAACGCATCTAACTTTAACACATCTGACACATATCCTACATACATCATAGGGAGAAGTGCAACCTAAATGACATTGACAGTGGCCAGGCCAAGTTGAGATACTTACCATATAACATGTCACCAAATGCAATGTTTGCCCCATTAAGATGTTATTCCACATGGACATCTAGTCAACATTTCCCACAGAAAGGGAGGTCCATGACAGAGAGTCATAGGCTTGTTCAATTTCCACCAGCCTTCATGTCAAAGATGTTCAGGGACACCCAAAACCTTTAAAGGTGTATTGGCTTATGAATATACAAGTATCATTGCTGGGACACATCCCTATTAGAAAGAAGAAGAAATGAAGTAGAAAATTCCTTATCCTGGGGCTGGTGCTGGCAAAGCATAGAATAGTAATTGGATGTCAGTCACTGAAAGTGCTGAAAGTTGCTGACTGACTGAAAGATATGGCTGAATGGGAAAACGCTGAAAGGAGCCACATGAGTTAGACGCATAGGGATGATACATTGGCGGATGACCTACAGGTCTGGGCGGTGAAGCTCTCAGAGCTGCTGACACCACCAGACGAGTTATCCCCATAGATCATGTGTGTGCTATGGAGCGAGGGGTAGATATGGTTGCAATGGATGCTCTAAGGGGACCCTCGAAACCTCCTGCATGCTTGTATGCTTTAGTCGCATCACTATCACTGTATCCACTTTGTGAAACATGGAAATCGTACTATATGTATTTATCCCACATAGAATGTGTCAGTGCCTGCAGGGATGGAAGGAGGGGAGTGGGAGGGTTTTAACAGAAGAGCTGCTGGTAGCTGAAACTGTGATATGATTCCTTCAATCAATGTTGTTGTTGTAACATTGGACATTCCAGTAAAAATCTATACTACAAAAAGATATCTATGACATGAAGATGTGGGATCACTGGAGTCCCAGTGGGCAGGCATATCACACCACTCTTTGGTATTGCATACTCAGATTGCCTTGTAAGGATCAGTGTAGACACTCGCATATGATCCCTACAGTTCTACATCTCACTCCCTCATGGATGTCACTAGTCAGTCAATGAGTGTTTTGAAACACAATTGCAGATGAACCCTCAGCTAGCAAATGCACACTGGCCAACATGTAGGCACTAATGCTGATGGCACCAGTGATGTTTATACTCTCACTTCACTGTATAACCAGTACTTACCAATAGACACTGTTGTACAGTCACTGCATGTACTGTGAACTCTATATCATGTTCATGCAGTAGGGCCAACATCACATCAGAGACAGTAGTGAGGGTAAATTACTCCTCAGACAAGCAAGACAAGTTGCCTGTGTGGTACAATAGTCACACAGATTTACTAAGAACATGAGATGATTACTCACTTCACTTATACTCACTTCACTTAGCAGGATGTCTGCACAGAAGGAGAAAAGTGGGTGTGGACAGGTATCTGCTGTGTTCCAGGTCTGAAAGACAATATGCACAGCAGCATGTACCTACTACCATACTTACACCAACAAGGACTCATTCTGTGTGTGGCAAATGGGCCGCCACCAATATGGTTGGTTAAAAATGCCTGTCTATACCATTCAAAGTTGGCAATTTAACATGTAGGACTCTGACCAGGACGTACCCCCCTGTACCTTCTGTTGGGCCCTCAACTGCCCATCAAGCTTCAGGTAGGCCACCACCAGTATGCAGTCCATCAGGGGATCAGGGTCTGGTGTGCCCCTTCCATGTTGGGAGAGATTCCCCAGCTGGACCTCTGTGATCTTCTGGGTCCAGTGCCTCGGGTCATCCCACCTATTTCTTTAGTGGGCACTACGCCAGTTGAACACCCCCAGGGTTCACACCTTCCAGGTGATGGCCCTCCAAATGGCTTTCTTCTGATGAGTGTTGACCTGTATGGATGCAATAGATGTAGAAACATATTGTAACAGGAAGTGTGAGGATAACTGTCAGCTTGATACACATTTTGTTGACATGCAAAGCACAATTAAAGCATGGATATACACTTTTGTGCTCATCTGATGACTAACCTCAACCCTGGTTATAACCGCACTGACTGAGGCAGCCCACTAACATCATGTAGGCCAGGGCCATCCTTCATGAAATGTGATGGGAGGTACCATGACACACAGCACACCATTTGGACCTTCTAATGGAAAACTACCTGTGCTTGACTGTCCAGACAAGTTTACTGCCTGGCCCATTGCATTGATGCATATGGTCCATGGAGGCAAGTACCAGAGTATGCACAACATCCTAAGACCAAGGTCATAAGGTAAGGACTGGTATGTGTGACACTGAGAGCTACTTTTCTGGGGGATGTGTGTACATGTGGAAAACTTATTTGAATGTCCTCGTAATTCTAAATACGTTGGTGTGTTTTGTACTGCCATCACAGACACACATGCAGGGCCGGACTGGCTGTAGCAGGCACCAGGCGTTTCCCCAGTGGGCCGCCAAGGTGGGGGCTAGTTTTGGACCCCCAGGGGGCCATTTTTATTACCGGGCCGGTTTTGCAGCATATCGGCCCCCTGTAAAAAAAGCAGCTGCAGTGTTTTACACACCCACACATCCCCCCACATGCGGTCAGTCCAACTCAATTGCCAGGGCCAGTGTGCATTCCCAGTCCAGCCCTCATATGTGTCACTGTAACAGGGATGGCAATCAATATACCACTGTATGTGTTGTGTGATAGGGAATATTGCAGCCAATCAGATGATTCACATTTCTAAATCTAATCAAAAGTAACACAATATCTACACTATTCATGTCTCAGCTCTGCTATAGACCTGTACAGTGGAAGCAACACTATTATAAAAGTATCAACAGACCTGTGTGAGTAGGGGGACAGTCATTAGTGACAGACACACATTGACACTGTGGGTCAATGGAAAGAAGTATCAGGTCAGGGGGTCACGTTAGTCACCATGCCTAATATTATCCATGTAACAGCTATCAGGGCTACTTGTGGTACAGATGATTCTTTCTGGGAACATCCGTGGATTAACAGGTCTATAGGTCATTACTCTGTGCATTAGTTCTCCTGCCAGAGTAACTCTGGCCCAGGCTGGGCCATGGCCCAGACCACCAACACATCAATGTCATGCCTTGCTCTCTGCAGACTGAGGCTACTTATCCCACATAAACCTCACACTTCCACAAATACAATACATAAAAGCGAAACTTCTGTCCATCTCATATGGGAACATCAAGTTGTGTAGCATTCTGAAGGGGTCTGTGAGGTATAGCTACGTCCCAGACAACCATCTTACAAAGTCTGATGTGTGCTGAGTGATCTGTGGGATGGTGCACTTGGCTAACATCATCCTCAAATGCTTTTACAGACATGGCTCATGGTGCGAAGGCTATATATAACTATGCACATGTACCATGATGTGATTTGAGAAGTAATTGTCACAACTTTAAACTTGAGCCCTGCATAAATATATGCATGTAATACGAGTAGAAATCACCCTTATCACACATTCCAATGGTGACCTTCTCTCCACAAAGTACGGGACCCCATAATGCATTACATGTATGAGATATGTAGTGGCCACACAATGTATGCAATCAACATAATGCTTACACTCTGACACTCAGAGGCACATTGTAGCCTATGGGAATGAATAGAATGGAAGCAGTTAAATAGAGTCAAATATGAGTCAAATCCTCTGATGAGCCATAGAGCTGAGCATAAAGGGGAAGAAAACCTCATCCACCAGGGTATCCAACTTCTCTGCAGTGAAGGGATGGGCCCTCTCCCCTGCAATGCATGCTTTTATTACTTCCAGAGGTGGCAAACAGCAGCTAAAATAGAGGAGGTACTAATAGCAGCAGTGTCAGGAGGCAAGTGAGGTATTTTTCCAACCGCCACATACGCGATCATCAGCTTCGGCTCACATGGCCATTGGACTGTGACCAACAATATCCCCAGTGTTAGCCTCTGGCTGTGTCCACTGTGCATGCAACTGCCTTTGGTGTGTTCGACTTCCACCACCAGCCTGCGTTTGACATGTCCTATTAGCAAGGACAGGCATCCGCCATGTTAGCATTTGGGAAAACTGTCTTGGTGACAGTTAAGTGTGTCACCACCACTACAAAGGAGGGCAAACATGTTTACATTTGAAATGCTCTGTTCCCATGTCATGTTCTGTACAAAACATCCGTGTAGTTCATTATTGTGTACAAAGGCAAAATGTGGGTGATGCACTGTACTCCGCAGTTGGCGGTATTTCACATGAAATGTTATGCTACCCTCACTATACTGTCAATTTACAATTTCTGAACTGATGATGTGCACAGTTCTGTTACAGACCTGTGAAGGCCACCTTGGAGATAACTGGTGGATGTTCAAGATTTGACAATGATGATGTGAAATGTGTAATGCTTCATGAAGCATTAATGTTCAGACACATGACTTTTGCCCTATTCTTCACATATCAATCAATCAATCAATCATGTCACTTATAAAGCGCACTACATACCCGCAAGGGTCTCAAGGCGCTGGGGGAAGAGGGGGGTGGTGCTGCTACTGATCGAAGAGCCAGGTCTTGAGGAGTCTTCTGAAGGCCAGTAGGTCTTGGGTCTGTCGGAGGTTGGTGGGGAGGGTGTTCCAGGTCTTGGCGGCGAGGTGGGAGAAGGATCTGCTGCCGGCGGTCGTTTTCCCGGA
The DNA here is from genome assembly GCA_963921515.1 of Calotriton arnoldi. Lineage (NCBI taxonomy): Eukaryota > Metazoa > Chordata > Amphibia > Caudata > Salamandridae > Calotriton > Calotriton arnoldi. The sequence goes on from CAWUFW010003047.1 coordinate 768,021, forward strand.
TGCGGGGGACTGTGGCGAGGGCGAGGCTGGTCGAGCGGAGCTGGCGGGTGGGGGTGTAGAAGCTGAGTCGTCTGTTGAGGTAGGCTGGTCCGGAGTTGTGGAGTGCTTTGTGTGCGTGGGTGAGGAGCTTGAAGGTTATCCTCTTGTTGACAGGGAGCCAGTGCAGGTCTCTCAGGTGGGGTGTGATGTGGCTGCATCGGGGGATGTCGAGGATAAGACGTGCAGAGGCGTTCTGGATGCGTTGCAGCCGTCTCCAGGAGCTTAGCCGTCGTTCCTGCGTAGAGGGCGTTTCCGTAGTCCAGCCTGCTGGTGACGAGGGCCTGGGTGACTGTTTTTCTTGTTTCGGTGGGGATCCACTTGAAGATCCTGCGGAGCATTCGGAGGATGTTGAAGCAGGATGAGGAAACGGCGTTGACCTGCTTAGTCATGGAGAGGGTGGGGTCGAGGATGACCCCTAGGTTGCGTACGTGGTCGGTGGGTGGCGGGGCTGTTCCCAGTGATGTTGGCCACCAGGAGTCGTCCCAGGCTGAAGGGTTGGAACCAAGGATGAGGACCTCCGTCTTGTCCGAGTTCAGCTTCAGGTGGCTGGTCCTCATCCATTCGGCGACGGCCTTCATTCCTTCGTGGAGGTGGGCTTTGGCGGTGTGAGGGTCTTTGGTGAGGGAGAGGATCAGCTGGGTGTCGTCGGCGTAGGAGATGATGTTGAGGTTGTGCTGTCGGGCGACGTGGGCGAGGGGTGCCATGTAGATGTTGAACAGCGTTGGGCTGAGGGAGGAGCCTTGGGGTACGCCGCAGATGATCTTGGTGGCCTTGGATCGGAAGGGGGCGAGGCGGACGCTTTGTGTTCTGCCGGAAAGGAAGGATGTGGTCCAGTCCAGGGCCTTCTCTTGGATCCCGGCGTCGTGAAGGCGTGTTCGTAGTGTGTGGTGGCAGACCGTGTCGAAGGCGGCTGTTAGGTCCAGGAGGATGAGGGCTGCTGTTTCTCCGTTGTCTAGCAGGGTCCTGATGTCATCGGTGGCGGCGATGAGGGCGGTTTCGGTGCTGTGGTTGCTGCGGAAGCCGGACTGGGAAGGGTCCAGGATGTTGTTCTCCTCGAGGTAGAGGGTCAGTTGTTTGTTGACGATTTTCTCGGTGACCTTCGCGGGGAACGGGAGCAGAGAGATGGGTCGGAAGTTCTTGAGGTCCTTGGGGTCTGCCTTGGGTTTCTTGAGTAGGCGGTGATCTCGGCGTGCTTCCAGCTTTCCGGGAAGGTTGCTGTCTCGAAGGAGATGTTGATTATTTTCCGGAGATGGGGCGCGATGGCTGTACTGGCTTTGTTGAAGATGTGGTGAGGGCACGGGTCTAGCGGTGAACCGGAGTGGATGGTGTTCATGATCTCGCTGGTGTCCTCGTCGTTGATGTTGGTCCAGGAGAGCAGGCGGTTGGTGGTTGTGGGGGCAGTGGTCTCGGTGGCTGCCGGGGCGGTCGTGGTGTTGAAGCTGTCGTGGATGTCGGCTATTTTGCGGTGGAAGAAGGTGGCCAGTGAGTCACACAGGTCTCGCGACGGCTGGATGTCGTTGGTGTTGGAGCTGGGGTTGGAGAGTTCCTTCACGATGCTGAAGAGCTCTTTGCTGTTGTGTGCGTTGTTGTCTAGGCGGTCTTTGAGTGAGGCCCTTTTGGCGGATCTGATGAGGTGATGGTGACTGCGGGTGGCGCTCTTGTGGGCGGCGTAGCTGTCCGCTGTCCGTTCGTGGAGCCAGATCTTCTCCAGTTTTCGGCATGTTCGTTTGGAGGCCTGGAGGTCTTCGGTGAACCAGGTGGCTTTCTTGCTGGTGTGGCTGTTGGGCGGATTCTTGAGCGGGGCGAGGGTGTTGGCGCAGTCGTCGATCCACTGTCTGAGGTTGCGGGCGGCGGTGTCGGGGTCGGAGGGTTCGGCGGGTGGGCTCAGGGCGAGGGTTGTGGTTAGCTGGTCTTCCGTGACTCTGCTCCAGCAGTGGCGAGGCATTTGTTCGGTGCGGTGGTGCGTGGTGGGCTTCCTGTAGGTGAAGTGGATGCAGTGGTGGTCAGTCCAGTGGGGTTCGGAGGTGTGGTTGAAGGAGACGTGTGGGCTTGCGGAAAAGATGGAGTCGAGCGTGTGGCCGGCGGCGTGGGTGGGTGTAGTCACGAGCTGTCTGAGTCCGAGGGTGGTGAGGTTGTCGATCAGGGTGGTGGAGTTGGTGTCCTTGTTGTTCTCGAGGTGGAAGTTCAGGTCCCCGAGGAGGATGTAGTCCGTGGAGGTGATGGCGTGTGTGCTGGCGAAGTCAGCGATGGAATCGCTGAACTGTGGTCGGGGTCCGGGGGTCTGTAGATGAGGGTTCCTCTGAGGGTGGTGTTGGGATCGGTGTGGATCTGGAAGTGCATGTGTTCGGCGGTGCTGAGGGTGTCGTCGGTGTTGGTTGAGACTCTGAGGGTGTTCCTGTGGACGATGGCGATGCCTCCTCCGACTCCGTTGGTGCGGTCCCTGCGGGTGATCTTGTATCCATCCGGGATGGCAATGGCGATGTCGGGGGCTGAAGCGGGATTCAGCCAGGTCTCCGTCAGGAATGCGACGTCTGGGGAGGTTGAGTCGAGAAGGTCCCAGAGTTCGATGGCGTGTTTGCGGGCGGAGCGGGTGTTGAGGAGGATGCATCTGAGGTAGTTGGGTTCTTTCCTGGGCGGTGGTTTGGCGGGGCGGGTGCTGGCGAAGCTGCAGTTCCGGCAGGTGAAGGGCCCTTGGGTGCGCATCGGGGTGGCCTGGTAGCAGGCGTGATCTTTTCCGGGGTTGAGTGCGTGGAGGGTGCTGGCGTCGTATCGGCGTCTGTTGATGTGGCGGGCGCGGGGGATGCCCGGACCAGGGGGTCTGGCGCTGGGCGCGGTCACGGCGTGGACGGGCGCAGACGGGCTTGCCTTAGGCGCGCCTTCGGCGCGCCAGCGGCGCGTCCGCCCAGCGGCCGCCATAAATGGGGTGGTGGGAGGGAGGAGCAGGGAATGGGGCAGCGAATGGGCAGTGAGGGGGCGGGGCCGCAGGGGCACAGCGGCGGGAAACAGGCACAGAAGGGAAAACGAGCACAATCAGGGCATCAAGGGGGCACAGAAAGGAAAAACGAGCACAATCAGGGGCAGCAAGGGGGCACAGAAAGGAAAAACGAGCACAATCAGGGGCAGCAAGGGGGCACAGAAAGGAAAAAAAATGAGCACAATCAGGGGCAGCAAGGGGGGCACAGAAAGGAAAAAACGAGCACAATCAGGGGCAGCAAGGGGGCACAGAAAGGAAAAACGAGCACAATCAGGGGCAGCTGGGGGGCACAGAAAGGAAAAACGAGCACAATCAGGGGCAGCAAGGGGGGCACAGAAAGGAAAAACGAGCACAATCAGGGGCAGCAAGGGGGGCACAGAAAGGAAAAAACGAGCACAATCAGGGGCAGCAAGGGGGCACAGAAAGGAAAAACGAGCACAATCAGGGGCAGCAGCAGGGCACACAGACGGAGCTGTGTGGTGGGGGAGCGACCTACCAGTCAAGGTCAGGGGTCGCTCTCTTCACCACGCAGACGCCGCCATAAATGGGGAGGTGGGAGGGAGGAGCAGGGAATGGGGCAGCGAATGGGCAGTGAGGGGGCAGGGCCGCAGGGGCACAGCGGCGGGAAACAGGCACAGAAGAGAAAACGAGCACAATCAGGGCATCAAGGGGGCACAGAAAGGAGAAAAAAACGAGCACAATCAGGGGCAGCAAGGGGGCACAGAAAGGAAAAACGAGCACAATCAGGGGCAGCAAGGGGGGCACAGAAAGGAAAAACGAGCACAATCAGGGGCAGCAAGGGGGCACAGAAAGGAAAAACGAGCACAATCAGGGGCAGCAAGGGGGGCACAGAAAGGAAAAACGAGCACAATCGGGGGCAGCAAGGGGGGCACAGAAAGGAAAAACGAGCACAATCAGGGGCAGCAAGGGGGCACAGAAAGGAAAAACGAGCACAATCGGGGGCAGCAAGGGGGGCACAGAAAGGAAAAACGAGCACAATCAGGGGCAGCAAGGGGGCACAGAAAGGAAAAACAAGCACAATCAGGGGCAGCAAGGGGGCACAGAAAGGAGAAAAAAACGAGCACAATCAGGGGCAGGAAGGGGGCACAGAAAGGAAAAACGAGCACAATCAGGGGCGCAGCGGCGGGAAACAGGCACAGAAGGGAAAACGAGCACAATCAGGGCATCAAGGGGGCACAGAAAGGAAAAAAAACGAGCACAATCAGGGGCAGCAAGGGGGCACAGAAAGGAAAAAACTAGCACAATGAGGGGCAGCAAGGGGGCACAGAAAGGAAAAACGAGCACAATCAGGGGCAGCAAGGGGGGCACAGAAAGGAAAACGAGCACAATCAGGGGCAGCAAGGGGGGCACAGAAAGGAAAAACGAGCACAATCAGGGGCAGCAAGGGGGGCACAGAAAGGAAAAACGAGCACAATCAGGGGCAGCAAGGGGGCACAGAAAGGAAAAACGAGCACAATCAGGGGCAGCAAGGGGGCACAGAAAGGAAAAACGAGCACAATCAGGGGCAGCAAGGGGGCCCAGAAAGGAAAAACGAGCACAATCAGGGGCAGCAGCAGGGCACACAGACGGAGCTGTGTGGTGGGGGAGCGACCTACCAGTCTGCACACTGTGACCAGAATTAATTTGCGTTACTCCTCACCTAGGTTCCCTCGGAGAGGGAGGAGATTTCCAGACCTTCAAACCATGGAAGAGCGACATGTGATCCAGAAGTTTTGTTTGAATCGTCAAACTATAATGGACTTATGTCCTCAGTTGGAGCCTGACCTCATACCTCACATCAAATATCCTACGTCAATCCAACCACTTGTGAAATTCATGCCTGCATTGCATTTTAGGCCACAGGCTCATTTTAATTCACTGTAGCTATTTCAGGTGTAATGTCACAACATATGTTCAGTCCGGTACTCGAGGAGTTGCTAGCAGCACTCTTGAGACACATGGACAGCTACATTCAGTTCCCCAGATGTCAGAATTTAGCCACTGTGAAGGGGAATTTCTATGATTTTGGTCACAGCCCACATGCGATTGAATCCATTGATGGCACACATATTGCCTTAGTACCACCACATACCAGGCAACAAGTGTATCGCAACAGGAAGCACTATCATTCTATCAACTTGCAAGTTGTCTGCTTGGTGGATTTGTACATCTCAAACGTCTGTGCCTGGGTCCCAGGATCTGCCCATGATTCCTTCATACTACAGAGCAGCACCATACCTCAGCTGATGTCACAACTACTACCAGAGAGGGCCTGGCTTGTAGGTAAGTGAGATATGTCCTAACCTTGTGTGGGTGATATCAGATAATATGATCTGAAAGTGTGTAACTCATTGTTGCACTTCTGTCTACCTTCCATCTAGGAGACTCAGTGTATCCCAACTGGCCATGGCTGTTGGCACCACTGAGGAATCCTTCTATGCCAGGGGAAGGGCGCTTCAATGAGGCTCATGGAAGAACACAGCGGCCAGTGGAGCCGGCTTTTGGGCTTCTGAGAGCCAGATGTATATGTCTGGACAAGACTGGGGGAGTCCTCCTCTACTCACCAGGGAAGGTGTGTAAAATCACTGTGGCCTGCTGCATGCTCCACAACATTGCCTTGCGATGGAACATCCCTTACATCTCAGAGGATGCAGCTATGAAGAGCCACTGTGTGGGGAACCTTAAATGCCAAATGATGATGATGATGATGACAGTGGTGAAGAGGTAGGAGCTGACTTGAGTCAATATCTCATCTGAAACTACTTCTGCTGAGTGTAAGTATGGTGTGAGATGTGATGACTTTGTATATTAGTGAAACTCTTGTACTGGTGTTGTGAGGAGGATGGTAATGTGACATACTAGGAATATATGGGTCTGGAAATTCCTGGGGAAAGGTGTTTGTATTGTAAGTGTAGCTTTGTTCAGCTGCAAATGTTGTCTTGAACTGTGTTCTATAGATGTTGACATTGTGATGTGTGCCATATGTATGGTTTCTTAGCTAATCTCTCTGTGTTGGTCTGTTCCAGGTACCTTCACAATGGCATCTTCTTTTGGACATTTCAGAGTTGTGACATTAGCAGGTATATGATGCTGTTCAGATGTATGAAGTGGATATGGATTGGTCCTGGGAATGTCTTTTCACAGAGTTTGGGTGTACAAAGCCACTACCAAGACATACAGCTTGCAGAGCGATAGGATGGACATTACCTGCCTTACATTGGGCTTGTTCCTTGTGGTGTGTTGGTACTATATGTGTGCCATCGTGCGATCAAACACAATGTTGTGTTTGGCCCAATTCATGCTAGTCTCCCTTTACATTGGCTAATTACCCATTGTGTATGAACTGTATGTACCTGTTGATGTGTCTCCTCATTGTAGGCCAAAGTGCTTGTGGCACATCACTGATATTTGTTTGTGACATTCCGCCAGATGCAAGCAACACTCTGGTCAGAGACTATTGTACTGACATGTGTCTGTTCATTTGTTTCTTTGATGTAGGATTCCTTTTGTGAGGTTGGCAATATGGTCCAGCTGATGATGTAGACCTAGTTTATTGTGGGCTATTGTGTAGGATATTGTCGGATGTATTCCCTTCTTCCATGTTGTGAAAGTCTACAGCTGATTGTGTGATCACTGACACAGAATGACTGAGTCATGTCATATCTGCTATGTTTCTGACATCATGTCAGCTTATGATCTGAGCATTGTAATAAAGATGTTATCAGAACAGGCACTTGTAAGTATGCATTGTTGTGACATAAAAGTGATCCTGAGTTGGAGATTGTTTACATAGTACATATCCATGCTTCCAAAAGTCCCTAGTTTTGACAAGGCAAAGTTCACATGGTAGTATATTCACATTGTTATATTTGTGAATAACAACAGGAGACAATGATGTGGTGACATGTAATTATACTGAAGTAAACAAGGATGAGATCAAGAAATTAACTAAAAATGGCACGGTTCAAACAAAAAGTGAAGTCGCCAGTCATGGTGGATGAAACCATTGTAGTAGGGTCCAAATTGTCTGGAGTCCAAAGCCACACATACTCCTCCCATCAAATACAGAAAAGTGGGCAGGAATGGTGTACAAAGTGAATGTATAGCACCCTCTGGAGGACATTAGGGGCAAGGTTTCGTCCTGGCAGTGGTGGGTGTCTTGCCATCACCACCTCCTGAATTTTTAGGTGGACGTACCCTTTTTTTGCTGGGGGATCTAGAGCTGCTGAGACAGGGGCTTGTGTAGGCATGTCATCCTCTGACAGGGCCTCCCTTCCTGTGGCAGATGTTGTCGGCCTGGATGTTCTTTGACATCAGAAGGGGTAGATGCAGGTAGAAAAGCCCTGAAGAGGGTGGTGTTGTTGTCCATCAGCACCTCAACCAGAGAGGCCATGTTAGTGTTCATGTCGGCCACCTTGGTGTGGATGCCTGCCACCTCGGTGTTGATGCCCATAACCTCCTGGTATGAGTCCCACTGCAGCTCCTTCATTTCCTGGATTTCAGTCAATACCTGGCCCATGACACTTTAGGAGTCCTGGTAGAGTCTGAGGACTTGGATGAGGGCAGCCTGGGAGTCAGTGTCCCCAGTGGGCTCACTCTGCGGGCCCACAGATACCTTCCCACTGAGCCTTTCCCTACGGCCATGTGCCCTTGACACAGACTGTACTCACTCACTGCGTCCTGGTTCCTCTGTGACTGGTGTGGTGATAGCTGGCTCAGAATCAAGGACATAGGGGGCACAGGATGGGACTGACTGTGCTAGGTGCCCAAGGGTGGAGGGCAGTGGTGGCTGTGCTGCTGCAGCTGTGGTGGAAGGTGTTGTTGTGGGCACAGTGATCCCCACTTCTGGCATCTGCCCAGGCTGGCTAGATTGGCCAGGACTGTTATCCACGTCCACCTCTTCAAGAGCGTTGTCATCAATGAGGGCTTCATCCTGGGGTGAAGAGGAGCTCTTTTCGGTTTCCAACCTCTGTGCAGGTGCTGTGGCAGATTGACATGTTGAGAAATAGAGAACATTGTTATTGGTGGAAGTGAGGTATCTACATCCACGTTGCTTGTGTCAAAGTAAAAGGGGACCTAGAATGGAACAAAATAGATGGAGATTATTATTATTATTAGTGCATTTTATAGAGCGCACGGCTACCTCCAGCGGAAGTGTCCCGGCGCTAACGGTAGGTGCATATTGCATACAGGGACTGAGGAATTCCACAAGTGTTCTAGGTTAGGCTGAAGAGCCAAGTTTTCAAGGCCTTTCTAAACAAGGGCTCTGTCTTTGCCTTTCGAAGGTGGACTGGCATAGAGTTCCACAGCGAGGCAGTTTTTACTGCAAAAGCCCGACCCCCCATCCTGGCCTTTTTAAAGCGCGGGATCACCATTAGGTCCTGATGATTAGACCTCAGAGATCTTGATTGGTGATATCTCCGAAGTCTATGCTTCAGATATTGGGGGCCAGCGTCACTAATAGATCTAAAGGCCAGTATCAGTGCCTTAAACTCAATCCGTCTCTTGATCGGGAGCCAATGAAGGCTTCGCAGGTGAGGAGAGATGTGATGGCGAAGAGGCACATTTCTTATTAGCCTGGCTGCAGCATTTTGTATGATCTGCAGTTTTCTTAGCAGGTAATCCGGGAGCCCCAGATAGAGACTGTTAGCGTAGTCCAGTTGGGAGGTTACAAGCGCATGGACCACATTTTTCCTGTAATTCATTGGTAATAAATGCAGGAATTTGCGTAGACTTTTTAATTTTCAGAAACACGCGGAAGAAACTTTACAAACTTGAGCACTACCTGATAGGCTGGAATCAAATCGGAAGCCTAGGTTCCTAGCTGAGCTCACCGGGTTAGGAGGGGGGTTAAGCTCAGCCGGCCACCAGAGTTCAGATGCGGGAGGAGAGGGTTGGTTAAAAAACAGTACCTCTGTTTTATCAGTATTCAACTTCATGCAATTATTTGTCATCCATGCTAAGATTGTGCGCAGACAGAGTTTAAAATTCATGAAGGCTGCCTCTGTGTGTTCTTTAAAAGAGAAGACAAGCTGAGTATCATCAGCGTACGAGACCACCTTCACGCCACACTGTTCAATCAGTGTGGAGAGAGGGGTCAAGTACACATTGAAGAGGGTGGGGCTGAACGCTGAGCCCTGTGGGACCCCGCAGCTAATAGATCTGGTAGCCGAAGTAAATGGACGCAGGAACATATTTTGAGACCGGCCCTCTAAGAAGGTGCGGAACCAGTTTAAAACAGTACCCTTCACACCTAGGGACTCAAGTCTCTCTAGTAGGATCTGGTGTGACACAGTGTCAAAGGCTGCGGACAAGTCCAACAGCACTAACATTGCACATCTGCCCGGATCTACCGTTTCCCGTATGGTTTCCGCCACTTCCAGGAGGGCCGTTTCTGTGCTATATCCCTTCCTAAAACCCGACTGGGAGTCGTGGAGAAGATTGTTGTTCTCCAGGAACTCCGATTTAATTTTACTTAATTCCATCAAAGAGGTCGCTGTACCTAATGGGTGGAATTCTGACCAAGTGTTGGAAAGGTTGGAATTGTCGACTTTAGCTGATGACGTAGAGATCCCAGTTAAAGGGAAAGAGGAGTAGATTTTCTGGATCTTATCATGAAAAAACCTGGAAAGATCTTCACAGAGGGAGGCTGAAGGGGAGATAGTGCTTTTCAAGGCTAATGGCTTCAAAAAGCCCTGAACAATCTTGAACACTTCTTTAGTCGAATTATCTGAAGTTTTAATCTGGTTAGCAACATAATCCCTGATCGTATTACGTTTTAAGATGTGAAATTTCTTTAATGCAAGTTTATATCTGTATTTGGCGTCGGGGTGATAGTATTTCCTCCATGTACGCTCCAATTGCTTACATAAACTATTCTCCAGCCTAAGTTCAGTGCTGAACCAGGGAGCAGAGGGATTTTTTCTGGACAGTTTCGTGATTTTAAGTGGAGCATCTTGACTGGGCTCTCCCGTCAAAACTGGGACTGTATCATGTAACACATGATCAATGGCATCCGATGTAACCTTCCTCCAGTTTCTTCTCATTTCGGGTGTAGAACTGACCTGATTATTATTGGAAGGAGTGGTCAAGTGAAAAGGGACTAAAAAGTGGTCTGACCAGGTCAGTGGGAGAGGAGAGTCCACTCTTAAAGAGGAAATGTTGGTAAAAATAAGGTCCAACATATGGCCAGCCACGTGTGTCGGGGCTGACACTTTTTGAACCAAGTTCAACTCTTCAAGGGTGTGTAGTAATTGAGCGGCTAATGGGCATATGTCATTGTCCATATGGACATTGAAATCTCCGAGAATAGTGAAATTTGCATATTTTAAAGAGAGGTCAGCAATAATGTTATATAGTGCAGACCACTGGGCAGCTGGTGAGTCAGGGGTCTGTATACCAACAATCCAGCAAATGGAAAAGTGGGGGTGATTTTAACGCAAAACGACAGTGCTTCAATCATCCCAGTATTCTCTATTTTCTTCACCGTGATCTCCCAGTCCCTTCTATAAATCACTGCAAGTCCACCCCCTAACCTATTGTCAGGCCGATTGACTGCTGTAATCCTGTAGCCTTCTGGGATGGCTAAAGATAGGTCAGGGTAGGAATGATCCCTTAACCAAGTTTCAGTTAGGAACATAAGGTCCCAAGAATGGGACTCTAAATGATACCAAATGTCATCAGCATGCTTGGGAAGGGATCTACAATTGACTAGGCAGGCCCTGATATCTGATCTAGTTGTAACAGTAGAGGGGCCGGCCAACTGTAGGGATATGTGCGGAACAAAAATATTGCTTTCTTCCCCCTTTATCCTATTATCCAGTGAATAGGAACAAGCATTGCATCGTCCTGCCTGTGTGTCCCACCCCTCTTCCATAAAGCCCACATTTAGACAGGTGGGACTGACACATCCCGTTGATGCTAGCATTAGTAATTGTTCCCTGGTCCAGGTAAGGCCTGCTGGGTCCCCACGGGCAGCGTGGCTGGCGCTGGCCGCTGTCCGTTCGCGGACGGGCGCAGACGGGCTTGCCTCAGCATGGTTCCTTTATCCACACCCCCCGGAAGTAGGAGCCTAGGGGGAGGAGCCACGTCCCTCCGCAACGATCGGCACAGCAGCCGCGGCGGACCGGGGACAGGTAGGGATTTCAGAGTGTAAATGCGGGACTGACTAAAACCAGTCTAAAAACACAGCAATACACTCTTAAAAACAGAGTAAAAACAATCTTTCAGCGCTCTAGTGCACCCAAAACCAGCCTGCTCGGTACGCGCTGCAACTAACCGTTGCGCGGCCGCCTCAGCAGGGTTCCTTTATCCACACCCCCCGAAAGTAGGAGCCTAGGGGGGGGAGCCACGTCCCTCCGCAACGATCGGCACAGCAGCCGCGGCAGACCGGGGACAGGTAGGGATTTCAGAGTGTAAATGTGGGACTGACTAAAACCAGTCTAAAAACACAGCAATACACTCTTAAAAACAGAGTAAAAACAATCTTTCAGCGCTCTAGTGCACCCAAAAGCAGCCTGCTCGGTACGCGCTGCAAGATTAGTATTGTCATCTATTAAGCGTAGAGTTGAAGTTGGTTTGTAGACATTTGAAGACATTCATTAGATGTAGTAGATTTCATCAGTTTATTAGATGTGCAGATATGTGCCATTTTGGCTTTAGGGATAGACATGCCATCTCCAAAACTCTGCTACAAACACAGTGTAGTCATAACATGTTTATTTGTCCATTCCAAGGCCTATTAGTATATAACAACAAGAAAAAGGTCCCTCTTGTGTCACATATATGTATCATTACCTTCAGTCTTTACCCATACACACCATATTCATCAATGCTCGTACGTGCTCCCAATCATACGATGAGACCTGTTGATTGCAAAGATATCTATTTTTTTATTAAAAATACTATTTTTGTTCTCCAATAAAATCTCATAAAAACACTATCAACAATTCATTACATAAAATTATCATAAAAAAGGGGTTTGTAAACCAACATTACATATAAACAGATCACTAATATGTTTTACTGTATTACTTCAATAGTGTCCTTTATCACAGTTTCACTGCATTGTTTGGGTAGAATGTCATTATTTTACACATATACTCAAACAAGATATTCTCCTACTAAAACAACACATCTAGATCTCCCCTTGAAGACTTACATAAACACAATTTTCAATTATCTAAAAAAAAAAGCAATTAATCAAGTTATCTAGTGATATATAGTACAGGCAAACACACAGCTTGGTAGTATATTTAGCATTGTTCATCACATGAGGAGTGCAGAGTCAACGGGTCACCTGGCACTGCTAATCAGCTGAGTTTCCTTCATGACTTACACATGTAAGGGATGTACCGTTCTTAGGGAGTCACTCATACCATCAATTGTTTGAGTTGATGAGACCAGGACACCATCAAGCAATGTGTTCAGACATATATCTGAGTGGAGCATTGTCTGTACATTGCACCGTCCTTGATGAGTGAAGATCAGTCGTAACATGGCAGACAAGTGAGAAGGAGCAAAAGGAGTCTAGCATCTTGGTTAGAGTTGCTGTTTCAGGGCTTCATGGTAGTTGTAGTCACTTCAATCTCACTTTACCAACACTTGCCCAATGTTAAACTGCATGATGAGTGAAGATCAGGTGTAACATGGCAGGCAAGTGAGAAGGGGCAAAAAGAGTCCAGCATATTGGTTAGAGTTGCAATGAGAGGGCCTCATGGTAGTTGTAGTCACTGCAATCTCACTTTACCAACACTTGACAACCGGTTAGTGTACCATACCTGTTGGCAACATGCATTGGGATGGGCCATACTTTTAAATATTCACACATATCATGGGTCCTGGATTGATATGTGTATGATAATCTACTAACGGACAGAATTGCAACATGTGGCATATCAGGGAGTTGGACACAGGTACTCTTATATGCAGCAATACACATTGACATAGACAAACCAACATCTCAGATACTTTGAGTATTGCATGTTAGGAAAGTAGTTAGAGAATACAATAGCAAAGCAGAGTTGAAACCAAACAGGACATTGTGATATTGTGACAGTTATTGAAACGCAACTTAACAGAGTCCACTCCCCTAGGTATTCTTGTCAAGCCCTCAGAATGCAGGATGGCCAAGACCTTCTCCTCTCAGGGACAGAATTGTAATGGTGCACTGAGAGGGCCACCGCCAGTACTCTGAGCCTCCAGGGGGTGGTTGTTGTACCGGGAATACACCCTTAACCTGAGGTGGTTCCATCTCTTCCTAATGTTGGCCTGTGTGTGCAGGGTGGAATCAACAGCATTCACCCTTTCCCTTCTGCATTTCCCTGCAGCAAAGAGAGAGCTACGGTCCCACAAAGAGAACTGTTGCCATTGTGGGCGTTTGTGGGACGGTGCACAGCTAGGAGCAGCACTCATAATTAGCTGCCCATGGTCAGCGTGGCGATATTGGGCAAAATGAGACAGTGAGATGCCACCCTGGATGTTAGGTGAGAGCAAGCCGCCGCAAGGAGTCGGGCAGGTCAGGACTCGCCTCCGGGACCCAACTCTGGTACGGACTGTGGATCTCGTAGGTGCTCAAATAAGCAATGAATTACTGAAACACTGCCTCAAAGTGTCCCCATCTGAAGGAGGTCCTGAGTGCACTGAAACTGTGGACTCCGTGGCAGGGAGTCACCCTCATAGACTCCTGCATAGATGTCTCTCACAGTTCATAGCCAATTAAGTACTGTTAGATCATCATGAATCTGTTACTTATATTTCGAGCTGGCTCAAAGGGAATAGCCTGCTGCAGGAGGTGAACACTCCAGTAGATGACAGCAAAGGCCAACACTGCCACGTTCAACCAATCTACTTCAGCTCAGAAAGAGACGAAAAGGTAGCCAAATAAAACCACCTGTTACTACTAGAGCACATCATAGTGTACAACAATGAATGGAATCAAAAGTGAAGCAGCTTTTGGAGGGTAAAAACAATGAGAGCACTAGCAACCAAACTCAGAGCGGGAAAGGGTCAGATATTGAGATTGGAGGAGAGATCTTGGCCCTCCAAATATCTGGCTCTCTATCATGCCTGGAGAGTGTGGATAATAGTAGCACTGTACTGGGGAGAATATTCATGGCAAGTACCATGAAGCCCACTGCGAGTCCTATAGTTCTCAAGCAGTATCCCCTGTTCTCAAAAAACCAAGTCTCTGATACAGATGGAGGTACAGATGGAGGCTTAGATGGAGGCTTAGACAACATCCCAAGCAATAGAGAATATTGGACAGCAGGGATTGCTTGGGGCGTCTCTGTGGGCAGCTGCAGCTCAAGTTGTGAATTCTACTGATGGCACATCTCAGGCGACGCCAGAGGCTGAGAGTAATGCAAGGTGTCAGGAACTGCAGCAGGATCTGAGGGGGGCCAAGGGTGGCCTGGGTAGTCCATTAAAAGCATGATTGAGATCATTTTTGCAGACATCAGAGAACTAAGAATAATGCACACTCAGGAAATAGAGGCACTCCATGAGAGACTGACAAAGATTGAGGAAGGTATGGCCCAGGTCCCCGAAACACTGAAGGAGGCTGAATCCTGAATTTAAAATTTAAATGATAAGGTACTGACCATGCAGCAGGAAGTAAATCAGCTGGAACAGAACAAAGGCTTTTTGTAGAGTAAATTGCAAGATCTAGAAAACTATAATAGGTGCTCAAATCTCTGAATAGTAGGGGTTCTGGAAGGAAGCGAAGGCTCACAAATATGTGACTGGGTATATGCCCTGATGAATAAAGCTAGTGGGTGACTTAACTATCACTAGGGCCCACAGGGTGCCAGCTCAACACTCCACTAGTGCAAAGGACCCTCATACAATTTTGGTAAAGTTTGCCGACTTTCAAGCCAAGGAATATATTTCGTCAAAAGCTATAGAAAAGAGAACTCTTTCTACTTCACAAGTGCTGCAGTTTAGAATTTTTATGATATGTCTGCTGTGATGAAGAGACTTCGTCAGGATTATTGACTTATTTAAAACCAGGGGGTTCTCAAGCGTCCATTGGGCAGCAGGCAAAGCTTAAAGTCTTAGGGAAGGGTCAATTCTTTCTCATCTAGGAGATGTCCAGACACTTCTATAGAAACTATCTAGATAGGCTTTGAAAATTACATATGTGTAGAATGTGTCACTTGAGTGGGTAAATATGAATGAAGTGAATTACAATGTAATTTCTTGCTGGGTATTCCATCTCATGGAAAGAGGAGAATTGGTAGTCATTCAGGGCTCAGGGGCTCTCTGGCTTCTTTGGAGGCCTGAGTGTCATTGGGTTCAACACCATGGCACTCAGGTTGTTCTGGGGTAAGAGGGAGGATGTGTGGGTAAATCCTTGCCTTGGGAAGTTCATTGGGCAAGGGTCAATGGTTGTGGGGTGGGTGTTGGGTTTTAGCAGGTAAAAAATGGGAGAATTCACAATCACTACTTATGTTGGATATTCAGTATTGAAATTGGAAAGGATACAATCAAGATTGAAGGGTGGGTTGAAAAGGGGTCAGTAATCCTTCATAGACCAAATGTAACTAACATTCCAAATTCGTTTTTAGCCAGGTATTCAAAGATTTTGCACATATTCTAGATCTGAAGCACAAGGCACTTTGCCACTTTATTCTCATTGCAAACCGTCCAGTAACGAATGAGTAGGAAATCAAATGCCTGGATAATGCAGCTTAATTTTTATAGGAATATATGTTTGGAGCTTGACGCATGATCCACTTTCTATTGTAAAGTCGGGGTGGGGGGTTCCCAAGCTAATCTAATGCACTTAGTCACTTTAACTCCATGGCAAACTACTAATAATATTTGCGATGAAGATTACAATGCATTTTAATTTTGATAGATGATGTATTTTTATCATTTACCAACTGTTGCTATATGCTGTTTATGCAATGCTATTCTTTTTCCTTCACAAAACATTTTGATACAGCATGCCATTCTGGTTTTTATGTGATAGGTTTATTTATGCACAATGCACTTTTTTGCTAGGGAGGATCAGGAAGATAACCCCGCATGTTTACATGAGACAGGGCAACAGGGCAATAGGGAGGGGATTCACCATCTCATATATTCATATGGAAGATGGAATAAGCTTTTATGGAGCAGAGCTGACAAGGCGATATCCATAGTCTTTGCACTGCATTAGAGGCTCAGATCGCAAATTAATCATGTTTCTGTGATTGTAAAATGATGACACATAAGGATTTCATACAAAACATTACACTGAATACCTATGGACTCAATAATAAATGCAAGGCCAGGGTAATAGACACCTGGGTGAGAGGGCTCGGCCCAGATAAAGTGCTTGTCAAAGAAACACATTTTATAGATAAAAGGGAGCCCGCATACAAAATGTTTAAGCAATGGGCAGGTTATCAGTGTATGTCATGTGCAAGTGCCGCCCATAAGTGGGTGGCAGTTTTTGTTAATAAACATTTCCCTTTCCAAGTTACCTTCTCCTAAATAGACACAGAAGGTAGTTGGGTCCTTGTCTGTGATCTACGTAACAATACTAGGCTAAATATATCCACAATATATACTCCGATATTAGATGATCTAGCACCTTTGACAGACTTAAGTAAGGCATTGGTGAATATTCCCGAATTTGTAATTTATGGGGTAATTTTAACTTCCTTCAACACCCAGATTTAGACTCATCTTCAGGTACTCCTAATCAGAATAAACCACAAATGGTTAATTCTATGACAGAATGTATAAAGGGGTTGGATCTGACAGATTTTTGGCAGGAAAAATATCTAGACAAGCAGGAATATTCCTGTTTGTCTGGAAGATATAAATCCGCCACCAGATTAGATTCCACACAACATTTTGAATTAAACAGCTATACACATATCCAGAATGTTTTTTCCAATAACAGCTTGGTAAAGATGGAAGTGTCAGGTGTAGGAAGGTGGAATCTGACTATATGGTTGCCCCCACTTTTTTTATGGTGTTTCGCTGGTTTATGACTTAGTTGGACTGGGATCCTGCTATTCAGGGCCCCAGTCTATCTGCTTTCTCTGTAAAAAGGTTTCCATGTGCCTTAGGCACATCTCTGATTGGAATCTGGAGTGCCCTTATAAGTCCCTAGTATATGGTATACTATGTACCAAGGGCATAGGTACCTCAGAGGCCTACCAGGGGCTGCAGCATGTATTGTGCCACCCCTGGAAGGCCATCCAAACTGACACCACAGGTCTGCTACTGCAGCCTGGGTAAGGTGGTGCATGCACCCCTTACTGTGATATAGGTTACCTATATCACTAAATACATACACCCATATAAACCTATAAGTCACTCCTAAGGCAGGCCTTATCAATCCTAAAGGAAGAGTGCATGGTTCCTATGTGAGAGGGTGCCCCTGCATGAGCAGGGCCCCTCTACAGCGTTCAGAGACCATCTCTGATGCTGTTTGTAGTGCAGCCTGACCATATACTCTTAAGCGCATTATATCCTCGCGGTAAAATGCTAACTTTGGAATGGCTGCACCTAAACATGTCGTGTTTGGTGTCAAACATCTTGGAATACTACCCCCCCCGCCAATCCTGGCGGCGGGGGTAGCATTCCACCCTTCTAGAGGGAAAGAAATGTTAACTCTGACGAGTCCGGTAACTTCTTTCCAGAGCCCTGGCATCACAAAATGGATGCTGCTGCCACAGACACAAGTCTGGCCTCCTGCTGCTGGACGAAACTCCGGCAGGGGAGGCCTGGACAATAGGTTTCCTGTCCCAGGGAGGTGTGACCACCTCCCCAGACAGGATAATGTGTATTGGGGCTGGGCGGGAGCACTTTCTGGTGCTTTGAAGTCCTGCACTGGGGGCACATTTGGTGTCCCTAGTGCATACCCCAGTTCAAACCGGATCAGGGGCTTGCAGCCCCTGCTTTGGCGTGAACTGGACAAAGGGAAAGGGGTGTAGCCACCCCTCTGCCCTGACCCACCCATAGGTGGGGCCACAGAGTAGTCCAACCCCTATTTTTAGAATAAAGGTAGGAACCCAGTCCTTAGGAGATTAGATTATACCTGGACGAAACTCTGAAACTGAATCCTGGACCTTCGACGCTCTACGACAAGATTAGAGGACTGAAGAATCTCCCTTGGGGTCAAGGAGTGACTCCCTGCTTGGCAGGCACCAAAGAAGCATCTGTCCAGTTCGCATTTCTGAAGCTCCCGTCGGACGCCGAAGTCATCGCATCACCAGAGGTGGATTCTCAGACTTCCCCGAGGCTACCCTGAGTCCCCAGCAAAGCTGAGGCCCGTGGCTATCGTGGGTGACTTGAGACCGTGACCCTGGACACCGAGCACATTTGCAAGTGCATCATCTTCTGGGTCTCCCAAGAAGTCGTGCTTTGGGCTCCCAGTAGCCCTAGCCTCCAGCACCACCTGCACCGAAGATCACTGGCCCCCACTCCACGAGTGTCCTGTAAGCCAGATCCATGTGCGGCATCACGAGGCTCCTTCGCGGTCGCTAGCCCGTTGGCTAGTAGCCCTTAACGAAGGCCAATCCTTTTCTTACTTGGCATCCCGGTTGCTCCAGGCCTGCCCTCACTTACCCTTGCTGGGTGAGTTCCACAGACCTTGCTGGTCTGCACCATCGACGATCTACATCTTCACCAAGACTTGCCGTTGCCAAGGCTTGTCGGGTCCAATCCGGTCACCGACACCTCAGCACTCGACAGACATCGTGTACCAGCCCGAATCCTGCTCCTGGTCACCGACAACGCCTCCTGGACCTCGTGGCTGAAGAGTCAAGACAACCGTCAACGCACCTGAAGCACTCGACATCGGTGGGCATCTGTCCATCGCCTTCCTGGTCACTGGCTAGTGACCCAGACTCTGTCCCCTCTGCTTTCAGGTTCTTCAGAACTCCGATCCACTCTTGGATCCACCCGGACACTTTTCTCTTGGCCGCCAGCAGCACTTTGCAGCAGATCGCCATTCGAATCGACGACGAAACCCGACCCCGAACGGCACCTATGCACCCGGCTTCCCTGGGTGAGGTAACACGAGTACTCCGGTGCTCCCGTGGGTAGAGACTCTTCAAAGTCCTAGATCTCAAAGGGTTTTGTCCTAGTCCTCTTTTAAGTGTCCCTTTTCTCTATTTTCCCGATCCCGACTTTCTCCATAGAAGTTAACGGCGTATCGCGGTTGTGTATTTACACTGCACGCGTCTCCCGTGGGTCCCCTGTGTCACTACCTTGGGTGGTTCCTTGTGGTCCAAGCACTTCTAGAAGCTCTAGGCCTAGTGTCTAGTTCAGTCGTGGTTCGCATACCACTTTATTGGTATATGGTTTGGTACGCCCCTAGGGCCCAAACGTGTATTTGTGCTATTACTGTGAATTAATAACTTATAACTTATGTACTTTCGAACTCTAGCCTCATAAAGAGACTAGAGGGGTGTGTTTAGCAATAAATACATATATTTTGAATATATACCTGGTGTGGTGCTCTTTCATTTGATCACTCAAGAGATTATAGACTGGTAAAACAAGCTGCTTTACATTCCTTCAAGACTTAGCCTGAAGGCTGCTCTCCATAGCTACCACTAGGATAGCTTTCAATAAAGGTTGTCTTTAACCTATCTCCAATAAGGGGTTGTTTGGACTGGTGCAAGGTGCCCACTATAATTAGTGGACAGCATATGCCAGGCCAACTTCTCACATCAGGGATTAAGGTAAAAAGGTCAAGTGGGAGATGTTTTTTTAATAAAGTAAACCTATGAGCTGAGGAATGGTGTAAGGAGATACCAAGTGAAATAGTAAAGCATTTTAAGATGAATACTAATTTGGCTGGTGTAGAGAGTGTATGGGTGGCATTTAAAGGAACTATACATGGCAATATTACCTCTAAAGAAATTGGGCAGAGGAACATTTTATAAACATACAGTACAGTGCTAGAGTCTGAGCTGGTCCAGGCAAGTATGGAATTTTTATGGAATAAAACCATTGCCAATAACTTGGTATTTAGACAGGCAGGAATGTGTATGCAAGAATACTATTATGAGCAAGGAGATATTGCTAATATGCATATCTTCAAAAGGTGCACAAGGAAAGTGAATATGCGGGTACATTTTTAGCTTGACAGAGTTGAGAGCGCCAAGTGCAGAACAGGATTACATCCCTTATTGACGTGGAAATAAAGGCCTATATTACAGACCCAGTGCAAATCCAGTGGAGATTTCTTAAACACTATGAAGCAATGCAACAACAGGTGGATGTGCAGGGACTTAGATATTTTCTAAGCAAGCCCCCTATTCCAAAACTAAAATTAAGCCAAGCACAAGCCCTTGTAGCTAAGATCTCTCTTGAGCAAATTGAGGCGGTATTAGAATCATTGGCTAACGGTAAGACCTGCGGTGAACACGGCCTACCGGCTGAAATATATACAAAATTTGCATCAGTCTTAAATCCTGAGTTGTTAAAATTTGCTAACCACATTCTGGAGGGGGGAGTTCTGGCTTCATTTCGTACTGCAATTGTGGTCAACTTTCGGAAGAAAGGCAAAGTTAAGGAAAATATCAACTCATATAGGCCTTTTAAACATGGATTACAAGATCATCGCTGTTAGAAATGGGATCTCTGGTTGGCTAAGACTTGCGCCAAAGCCAGGCAGAGACCACCACTCTAGTCAGGGCGAGGGAGTTACACGCCAAAGATAACCCCTGCTCACCCCCTTGGTAGCTTGGCACGAGCAGTCAGGCTTATCCCGGTGGCAATGTGTAAAGCGTTTGCGCACGCACACAGCAACAACATACCAGGCACACTACAAAAAGACCTCCACACAAGGTTATATCAAAAATAGCCTTTGTATTATCATAAAACACATTAGAATAGTACTCACATAATATACATTGTGCCACCTGGCACGGGGTCATATTTACAAGGGATTATTTACACCTCACAGGGCCAACTGGACCACTGTCAGAACCTGCACAAAGCGAACTTAGTAAATGTAGCACTTATAATAAATGTAGCCCACATCATAAACATACAACCAGTAATCACTGGTAACCACTGTACTCAGCATCATCCTGTAACATAAACCACATTATGCACAGTATCACATTAGGTGCGAATTACATTCTGCACCAACCTCATCAGTCTAATATCTTAGACCCTAACCTCCTAAGTATCACTCACATTAGGGGCATAAATCACAGTGGGGGATAACCTCCCAAGCATAAACCATATTATGCAAATAACCTCCTACATAAACCATATTTAGAGGTATAACTCAGGGTGCGTAAATCACAATACAGGAATCACATTTCCTAGCACCGCAATATCACATTAGCACATAACCTCACAGTAAAAACCATAGTAGAGGCATAAATCAGGGTGCGTGAATCACACTACATGCATCACATTTCCTAGCACCACATAATCACATTAGGGCCTGGCGCCCTACAAACCTAACATTCCCCCTGGCCAACTGGCCTTCTCAAAAGGGGCTCAAATGCCCTATGTCCAAGAGTCAGGGTGCGCTGCCAATGCAGCAGAAGTCAAGGGTGCGCAATTTGCGCAGACCTAAACGTTGCAGCTGGCACTAAGTGCTGTGCAGCTGTGAAAGTATGGGGCAAAGGAGTGCATCTCACTCCTAACTTAAAAAAGACAGGCCCCCAAAGCACTGTGGCCTAAACGATGCAGCTGCCCACTACTTGCTGGGCAGCTGTGAATATCTGATGGGCCCTGGCACGACTGTGCCCTCGGGGCCCCACTGGGGCTCTCTAATTGAATCTGTCCCCATCGTTGCAGCTGCCTGCGCTCTCGCAGGATAGCTGGAATCATCGCCCAAACTGATAGGGGCACGGGCCCCTCTGGACCCTCACACAAATATGTGCCCCCTCGTTGGACAAATATGCAAAACCAATGTTGCAGCTGCCCGCTCACTCTCGGGGCAGCTGTGAGAATGGCCAACAAAGAGAACAACGTTGCAGCTGCCCGCTCACCCTCGGGGCAGCTGTGGAAGAAATGTGGCCAATGCGGGGGAAAGCATGGGCCCCTCTGGGCCCTCCAACAACAAATATGCCCCTTGTTGGAGCCCCACGGGCTCTCCAATAACCATGCCCAATGTTGGAGCGGCCCGCTGCCAGACGGGGCCGCTCAGGAGAACAACCACGGTGCCTTCACTGGCACCCCACCGCACCTCTCGCGCCCCCACTCACCGGGACTCTCTGGTCTGGACTCCTCTCTGGCAGACGTCGCACTGGAAAAACTCCCATTGTGTCACAGCACAGGGCTTGGGGATACCAGTGAGAACTGGTTTAGGGGAGCTTTGGAGCACTTTGTTTTGTTCAGCTCCTCTCTCCTTTGTCAGGTGGGGGCTCAGGGATTAGATGCACCACAGGGGGCGGAGCCAGCATTGTGGAGGGAAGGCACAGCCCTATTCAGGTCCCAGGTGCAACTCCTCCCTCCCATCTGCATGCAGATCTCTCTATTCATCACTGGGCTGACTCACCCTGTCTCCTGGAGCCACACACACCTCCCAGCCCCTGTCACTCACAAAGCCAGACATGCAATTCACATCAGGCAGGCAGACACAGAGCCCACATAAATGCCAACTTCTAAAAGTGGCATTTCTACACCAGTCACAATAAATCTGCGCACACCATTGCGCAGCATTTATTCTCACAAATTCATACATACTAGACTTGACCATACTTCTCCTCTCATAACAGGAATTACCACTGATACACTTATCCCCAATGCATTCCTATGGGAGGGCAGGCCAATCTCACTAAGGGGCCGATTCCGATC
The DNA here is from genome assembly GCA_963921515.1 of Calotriton arnoldi. NCBI lineage: Eukaryota > Metazoa > Chordata > Amphibia > Caudata > Salamandridae > Calotriton > Calotriton arnoldi. Next base: position 790,804 of record CAWUFW010003047.1, read on the forward strand.
TCGGTCGGAGGCGCACCCAATACTATTCGGTCGGGAAAAAAGCCATGCGAAAGCCAGTTTCCCGACCGATCCGTACAGCACACCGAACGAGCAAGTACGATGCGCACAACAGCAAAAATCCCGGCCGAGCCGTACTCACCCAAACCAGGTCCTGTTCTCCGACCGAGGCGAATCCGGAAACGCCGAATCGAGTCGCACGGAAGGGAAAATGCAGCCCCGTCCGGCCGGACAAGTACGATGCGCTTCCGTACGCGCCGAACCCGTCGCTACGCACGGCACGTCAAAGCATCCGGGAGAGGCGCACATAAGCTCCGAATCGCGCCACAACACGATCCACGGCTACGAGACGAACACAGCACAGACGAGGACGACGCGAAGCGACGAGGACGAAGCGAAGCGACGAGGACGAAGCCAAGCGACGAGGACGACGCGAAGCAACGAGAAGGACGAACGACACGAACCAACCATGAATCCCTTCGTCCCGATCATACCAATATTCTACATCTACTACCGGAACAGGCACGGACGCGTACGGCGCAGAAGGTAAGTCAGACACCAACCACAAAACACATACAACACGTACACGACACATCACACACATACACTGGGAATCTGAATATACTTACACCAGCAGCACCATAGGGGCGGGATGCCCATCACCAATGCCACATATGCACACAGGGGCCTGAATGCGCGCCACCACCCCAACCCAGGGGGCTGGATGCCAACCACCACAACCACCCTTAGCCAGGGGGTGCCAGATGCCCACCACCACTACCACCCTTAGCCAGGGGGCTGGATGCCTACCACTACTACCACCCTCACCCAGGGCGGGCTGGATGCCTATCACCACCCTTAGCCAGGGGGGCTGGATGCCTACCACTACTACCACCCCCACCCAGGGGGGCAGGATGCCTACCACTACTACCACCCTCACCCAGGGGGGCAGGATGCCCACCACTACTACCACCCTCACCCAGGGGGGCAGGATGCCCACCACTACTACCACCCTCACCCAGGGGGGCAGGATGCCCACCACTACTACCACCCTTAGCCAGGGGGCAGGATGCCCACCACTACTACCACCCTCACCCAGGGGGCAGGATGCCCACCACTACTACCACCCTCACCCAGGGGGGCAGGATGCCCACCACTACTACCACCCTCACCCAGGGGGGCAGGATGCCTACCACTACTACCACCCTTACACAGGGGGGCAGGATGCCTACCACTACTACCACCCTTACACAGGGGGGCAGGATGCCCACCACTACTACCACCCTCACCCAGGGGGGCAGGATGCCCACCACTACTACCACCCTTAGCCAGGGGGCAGGATGCCCACCACTACTACCACCCTCACCCAGGGGGCAGGATGCCCACCACTACTACCACCCTTAGCCAGGGGGCTGGATGCCTACCACTACTACCACCCTTAGCCAGGGGGGCTGGATGCCTACCACCACCCTTAGCCAGGGGGGCTGGATGCCTACCACTACTACCACCCTTACACAGGGGGGCAGGATGCCTACCACTACTACCACCCTCACCCAGGGGGGCAGGATGCCCACCACTACTACCACCCTCACCCAGGGGGGCAGGATGCCCACCACTACTACCACCCTCACCCAGGGGGGCAGGATGCCCACCACTACTACCACCCTCACCCAGGGGGCAGGATGCCCACCACTACTACCTCCCTTAGCCAGGGGAGCAGGATGCCCACCACTACTACCACCCTCACCCAGGGGGGCAGGATGCCCACCACTACTACCACCCTCACCCAGGGGGGCAGGATGCCCACCACTACTACCACCCTCACCCAGGGGGGCTGGATGCCTACCACTACTACCACCCTTAGCCAGGGGGGCTGGATGCCTACCACCACCCTTAGCCAGGGGGGCAGGATGCCCACCACTACTACCACCCTCACCCAGGGGGGCAGGATGCCCACCACTACTACCACCCTCACCCAGGGGGGCAGGATGCCCACCACTACTACCACCCTTAGCCAGGGGGCTGGATGCCTACCACTACTACCACCCCCACTCATAGGATGGACAATGCATGACACAACAAGCACACCACAACCTAGGGAATGCAAGATTAAGACATCCCCCCACCACCATGACAAGCGTGTGAGCAGGCTGTGTCAAATGCCTACAACACCGAACATGACATTGAACATACAATGTGACCCCCTAGCACATGTGCCACACATATATGTGTGTGGCACCCACAATGCAAGCAGCCCATGACCATTGTGGCAATGGGGCCTAAACCCCCATCATCACAGTGACCAAAAGGCAAGTGTGGGGTCCATAGCTGAAGCACATTTTGACCATTGTGGCAATGGGGTCTAAACCCCCATCATCACAGTGACCAAAAGGCAAGTGTGGGGTCCATAGCTGAAGCACATTTTGACCATTGTGGCAATGGGATCTAAACCCCCATCATCACAGTGACCAAAAGGCAAGTGTGGGGTCCATAGCTGAAGCACATTTTGACCATTGTGGCAATGGGGTCTACACCCTCATCATCACAGTGACCAAAAGGTAATTGTTGACAAAGAAAGAGCTGCAACTGCCAAACTGCATGGATCATTCCTGGTCACAGAACCAAAAACTCATCTGTGGCAAAGTAGTGTATGTGTCCCATTGCAACATAAATTGGGGGAGCCAAATACTGCAGTGCAAATGAAACATTCCTTTGGCCATGTGCAGACAAACAACACCCATGGGGGCTGAGACCGTCAACAGTCATCAATGACACAATGACAGAAGTGACCATCAGAATGCAGAACCACATATTTGCACCAATGGGCACACAAATGCAGATACCCTGTGGAGACAGCAGATGTGAGGTGAACAGATACCATACCATGGCAGCAATGGGACACACAAACCATGATCACTGTGCTGACCGATGACCTAGGAGTCCCAGGGACAGCAGGGGAAACACACCAAACAACATACAGCCAATGGCACACCCAAGATATGCCAATGCAGTGGTGCAGATGCACAAACACAAACAGGCAGACCAACACTGTCATCATACACAGCAGGTGAGGGGTGGGGGTGCCAGTGTCCCCAGGCAACAACACAAGACATGAGGAGAGCTGAATACCAATCATACAGATGTGCATACACTGCCACACTAAGGTAACTCATGGATCCAAATCCCCTATGTGGGCAAGCAGGCATTGACAGGTGAGAGGGAGCACAAAACACACATGTCACACAGGCACGTAGGAACAACAACTGACACAGCAAGTCACAGACACACCACAGCACCACCCCCAGGGCCCCCACAATGTGGTGACCCTGGGCTGAAGAAAAATACCACTGTGATGACAAAGCTAAATGTCGTTCACACTGTGAACCACAGTCAGGTGTCCTGAGCAACTAACTACCATCACACCTACACAAGCACAAATCAATCAGCATGGCCAGTAAGCCAAGGCCAACATGGAGGCAGGGGACTAGCCGGGCAACAACTCTCATCTGCACACACTCAAGACCACACCCCTCGACCTCCAACAATGTGCAGCAGTGAAGTACACATGCACTGGTGACATTGCACATGCACCCATTACTATTCCAGGGTGGTGGGTGGGAACCAAGGTGTAGAAACACATCACACATGGACACTCAACAAGACTCCTGAATGTCTGACACACTGCACACTACGCTGTACATGGACATGACGGCAATACCACACCGACCAATGGGATCCCAGCCACAGTCACACACCAATGAAGAAGCCAAGGTCACCCACAAAGAACACACATAGACAACAACCAACATTGCAGCCCGGACCCTAAGGAGTGCCAGCAGTCACACACACAACGTGTCACAATCACTGAAAGATAACACAAACTGGAAATCACATGACAGGGGCAAACAACAAGTGCCAAAGGGAAACCTGACTGTGACCCATCTGCGTCTGCACACAAACTCTGCCCTGACAGCAAACACACCTATGGGTGACACCCTGATGACCAGTAATGTGCCATGCACCCACATCACAGAGAACACAGGGAGAAGACTTTGGGGGAACATAGCTCAAGTCAGCAAGCATCACAAACAGGTACAACACTAGGGATCACAGCATGCGCAGATGAATGGAAGTGAACACACAGACATGCACATACAACACACACCTTGGGCGCAGGCAATGTCACACGTGTACACACTGCCATGAGGGGACTCCACTCCTGTGTGAGGAAAGCTGTGCCATATGTTGCCTCAGTAGGGCCCCATCATGTCAGCTGAGCACTTGGTCACACAATCAACAATTAGCACCAAATGAGGGCTCCCATCACATCAGCCTGGTCATGGATGTGCCAACGGAATCATCAGCACAGATCCAACACACTTGTATAGCAATGTTGCACTGACTACACGGATGAGTCCCTCCCCATTGATGCCCAAACCTGCATGTCCACTGGAGATGGCAACACGGTCAGGGAAGTAGACAAATGCAACGATGGCAGGCACAACAGATGTGCAGGGGTGGAAGCCACAGATATGAAATTGCCAATGTAAGTAGGAAACCCATTGCCAAATACTGAACACATGACACCCTCAGATGCTGCTATTGATGACATGGATACACCACATGATAGGACACATTCCCCCTGGACCACATGGGTTCCTGCACAGTAACACTTCATAATCATGAGACCAGATATCACCATCACTGCAGCAAGGGCATGGTTAGCTGCACCAACAACATGTACATCTGAAGCATGAGCACTAGAGAAAAGAAAGTTGCTTTATTCAGCATATGTGTTGAGGCCAAACGAAGTCCTGAAAAAAGAGCAAAGGCCAATGGCCAGTCCATTGTCAAAGTTCAAACAGGGTGACACTGGCAGATGTCACCCTACGCATGCCTGCACAATACCAGGGACAATCCACTAGGAGGGGCAACCGGGGGGCAGGCCAGGCACCGCAGGGACAGGATCAGGGCTCACCAGGGGGAGTCAGGGAAGGGGTGGTGGGTGCTGGAGAGCCACTGACAACTGCAGTGGAGGTGTCTGACATGGTGTGTGCCGGCACAACTGGGGGGCATGACACAGATGTCGTGGGTGCCGGCACAACTGCAGTGGACCCTGCAGATGGGGTGGACAGGTCCGCCACTGCAGTGCCCAAGTCAGACAGGGCGGTAGTGGACTCCACTGCAGTGCCTACCTCCAGGGGAGGAGAATGGGGAACAGGCAAGGTGGGTTGGACAGAGGGGGGGACACCCTCACCACATCAGTGGCACAGACAAGCGCAGCGGGGGTGTGGTGCTGGGAGAGCAAGTGGCAGGGGAGAAGGCCGGAGCATCTTGGGGATGGTATATCTGTGGGTGGGGGAACCTGGGGCAGGGTGTGGTGGGGGCACCTGTGCAGTGGGGGCCTGAGGGATGGAGGACGGAGACCTTGTGCCTGAGCTGCAGGGCGGTGGCGGGGTCTTGCTCTTAGCACTCCGGGGGGACTTGCGGGTGGGGGCCTCAGTCCGTCTGCGCCTGGGGGAGGGTGTCCGGGGGCGAGGGGCACTCTGCTCCGTGTGGGTGGGCTTCCTCTTCCCCGGGATGCTGGAGCAGCTTCATCGGTGGGGAAGAGGCCGAGGTCACAGAGGAAGAGCTGCTGTGACTTTGGGGTTGCAGGTGAGGCAAGGGAGGGTGCTTTGGAGGGAGAGGGAACTGAGGACTGCGCAGTGCATGTGGATGCGTGTGTGTGTGCCAGGGCCCCATCCCCTGTGAGTCTGGCTTCAGTCCCCTGAATGTGCGTGCGTGTGCGTTTTGTCATTGGCGTGTGTGTCAGTGTGCTGGATGTGTGTGTGCTGGTGTGTGCCAGTGTGTGTGTGCCTGGGATGGGTAAGGTGCTGGGGAGTGTGGATGGAGCAGAGGCAGGAGGGGTGAGGGACCGTTTGAGGAGGGACACTGCTGCCGTCAGGGAGGAGTCCATGGACCTATTGCCCCTCTGTAGGTCAGACATGCCCGATGAGATGCCCTCCATGAACGACACCAGCTGAGTCAACAGCGCGGTGTGCGCATGGAGGACACTCAGCATGGCTGTCTGCCCTACATGGAGCTGGCGAAGGAGGTACACAGACTCCTCACTCAGGGCAGCAGGGGACACAGGGGCAGGGGGTGCGGTGCCTGGCCCAAAGGAGACACGCTCCCGGACATGGGAGCCTCCACGGACCTGGGGAATGGGAGCCGATGGGAGGGCGGTGGTGGTGCTGGTGGTGGCGGGGACAGCAACACTAGCTGGGGTGTGGTGGCTGCTGACACCCGCCTCCACAAGGGAGTCATCCTCCGAGTTGCTCTGGTCCTCAGCTGAGGTGGATGCTGCTGAGGACTCCTCGGTGTGGCTCCCCTCGCCCTCCGTGCCACTGGGTCCCTCCGACCACTCCTCGGCTGCTGACCCAGTCTGGCTCTCCGGCTCCTCCTGGTCCGTGGAGCTGTCCCCTTCCGTGGCCGTGGATGTATCTGCAAACAATGGGGAAACAGACAGACATCAGTCACCTGCACATAACGCACACACCACTGTGAGCACAGCACATCACAGAGCAAGCCCTGGCATCATTAGTTGTGCATTGCTAAAAGTGCACTAATTGAACAGGAGAAGTCAATTGTCAGTCTGATGCCAAGCATGGCACTCACATCCCACATGGCCTTGCACCCATCTGTCTGGTGTCTGTTGGATTGCAACACCCCAGTGTTGACACATGCACCAAGTACACAGTAGTTGGACAGTGCAGAGGACACGGTGTGGACACATCACAGCTCTTGCCACTGAGTCAGTACAGGTTTACGGATGTAAGGGATGCCCAGAGTCAAATAGGAAATGCATGTGATGCATACCAGCGACAGACACCATGATGCACCCATGTCCTGATAGCCAGCGCCACTATGGTGTGCATGTAGCACATGTCACTCCCCTGCAGGATCACCAATCAGTAGACACATGCCATGGCGGAGGCATGACTGCAAAGTCATACATCACTGTCTCAGTGATGTATGACTTTGCAGCCAGACAACAACACTCTGCACTGTGTCACAATAGTAGGTCATGGGGAATGCAAGTCCTGGAGCTGCACAAGTGCACATGTACATCCCCCCCACAACACATCCTCTTAACCCTCATCTGTCCAGGTCATACCTATTGGACATATGGGAGACCTGTGACACTACCCTCTGAACCTGAGCCCCTCACACTCTGCTGTGCATGGGGAACAGCTGCCTGAACTTCACATTTACATGCCCCAGTCTGCATGGGCAGCTGATCAGACACCTATGTGTCACACAAGTATCGTCTCCTATGGTCACATCTCCAGTGGCATGCTGAGCCCCTACCAAGAAACTCCACAGCAGTCCTGGCGACTAATCCACAGCACACTGACACAGAGGCAGACACCTGAGGGGCAAATCACTGTGCACAATGTGTCCTCTGATACACGGGAGTGGGAGTACAGAGTGTATTGTATGGCCTGGAGTAGGCATGACTGTCCAGCCCCACATGAATGAGGGATGAGCCCTGGACTGTAGGCAACTGGCTAAGTATGTGTGACACACGTCATATACATACTCCTGGGGCCCAAACATTGTTCCCACCCGCAGCATGGGTGTGTGCCAGGTACCCCAGCCACATGTGGTGGATCAGCTCAGCAATTGGACCACAGATCAAAGTAACACGCTGAATACATGTCAGAATACAGGCATTGTGTAAGCAATGGACCCACCCATGATGCCCACCACAGAGTCAGGGAAACAGATGCTGTCTCCCACCTTGAGTCAAGCAAACTGCAAGGACACAGTCCTAAGTGACAGAATTCCCTGCATGTAAGGGCCACACCTGGGTATCAGATGAGGAGTGGGCAGTGCACAATAGAGGGACATGACTCCTGGACAACATGACTGCTGTACTGTGGCAGTTCAACCTGGCCCGAGGAGGGCACATAACATGTTAGACAGAGTACACAGTGCAGTCTTTGACTCACCCCCTCCTTGCTGCTCTCTGGCCTTCAGCTGCCCATCCAGGTCTGGAAAGACCACCGCCAGGATCCTGAGCATGTGGGGGGTCAGGGTCCGTGTTCCGCCCCTCCTGCGAGGAGGCGACAGCTTCAGCTGGACCCGTGCAATCCTCCGGGTCCAGCCCCGAAGGTCCTGCCACCTCTTTTGGCAGTTGCGGATCCGGCGCTTGTAGACCCCCACGGACCGGACAGCCCGGACGATGTCCTTCCAGATCTCATGCTTCCGATGGGCAGAAGCCTGTCAGGATGACAAAGTGATAAGGACATTACTACACATGCAACATATCCGTGCATGACACAGTTGCATATACATGTCGCAATCACAGGGGCACATGGTGTACCCAGGCAGTGCACGGCTGCCCATGGACAGTTTTCCAGAAGTCACTACATGGTATCATAGCATGGGGAGTAAAACCCTGTTCAGAAGCACTGTCACTGCACCATACCTGTCCAGTGCAAGTCACTACACACTATGGGGGGTGACAACTACTCAGTGAGCCTGCTAGCCAGTGGTGTGCTGACTCTCAGCCTTGCTAGTCAGACAAAATGCACATTCAGAAAGGCAGTGCACAGAACACTCACCTGCTCCCCTGGTGTCCCATACAGCTTGCTGTACTGTGGAAGTAGGCTGTCCAGCAGGGCCTGGTTCTCTTCAAGGCTGAAGGCTGGGGCTCTCTCCACAGTACGTGCCATTGCAGGGTCCAGAGGGGCAGAGACAGCAGCAGTGCAGTGGCAGATGTCGTCCTGGAGCATGTAGTGCAGGCAAGTGGGCTCTCAGGGGAACATGCAGCAATATATATGTGCTGGAGAGGCAGATACTGTCCCTTGTGTCCAAAGTGATAGGTCCAAGTCGTTTGCATCTTCTGAATATGGCCAATCCATGGAATAGCAGCACCAAAACACGCCCACAGCATCCTTCAAAATTTCAACTTCATGACATACATGATTTTGCAACATTGTTGTGGGTGACCAACTGATTTTCCAGCAACCGACTCGTTCGAATATTCGAAAACGCGTCCGTTGCCAGGCAAGCCCATTGTCAATGGGTGCGCACCGATCGGTCCATTGAGGTACAACGCGCACAGGGGTACAACGCGTACCCGCACACATTGAAAGCAATGGGCCGGCCGGAGGCACCGATCGGTCCATTGCTGTTCAACGCGCACAGGGGTACAACGCGTACCCGCACACATTGAATGCAATGGGCCGGGAGGCACCGATCGGTCCATTGCAGTACAACGCGCACAGGGGTACAACGCGTACCCGCACACATTGAATGCAATGGGCCGGCCGGAGGCACCGATCGGTCCATTGCAGTACAACGCGCACAGGGGTACAACGCGTACCCGCACACATTGAAAGCAATGGGCCGGCCGGAGGCACCGATCGGTCCATTGCAGTACAACGTGCACAGGGGTACAACGCGTACCCGCACACATTGAATGCAATGGGCCGGCCGGAGGCACCGATCGGTCCATTGCAGTACAACGCATCACTGTACATGTGACTGGCATATGTCAGCATGCCTGTCTCAGATGGACATATGCCAGCCACAGATAGCTCCCAGGGAGTGAGGGGCACACCTACATCACGACAGCCTGTCCAAACTTATCATAAGGCATGTAAGGCTGCATTTCCTATTGTGTGTATGTTGGTGTACATGTTGTCCTGTGGGTGTCACCTGTGGGCAGCCACCCCCAGGCTGTGCACGTGTTCATGGGGACAGGATCATGGGTGTTATGTGTACGTGACCACTGTGATGTGCAACTGTTCATATCTGTGCATGTGCCATGGTCACATTTCACAGTGGTGTTTGTGTATGTCATGTCACATACCCCGTGAGTCCCATGTGGGACGGTATGTTTGAGCCAGGGTGTCCCAGTGGCACAATAGTGATGGCCCTCCACAGTCTTTGTGCATGTAGTGTTTACAATGTCTCTGATTTCATGTGCACAATGGGAGACAGTCTCCACATCCACGTTGTGTGTGCATGGACTCTGATGTTGTGCGTGTGTGTCACAGACGTCCATGGCTCTCCTGCCATGGCAAGTGTGGCCACTACCTGTGGGGGTCATGTTTGTTTTGTTGTGGTGTACACATGATACTCCAGGTGATGCCAGTGTCCATGTGGCATTACAGGGTCCCTGGGAATGTGCCTGTCGTTGAGCTGTGGTGCCTGGGGCACATCTGTCCTCACATGTCACTGGGGGGGTGACTGTGACACAGCATCATGATATCCAATGGGCCAACCTGGGACAAATTGATGCCACCTGTAGGACCGTGTTGACAGATGTTGGCCATGTATGTACCATAAATGTCGTTCCGGTACTGCACACTTCATGTAGTTGTGCCTCATGATGATGTATGTTGGGATCTTGAGTGTGTTCAATGCCGCATATGTGGGGTGACTGACGATCTTGCTTACTTCTCCTCTGCACTGCAGGGCTCCTGCTGTCCATCGGCCATTCCCAGACCTGGCAACGATGGTGGAACGGGACAGCATCCGACGGTACCGCTTCACCAGGCAGCTGATTGAGGATTTTGCAGTGCAGTTGTCCCCACATTTGCAGCCTGGCCGGCCGTATCCTACAGCGCTGACCCCCAAGGTGAAGGTGATGGCAGCCCTACACTTCTTTGCCACCGGTACCTTCCAACATACTGTGGCGTCTGCTGGTGGGATGTCACAGACCATGTTCAGCTGTGTGCTCCGCGATGTTTTGGCGGCAATGTTGCTCTTCCTGAACCGGTACATCTATTTCCCTAGACTGCGACGACTCACTGACGTGAAGAGTGACTTTTATGCCCTGGGGAGGATGCCGCATGTAATTGGCTCCATTGATGGGACACATGTGGCTTTGGTACCACCACAGGCCCAGGAGCAGGCCTACAGGAACCGCAAGCACTACCACTCGGTCAATGCACTGGTGGTGTGTCTTGCAGACATGACCATCACACACGTGTGTGCCCGTTTCCCTGGTTCAGCACACGATGCCTTTGTGATGAGGAGTAGTCGCATCCCCAGGTTGATGGCACAGATGCAGAACCAGCGTGCCTGGCTTGTCGGTGTGTACTAACTTTGTGCCATTGTGTGTGATCTGATCTGTAGTATTCCGCCCACTTTTCCAAGTCAGCTGATGTGCACTTGTCTGTCCGTAGGTGACTCGGGATACCCCAACATGCCGTGGTTGCTGACACCCCTCAGGAACCCTGTGACACCTGCCCAGATGCGCTACAATGAGGCACATGGTCGGACCAGGAGAGTGATTGAGCGGACCTTTGGTCTCCTGAAGAGCCGCTTCCGCTGCCTGGACAAGACCGGAGGGTCCCTCCCATATGCCCCTGCGAAAGTGTGCAAGATTATCATCGTCTGCTGCATGCTCCACAACCTGGCAGTGCGGAAGGAGTTGCCTCTCATCCAGGATGACGATGACCAACATCCGCCACCTGTGGAGGATCCTGGCCTGGACCACGATGCCAGTGACGATGATGATGATGATGGTGATGGTGATGTCCGCACACAGCTCATCACCAACTTCTTTAGCTGAATGTGAGTATCCTGAGGTGTCATGTGAATGATGTGAGTTGGCATGATGTGTGGGTGGTGCTCTGGTGCTGTTGGAGTGTGTCCATGGGCTACTTGACAGGATGTGTGTTGCGATGTGTGGTGACAGGTGGGCTGTACTCCCCAACAGTGTTGACATGCTAACTTGGTTCTGGGTGGGTATCTTGTAACATGTATTGTGCATGAGTTTTGCTGTTCTGTCCTGTACTGCATTGCTTTTGACTGTGTGTCATTTCTGTCCTTCACAGGGTACTTTCAGATTCGTTTGGTCAACTGTGTCCACCGACGACGTGATTGCACATCCAGGCTGGTAGCTGTTGTGTCCCTACAGGTGATGTGCGCCACACCCATGGACTTCCTTCTGTCTACAGTTGTTGACTGTGTGCCCGCTACCAGGTGGGGTTACCTTGCATCTGTAGTGGTTACGGCATGTTGCTACTGTGTAATAAACCTGTGCTTCACTTAGTGATGTGCGTTGTCTGTGGTCACACATTTGAGTGCCATTTGCTTACTGCACCTGTGGGCTACTTGACTACAACTGGGAATGGGTGTGGTGTCTGTGCATTGCACCGTCTTCCCTGGCAACATCAGTGTAGGCAATGAGTCAGATGGCCTAGGTGTGTATGTGTTGTGTAGCCCTGGTGGTGTGTCTCCCTCATATGTGTCACGTTGCCTGTACTCACATGCCTGTGTTGTCCTTGCTGTTGCAGTTCGCATACACTGTGTAATTTTGCAGTTCATCATCCCCATAACAGCACCCACGTTGGAATCACGACAGAGGCAAGTATGGTGTATTAGTGTGTTTATTGTGATAATAGTGCATAGGATGGATTGTGCTGTACATGAATCTTGCAATCCCAAGTTCCTAGATGAATAGAAAGTCCAGGTAGACAGGATCCCCAGTATCGGGGCCACAGTTGTCTGACACATTGTTCCAACTTGTACTCCCCATGCTATGTGTGGGAGTAGTGTTGCCATCAACAGGGTGAACAGTCTGTGCACAAAGGCGAAAATCCAGAACAGGTTCAGGCTTCCTGGGAGTTGCGCTTGGCCATCAGCCTCTCACTTTCCCCTCCTCGGACAACCCCTCTTCTTGGGGGGGGCCCTCAAGTGCAGGCTGCTGCGGTGCAGGGGACTCTCCGCCAGAGTCCTCCTCCCTCCCTGTGGCAGTTGCAGTTTGTTCGGTACCAGATGTTGTTGGCACACAGGGAGGTGTGGACTGGTTGCTGTTCATCTGGCGGAGGCATTGTAAAATGTCCCTGTGCACCGCCGTCATCTCATGTAGTACATCCCACTTGGACTCCACGCGGGTCATGTGGGAGTCCACACGTGACATGTGGGAGTCCACACGTGACATGTGTGACTCCACTTGGGACATGTGGGAGTCCAAGCGGGCATGATGGGCAGCCTGCTGCTGTTTGATGTCTCTGAGGAGCCCCACTACCTGGCTGAGCTCTCCGGTGCTGGACTGGTACGCATCAGCTATGCGTACCAGTTGTGGGTCTTCATGCACACCAGCAACGTCTGCAAGCAGCGACCTCTGTCTCCCACCCCTCCCACCACCCCTGCTGACATGTGCAGTGTGTGCAGTTGCACGCACAGATAACCCTGGTCCACCTTGGGGGTTGGTGGTGGTGGTGGTGTCCATGGCCCCAGGTTGGTCCAGGGTCACTGCGCTGGTGTTGTTCCTTATTCTGTCCATGTCGGCAGGGATGGTATTCGTGGTGACAGTCGTTGGAGGGGTGGGTGCAGGGGGTGCAGCTGGTGGACCTGCTGGTGCTGCAGCTGGTGGTCCTGCTGGTGCAGCATGTTGACTTGCACCGGATGTGCCAGGTTGTTCTTCATCGTCCGAGGAGGACAGAGGCTGTACGACGCCAGTGAGCTCGGCATCCTCTTGAGCCTGGGACTGGGACTCCTCAGCGTCTGCTGCTGTGTCCCTATCATCACCTGTTTTTGGGAGACACAAACAATGTATGTCATGTTTCTGCAGGCATCAGTGGTTGACACACCTGACAGTTGTGACTGTGCCTCGGGGTGCGGGCCTGTACATTGTATTGTCCTAAGTCGTCACAGTCAGGGGTTGATATTGGTGTGGCACATTGTCCTGCATTATTTGGGCATTTCTATGTATTCTCTGGGGTGTGAACATGGTCTGCATTGATTGTGTTTGGTTGACAGCCAGACCTCCTTCCCACCCACCCACCCACCCACCCAGTCAGTTATCCCACCATGGAACGTGCTTGCATTGCAGGGAGTGTAAGTTGTCTCTCAGGATGTCAGTCAGTGGTGTCCTGCTGTTTGTTGGTGCACAGTTGGCAGCAGGGCCTTGTGCTCCCCACAGCAGTAGCCAGTGTCAGCCATCTTGTGAGTCCTTCTCCACTCCCTGTGATGTGAGCATGGTTCAGGGTGGTGTTGATGGGACAGTTGTGGGGGTGAGCTATGTCTGTGACTACGACTCCCATCATGCTATTGCCTCCACCCCCTTCCCAGCATGCCCATGCTTCCTTCCTTTTGACTCTGCTTCCCTGTGGGGTGGGCTGGCTGTGCTGACAGGATGGCTGGGAGTGTTGTCCTGGCAGTTGTTTGGCTAAGAGTCCCAAGAGTGTCCCTGTGCTTCACACAACATAACCCAGGGTGGTGGTGCTTTGTGGGATCTTGTGTTAGGATGGAGGGCATTGCATTCTACCAGGTGGGTACTGTGGAGTTTGTGTTGGGGGGGTGTGAGGGGAGGTGCTGGTGACTATAGTCAGTGCTGCAAGTCCCCCTTCCCACCCAGCCAGCCAGATATCCCACCATGGAACGTGCTTGCATTGCAGGGAGTGGAAGTTGTCTCTCAGGATGTCAGTCAGTGGTGTCCTGCTGTTTGTTGGTGCACAGTTGGCAGCAGGGCCTTGTGCTCCCCACAGCAGTAGCCAGTGTCAGCCATCTTGTGAGTCCTTCTCCACTCCCTGTGATGTGAGCATGGTTCAGGGTGGTGTTGATGGGACAGTTGTGGGGGTGAGCTATGTCTGTGACTACGACTCCCATCATGCTATTGCCTCCACCCCCTTCCCAGCATGCCCATGCTTCCTTCCTTTTGACTCTGCTTCCCTGTGGGGTGGGCTGGCTGTGCTGACAGGATGGCTGGGAGTGTTGTCCTGGCAGTTGTTTGGCTAAGAGTCCCAAGAGTGTCCCTGTGCTTCACACAACATAACCCAGGGTGGTGGTGCTTTGTGGGATCTTGTGTTAGGATGGAGGGCATTGCATTCTACCAGGTGGGTACTGTGGAGTTTGTGTTGGGGGGGGTGAGGGGAGGTGCTGGTGACTATAGTCAGTGCTGCAAGTCCCCCTTCCCACCCAGCCAGCCAGCCAGATATCCCACCATGGAACGTGCTTGCATTGCAGGGAGTGGAAGTTGTCTCTCAGGATGTCAGTCAGTGGTGTCCTGCTGTTTGTTGGTGCACAGTTGGCAGCAGGGCCTTGTGCTCCCCACAGCAGTAGCCAGTGTCAGCCATCTTGTGAGTCCTTCTCCACTCCCTGTGATGTGAGCATGGTTCAGGGTGGTGTTGATGGGACAGTTGTGGGGGTGAGCTATGTCTGTGACTACGACTCCCATCATGCTATTGCCTCCACCCCCTTCCCAGCATGCCCATGCTTCCTTCCTTTTGACTCTGCTTCCCTGTGGGGTGGGCTGGCTGTGCTGACAGGATGGCTGGGAGTGTTGTCCTGGCAGTTGTTTGGCTAAGAGTCCCAAGAGTGTCCCTGTGCTTCACACAACATAACCCAGGGTGGTGGTGCTTTGTGGGATCTTGTGTTAGGATGGAGGGCATTGCATTCTACCAGGTGGGTACTGTGGAGTTTGTGTTGGGGGGGGGTGTGAGGGGAGGTGCTGGAGACTATAGTCAGTGCTGCAAGTCCCCCTTCCCACCCAGCCAGCCAGATATCCCACCATGGAACGTGCTTGCATTGCAGGGAGTGGAAGTTGTCTCTCAGGATGTCAGTCAGTGGTGTCCTGCTGTTTGTTGGTGCACAGTTGGCAGCAGGGCCTTGTGCTCCCCCCAGCAGTAGCCAGTGTCAGCCATCTTGTGAGTCCTTCTCCACTCCCTGTGATGTGAGCATGGTTCAGGGTGGTGTTGATGGGACAGTTGTGGGGGTGAGCTATGTCTGTGACTACGACTCCCATCATGCTATTGCCTCCACCCCCTTCCCAGCATGCCCATGCTTCCTTCCTTTTGACTCTGCTTCCCTGTGGGGTGGGCTGGCTGTGCTGACAGGATGGCTGGGAGTGTTGTCCTGGCAGTTGTTTGGCTAAGAGTCCCAAGAGTGTCCCTGTGCTTCACACAACATAACCCAGGGTGGTGGTGCTTTGTGGGATCTTGTGTTAGGATGGAGGGCATTGCATTCTACCAGGTGGGTACTGTGGAGTTTGTGTTGGGGGGGTGAGGGGAGGTGCTGGTGACTATAGTCAGTGCTGCAAGTCCCCCTTCCCACCCAGCCAGCCAGCCAGATATCCCACCATGGAACGTGCTTGCATTGCAGGGAGTGGAAGTTGTCTCTCAGGATGTCAGTCAGTGGTGTCCTGCTGTTTGTTGGTGCACAGTTGGCAGCAGGGCCTTGTGCTCCCCCCAGCAGTAGCCAGTGTCAGCCATCTTGTGAGTCCTTCTCCACTCCCTGTGATGTGAGCATGGTTCAGGGTGGTGTTGATGGGACAGTTGTGGGGGTGAGCTATGTCTGTGACTACGACTCCCATCATGCTATTGCCTCCACCCCCTTCCCAGCATGCCCATGCTTCCTTCCTTTTGACTCTGCTTCCCTGTGGGGTGGGCTGGGTGTGCTGACAGGATGGCTGGGAGTGTTGTCCTGGCAGTTGTTTGGCTAAGAGTCCCAAGAGTGTCCCTGTGCTTCACACAACATAACCCAGGGTGGTGGTGCTTTGTGGGATCTTGTGTTAGGATGGAGGGCATTGCATTCTACCAGGTGGGTACTGTGGAGTTTGTGTTGGGGGGGTGTGAGGGGAGGTGCTGGTGACTATAGTCAGTGCTGCAAGTCCCCCTTCCCACCCAGCCAGCCAGATAGCCCACCATGGAACGTGCTTGCATTGCAGGGAGTGTAAGTTGTCTCTCAGGATGTCAGTCAGTGGTGTCCTGCTGTTTGTTGGTGCACAGTTGGCAGCAGGGCCTTGTGCTCCCCACAGCAGTAGCCAGTGTCAGCCATCTTGTGAGTCCTTCTCCACTCCCTGTGATGTGAGCATGGTTCAGGGTGGTGTTGATGGGACAGTTGTGGGGGTGAGCTATGTCTGTGACTACGACTCCCATCATGCTATTGCCTCCACCCCCTTCCCAGCATGCCCATGCTTCCTTCCTTTTGACTCTGCTTCCCTGTGGGGTGGGCTGGCTGTGCTGACAGGATGGCTGGGAGTGATGTCCTGGCAGTTGTTTGGCTAAGAGTCCCAAGAGTGTCCCTGTGCTTCACACAACATAACCCAGGGTGGTGGTGCTTTGTGGGATCTTGTGTTAGGATGGAGGGCATTGCATTCTACCAGGTGGGTACTGTGGAGTTTGTGTTGGGGGGGGTGTGAGGGGAGGTGCTGGTGACTATAGTCAGTGCTGCAAGTCCCCCTTCCCACCCAGCCAGCCAGATATCCCACCATGGAACGTGCTTGCATTGCAGGGAGTGGAAGTTGTCTCTCAGGATGTCAGTCAGTGGTGTCCTGCTGTTTGTTGGTGCACAGTTGGCAGCAGGGCCTTGTGCTCCCCACAGCAGTAGCCAGTGTCAGCCATCTTGTGAGTCCTTCTCCACTCCCTGTGATGTGAGCATGGTTCAGGGTGGTGTTGATGGGACAGTTGTGGGGGGGCAATATGTGTGACTGCGACTCCCATGATGCTATTGGCTACACTGACTTGGCCAGCATACACAGAATTCCTTCCTTTGAGTGGTCTTCACTGTGTGTTGGTGTTGTTGTGGTGGCTACATGTGTGGATGTGTGTGTTAGTTCTATTTGTGCCACTGCCTAGCTGTAGTTGTGGTTGTGTTTGTACATGTGTTGGCACAGTTGGATGTGACTTTTTTGATGGCATGTGTTGTGTTTATCTGACTGACATACACATTTTGGGATGATTCTGTTCTAGTTGCTGTGTAATTGCTATGTGTGCATGGTTTGACTCTCCCCTTGACAGTGATGTGTGTGTTTTGTGGCAGTTTATTGTGTACATTTGTTGTGTACTCACCAGGCTCTGGGATGTTCTCTAGTCCATATACGCTCACTGGCGGAAGGATGGCCCGCACCTTCTCCTCCCAGGGCCTGAGGTATATTGGCTTGGCAGGAGGGCCACTGCCGGTATGTTGGCTGTTGATGTAGTCTATCTTCAGCAGGTCCCGTACCCTCCTGCGCACGTCATACCACCTGTTCTGGATGTCCGTCTTTGTGCGCCGACATGATGATTGGGCGTTCACCCTGTTGATGATCCTCTCCCACATCTTGGTTTTCTGCGACATGGGGGTCTGTTGGACCTGAGTGCCAAACAGCTGTGGCTCCACCCTGAGGATCTCGTCTACCAGGACTTCCAATTCACAATCTAGGAACTTGGGATTCTTCTTGGGGGGCATGGTGATGGGTGGTGATGGTGAGTGATGTGTGTGTTGGTGTGCAGGTGAGGGTGTGTGAGTGTGTGTTTTGCTGGGTGTATGTGAGGTAGGTATTTGTTGGTGTGCTGATGGTGTGTGGCTTGTGTGAGGGGTGAGCTGTGGGTGTGTGGTTGCTTTCTCTTGGGTGCTGGCAGTGAAATGGCATTTGCAAAGGCTCATGGTAGTGATTTGTGTCCTTTATATAGGTGGAGTTGTGGGTGTGTCTTTGTTCTCTGTCCCCACCCCCCCAGTATTTATTGGCTTGGTAATTGCTTGTTTGGCCTTTTTTTGGGTGATTTTTCCTTTGTGCTGTTTGTGTATGTTGGAAACGTTCTTGTGACCGAGTCGGACCCTGCATTGGTCTCGTACGGTGTTTTCCGTTTCGTTCACGCTGTGTTTGTGCAGTTTTGTGTGCTGCGTACGCGTCGGTCGCGGTGTATTGTGTTGCTTCGGCTCGGTTTTGTATGCGTGTCGGTCGTACGGCTTGTCCTCCGTCCGACTCGGTCGTGTTTTTCGCGCCTTGCATCGTACTTTGCGGGTTGGAGTTGGCGGGTACGATTCGGTCGGATTTGTTCCGGGTGCGTGTCGGTCGGTTGGATTCGCGTGTTTTTCCGGCCGGATTGCTATTTTCCGAGCGGCTCGGTCGGTCGGCTTGGTTTCCTGACGTGTCGGTCGGATTTATCGCGGCTTGCATCGTACTTGGCGTGTCGGGCGCCACTGGTACGTGTCGGTCGGTATTTTTTCCGGATCCGAGTCGGTCGGTGCTTTTTCCGGCCCGAATCGGAATCGACCCCTTAATGTGCACAGAGAGCGCACGCACTTTCCACTGGACCACAGTGCGAAAGTGCCCAGAGGTCTAAAACCACTAACACCAGGTCACAGACAAGGCAAAAAGTTTAGGGGTGAACCGGCCAAAAAGGGCCAAGTCCAACAATCACCAAATCTTTAGCCAATATGATGAGCAGTGTTGTCCATCCAGATCAGTGTGGCTCAGTGACTGGTAGACAGCTATTTTCTAATACAAATTTTTTGATTGAAGCCCTGGATTATTTTTCTGAAAATAAAGTTCCCGCTCAGGTTATGTTATTAGAGGGAGAAAAGGCTTTTGATCTGGTCTGCTGGGAGAGCCTTTTTGCTACTTTCAAGGAGTTTGGATTCCCCACTAGATTTATCCAGATAATATCAAGCACAAATAATTATAAACTTCAGCAATATCAGTGCTTGTAAGGTGAGCAGAGGGACAAGACAGGGCTGTCCTCTTTCGCCTATACTGTTTGCCCTTTTATATAGCTTTTAGCTAAAGCTGTTCGAACTAATCCGAGTATACTACCACCATTAATGGGATGAATACCATCAAGTCATATGCTGATGATATAGCATTGGTTTTAAAACTGGAAATATAGAATGAAAAGAGGGTTTTTGGATTTTTTCAAGAATATCAAGCTTTGGGGGCTATAAGATAAATAAGTTGAAAAAGGAGATTTTATTATTTGACTGTGCACTTGACGCTTTACTTATTGAATTTCATCCTCTTGCTATTTCAAGGCCAAAGCGGTATTTAGGGGTTTATTTTTCAGAAAATGTCAATGATTTATATCCATTGAATTATGCCACTTTTAATTAGCATGATCAATGCACTGGCTGTAAAATGGACTAACCTACCTCTCTCCACAAAGGCCGAATTGCTTTGATTGCTATGTCAGTTTTGCCTCTGGGTAATTTCTTGTTTGCTGCTATCCCATGGGCCCTTCAGCTTAAGTGTTTTAAAGAGATGGAGAGTATGTTTTCAGCCTTTGTATGGGCTAGTAAAACACCCAGATTATTGTTAGATACATTATATAGGCCATTGAAAGAAGGGCGGCTGGCCTTCCCTGACTTGAGAGAATACTACTTTGTGAATTTTGCACATAATACATTTAGGTTTTTTAAGTACCCAGGAGTGAACTGGATTGATGATTTCTTCCTGATATTGATTTTTCAAGATTACCAGATTATTGCTTTTCTAAGCCTCACAAGAGTCCCTATAAAAGTTAGATAAAAAAGCTTACAGTTGTCTATAAAGCGTAAAGAACACATATTTAAGTATTTTGATAACTGCCTTATTAATGGAGTCACTTGTTTGGCTGATATCTATACTGGGGCCTGACCCCTCTTAGAGAAAAATGTTGTTTCTAGGAAGGAGAGCAATGGTTTTTGTCCGATTATGGATTTTTTGAATGTGGAAGCCTGGAAAGTCCGAAGTGAAATTGAACACAGTATTAGGTATTTTAAAAGCATGCTGCAATGGTCCTTTATTAAGATCAGATATGTTTAAGGGTATTTAGATCTCAGTAGAATCTTGACAAGTCTGGAATTAGCATAGGATCTGGTGAAATAGTGTATAAGAAGGCCGGAGATAAATGGTAATCTAAAGAAGATTTCCAGATCTCAATAGCTACCTAGAATAAGATTAATAGGTTTAATTTTACATTAATGAAGGTTGGGAATTTTAGGCGAAAGGCAATTTTACACCAAGTGGCTGTTGTACAGAACCCCAGCTTTTTTACACAAAATTAACCCCAAGAGTCCAGAGAATTGCTTTAGGTGTTCAATAGAGGGTGGAGGTACCAAGACCCAAATCATCTGGGGTTGTTCAAGAATAAAGCAACTCTGGACTGAGATCGAGAAGTACTACTTTCATACAATTGAACTGGAACAATCCATAAGTGCCCAGACAGTGGTTCTGGGGTATCCTGCTGATATTAATATTGGACCCTTGCTAAGAAAAAGATTGGATATTATTGTTTTAATATTTAGATCAATAATCCTCCAAAACTGGCGTTCAGAAGTAATTCCAACATTTCAACAATGGTAGTCACAATTATGCACAACTAAGGAATTGGAAAAGAGATATGCATTAAGGTCAGGATCTTATACCAAGTTTCTTAGACTTTGTGAGGTGTTTGGATAAAAGTACATTAGCTATCGACAAATAAAGGGAAAATATGGAGAATGTGCAATATAAGACTATTTATTTTTTGTATTTTATTGAGGCTCATATATGTATGGTTGGAAAGTGTTAAACTCTTCCGTTTTTATCCCCAAGATGAATAGTTTCAATAATCATGACTTTCTGTTTTTGTGATTTCCTGTGACTGTTGAACTCCTCCAATAAAAGTATAAACAAATTAACAACAAACAAAAGCATTCACTCTATTGACTATCCTGTCCCAAATTTCAGTTCTCCTACTGAGAGGAGTATGCTGGACTTAGGAACCAAACATCCACTAAGACTGTTAACTCTGGCTCAGTTAAGCATTGTTTTTTTTTTTTGCCAGGCATGATGAAACAATAAAATGCGAGTGACTATTTGAAAGGAAAAACAAGCAAGTGATCAAGTGATACAGGTAAAAAGCTAAATGGGAAGATGAAAAAAAGGGTGCCTCATCTCAAAATGCACATCTCAAAATGCACAAAACGGTGGTGCCTGTCTGGTGGGCAGCAGTTGGTAAAGCAAAGGATGCTGGTCAGGGATGGGGTGTGTTTTATAATGTGGTTTGCAGGCCAAAGCACATCAGCTGTGTAGTTTTTAAATCCATCAAATGGTCACTGATGTGGCGTTTTTTTGTGAGCGTACCATGGCGGTCAACATCCGTTGGGTAACCGCCGTATGTGAACCGCAGCTGGCAAACCACCAGTACGACTGTGTAGTTATAATACGCTCTGCAAGTAGACTGCGGACCTGACAGCATTGATAGCTGCAACACCAGCATTGCTGACCACCTCGATCCCAGCAGAAAAGCGCTACAGCCAGTGTTGTAAGCAGCAAGACTCGGAATACAGCGGGCGGTAGACAGCCTGTGCAGCGGTGTCGTAGACGAGTCGGATGGAGCTTTCGGACGGTCAGACTGCCAAACTCGTAATCAGCCCCTAAAGGGATGATATTTACTATTGCCACTCTGATCTAACCACATTGGGGAAGGTGTTGGACACTAAAGGAGAGGCATCTACTATTCCCAACTCCAATCTAAAGCACTTTAGAGAAGGGGTGACATTTACTATGACCACTCCAATCTCAACCTCTTTAAAGAAGGTGTTGGATGCTAAAGAAGTGAAATTTACAACATAGTACAAAATAAAAATATTACTTTCACAATCAATACTCCATATTCACACATATTTTGTTTTTTTAAGTAAAATTTACTTAAATGGCTATACTTTTGGGGATCAATTCTATAGTTTTTAACTGGAGAGTTGTTACCAACTTTCAGAGGGGTAAGGCAGGAGTGCATCCTTGGTCTATTTATGTTCACCTTATATTTAAATGCACTTGAGCAAGCCCTTCTTTTGGCTCAGGCTGACTATCCTACGGTAGGTTCGAGGTCACTTCTGGTGGTGTTAAACGCTGAAGATCAATCAATCAACGGCCACTTATAGAGCACACAGCTACCTTGGAAGATGTGTCCCAGCGATTAATGATGATGCGGTCCTGATGGCATGTACGGCGCGGGCCTGCAGCTTCTCCTGAACAAATTTGTTACCTTCATTGGCAGCCTGTATCTGGCTGTAAACTTCACTTTATTGTATGTCATGGTAGTGGGTCCACTCTCTACTAGCTCCGAGACCTTCATGGTGGTAGCCTGTCCCTCTTTAGGGGTGCTGTTTGAAAATGTTTTAATATCTTTAATATGTACATTAATTAACATTAAATGTTAATAACTAATAAACATTGATATAGTGAAATACATTTTAAAATGTTAAAATATTAATTTGCATATCTTTATGATTATTACCTTGAAATTTTAATTTAAAACATTATTTAAATAAACCAATCTCCCCACCCTTATCCCTAGAAACCAGATATCATGCTACCAAAAAAAGTTCAACAATTAATTGTGGACATTATTACAACAAAAAATACAAATTTCAGCAATTTCATAACTAACCAATTATCCTACAAAAAACACAATTAAAAAATAATTAACATAGACAAACAAACACACTGCAATATATTCGAGACTAATTATCATTTACAAATGATATTACATACAGCAATATATTCTACATCTCTATTTTTACAACATTAAAAACAACACCAAAAATTATATTTTTACCTTTGCTATTCCTGCCCACGATATTTTTGATGTCCCGATATTCTTGACATGATATTTTTGCCCAACCACTGCTAATTACCTTTACATTAAAATGAAAAATATTTGCTGGGAGTTTTTTTATATGTTAAATACTAAACATGTGAAAGCGCACACATTTGAAAGTAGACAAATATGGTGAGCATTAGAAAATTAATAGTAAGATTTCATGTGGCCAATTGAGTGTATGATAATAAATAACATTCATGTGTAAACTGAGTATAGAAAAGTGTTATTTTTTTTGTTTTACCAAGCAATTTTCCTACTTGAAGAAAAACTTCCACCACCATAGATTTCAGATGTCATCAGTGATATAAAATGTGTGTCATAAGCAGTGCATCATAGTGGAGTCAAGCTATGCTTACGTCAGTTACGTATAACTGATCAAACTCACAGGAACTTGGGCACCTACGGAAGGACTGGATTAAGGACCAGATGCCAGGCCCTGTGGCAAACCTCACTGAACATGGTCAAAGGCCGTAAGCAGTGGAAGAGTTGTTTAAATATGATAACAAACACTGACATTTAGTGAAAAAAATAAAGTTTGAAGAGATGTTTATAGTTAAGTATTGTGATAGGATCTTCCTTTACATTATAAAACGAGTTTTACTGAAAAAACAAAGGTTAAAGTGATGTTATTTTTAAGGATGTTAATGGGAACTTCCGTAAAAAAAAAATAAGTAGAAATTCACTGAAAATACCTAAGGTTAAAGTAACTTTATAATTAGGTGTTTTTTTACTTGAGTTAAAAACTATTACTTGAAAAACTCTGAAATTTATGAGGTATAGTTCAGTGAGTTAACTATAATTTGTGTCCCAACCTTGCACTGCTTACGACATCACAAATTACATCAGCTATGATTTGTTAAATGACATAATTGATGATATCACTGTTGTATCACAAAAGAGGTTACCATTAGGAGCAGGGCACTATGAGACTAGATACCCAAATCGAGGCAAGAGTCTTCTTTGCCTGAACATAAACTGCACTCCTTTCAAGGAGTTGTAGTCTTGCTTTCTTGATATCTATGATGGGATAATGGATGCTTCATACTATATTTAATAATATTAATAATAGTTATAACTTGATTGGATTTAGCTGTACACAGTAAAGCTTTATCATCTCTATGTGCAGTAAGCATCAAGGACCAGATGTACTAAGAACTGGTCTGAAAATTCAAGTCGCAACTGGCGACCAGTTGTTTGTGGCCAGTGTAGTAATTTGCAAACCAACATATATAGTAATAAGTCGGTTTACAAATTATTGATTCCTTTTCGGTCGCAATTCAACCTAATTTATTAATATTAATGAGGTAGGTTGCAAATCTAAATCCACTTGAAACTGCAGCAGAGTAAAGCTTTACCTCGTCCATGTGCTTTAAGCACCAAGGGCGAGACATACTAACAACTGGTCTCCAAATACTGGGCATAATTAGCTTCTAGTATGTACTAATGGGTCTGTTCACAAATTACCCATTCCTAGGGAAGAGGTGTGGCGCCGCGGCCAGGGCGACTGACGCTGGAATCTGGGGCTCACGGTTCGATCCCCAGCACCGGCGGCAGATCAGCCCAGCACCATGTGACTCTAGGCAATAGCTTGCTTAATCTTCCCGACGGCCCCCAGCGCCGGGATGCCTTCGGGTAGCTGTTCGCGCTTTACAAATACTGGATTTACATTTACATTTAGTGGGTCGCAATTTGACCTACATCATGAATAACAAGCATTGGCATAGCCAATAGGTCTCGCTTTGGGACCTTATAAGTGTTTAGCCATGCAACAGTTAATGTTGTTGCAGTAAGGATATTGTGCTGCATAACTAAATACTTATAAGGTCCCAAAGGCGAGTCCTATTGGCTATGCCAATGCTTGTTTATTTGAGGTACCGCTGGACTCCAGAGGGACTTACCGCACACATAGCTCTATTTTTTTAACCTTCATATCTCCAAAAAGGATTAATAGATTTACACCAAATCATAAAAGGCACACTTTCTCTGTAAATAGCTTATTTTCTCCAAAATTTGGTGTTATTATGTTCAGCCGATTTCTCTGTATCGCTGTTCAAAAATCGTTATGGAAATTGCATGGGAAAATTGCATTTTGGGACCTCCGATTATCCTCTGGCCCAGTGGGGTAAAGGCATGTGTTATAAAGCCCTGCATGGTATTGCAGCGCATTGTAAAGGTGAATAAATTGTAATGCTCACTGGGTAAAGGCATGCTGGGTAAAGGCATGCTGGGTAAAGAACCGCATTGTAACATCTGATATTCGTTCTTCGGTCTGTACTACTATGCTTATGCAAGTTGAGCCAAGTACAGCCATTTTAGCACTTCACTCTCAGGGTAATGAGGGTGAGCAGTTACAGACTTTTCAGGCATGTAGTGTGTGGGGCAAGAGTTCAGAAATCAACAGGCAACCAACAGACACATTAGCCTAATGTTAACGCCTGTGTTTATCTTTTATTTAAAAAGAAAGTACTTTATACAGAAAAACTAAGTGCTATGCAATGTAATGGAATTGATCTACAGCGACAATTGGGGTGCAGTCGGATTCTCAAGTCTCAGACAGCTGCGCCAATGCACCTTCAAGCAGTGCATAATTTGTGCTAGTGGTTGCAGATGGGGCCCACTGGCACTCATTATTGGGCACCAGAGAAAGAAAGACACAAATGGGAGAAAGGAGGAGAAATAGAAAGATAGAGTAAAAGTGAAAACTAGAGAAAGCATGGATGAAAAAGAACCCGCAAATTTGAGGTTTCTGGTAGTGGGAAAAAAACGCATGAGTCGGAATCCAGACTAAGCAGCCATGATATTCGGCAACTGTGATATTCCTTCGATAGCACTGGCCGCGGGCTTTGGAGCAAAACTTTGGGAGCCTCCACCTATTCATTTACAAATTAAGGACTGCTGAAAAGCATTGCGTTTCAGTGCACTTTTGGGCAGAGATTAATAGATACAGACAAATTTATATCGAATGCCCATCACGGTAAAATATGCCACTGCCATCATGGGAACACAAGTCCTCTGAGTGGAATATCATTGTAAAAAAAAAATTAACATGGGAAAATCTAGATACGTGCAGATGCCGACTTCATGAGTTATTCAGCCCTCCCGTTGATTGGAAAACCCCATACTTAAAACTGATGTATGGCGAGTGTTCAAAATAACTGCACACTAAAGCATGTAACACGGACTGCTCTCAATTGCCAGGAATTTGAAAAGGTTGAAGAGCCCTCTGCTCTCCTGTCAAGTACCGCAGATTGCCGCAATATAATTAGCATCGTAAAGAAAAACAAGCAAGGAATGAAAACAATTGCCTTTTCACACTTTATTCAGGAAACGCAACCCGCACGCAGTAGTACATATTACCCGTGACGGAGAAAAGACAGATGGCGGCTGCGCGCGTGCACACTCACGTGCACCCAAGCTTTAGGCCACCAAAAGCCTCTGGTAGCACTTTCAAAACCCCCTTACTAAAAGTTGAGCAAGCAGCGCATGCGCTGCTCTAGGCTCGACCTAAAAATGAGTAAGGTTGCACACTGCAAACCACTAGGAATCGCAGTCATCACACCATATCTGTGACTGCTTTTAAATAAACCAATTTTTATTCCCTAAGGGCAAATGGATACCCTTTCCCATTTGTGAATGGCTTAACACCTCCTTTGAGGATAAGTTTAATGTTATTTAAGCTAAATTTGGTAACTAAACAATATGTACCAGTGTGATTCAGAGTTTCGAAGCAACACCCTAATAATGCTCCTTCCAAATACCTAATCGGTATTGGGTCCCAAATTGCGATTCAGTAACTTGTAAATCGCAGTTTGTGATTTGGACATAAGAAAAGGCATTTTTGTGATTGCAAACAGACCGTTTCTGTGAATTGGGCCATTTGCGGGCATAGAAATTCTTTGTACCTCTTTGTACCTGTGGCCCCAAGTGTTATTATCATGCAGTCTAACAGTGCTTAAGGGTGAAAGGATACGTTTTTCTATTCAGGATTCAAACTCATATGGAGTTCTGACATGTTGTAATTCATTTTGGCCTAGCTCAGCTTCAAGGCCATTCTACAATATGGAAGGAAGAAGAGTACCGTACATTTGAGACAGAGTCAAAGTCGCTCTGGATGATTCCGGTCCTTTCGCTAAGAGATGATTTAGGGCCTCTGTTGAGTCT
Organism: Calotriton arnoldi; assembly: GCA_963921515.1. NCBI lineage: Eukaryota > Metazoa > Chordata > Amphibia > Caudata > Salamandridae > Calotriton > Calotriton arnoldi. The sequence goes on from CAWUFW010003047.1 coordinate 818,292, forward strand.
TGCACATATGTTCACCGAATATATCCTTTTAAAGCCTGATGTCTCCCACATGGGTGGAAGCAATCAAACACTACACTCACACTAATTGAAAGCACCGGATCCTAGTTACATTCACTACCACATTCTAACGAAATGGCAGCTCGCACCATCGCTCGTTGAGTGTGTGCTAGGACGTCTTGCCACGCAGTGCACTGCATTCAGTAGTGCAGACATCTGTGCACTGGACTGCGGCATCTTTTTCATCATTGTGCAAATACAAGCGGATCATGCCAGAGGCTTGTTTAAATAATGTGGGTTTATCATCCAAAGAACAAATCACCTTGTTCGTTTATTAACCCCTAATCCATTTACTATTTGAAACGATGCCTCGGTGGAACAACAATGAGTTCAAACTACAGAAAGAAGTCATAGCTTTTAGAGTCCTTTTTACCTTACTTTCTTTCCCTGTCATTGACTTAATCACCCACGCGACCAGTAGTAGCAAGAAATTGCTGGAGTCCTAAAGCTGCTACCCCGGCTATCCTTAATCTATATCGAAGCTTTTAGAAAATAAAAACGTAAAAGTACATTCACTATAATGCGATTTATAAAATAGATATTTTCAATGATGCTCTAAATGTCAGGAACAGTCCATTTAGGAATTTTATCTCATAATCTAGACATAAAATATCCGCGTTTAAGTGCAGTAATTCCCAATTTTTACGCTAAACATCTCAAGCTTAAATAATGGCATACTGTAAGCGAAATGTCCCTAACACAGCCATGGCAGACAACAGAATGTATGGGAAACGCGTGCTAACTTGCCAGTTTGAATCATATGTGTTCATCATAGTTTACGGTTGCATTTATTTCCTAGCGCCTTGAGACCCTCACGGGTGAGTAGCCGCGCTTTACAATCACTGACTGATTGATTGATTGATTTCACACTGATGCCAGGGTTTTTGTTAAAACTGCTGTATTTTGACAGGATAGCTCTTTGAAAGTCGAGGTAGTTCCTTGATTTGTTTGATATAAAACAATCCTTACCATTTCGTTTGGGGTGGTAGAAAAATTGTGAAACGGAGAATGTAGAACCTGTTCAATGCTTTTTCTTTGGAAAAAAACCCATAAACAAGCAAATGATGTTGCTTTCAGCAAGAAAACTCGATGCCTGCACACTCTGAATTACTATTGGCATTGCTCCTCTCAACAGTTTGTATGTTATCCAGTGCATAAATTAATCATTGGACACAAAGGGAAACTCCTGGAAGCTTCCAAGAGAGTATATTCTTCAAAGAAGAGATTGGAGCAAAGACTTGGAACTGAATTCTGCTTCTCTGCTCAAAATTTGCCTTCATGATGCTGGCTTTCCTTTTTTAATGAACTCCACATCCACTGTGCTGATGCTCCCTTTAATTAAATATATTTTCTACCTATGTGTATATTTGATTAAGTGGGACATGATTTTGTGTATTGTTATGACTACACCAAGCAATAAAAACTATTTTTTTTAAATGTATCGCTAGAAAAAACAGAAAGGTAAAAATGACAGTACTAACCCAGTCCAGTTAAAGAACAAAAACTTGTGTGTGTGTGTGTGCGTGTGTCTGTGCGTGTGTGCATGCGTGGGTGGGTATGTGTGTTTGTGTGTGTGTGTGTATGTATTCACTAAAAACTGTTTAAAACGTAGCTATGGTTCTCTGGCTTAAACGTTTTAATTTGCTGAAATTCTGCAGTTATGGTTATCAAAACACACACTGCAACATGCACTGACTGCCATGCTCAAAGCACTATTTTTCCGATGGCACAGAAACAACAAAAGAACAGCAATCAAGAGAACAACATGGTGGGAAGCGCAAGTTATGGCATATGTGTTGCGCATTGAGATCCATAATTGATGAATTTCAGTGGTTTTACATGTTTGAACCAGAAAACAGTTTTTAGTTATGTTTTTTTTCACTGAATTTCATTGTTTTTATGTACCCAGGCCCTACACCTTCCTTCAAGTAGTCAAAACCGGAAATACAAAGTCTTCAGCCGCTATATCAAGCACTGAAAAGGTGATGGGACTAATGCTTGCATATAATCAACCCACTCACAAATAGCTTGTGGTAGTATTCGCCCACTGTACTGTCATAGGCTGAGGTCTGCCTTATGTAAATTAGTACTGACCCTCCTACTCATGGAAACAGTCCAACCTAACTGCCAGGTGAGGCCACCTCCAGAAGGGCTGGGTCCAAACTGAGGTAGCATAGTCAGCAACAGAACAATGGGTTGGGATGCTATCCTGAGCGATTGCCAGTGGTTAAACAAATTGCAAGAATTTCTCCCATCACAATGTGTGTGTTTCACTTCCAAATGGGACCAGCTTCAGCCTTATTAGGCAGTCGCACAGTAAGCAAGAGGTCCACATCTGGACATACCCATGGTCACTTAGGATGGTACATCAAACACACAAAATTTAATTGGAGAAATATTTGGAAATAGCAAAAACTACTGGCAATCTCTCTGAGTAGCATTACAATCCATTGATTTTCACCCACTTTGTGTCAAGACAGAGGCCTGCTTTATGCAAATAAGTACTGACCCAGCTCGTAATTGGGGTCAGTCCTGCCCTCACTGTAAGGCAAGGCCACTACCAGAAGAGACTACAAGCAACTCAAGACTAGTCTCAACCATATTAGGCCTCATCAGTGAAGGATAGCTTGGATCAAGTAGCACAGCGAGCAAGTGGCCCATGTCTGGGCATACCCTTGGCCACTTAGGGTGTTACATCAAACACACAAAAGGTGATTGGAGGAATGCTCACAAATATTTAAGATATCAGTGGCAAACGCTCTAGTTAGCATTCCAACCCATCATTTTTCACTAATTGTGGCATGGTAGACAGAAGCCTGCACTATGTAATTCAGTACTGACTAGGGATGTGCAAAATTATAATTAGAGGTGTCCAACATTACGCCTGTGAGACATTTACCGTGTCCTCATGTGTGGTGCAAAATGTGCCAGGCTAACATCATAGGTGATATATTGTATTTAAAATAAAAAAGTATATCACTTCTAGGTGTGATTCATTTATTAGAATTCCAGCTGCCCTGGAAGTCCCAATCAGGACTCATTGGAAGCTTTAGCCTAGCTAGCACTCCAGGATACAGGCACATTCATTCGAATGCCACCCTCTGCTACCTAATGTGCACAGATTCCAAGAAAGGCTAGTGGCCTTCCTTTAGATTAGCATGGTGAGGGTGTGGGTGACCTACATTCAAAGGACCAGATAAATAGAGCCTCTATTCAATGGGGAGGAAAGCTCTGCCAAGGTCCCAAACCAGGGCTCCGTGAGGCCCACCTAGGGTCCATGGCCAGCCCGCTGTGTTGCAGAGTGCCTGCGATTAGCTCCCCTGCTTTGCCAGGGTCAAAAATCATGACTGGTCCCCAGATTGCAACTCTAGTGAGCCTTTGGTGATGGCCTCTGCGATCAGGGGTCAATGCCTTGGCCCACCATTTCTCAGAGTGCCCAGGGCTTCTGCAGCCCTGAAAAGGGCTCCCCTAGTCTGCTGGTACATGAAGCTCTGACCTGTCCCCAGGGGGCACTGCCTGGTTTTATGCCACCGTTTGCACTCTGGTTCATAAATGGATATTTCCTTCAACACCAGCCTTGTAAATGCTATCAGGCAAGGCCCCATGTTAATGTGTTAGTTTTTCAGATCTAAAATTAATAATCTAATTGGTTAAAAGTAACAGCATAATCAAACTTAAAAAAGTAACAGCATATTATTTCTGCATTTCTCATATTTCAAACGAGAATACTGTGTGGATAATTAATTCACAATTACATTTCAAACTCACAACGGAGGAATGGAGTAAACGTGGCAGTAGGTTTGCCTTTGTCAGTAGTAGAACTGTGCCTATGCAGAGTAGTAGGTAGAATTTTCCCTAGCATCTTTAAGGGCATTTGTTATGTTTTAGGTATAATTTCTCACAAGGCAAAAGATATAAATGATGTTACAGATTTCTAGAACTCGATTCACATTTCTTTTTGTGTACCTAAGAACTCTTAGGAGTGCAGAACAACTTAGACCCTGATGTACCAGGCCTTTTTCCATTCACAAACAGCCCGATTTGCACAATCAGGTAGTTTGACCACAAAAAGGCATTTTGGAATGTAAGAAACCCTAATTGCAATTTGGTAACATGCTACTGAATTGCTGTTTGGTTATGGACTACATACCGATTCAGCAGTGGCGTAACAAAATTTAAGGGGGCTCCCATGCAAGGTACATGGAGGGGCCCCCCTCAGGTCTTAATCAGTTGCACTCAGGTCAAGATACTGTGCACAAGGGGTCCCTAGAGCTTGGGGGGATCCCTAGCACTGTGGGGGCTGTGGGGGCCTATGTTACGCCACTACGATTCAGTAATTGGAAGGGGTGTGTTTAAGGCATCCTTTCCAAATACCAAATCTCAGTGGGATATATTAATGTTTTGCTATCGAAATCTGGTCGCCAATCATTTGTGTTTTACAGACTACTGAAAGGTAATGGTAAGGAATTCAGAAATGGGAAGAGTCCCCAAGGGACCCCTTTCTCTTTGTAAATGTTGAAAAACATATTTTTTTAAGAGTAGGCAGTGGTCCCATGGACCATTGAATAGCCTTAATAAAATGTAGTTACACTTTTAGTTATTTTTTTTTAATGCATCCTGATTTTTCTTAAGGAAAATGGGCTGCATTTTAAAAAAACACGATTACTTTATTTAAAAGCAATCACAAAAATGGTGGTCCGCTGACCACAGCAGGCCACTGTTCCTGCGATGGCAGAAATTAATTGTGGGGCACAATCAGTGACCTACCTCATTAACATTCATTAGGTAAGTACAATTGAGACTCACTATGAATTGCGTTTTTGCAATCCAATCTATTAACGTATAGGGAGGTGCGTAAAAACAGAACAGATTTAGTAAAAGTCGATGCTCAATTTATGACGACTTTTACAGATTCAATTCTTTTTACAGCTGCCCTTTAATTACGAATGCACAATACCATTATTGATTTTATGAATCTCACATCAGATGATGTCTACATAAAGGAAATTTGCACATACAGAAATAATGTGACATGTGGATTTTCTGTGTGAGCAAATTCATGAGTGACTAAGGAATAGTTTGTTGGGGGTTCCAGTTTTTTGATTATCTACCAAAATTTTGCTGCAGGGATTGTACCACCCCAAATTCGTCTGTAGTCTAAAATCATGATAAAGGCACAATTAAATGCATTTAGGCATGTGGAATGGATAATAAACACCCACAAAATTGATGAAAGCTTAGTGGAAGGTGTTTCTCTATTGGGGTAACAATTTCTCCATGAGGATATGTGAAAAAACATGAAAGTTCAAAATCACTTTTATGTTGCATTTCTGCTTGCAGAATATGGCAACACCTATAAGTACTCCTGGGAATTTGTAAGTGTCTCAGGATCATTTAAGGGATTATCGCACATTCTTAGTATGTCAGAAACTAACTTCAACCAGAGGACAGTGCCTCAGGCAGTGCATTTCCAACTTTGTTTATGAGTATGGTTCTACTAACATATTCCTTCAGCCTAATGTTTTACCTTTATGCAGCCTTTTACTCCCCATCTTCATATTGCGTGCATATACGGTTGAATATAATTTGACAAGATGGGTTTGGGTTCAGTTTTCAATGCATTATGTACCAAGTTTAAAAAAAACGCAAAAGCAGGGAGTGATTGAGACCCTGAACCATAACGCGATATAGGCAATATCAGCAATAATGTGAACAATTTCTTGGCATTTAAAGCAAATGCGATGCATTATCTCCAAATTTAAATTCCAGGGGCCCTATTACACAGAGGGTGCACTTTCCCTGTTTGGGGCACAGAGCACCTTAAAACAGGTGTGCCAGGCATAAACAGGGAAAGTGTGCCCTATTACATTGAATGTGCTGCCCCGGGGCAGCTGCGAAGTTGTGCTACCCTGGGTGCAGCACATTCAAGTGAAAATTGGAGCTTTGAAGCAGTAGCTCTGTGTTTTACTGTGCAGGTGGCAACCCACCAGCACTTTTAGGAGGGGAGAGAGATCCTCTTGCAGGCTGGTGCAGGGAGTGACTGCACCCACCTGCAAGGGGATGTCTAGGGGGGGTCAAAGGACTCCCTTTACCCCCTCCAGAGTTCTGCCATCAGAGGAGCGCACTGACAGCTTCTTTGCCTCTGCACCACATCTATAATACAGTGTGGGTGCAGAGGCAATGGTCCCTCATTTGTATTGGCCCATGCCCCCATGCAAACAAGCAACACCATCTGATGATTGCGCTGGTGCTATATGCATGCCAGCTCTATCTATAGTACAGGAAGGGTCACACAAGCGTCTGCGGCCCTTTCTGTAATACCAAAGGTCCCCAGGGGCGCACGAATCGGTCATACTTGCCTGTTGCATCCCGGGGGACTTTCTATAAGACAGCACCAGTAGTTGGGAGGCATTCCAAGAAAGAAGGAACTGATTTGAAGACCTTCTGGCTCACTGGTATGCAAGACGTATTACAATCATCACCAATATTAGACAAGCTGAATGATATGATGCTGCAAAGCAACTAGTAGTTTTAGACTGCTAGGTTAGAGATGTATGATAAGCAAATGTCTGGGGCCTAACTCATTGATACTTATACCATTGTTAATTGCGGAGTTACAGGCACATGCATCATACAAAATACCGGTCAATCTGCCCCTTTGCGACCAGTATTTTTGCATTTGGGATGCATCAACCCAAATGCAAATTTGCAATTTAAGTAATCGCAAAATTTGCGATTACTTAAATTGCGAATGCATTTAGGGAATCGCAAATTGCGATTCCCTAAATGCAATGCATGATGCAGTTCCAAACAGCGATTTCGCTATTAGGGAGCGCAAAATACCGACAATTTAAACTTGATGGTATTTTGCGAAAACTTTAAAAATGCAGTAAAGTATATTTTTCAAAGTTCCATGTTACATACACACATGCCCTTGGGGCATGTGTTGTGCACAACATGTGTTCACAGTACAATTTCAGGGGTGCAACAGGGTGTCATTTTGGCACCCTTGCACCATTGAAATTGAATGCGCAATTTGCGAGTACCTATTGGGTACTCGCAAATTGCGCATGCAATTCCCATTCATTCCTATGGGCCTTTAGGCCCATAGGAATGAATGGGAAGCAATTCCATTAATTTGCGAGTCGCAATTAAGGAATTTGTAGGAATCGCAATTTTATTTGCGATTCCTACATGCATAGGCAATAGCGATTCTTTAATTGCGATTCCTTAAAAATCGCAAATAAAGAATCGCTATTGACTGCTTTGATGCATGTGCACCTTAGTCCTTATTATGATGATAATTGTATGAGAAGAAAGGCACATAGCCAGATGCGCCGTAATTGTAAATCTGCCCCGTAGACTTTAGCATCCAGTTACAGTACTGCTATTGTACTAAAGTGTTTTTAACCTTATCTGAGTGACCATCATTAAAATGATTTTGCATGGTTACACCTTAGGTAATTGTATTTCTTCCCATCCCTACAATAGTAAGAGCTCTCAGGTCATTGGTAGAGCCAACTCAGATGCATCATCATTTTGGGTGAGGGTTCAATTATGAAGCATGGCACAAAGCTTTCGTAGTTGAGGACCCCTTTGCAACTTTATATGGGTGCCTGAGCAGGGTTGTGGATTCCGAGTCTTCTGATTTTCTGCATTAGGGTTACCTTACATTTTTTGGTGGTATATCCCTTTTTATCCCCATTGCTCACACTCTCATATCTCAGTGACGTGTTTTGAAATGGTGCACGTAAATGAATGCACATTTTATACATTATATTCAAATTAACAAATAATGGGACGAAATGCCTCGTATATGCCTGTATCATTGTTCATGTTACATACATGCACATCGTGGGGAAATAGGTTAATTTAGCTTCATGCCCTAATGTAATTTTTTCTAACATTTTTTTCTGATGTCTCAAAGATCCCTTTAAGTAGCAAATTATTAAACAAAATGTATATTTACGAATGTGCATTTTTTTTTTTATTACGTTCAACCTTTGATAATTGTAAGTTTTGATTCACCATGCCCATGTCGCCTAAAGCTGATGAAACTACAAGCAGTAAGTAACACATTCTGCTATCTTTGCTGGTACCATGTGTCCATGGTGAAGTAACTCCTAACTGCAAGTCTTATTAAAATAAAAAGAACTTATCATAATAAGGAACAGCATTGTAACCTGCATAATTTACTACAGGTCAAAAATCTATCTTTAAACAGAGAACTGCTGAGTCTTTGTATTTGACACTCTTTGTGCAGAGTAGGTAAGTCATTTCACTGGTACCTCATCAGCTGCTAAACACTGTCTGATAGGTCTTCATCTATTGAAGTCGCTTTTTGTACTGCCGAATACCTGCAGAGGTCTCCCATTGTTAGCTCTGCAGAGAAGATGCATAGTTCAGTGAGTCTGGAGGGTGTTCAAAAAGCTACACACAAAATTCTGAGCTTTTAAAGTAGTGTTTAATTTTCTCTCTTTTCAACCTTCACATATGAACATACACATAAAGTGGGTTTCTGGCAGAAAACATGAATTTTAAATTGCAATGAAATTAAGAGTGCATAAACCAAACGCATTGGGATCTAATTACCCATTTTCTTATAACGATGTTTAAATTAGATTCACTATTCTTTTGTAATGAAGGATGTGCTCACAATGTATTTACTTCAGACTAAAAACATATTGAACCAATTTTCTTGTGCATAATATGGGAACAGTAAATCCATAACTCGTATAATTGAAAACTATTTACCGCATTTTGAATTGATTTTCTTCCTGTATTGTGGGAATTAGGAAACAAAAGTAAAATATTTTCCAAATAGTAATTGATCCAAAACTGGAGATCAATTATAGTCACAAATCGTCAACTGCTCTTTCTGTCCGGCTCACAGTTCACCTGTCTCAACTTAAGGAACCGCTAGCTTTCTGAAAGCAGAAACTACTGGCTCTGCCCTGGGAAATGCTTTTCTGATGGAACCTCTGCCTCCGACCACTCACAGGACCACGCGCTTCAAGGTGTCGGAAGGACCACCTTATTTATAATGTTCACAACTGTCATGGAATGTATGGCGTTTGCAAATAGGAACAAGAAACAATCATTAAGAGATGTTTGAAGAAAATGTCAGTTGTGTCAGGGACAATGCTTTTTTGTTTTCCAGAAAAAGTTGTTTGTCTGGAAAACCCCTAAAATTCAGAACCAGCCGCCATGACATGGGCATTATATCTTCCTCTGAAAGTGCTTCTGCCTTGTCAGCAGTGAAACCTTTAGCAACATTACCCTGTCAGGCCAAAAAGTTTAAATTCGGAAGGCAGGCATCCTTCTGGGCCAACAAAAGCATGTTTCCACTGCCCCAGTGAATTTGCTTCCAGCTCATCAGGGTGTATGTAGCAGATTACTCAATACAACACTGCCGTAGAAAGAACAACTAAGCAGCAATACATCGAAAATTGCCAAAAGTGAATTTCGGAGGGTATTGATATCAAATCAAAGAAAGATTTGGCATTCATTAGTGTACTAGACCTTATAATATCCTAATAGTGGATGTATTTTAATACATTGATTTTTTTGATTTACCAGAAGCAATCTTTTCAAAGTGTAGTAGACATTAATTCCAAGACCCTCTACCTCCTCTGCCAATTACAACCACATGTACTCTTTACCCCCAATAGCCTAAAGCACCACCACCACCACATTGATTCCATTGAAAAAACAGACAGCCCTCCTATCTTTCCCCACTGACTGGCTACCTACAGCACTTGGGAGATTAAATTAATGCACCTCTACATCAATCAATTTGTTTACTCATTAATTTAATTACATCACATTTTACCAAACCTGTTGTGGTATAATTGTTTACCACAAATGGATATATTGCATTTATACCAACTGAACAATATTTTTATATTTTTCAAATCCTTCATCAGAGAAAAGATATCTCACATTTCGCACATTTGTTATCCCTTCCATTGACTAAATAGTGATAGATAGATTAATTTCCTTGCCCATATTTGTTTCAAACACACAATCCTATAAAAAGCAAACTACCATTAAAGTACATGTTTTAAATTTCATTTCACAGACACATAACTACTTGTTGGATTTGCACACCCAGTCAATTCTTGATTAAACAAATTTTAGCTATGTGCAATGGCCAGCTAAACAGAGCATACGAATTGGTCGATCTTACTGCAGATTCATACATATTTCCCAATGGACTTCTGGAACATATGCTTCTATGTCATTTGAGATGTCATCAGTGATGTCATAAATGATCTCATTTAACAAGTCATGAGTGATGTAATATAAGAGGTCATAAACAGTCCCTAATGGGGATGCGAGTTATGGTTAGTTTACTGAACCATATCTGGCAAATTTAATTCGCTTTCTAGGTTTTGCTTTACAACCATAACTGCAGTTTAACTTAATTTTTTCAATGACTTTGAAACAGTTTTTAGGTTCAACTTTGTTTTATTGGCATTTGCATCAAAAGTGTACAAACATTATGCAATAAAGATATACGTAAGGCACTTTTACATCGGATCATAATTAGGTCCCATCTTATTAGCAATGCTCTTCCGGTAACATGGCTGCAACCATGCCCCTACTGTGCCTCCGGAGTGGCCGCCTATAAGACAGTCTATCTGTTGAGAAGTGGTGGTATGATGCCGTTTAATGGAATAAAGAAGAAAAGAACACCCCCACCCCCCTCCTCGTCCCAACTCCCCCCTCCCTCCCCGGAACTGGTGTGCCATTGTGGTGTACTGAAGGGTATCGTGTTAAAGGGGAAATCATGAGTCTCCTTCCGTTGGTTGTGGTGTGGAGGCCAAGCTTGTGAGACAGAGAAGGCGGAGATATTTAGGACATGTAATCTCGTTCATCTCCATTGACAGAAGAGAAAGCAACGGCTGTCAGTCGTCTGTAAAGCTGACCATAGCATTAGATAAGGAGGCTTGTATGCGTTCCATTCCAATAATATACCATAGTTTGTGTAGCCACCCCACCGCGTCGGTCTCGTGGATGAGCCCCAGTGTGATAGGATGTTTCGAGTAGCTGCTCCTAGAGCTATCCCCATCAGTCTGCCTCGCCTGGATCTAAGTGGGTATGTTATGGGGTTGGGCAGCCCCAAGATCAGGTAAACAGGAAAGCGCAGTATCTCAGTGTCGAATTGGTGGTTGATATCGTCTAAAACATCCTTCCAGTAAGCCTGTACCTCTCTACAGTCCCACAATATCTGTACTAGGGTGCCATCCTCCCCGCAGCCTCGCCAACACAGCGGACTTCGTGCTGGGTTCCCCCTGTGCAAGAGGGCCGGGGTCAGATGCCAATACATGGCCACCTTAACCGCTGACTCCCTGCTGGCTATGTTACGCGCTGTATGATTCGCTCGATAATAGATGTCTGCCCACTCTTTACGTGTCAGGTCTCTCCCTAGTTCTCTCTCCCACCTCCGTTGACCTGCAGGGGGCACCGCAGGGGCCTGCCTCGAAGCATATCATAAATTTCAGAAATCATTGCCTTATCAGTATTCTTGGTGTGTAACCACTTCTCGAATTTAGTGAGTTTCCTAGCTACGCCTGAGTGAACATCGGCGGGGAGGAGCCAGTGTCGGAGCTGGAAGTAGCGGAAGCACTCTGTTTCCGGGAGCCCGTAGTCCACTTTGAGGTCTTGGAAAGGGATGATGCCCTCTAGATTAAAGAGATGGCCCGCTGACCACCAATCAGATGCTCTCCAGAATAAAAATGCCCTCGCATCCATGCCTGGGGAGAACTCCTTATTATCAAAAAGGGGTGTCATGGGAGAAGGAAATGTCGTCAGACCCCTGTTTACTGCCACTCCATCCCATGCCTTTAGGAGCGTCCTGGTGATAGGGGAGCCCCGGAGGCTGGGAGGTCTGTGTATCCGTTTAAGGAAGGGGACCTTCCATAGGTCCAGTTGACCTAACGCCCTATCCTGGAAAAGCCAACTCTTTTCGGATTCGGGGCATTTCCATTTGACAAGGTACCGCAGCTGAGCTGCGCGGAAATATTCTAGAACGTTGGGGATACCCAATCCCCCGTCGTCCAGTCTCATATAGCTCAGGTCCTTGCGTATCCGGGGTCTCTTCCCTCTCCATATGAAGTGATTGATGGCTCGCTGCAGGGCCTGTAAGGTGCCCGGAGGTGGCCAGACCGGGATTGTCTGGAAGAGGTATAGCGCTCTGGGCAGGAGAGACATCTTGACTGCTGCTACCCTGCCCAGCAGGTGTAGCATCTGAGACACAGATGCTGCTAGATCTATGCCCAGATAGGGGATAGAAGAATAATCTGGGATACCCGCATAGGTCGTACCATCGGGGGGGCGCTTGGCCATCCTCCTGAAACTTAAGGATCGAGGATTTCCCCATATTAACTCGCAGGCCCGAGACCTGGCCATAGTCCTCCAATTCTTTAAGAAAAGCTGGGACCGATCGGGCTGGTGACTCTAGGGAAGCAATTATATAATCAGCATAAAGACTAACAGTGTGTTGTTCTCCCCCAAAAGGGATGCCTTTTATCTCTGGATTGTCCCTGATCTTCTGAGCCAACGGTTCAATATAAAGGGCGAAGAGGAGAGGCGACAGCGGGTAACCCTGTATCTCAAAGGGCGTGGAGGTCACCCCATTCACCCTGATTGTAGCCATGGGGTTAGTATAGCAGCTCGAGACCCAAGCTCTAAACCTGTCCCCAAAACCAAAGTGTACCAGGGTCTTATCTAGAAAGCGCCAATCCACCCGGTCAAACGCTTTTCCAGCATTCACTGACAAGAGGAGGGCGTCCAGCTTGGTGCGGTGAGCTTTGTCTATAAGATGAAATATGCGTTTAGTATTGTCGCTACTCTGGCGGGATTGTATAAAACCATATTGATCTGGGTCGATGATGCCTGGCATGAGGGGACTCAGACGTGTCGCTAGTATACCTATAAACAGTTTTAGGTCGACATTAAGCAGTGATATTGGCTGGTAGGAACCGCACTTGGAGGCGTCCTTGCCCGGTTTGGGTAGCACTACTATCGAAGCCGATAGCATCTCTTGGGGGATTGTGCCTGGGCCATTGAAGGAATTAAAAAGCCTGGTAAGTATTGGGGCTATTGCTGGGCAGAACATCTTATAGAACCCAGCCGAGAATCCGTCCGGTCCCGGAGATTTCATGGGCTTGAGGCGGGAGATAGCTCCTACTACTTCCTCAATACGAATGGGGCTATCGAGCGTTTCTCCATTATGGTGGTTCAATGCTGTCGTATGTGCACCTCCTAGGTATGTATCTATATGTGGGATGGACGGTGAATCTCCTGTGTAGAGAGCGGCTTAAAAATCCCGAAAAGTCTGTGCTATTTTCATATCGTCAGTAAGCGTAACACCATCAGGACTTGTAATCTCCTTGACCTTACACTGCTGCGTCTTCGACCTCAGTCTACTAGCCAGCATCCGACCTGTCTTATCCCCTCCTATATAATATGAGTGTTTAAGGCGAAGGGCTGTGTACTCTGCCCTGTTCAAGTCGAGCCCCGCCAGCAGGGCCCGCGCGTTCTTCAATTGCCGCCAGATTCTAGGCTCTCCCATTTGGCTATGGACCTGCTCCAACGCCAGCACTTGAGCCGTAAGCTCCTCCCTTTTGGCTTTACGCTCCCTATTCTCTGCCGCTGATAAAGCGATCAACTCGCCCGCACAACTGCTTTAAGTGCCCCCCACAGCGTGGTTATGGATGTTTCGGGGGTGTCATTGATCTCTAGGTACTCAGTAATGCGCTTGAGGATTTGCTCCTGCACCGCTGGTTTATGGAGCATAGCCTCCCTCAACCTCCAGCTGCCCGCTGGCCGAGTTATGTGGGGGACCCCCAAGGTTACCACTACTGCATCGTGATCTGACAGTGCTGCCGCTGTGATGTATATGTCTTTGATAGTCGTCTGAACCTCCGTGGAGCCAAGAAGGTAGTCTAATCTAGCATAGGTGTGGTGTGCATGTGAGTAGTAGGAAAATTGGGAGGCCTGGGGTGAGACGCTCTCCACAGATCCACTAATCCCCTTTCCGCCAACCATCGTTTGCCCTCTACAGAGACCTCCCCCGCTTGGGAATATCGACTGCTAGATCTGTCTGCGGTCGTGTCCATAACTAAGTTCAGATCGCCTCCCACCAGTATGAAGCGATCGTGTGACTCTAAAATTGTTGATAGGGCAGTTCTAAGGAAAGTCTCCTGGTTCGTATTTGGTGCATAAACAGACCCGATTGTTAGAGCTAGGCCTTTAATCCAAAACGTGGTATGCCAATAATCGCCCTTTTATTTCTGTTATTTTGTCCCCCACCGACCCTCTAAACTTCTGTGACACTAGGATAGCCACCCCCCCATGTAGTCCCGTGCACACTGAACCAAGCAGTGTACCTGTGGTGGTGTAAATCAGTCCAGGGCATCCTGTGGCATAGGCGAAGTGGCAAGACCTTCCGGCTCCCCCCGCCCCCCCTCCCGGCCCTACATCTCAAGAATCTGCAAAGCCCCCCTGATCTCTCTCAGGGCCCGTCTTGTGGGGACGTGTCATTGGTGACTGCCTTAAGCACCGCTCTTCGCTCCTGTGCCATCGTCTCTGGGTCGGGCTCTCGGGTAGCTCCCACTGAGCGTTTACCCCCAACCGTCTGCCAGTGTGCTGGGGATTGGCTTTGACTGGGTGGGCTCTCCGTTTCCGGGCACTGGTGCAGGAGGCCCAAGAGTTTGCATGCTTCGGAAAGGGAGTGTATTTGGTGCAGTCTGCCATGCCACTTAAATATTATACGAAAGGGGTGCCCCCAGGAGTACGCTACGCCGGATTCTCGCAAGTGTGCTGTGACATCTTTAAATTCTCTTCTTTTCTGCAGGGTGCTAGCCGCTAGGTCTTGATACAGGGTGATGTTTAGGCCTTGATACTGGATAGGGTGTTTCAGTCTGGCTTCCCGTATGATGCGCTCTTTCAGCGGGTAATCCGGGAGGTAGGCCAATATGTCTGGTGGCGGTGCATTGGCCCTTCGACGTAGACCCACCCGGTGAACCCTATCAATGCGGATTTCCATCTCCGGAGGGCCTGCCAAAATGACCCGGAACAGGCCCTGCAGACAGGCGGTGATGTCAGTCCCCTCTGCGTCCGATGGTACCCCGCGGACTTGAATGTTGTTCCGCCGAGAGCAGTTCTCCAGGTCCTCGGAATGGGCCTGCAGGTCGAGCTGTTGTTCCTTCAAACGGATCACTTCCTGCTGTAGTTGCGTGACTTCCTCCTCTTTGGACCGCTCTTGGTCCTCGATAGCCGCCACCCTGTCTCCAAGGGTATCCACTTCCCTCCGGAGCTCGCGCACCTCCCCTGCCACCTCGCTTTTCAATGTGTGGAAGTCTTTGCGGAGTGTATTAAAGAGTGTCTCCAGAAAAGATTTGGTTATAGGAGTGTCCTCGTCATCCTGACCAGCGCTGGCTTGGGGAGGTTTAGCGAGCATCTCCTTTAGCGTGCGCTCATTCCGTCCCCTTTGGCTGGACATATCGCTTCGTGCGCCTCGACCAGGGGAGACTTCGCCCCGATGTGATCCCAAGGGTCGCTTGAAGCAGCGTCGCAGTTCTCAGTCGCTATAGAGGGCTGGCGAGGCGCAGCGGGCTCCCAGGAGGAATCCAATCAACGAAAGTGACCGAGTCCCCTCTCTCTGCCTGCTGGGCCCCCTGATGTGAGTCTAGGGAGTGCGTAGCGTCGCTGGCGCCAGGACGGTAGGCCCTTATGGCTAATCTGGGCCCCTCCACGCTTATATGCGCCTCCTCTGTGGTGGGTATTGAGGGGGGGGTCAGTGACCGGTAGGCGTCGTCACCTCCCCGGAGTGCCAGCCGGCTCGCCCTGGCCGAAGCTCCTCGCCGCGCCGCACTGCTCCGTCCTGCCTTCCATTGCGCCGGGCCGCTGCTTCGCGCACGTCTCCAGGTCCTTTATGTGCTGTTGCCCCCTAGGCCCAATGCGCATTCAGCTACCACAGTCAAAGCCCAAGAGGGCCGCCAGCAAGTCAGGGAGGCTGTGCACTGAGTCCCCCACCTGGTGGTGGTCTCCGCTTACCGCTGTCTCGTCGAGCCGGTGGCCCTTCACCGTTCTTCAATGCCCCTCTGCTCTCCCCGTCGCCTCCACCCTGTGGGGCAGTGCCATCGAGGTCGTGGACAGTTATAGAGGGTCTCCAGGCGGGACGCAGCCACAACACTGGGGCGCCATCCGATCTTCCCTGGCTGACACTCCCGGTTGCACGCCACCAACCAGCACTGCCTTTCAGGCCTGCAAGCTGCGGCCGCTCGCCGCTCTCGGGCGTCTCCCTGGCTGCAGCGTCGCAGGCCCCGTACACCGCCGACTGCTTCAGGAGCCTCTTTCGGAGTCCGCTGATGGTCCGCTAGATATTTGCACCCTGCCGGTATTGTCTGGAGTGCGCCCGATGCCGCTATCGGTGCTTCCCGGCAGAGCTATTGTTGAGCTCCGGCGCGGCGGGACTACTCGCTGAGCTCCAGCAACGCTCAGGGTCCGGCCACCATCTTGGCCTCCGTCAGCGCTCTGCCGTCCATCGCCGATGAAGCTCAAAATTCAGCCCCCAGCCTCG
The DNA here is from genome assembly GCA_963921515.1 of Calotriton arnoldi. Lineage (NCBI taxonomy): Eukaryota > Metazoa > Chordata > Amphibia > Caudata > Salamandridae > Calotriton > Calotriton arnoldi. The sequence goes on from CAWUFW010003047.1 coordinate 834,940, forward strand.
AAATCTCAATATCAAGGCGTCGCTTCGGCTGGGTGACAGTTCCGCTACCTTTTGGCTGCTCTTGGGGGAATTTATCGCTAGTTTGGGGCCGAATCGGGCATCGGCGGGTGGGGAGACGAAGCAACACACGTCCTACCTGCTCGCCATCTTGCCCACACCTTGAAACAGTTTTTAAATGTAGGTTACAGTGTTTTTAGGAAACCTAACTATATCTTTAATATAACCTTTGTTTTTTTCAGTGAATTTCTAGTTTTTTTTTTTTTTATCATACTGAACGAGCCCTGTTTTTGAACCAGAGCCTCTGTAGTGGATGACCGTTGACCATACCTGGTGGGGGTGAGCCATAGGACCTGCCAAGCAGTTAATGCAACATGGGTGTTTTGTCGTTCTTATTTTTGAACTTTTTTGTCTTTTTTTATTGAATGTTACAGTTCTATTTTTAGACCTTTTGTTAATTAAAGCAAAATGAACGGATTTTGTGCTTTTTTAAACATATTTAAAAAAAAAAACTTTTTATAACTTTTAGAAAAGTTGGTGTGGAATTTTTTTAAGTGCGCATCCATAGTGCAAGATATATCTTTTACAATTACACGAGATTGTGAAGAACTACCAATGCTGGTCATCATACTCTTGCATTTGCTGCTGAACATCATGTGTGAGGTATTGGTCTTCTTTCACCTCTTCTTGCTGTGCACGCTTCTCCATTTTAGCATGGGATAGTTTATTCAGGTGTATAGCTCTTAACTGCTTTTGCATTGCGCGGGTTTTCTTAGGAGTGCACTTCAAGATGTCCTCACTGGAGTACCAGCTGGCACAGTTTTCTTGCATTTAAGATTTACAGTCCTGTAGGGTATGTGAGGAAATGCCACACAAGTGAATTTTTCTCTACATGTGTGGCAGCAGGTGTTTGAGAAGAGGAAGCAACCAGCACAACATTGTCATCCTACTCCTATGGTGCTGCATATGTTACTGGTGAAGCACTGACTGCTTTTTGTGGTGATAAGCATATAGTCCATATGGCTTTATTCTGGAAAGTTTTTTAAACGTTTTCCAGAAATTATCACCAAGAATTCAGGTTTGCTCGGTCTGTAGTGTCTTGCCACAATACGTGTTTAACGCCCCTTCTGAGATGGCTCTAAGTTTGGAACAATAAGCTATGCAAAAGCATTCAGGATGAGTAGTTGATGGCAGAAACTCCAAGTGCACTTGGGATTGTGCTGTACTATCCAAGAGTCTGAAAAAACATTTATAGAAACTACACTGAGCCATATCTAGGCATTTGGAGCATTTTCCATGGAAGATTATCTGACCATATGTCAGTATAGGCATGAGATTATTATGGTTCTCACAGTATTTGCCTAATTTATTTAGCTTCTTCTGAAGTAAATTAACATTTTATCTACATTCTCAAGTGCTTCTCCCAAGTCTACTATGTAAAGGATAAAAGGTATTGGCGATAAAACACAGGCTTGGTTCAGTCCTTTGAATATTTTGATCCTCTCTGTGGTGATCATGTCTGAAGACAATCTAAATTTTGTCCAAGTGTGAAAGTACAGGCTTGTAATCACCTTGAAAATCCTTGTTGGAAAGCCCCAAATTTATAGTTTTCCCCACAATTTACCATGATCTATACAGTCAAAAGCTGTTTTAAGACCAATAAAAGTTGTATATAGAAGTTTGCCTTATGTGATAGTGGAGTCATGGTCACTACAAACCCAACTTTGGAGGATACTCATGAACCTACAGCTATTACTATGCTAGAACAGTTGCCATCTAGCAGAGAAGGTGGATCAGCTAGCACAGTAGACCCACCCATTTCTCATGAAAATGCGGATAGAGCATATTGTAAAATAGTATCCTGGAACATTGCTGGGTTGTTGTCAAAACAGTTGAATCCCATTTTGGGGAATCTATATTGACACACAATATACTATGTTTCCAGGAAATGTGGGCAAAGGAGACAATCCACATTAATGGATTTAAAACATTCCATACTCCAGCTGTTGAAGGCCGAAGTGGAAGAGCAAAGGGGGGACTTGGTACGTACATATCCAATAGGATGGAAGTGAAAAAGATAGAGCTCCAGGCAGAGGAAATTTATTATCAACTGATCTTAATTCATGTTGATGGAAACCATTGTATAATACTGATAAACTTGTATAACAATATTTCCCCAGATAAAGCTAGGGACGTCTTAATGCAACTATTTAACAACCTGCAGTCCCTATGCAGTAAAAACTGCAGAGATATGATGCTAATCATGGTGGGGGACTTCAACTGTCTTGTGCCCAAGTGAGGGAGGTAAAACTTATGGTATTGTAAATGAAGAAGGTATTAGTAATACCCATTTTCAACACTCTCTACTGGGGGACCTGTACAACGATTTGGTTTTTAATATGGACTTGGGCTTTGTAAATGAGTTAATCACTAAACCTGTATCTATGCCCCATACCTTTAACGGCAGGGGATGTTATTCCACTATAGATTATATTCTAATATCGAACAGTCATGCCCATAGATTAAATTCTTTCCACGTGGATGATAACTCACTGAGCGATCATTTTCCACTATGCCTTTTGGTATTAATACCATCTAGTAAGTCGCATAGTCATGATACAGCTGGCCAGATTTTATCAGACATTTCTATCAATAAGATAAATGGCTATAGCCTACGCTGATCGATGGTGGATCCCGTAGTGATCACCAAGAAAGTGATTGATAAGTGTAGACCAGCTTTTGATACCTGTCTGAGTGAGGTAGCTGCCTCAGCAAGTATCCTCTCCTCCTTTCAGTTAATTTCAGAGGCCATAAGGGAGTCTCTATTTGTTTCATCGCAGAATAAAAGAAAATCTTGTGGATGGTTCGACTCAAATTGTACACAGGCCTATTCCAACTTAAAAAAAGGAATTACATAAGATTCCCAAAAATGTTGAAGGGATAAGAAAGGTACGAGGGGAATATAGACTGGCCCTCAGGGAAAGAAAAGCTACTATAAGAAATGAAGCCTGGGAATCTCTTCATGATGCCTCTAAAAGGGGAGACAGCTTGGCCTTCTGGAGGGTGGTAAAAGCACCCTTTTTGAATTCCGGGGAAGGTCCGTCAGTAGAAGTTGCTATATCCGAGAAACAGTGGATTGACTACTTCTCTGGGGTATACAATACTGAGGGAAATCCTGCCACATACACAGAAAATGCTCATGGGGAAACTTCCACCAACTCTGTGGCCCAGTATTTTGACCTTCGGTTCACATTGGAGGAGGTGACACGTGCGCTCTCTGTGAGTTTGGGCGGGAAGGCTCCTGGACCGGATGGGGTCCTTGTAGATCTTTTTAAATCTAATACGGAACTATGTGGGCCAATTATCACTCAGGTTTTAACGGCCAGCTGCCTTGCCCCTTTTTTAACAACCTGGGTTGAATCTACCATCGTCCCAATTTTTAAAAAGGGGGATCGTCAGGACCTGAGGTGTTACAGGCCCATTTCATTACTAGACTTCTTGACTAAAGTGGCTGGACGTATAATACTGGAACGTCTACATGAATGGGCAGAGGAAAATAAAGTTCTGTCCGATATCCAATACGGCTTCCGTGAGGGCCTAGGGACAGTGGAGCAGAGCTTAAATTTAGCTATTTTAGTTGGGAAATACACGCGGGTGAAGAAAGGCAGATTGTTTTTAGCTTTTGTTGATCTTACTGCCGCTTTTGACTCCGTGAGACATGAGGAGCTGTGGGCTATCCTTGAGTCGATAGGGGTGGACATACAAATTATCCACTTTCTCAGACGCCTATATAGCGATGCCAAGGCGCGAGTTCGTTTTGGCCTGAGTGGAGATCGCACGGCTCCGTTCCCTATTAGGAGGGGGGTCAGGCAAGGATGCGTCTTGGCCCCCTTTCTTTTTAACCTTTATATTAATGGTCTAAGTGAGGCATTGCTTAAGGATAACCAAGACTTTCCACAAATAGCTGGTCGCCCAATCCCCGCACTTCTTTATGCAGATGATGCAGTTTTAATGTCCCGCACCCAACTAGGTTTACAACGGGTTTTAGACAGCTTTACCAAGTTTATGGGTCACTTGGACCTTAAGGTGAACATTTCAAAAACATATATAATGAGGTGCGGACTAAGGAGCCATAAGTGCAGGGATATGTTTGTGGAAGGACAGAAAATAGTGCACACAAAAAGATTTGCATATTTGGGAATACTTTTTGACCATAGTGATTCATGGACACGGGCTATTATGGCAAAAAAATTAGCATTTGCAAGATCAACAATGGCCCTTGCTTATTTTTCGAGGAAACTAGGGAGAAGAACGCCACTGGAGCTCACACAGATTTATAAAGCGAAATGCATCTCTGCTGCCATGTATGGAGCAGGGGTGTGGCGCTTCGCTGACACGCACCTGCTGCAAACTGTGGATACAACTTTTTGAGATACATTTTAGCTGTTCCCAGCAGCCTATCTGCGTATGTTTGCCATTCAGAGCTGGGCTTGCCATACATTTCAGATTTAATAAAAATGGAGCCCATTCTCCTATGGCACAGGATCTGGACAAAACCTGAGACAAAGTTAAATCAGGACATTTTAGCAGATAGTCTGAAACTTGAAGGAGCTCTACTGATTCCGTGGCTGTGGTTTATTAGAAATTTTATGTCCGATCTCGGTCACTTGCATTATTATAACAACCCAACAACTATGCAATCGATCAGTAGAAAAGAATTAAAAAAAGAGGGCCTCTTGCTTTTGGACTCCATAAGACTGTCAACAGAGATTTTAAAGCCCACTGTCCAGCATAATCAATTGATTTTATCTTCTTTTAGTATTCAATGTTAGTTAATATTTGTACCTGGTGGCTATGATAGGTTTTTATTAACTAGATTTAGGTGCAGTATTTTCCACAGGCTCGTGAGCTTTCCTAAAATGAATGATTGGTCCCGAGTATTAGGACTGTGTCCTTGTGATAATCACTCTGAACAATCCACTATTCACGTCCTTCTATTCTGTAGACTTTATAGGAACCTAAGGAAAACTTGGATTGTGCCAATCTTAAAGGAACTAGGGCTGAGACAATGTCATCCAGCACTTCTTGTGCTGCAGCTCTTGGACGATGTACATAGAGTCTGGAGGATAGGCATGTTTTTAAAAAAGTATTTAGCCACAGGAAATCTATTATGTTATAATTTTGGAGACTAGTACGATTGCTCGTGAGAAAAAATCTTTTAATATTGAATCTAATAGTGTACTGAGTATGAAATGTTTTGTATTTGTATTTAACGAATTAATTGTTTTTATGTACTTTTATGATTGTCTCAAAAGCAATCAAATAAAGTCTTTTGAATTTGATAGTGGAGTCAGTTAATTATCCTCAGTTTTACACCCCTTTAGAACTCTGTTAAAGACACATCAGATTTTTGTTCCCAGTCCAAAACATTTCCCTTCTGTATCTAATGAAGCTATAAATTGGTAATTGGCTAGAGAGAAATGGTGGTCCTTTTTATGGATGGGAACCAAAAAGGATCCCCACTAACTATCTGGGATGGTGCTTGTTTCCAAACAATGAACATATAACAGAGTTAGCAACTCTGATGCCCATTAGGGCTCAGTGCAACATCTTTACAAAAGGATCTTAGGGAATATTTAATTTCTGATTTACAAACAGCAATTTGCAGTTGGCCCAATTCCGAAATAACAATGGGAGAGTTGTTGTGTAATCCATAGAAACTATTTAGGTAAATTATTCATTCTTGCAGTGGAACATTTTGTGTGTGTGTGTGTATTCACTGAAAAAGCCAAAGGTTACAGGGACATTATAGTTAGGCTGACATTTGACTCATACAAAACCAGACAATTCAGCAGTTACATTTAGCTGAGCTAACTATAACTTACACTCCTGCAATGCACTGCTTATTACCTAACATATTACATCACTCATGACATGGTCAGTGACATAACTCATGACATCACTAATGACATCTCAAGTGACATTACTGATGACATCACTGACAACCTCATCAACACTCACACACCTACTCACTGACTCATAGAGCCACTCACACATCAACTTACCCATACAGCCACTAATGCAATAACTAAATCCCATACACAGCCACTCATGCACCTACTCACTAAGCAATACACCCACTGACACAGCCATTCATACAGATATACAGACACTTACAGACCCACTCATACACCCATATAGCCATTCTCATACTTAGGGGCATATTATCAACGGCCAGCGATAATTATCGCTGGCCGTTCACAGCGTGAGAATAGTTATCGCCGGCTACCGCAGATAATTATCGCCATGCTAGCGCTGTATTAACAACGCATAGCACAATGGCGATAATTATTCCTGCGATAGCTTGTTTTCCATGGAACATCGCTGGTTTTCCAGCGATGTTCCATGGAAAACGGCGATAACCTCTGCTGATACGACCCTGTGGTCGTATCAGCAGAATCCATCTCCCATGAAAAGTATGCTTAAGTCAGGAATTTAACAGACGTTAAATTCCTGAGTTAAAGCTGAGGTAGCGCGATTTCTTTTATCGGTGCACCTCCTTGTTAATATCGCGAAGCTGCCTTCGCGATATTAACTTGTGTTGTTTTCACAGCCACGCCTTCTTTGCATCTCATTAGCGATGCAAGGCGAGGCTGTGAAAGCGGGCTCTACATCAAGGAAACACGCGCTAGCGTGTCCTTGATGATATTGCGATATAATTATCGCCGCTTTTCGCCCGAAAACGGACGCTAAAGCGGCGATAATTATATCGCCAGCCCTTGATAATATGCCCCTTAGTCACCTATACGATTGTATATGTGACTGAGTGGATTTATGAGTGACTGTATGGGTGAGTGAGTGCATGGGTTAGTACCTGTATGAGTGAGTGAATAGGTGTGTGAGTATCTGTATGATAAAGTGAGAATTTGTGGTATTACATGTGTTGGTAAGTGACTTAGTGTGTTGTTGACTGTGTCAGTGAGTTAGTGGGTGTGTGAGTAGCTAAATGGGTGAGTGACTGGGCATATGAGTGGCTCTATCAGTGTTTGCCTGGATGTCTCAGTGGCACTGTGACACTGCACCTTAGTGTTTACCTCAACAATGTCAGTTTGTGGAACTACACACAAATAAGTAATTAGGAAATTACTTTGCTCCAGTAGATGGTACCATTCATCTGTTAAAAAACATAAAGAACATAACTATAAGTTAGTATTACTTTTTGCAAAATTCCACAAAAAACGTTTAGTTTCAGCAATTATTAAGTTCATACTATAAACCAAATGGTAGACATTTCGTATGCTGTAATAATATTTCATAATATAGTAAAGCATTTCCTTTTCCCTTTTCTACTGTTTTTATCTTTTTGTACTTGTACACTATATTCAATGTAATGTATAAAGTTTCATCCTTAAACAGTGGGGGAAAAAACTTTCATAAAGAGCACCTGCTCTCTTTCTTTTCAAAATTAAATGTTGTTGCCTTTTCAATCATTTGTCAATAAATTGGCATCTGGTGGCAGTGAATATCAGTTGCCACACCCTGTTGAACACAGCTATATAGAGGAGCAACTCCCAGCAAAGTGGCAATCAATTGCATGGACCATCACCTCCAGGCAAAAGAAAGTGGTGGCAAAGCATGTGAAGTACTCTTTATGCATGAAAATCCTCCCCAGGGGCATGTGAAACAAATATTTGTGTGGCACAATGAGTATGTTCAGACATTTAAAAACGAATCACTGCAACCACTGTTGAAAAACAAAAAGAACATTTACATAAGTTTGTATTACGTTTACAAAATTCAACAAATAGAACAGATTGCTTATTCTGTATCAGTATATAACATGATGGTAAGCATTTCATTTCCCCTTTTTACTGATCTCAGGTTTCAGGCATGTACACCACTAATGATGTACTGTGCAAAGATTCATCATTGATTAGTGGGAAAAAACCAATCACATAGATTGTAGAAAAAACTCCCAAAACTGCACAGTATATCACTACAAATGAGTGTCACCATTCATTGCACTCACTACAATTAATGAATCAGTTGTTTTATATAAGGTTACTACTCTAATCTAAACAAACATATGCTAAACATAAGCCTTTTATTATCACAACTGGTACAATACTTCTAATAGATATGAAGCACACTTTTAGAGATCCTTTTGATTCTTAAACACTAATGATCCACATAGAAGAAATACCGTTCAACACTTTTTTTAATGAGACATACTCCATAGAACTTTGGTTGAAGGAACAAGAGGCAAGGATTAGGAAGTTTGAAAAGCAGTTTTATTTTGAATTTGCATTCCGTCGATCTAGTTTAACTCTTTAAATAGACAGTATAGTGTCCAGATATTAAATTAAGTCCTTTGTCAAAGATGATAGCCATAGTAGTATAAGTTCTTCCAGAAATGTATTATCTGTCCAGCTTTGAAGTTTGTAATTTTGGTTTCCAATTTAGATCCATCTGATCTGCATCATTGTAGCATTATTATAAGATATTTTCCACGTCTTCGGACATGCAATGTAACTATAACATCTGACCTACAATTTTGGCAGGTCATATTTTGGTTACCCATTTTCATCAATCTGTCAAAAGACACAGGGGCATATTAGCAAGAACCTCGTTAAAATTATCGCCGTTTTAGCGGCAGGAAACTGCCGCTAAAACGGCGATAATGGGCTTGCTAATATGCGTTATAGAATTCCAATAGAAGCCCAGGTTAGATGTGCAGGACATCTAACCTGGGCTTCTATTGAATTCTATAACGCATATTAGCAAGCCCATTATCGCCGCTTTAGCGGCAGTTTCCTGCCGCTAAAACGGCGATAAATTTTAACGAGGTTCTTGCTAATATGCCCTACAGTTTTGGAATCCGTCAGTGTTAAGTACAGAAATTGTTCAGAATTGATATTAGTGGTAGACAGAAAAGAACAATCTTCACAGTCATGATTCCATGTGCAACTCAGTTCAAATAAGTCATCCATATTTATTTCTTCTTCTTCTAAAACTCCAAAGATGACCGTTATAAATTCCTGTGCATTTTGTGTAGGTGTTCTGAGCAAATAGTACTGATCCACTACATATAACTTGTAGATTTCGAATGCTGAAAGCACAATGTATTTACGTTCTATCACCATGTAAATGTAGCAGCAAACTAAACAGTGCAGAACATAATCTCTTCTGTGGTTTCTGCTCAATTGTATTTATGAGATGTGTAAATGAAGCAGTAGATAGAAAACAACATTTGCATAGCAGTTGACACCAGAAATGTTTGACAACTGGTAGCCGCAAAATCGCCCTCATTCTCCAGTTTTCTTTTCTTACCACCTTCCTTGTCCCCTTTTTTTCTTCTTTCCAGCAACATCCGTACATTTTTTTATGAGCTTATGCTTTGAACAGATTATCCTTTGCACAAACGGGATGCTGTCCTAAATGTGGAGCATATATACTTCTTAACAAATTATACTCTCTGACGTAACTTGCATCAGCACTAACTTTCCTGTCACCAAAATCAACCAAAAACAAACAGTACACTGTTCTTATTCAAGACAGTTCAACATATGACATACCTTCCTTAAATACAGTACTACCTATATTAATAAAAGCTCCATCTACACCTAAAACTTGAAATGTATGGATAGTTACAGCATATGCTAGAAGAACTGGGAACTGCTGCCTTCAGACATATAAGTCTTTCACAAGCAAAAAACGTAAAATATATTGGCCAATCTGCTTCATGCCATCAATCTGATCAAATGTTATAGCTAAATATTCATCCTCATCCCTATTTGGAAAAGTATTTAAATCAATAACATAACCCATCACACCATTTACTAATCCTTCTTCAACATTTAAATTATGCTACAAAATTACTCTACTATTCCTGCACAATTGTAAAAACGTTTCTATCTTGCAGTCCTGGATACAGATTACCCAATTACTCTAATTTTGCTTGTAGATTTCTGCTTAGCAGTACTGTTACTTCCTAGTGATCTATTTTTACAATAGCTGTAATTTCCAAAATGTGTTCTTTCTCCAGTTTTAGTAATTGTTTATTAAAATTGGAGCATTTTTGAAGTGTAGGCATTAAATAGACTATGGATTTCCCTTCTTCGATGAAATTGAACATTAACTGTACTGCTGTGTTCTTAGAGGAGAATAGTTTCTTGATAAGTTGACTTTCTAAGGTACATTTCTGCTCCTTTGTCAGAACACCTCCTCTAATGTCCTTCAGAATATTTCCATATTCCACATCAGATGATTGAAGTATATTCTTCTTTAGTTCCTTGTATTGGAATTTTAGCTACATGCTAGCATTGTCAATACTTCCCAAAGAATTCTGAGTTTCATCATGGAGAATTCCCTTGAAAGCAGGTTGTCCTTTGATGGGGGTAAGTTGCAGTAGGTCTCTTAAGACAATTAAATGCTTTCCTCCAAACAGCATATCATACTCTGTTTTTAAAATCTTTTACATTATCAAGTGTACAAAGGCAAGGATTAGGTTTGGGACCATGCTCACCTCATTGATGATTAAAAGCTTCAGTTTCTTTAGTACTCTTGAGACTTCATGACAAGCTTTGCCGGATAACTTCCGGTATTCCAGTTTATTGTAATGTTCAAAAGGTAGCAGTAGTAGTCGATGTAGAGTAATTCCTTTAATGTTGTGTGCAGCTAATCCAGTTGGTACTTTTACTACACACAATAGATTTGATTCTGTTCTCCTCTGTAGGTAAGCGGTGAGAACTTTAATTAAAAAGCTTTTCCAGGTGCCAGCTTAATCACTAATGTATACCAGTTTTGGCTTAAATTTCTTCTCGTGGAGGAATCCATGCTCTATTTTCTCTTTTGCCTTCATATAAATTTCTTTCTGTTCATCAACCAATTGTCCAAATAACTGTTCCAAATCAACACTTTCCTGTCTTGCTTAGTGCATTGCACTTTCCACCTTATTCATGGCTAATGCAGCTTTATTTTTAATAAATGGGTGTCTATGAGGATTTTGACTCTGTGGATCAGAACATTGGCTGCTTTGTGAGCTCTCCTTAGCTATCTCATCAGCAATCATTTCCTCCTGTTTAATGTCATCATTTAACATTAGCAAGTAGTTTAGGAAGAACTGAACACTGAATAGTGTATTTCACATCACAGCATTGAAAGAATCTTCATAGTAGTCATACTCTCCAAGTAACTCTGTTTCCGCATGCCAAGGCCTGAAGAATTGTAAAAGTACCACATAGAAAAATTATCTTCTGTCTGGAGTTCGGAACCATGAGCCAGGCGGTCGCAAATGGAAAATCGGACCATTTTTGCGACGTTAAAAAATGGTGTGGTATGTACAAACCGAGCCGGTAACCTATAACCGACTCACAAAATAGGGTTTGTGAATCACTATTAGGAAGGGACGTGCCAAAGGCATCCCGTCCTAATAGCGATTCGTACTGGTATGCATGATTTTTTTGTGATCGCAAAAGCATTTGCACAACAATCGCAGTTACCACCTACTTCAAGTAGGTGGTAAGCCAGTCACAAAAGGGAAGGGATCCCCAATGTATGTGAAAATATTTTTAAGAGCAGGTAGTAGTCCCACAGACCACTGCCTGCCCTTAAAAAATGAAAATAAATGATTTTTCTTTTCTTTTAAATGTATCCTGTTGTCCTTCAAGGAAAATGGGTTGCATTTGAAACAAGCATTTGCAATGCAATTGGTCTCGCCTTTGGGACCTTATAAGTATTTAGCCATGGAGAAGAAAGTATACCAATTTGGTGATTAAATAGTTACAGTTTCTGCACAGATGGAACTAATTTTAAAGCTTATTCAAAAATCCCACACCCTGCCTGCCCAAAGTAATGTTATGAAATCTGTTGATGGAGCAAAACAGTGCTCCTATTTAATTAAGTTACTTACTTTAGCATGTAGCTGCCGCACTTTGCTTTTGACACGCTGTGGGTGTCTTTGTCCTACGTTTGAATACAGCTGTGCACCAGGGAGTGTTAGTTATGGCTTCTACACTTATGAAATGCATAGGACCCGAAAAGAGCCCTCAACAATGAGTTGTTTGAGGAAAGTGCTCACTCTTTGGTCTTTGCTTTCTCCTCTCACAGTTTATGAAGTCACAGTGATGGACAGACAAACACTTACTTGTTCTAGCTGCGCTGTGAAGTTGCGGGGTTACACTCCAAAACTCAGGGAGACCCAGCGCCTGGCTCTTCAACCCTCCAACAGAGCTCAGTAAGAAAGAGTTTCGAACGACAGAAGACCCCGTGGCTTTAAATCTAGCAGCACAAAAAAACCCAGAAAATACACCAAAGCAGAAGAATGCAGCGCGCTAGTCCGAGCTGGGTTTCTGCTGTCACCGGTCACTTTAAGGAAGTTGCTTGAGCTGCGCTGGATATTTTCTGAGCTCTACTTCCTGGTGTGATACCCACAATGGGCATTTGCATACAGTTAGTGCCCGGGGGAGGCACGTCTGTATGTGAAGATTAGATGGACACTTGACTGCCAAGTTAAAAATAATTAGTCCTGCAGGCGTGCCCGCTCTCGCTGCGAGTAGGAACTCCTCACTTATCAACAAACATTACAATTTTCCCATTTCACTCTTAAAAAAAAAAAAAAAAAAAAAACATCTCAGATGACTCCTCACACGAAAGGCAACAAGTTTTCCGTTCGGGGTTTTCCTGTCACGAGCCATTGGTGCCAGGTGTGTGAAGTTCAATTGATTCCACTGAAGCAAATGAAGACTGCAACTCCCAGAATGCACTCGTTGGTTAAACGAGAAGGACCCTTCGTTTTAGATGGGAAGCAATCTGGCAATTCTATGCCAAATACAAGCCATTGGTAGTGTACAAATTCGTGGCCTCCCTAGAATAGTACGCTTGCAAAAGGTTTCAAAAACGTGCCGTTAAATGTTACTAACAAGCACAGATAATGATCCACTTTTTGGGGGGTGGGAGTGAGAGTAATTGATGACTCCATGTCACTGAGGGACTCCATATTTCTGTCTATGCCGTTCTAATCAAGATTTCTAGTGCAATGGGCTCAATTAAATGAAACATAACTATAGGTCCCATAATGTATGTGGTTTAGAAAAAAATTAAATAAAAACTAGGACTGGAACATAATGACTCATGTGCTCTCATTTCCGCTGAACTAGGGTTTATTTTTGGCACTTAGAAGTCAAAATTATTAAATGGATTTTATCTAATTTTCTTTTCTAACATTTGTCCAATCAGCCTGGCCGGTCTGTCACAGCAGGACATCATCATGAGAGGCACAGATGGCGGTGCAAGCAGTGGGGGATTCAAAAATGAAACTTATAAACATAACTTCCGCCCGCTCGCACTGCTTCATTTCTGGCAGTTTAATTAAATAAGAAAGGTCTCCTCACAGACCCAGGAGAAACAAGATGATTTAACCTTCTGTGGCTCCACAGTGCCCCAGCTGTGATCAGGCCGTGTTCACTAGCCCTAGGGGCTGGAACTGAACTCAAAAACCCGTGACTTCTCTCCACGCGGCCCATGCATTTTAAATTGCGATTGCTTCACGTTCACTGGGACGCACTGCCGAGTGGACCTTATATTTTTTATTTTCTGTAGCCATAACCTGCACGTTTTAAAAATGTTTTCCATTCTGCCATGAATATTAAATTAAGCGGGCGCCGTGATCAAGAGCGGCGGCCGTGCATAAAAATATTTGCAATGCCATCGTCCCAGCGGCTTGAAAGTTAAAGCGCCCATGGCACGCTGAGTATTAGCAAAGCACGCCTGAAGTAGGAGGAAGTCAAAGACGATAGTGCTTACAAGTCTAAGTAACAGCCGAAGTAAAGGGGCCAGTAGCCATGGGAGGTTACAAATGAAGACACGACCATACTAAGGAGGGACTAACAAGCATATTAACGAATCTGAAGCCAGCATTTAAGAAGGACAAAGTCACAAGCCAATGAAAATTATGGGCAGGACTTCTCTTCCCTGCTAGACTACAACAGATCATTGCCAGAGCAGCGCTTGCGCGCTGACTCAGGCTCGAAGTGAAAAAAGTTGCTTTATTTAAAAAGCAAACACAGACATGGTGGTCTGCAGTCCCCAGCAGGCCACCATCCCTGTGTTTTTAGTGATTCCCAATAGTTCGCAAATTACGACCTGCCTCATGAATATTGATGAGGCAGGTCATTTGCAACCAAATTGGGTATCGCTAAATGTGTCTAAGACACATTAGTATCAATCTAATAACCCTGGGCCAGATGTACGACCCTTCCGTTTAGCGCCTCGCAATTTGTGACACATTGCGAGTCGCAAATAGCGAGGCGCTAAATGAAATGTACAACAGTGTGTTTACACTGTTTCTCGATTCCCAATGGGGTCGCAAATTGCGAGGCTTATTAATAATAATGAGCCTCTCGCAATTTGCAAGCCCATTGTGAATGCCAGCCCTCCCAGGGATGGTGGCCTGCTGGGCTCAGCAGACCACCATGTCATGCGCAAACGGATTCGCAAACCTGTTTGCGCATGCAGAAACGGGTCGGACATTTGGCCCTTTATTTCGGTTCAAAAGAACCAGAAGAGTACATTGTTACAACAAAATACATTATTACAATGAATAAAATACAATATTTCTTTACGATACAAAAAAGGAAGTGTGTGCCTATGTACAGATCATAGGCATAAATTTGTCCAAAATAAGTACATTCATACAATCAATAAATAGAGATTTTAAAGCCTATGTGTCATGGCAATCAATCAAGATAGTATCATCCCAATTAAAAGCAGTCTAAAAATCATTAGCGTTTGTCATTAAAAATGATCGCATCCATTGATGGGAGGCCAATATTCTACGTTTTGCCAATCAATTTGAAGTAACTGTCAATCCAATGACTACTGTAATTTATTAGTACTAGAATTTTAGGCCTTTCTTTGTCCGTAAATAGTTTACAGCACTTAAAAAGCGGCAGACTCCAAATACAATCAGTTCTGAACTATATGTTTTTAATATTCTTAAGGCCTTTTTGAACTCCCTCGTCCTCAAACCTAAGCAGAGTGGTTTTATCTATTTTCTTTTGGAATTAAAATATTCAGGACAACAAAATAAGATATGTGCAATATCTTCCTCAGCATCTAGCGAGCATAAAGTGCATTTAGATTCTTTATCGGTTACTGGACCGGTTAACCACTTGACTATAAATGTATTAATCAAAAGGGTCTCATAGAGACATTTCACATAGAGGGTTTTAGCCAGTTGGGGTTGGATGTCACCCAGAAAGCATTCAAAGCGTGGCATTGGTTTAAATAGTATAAATTGTGCAGTCAGTCTCCCCATGCTACAATCTAGGGTGGCTTTGTTTAAAATGTAATCCCAATAGATACACTTTAACTCCTTCTTTGAATTAGTGGTCAAAAGACTAGGGTCTGACCAGAATCTAATCAATCCCAACTGGGAGAACCAATTTGGCAAATGGTTGAACCAGGAAAAGGTAAGTTGGCCATCAAGATCCAATAGTTCTCTCAGGCCTTGTCTGTAATGATATAATTCATCTGTTGTTCAAATTCTAATCCAGTATAATAAGGGTCTCAGTATGGCTAGATGCTCAAATCTCTTGATGCCGCTGTCATAAAACAAAGGAGTTAAAGGAGTGTTTTGGGGGAGAGATGTTAGTATATGTATCACTTTCTTTTCCCCCAAAGTAATTGATTTCAAATTCTCACCACCCCATAGTTCGGCCCCATAAGGGATGCTGTTTGAGCTCTACATCTATATACCTCTAGTGCCGGGGAGATTGCCTTTTTGTTAGTGGCTTGATGCTTTTTAACAATTGGTATGGTGTTTTGTAGCAAGACTGTCTTGGCCTTATTTAAGTGGGGTTTCCAGGATAGTTTAGCATCTATTGTCATGCCCAAATAATTAAAGTTGGTTACATGCTCGAGTAGTGTGTGCTCTAGCATTATTTGATTTTTTTTAATTTTCTGGTCTAATAGCCATATATTTAGTCTTGCTCGAGTTTATTTCAAGACCCTTTAGTCTGCAATAACAACTAAAACTGTCTCATAGTCTTTGTAGTCCTCTGGGGGTCTGGGGGAGCAGGATCGTGTGGTCTGCAAACATCAGTGCACTTATATGTTCCCCACCTAGCCTAGATGAATCATGGGTACAATTTTGTAAGTGATGAATTAAGACATTTACGTACTATAAGAAGAGTGTGGGGCCAAGACACAACCCTGTCTTACTCCCTCCTGGCTGGAATAGCCTCTGTCAGTTCACCTCCCAGACCCCATCGCACTTTAGCAAAATTATCTTGATGGAGCCTAACTATCTGTTTCAGGCTCTCCTATGGTACTCCCTGTTGTTGTAAGGATTCCCAGAGAAGGTCTCTTGGTACCAGGTCAAACGCGGCCATAAGATCGATGAATGTGACGTACAAATGGTCAGCCCTTAGTTTGGCGTATTTCCAAGCTATGCATGACAGTCTAAAAACGTGGTCGACTGTACTCGTCTTCGCCCAGAAGCCCACCTGATATAGTGATAGTGGTATCTTTCTCTGCTATCCAGTCAGTTAATTTCTTCAGTAGCTGTTTCACATAAACTTTTTGGAGGGTATCTATTAAGCTTATGGGCCTATAGTTGGCGGATCATCCTTACTGCCCTTCTTATGGATGGGGACGATTTCCACGCCCTTACAAGATTCAGGAGTAGGGGCCCCTGAAGCTACTGCACTGCTTAGAAGGTTAACATGTGGCACCCATATTTCCAAATCATGTTTCAGGAGATCTTCCGGTATTTTGTCTGGACCTGGAGCCTTTTCTGTTTTGATGGAGTCTATTTCTAGTCTAGTTTCTTCCATACTAAATTGAAGACTAACCTCTGGTCAGTCAGAATGAAAAATTACATAAGATGAGATAGGATTTACATGTGATTCTTCTGTTTTTGCATATAAGGCAGAGAAGTGATTTTGCCATGAGTTGGGGTCCAAATAGTGGTCTGTATAGGTCCTACCCTTTTTATGGCCATGTGCTATTTTTCTCCAGAAGGAAGAGTAATCTTTAATTCTGGCTGCAATAATAAGAACTTCCCAGATGGTATCATCCCAGCTCTTTTGTGCTGCCCCTTGTAACCTTTTATATTCTACCCTTAATTGTCTGATTTGTATCAGATTATTCGATTTGAGTGCCACTAGCAATCTTTTTTTTGCTAAAATGCATTCCTTGTTATACCAAGGAGTGCTAGATAGGTTCCCAGTGTCTGGGTTTGCACCTAGTGTATGTGGTTTAGTAAGATGTATTTCTATTCCCTCGCTTAATTGAGAGTGGATTTATACTATAGGTGTAGAATCCGGTCTTTTGTCACTGTAAGGACTAAGTACATCATAAAAAGCGTTGTAAATATGTGTGAGAGGCTCAATTCTATCGATAATTTTAGACCATTTAACCGATCTCCGGTTATTGGTGATCGATAATTGTGGGGAGATACTCTTGTTACCAGCTAGATGGGGTCCGGTCAACCTCCCTGACATAGTTAAGCATAATGGGTAATGGTCACTTTCCTTTCTGCTGTCCACCTTAAAATCATTCAGGTATCACCAGTGTGTGGTGCTCACCATAATGTAATCTATTCTCGATTTGGTTGTACCCCTTCTGAAGGTGTGGGAGCATTGGTTATCGAAGAATCTCTGCCTAGTTGCATGATTCCCCTGGCAAAATCTTCCTATTTAAAGATTTGATTTGAG
Organism: Calotriton arnoldi; assembly: GCA_963921515.1. Classification (NCBI taxonomy): domain Eukaryota; kingdom Metazoa; phylum Chordata; class Amphibia; order Caudata; family Salamandridae; genus Calotriton; species Calotriton arnoldi. The sequence goes on from CAWUFW010003047.1 coordinate 852,654, forward strand.
GATTCTAACCCCGATATAGGCTCGTATATGCAGTTAAAATCTACCCCGACAAGGACTGATCCCTTTAACTTCATGGATTCAAAGGCGCCATCTAATAAATGTATTACTGGTGATTCTGTTGAGGACAATCTCGGTCTTATGTATACATTAAAGACATTTAAATCAATTTTTTCTGGAGTTCTCAATTTCAACCCCAGAATGTGTGGGGAATCAATGCTCATTGAATCTATGGTAATATTTGAATTGATCTTTACCCATTTCACCAACTCACCCGAGGGCCTCCATCTTCATGAAGGTACCTCGCTGGCACTGAATGTCCTGTATCCTAGTTTAAACAGGGGCTCCATAGACCTAGTTTCTTCGAATAGGCAGAGGTCAAATCTCTGAATGTATTCCTGCCAGTCTGGGTCTGAAAGTTTTTGTTTTAGACCCAGCTATGTTCCAAGAAATCACCATGATATTTTGAAGGGTAACCCCAGAGATCAAATCAGAAGTGGATTCAGGATGCACATTTCTGTTGTCTGCTTCCCTGGGTGTTGTTTGGTATCCATCTGGGTTTCTTGCCTCTCTAATTGGCCAAGTAGTTGGGGGGGTGGGGTGCTGTTAATGTTTAAAACAGTTTGTATCAATTCATTCCTAACAGCAACATTTGGCCGTCTGATTAGTCAGTCTACAGGTTCTAAGTTATCTGACTGCAAATAGTCACGTGAATCATAGTGTGTGGCATTGTGATCATTTTTTCTGGGATGGTTCTACTTAGCTTGAATCTTATACAAGAGCACATTGTAGAATGTGTATGTAGTTCAAGAGCAATAAGGCAATCTACAATACATTTTTCTTGAAACACAATTTGTATGTCATCCAAATTCCCACTAGTAATCTGAAGGCGCTCAGCTCTAATTATTTCGGATCGTGTAACGGATAGGCATTGTCACCTATGCCTAATCCAATACATTAGTACATTCCGATTTGCGAGTTACAAATTGTGAGTTGCAAAAACTCGCAATATGCGACCTGCAAAATGGAATGGTCACCCATCTGGCCCTAAGCTTTCTGTGGTTAATTTGATTTCCTTTTGCGTCTCACCAAACAATCATCACATCCAACTACTGCATATTTCCCTTCCTCTGTGATTTTAGTTGCATTGTTTCTGTATCTGTAATGTTGTTGAATTTCATAAAGGCACATGCTTTCTAGATGTGGACTCATTCTTAGATAGTACGTATCCAACATATTTGAGTTCACAATATCTGTACTTTCCGGGTCGAACTCAGCTTGGTACTGAATTTCTGGGAAAGACGTAAGCACTCTATCTCATGTGCTTGGCTTGCCAGGCCTAGAATTACCAGAACTATTTCCCTTGACTTTGAGAACAAACTGGCCGAGTGCAACCAGTCACAGCACTCATAAGACCCCATCTCTCTATGGGAAACAGAAGCTGTACAATGTTTTGGTTAGAGTCTTTTCTGCAGAAATCTTCTCTCACTTTTCCTTCAGCTCTGTTTTCTCTGATTTTGTAATATATGAAGTAACATACTGAGCAGCAGTGATGGAGTTGTCTGCAACAAATAGTATATCCATATTTGCATTCCATATTTTGAGAATGACATGGTTATAGTAATTAAAATGCTTGGAGGCCTCTGTTCTTCTTAGGTTGTATGTGTTTTTTGGTAAGTCCGTGTCAGTGTATGTCTGACTGCAGACAAAAAGCTGTTCACTCTTCCTTGAGAAATTACAGGTCATGGGAATCCATATCGACATCTTGTGTAAAATTTTCCTTTGCAATCTGTATTTTCGAAGGCAGTACTTCCCACATCTATGTTTTTGAAAACTTTCTGTCTGGCTTTTTTCACCACTGGCTTTCGGGATGGTGCATGTCACATACTGTTCTATAAAAGACAATACAGACTGATCAATGTCTGTTCCAAACTTCAGAGCATCTTTTATCCATAACAGCATGTGAATATGAGAGCACTTCTTGGTTGGTACACTTTATGGCAAAAGAAATCAGCTAGTTCACCAAGCCAGCATGGCTTGGAACCTGAGGTTAGAATATCTACAAACATTAGCAGGAATACAATGAGCAAACTTCTCCTGCTTTCTTCACATTGATGTCCTTAATGTTTGAGTTCACTTCTCTCAAAAATTCAAGCAGGTCATCTCACACATACTCAGAAGTGTTAGAAACCAAGTAGGTGCACCTATGTTTCTCAACATACATTTGAGTTTTCCATGGCAACGATACCAATACCCGTTGGTGCCACATTTGCACGCCATCAAATTAATCAAGTTGTATTCTAACTTTTCATACTTTCCATGAACTTTGTGAATGAATTCCTTTGCAGAGAGATTTTCGAGATTACTCCTGTCATTAGTATATGGTTTACAGCATATGAAATTCCAGACAAGTCACTCTTAAACAAAAGATTAAAAATGTATGGAATGCACTGACGAAATCTTGGATCCTCTGAAGATAATCTGATTGACAGGTATTTAGCTGCTGGTATCTGTATGGAGTGGTCTTCATAGAGGCCACCTGCTCCAGTGAGAAAATGTTGTGGATAACAGTGAGCCTCTAAACTTTCTCCCACACACTCTTGAGATCTGCTTTTGCTTGTTTCATTTGAAAGAGATCAATATCATCAATGATGACTTCTTTAGAATTCAGGGGATGGATGCTTTAGTTTTCATGAATTGTTTCTGATCTGGATCGATCCACTTTTTAATCTGTCCACTTGATGGTAATGCTTCATCCTCCACATATGTTATATCTTGAACAGCATCAACATTTGCATAATAAATATTATTTTGTACCAGGTATAATGTTGTTTTTTTACTTTATTAACATCCACTAACTCTATCTTGATTTTTTTGTTTATGCTAGGTACACCATTTACTAGAATGATAACTGGTTCAACAATATCTCTCTCTACCCCTAAAATGTGAATATTCTGTTTAAAATCTAAAGGTAAATACCCATCTATTCCTTTTAAGATTTTCTAAATCCCTTGATCGGAGGTAATTTTCCTGTCTTTGGTTCCATACGAACTATTGCTTGAAAAGGGTGTACACATAGCATAAGAATCAATTCATAAACATTTAAATCTCAAAGTTCTTGTGAAATATACAAACTAATTCTAACTTGGTATGTACTGCTCTAGCTAGCATTTTGTTATTCTCTAGCTTATCATAGCAGTACTTACATTTAATTTGCTGTGTGGACAACTCAAAGTGTTCCTCTACAAATGAATATACAGAAAATTCTTGCCACTTAGCTCTGTCCTCCTGTTCAATTTTTGAGAATACAACTACATTGAGAGTTTTGCTTTTGTAGTGAGTGCATCAACAACAAATGCAATCACAATTTGGTTCCTCAGAACAAACTGTGTTAAACTTCCTAATAGCATCTGTAAAGTTATAAAGACTAATACCTGTGTCCTGTTCCTCTTCACCTGCACATACCAACTCCTCATTTTCCCTAGACTCCTGTTCAGGGCCAAAGAACCAAGCTTTTGCATCCTCTGATACTGAACCATGCAAAAAAGCTCTATTAATTTCTCCTAAACATAGGGCAGGAGTTTTGACATAGTAAAGCCTCCTAACTAAATTTCACAGTTTAGAGTGATCCAGTGTTCTCATTCTGCGAAGAATCTAAATAAATAGCTTCCTCTTCAGGTCCAATGCATTATCAACTACAGCCTCAATACGTTACTTTTGTTTGACTGCTTCTCTTCTCCTTTTAAACTGCTTCATAGGTTGTATGAGATTCTGAATTACCCTACTGAGAAACATTCTTACTTTTATTTCCTTTAACTGCCTCTGTCTTCTTGTTAAAACATTTGCTTTCTTGTACGATTTATTTCTCTTAATATCACTTTCTTGTTCTTCTTTCTTAGCTAAATTGAAACCTCCCTTTTTAATTACTTGCTTTTGCTCACTTTGCAGTTTTCCACATACTATTTTAAGAAACATTTTAGTTTTATTACCAGCAGGTCTTTTCTCTTTAAACACATTTTCCACATTCTTTCCCTTTTGATACTCTGTTGTAAGAAGATAATATACTTGCTTCTGTTTCTTTCTTGTTTCAATTTTTTTGCCAGTGTAATGCTCTGGTTTTAAGTTGAAGTAGATGTCTGGAAAGAAAAAATAAATCACTGCATTTAGCTTTTCATTACATACTATTAAATTACATATTTTAAACACTTAACTACACATATATAAACAGTTATGTTACTATATTATAGCCACTCTTAGCCTACTAATTTCCATGTTTATATATGTATTTCTCACCTTGTCTCAGAATATGCGTCAATCTCTGCCTGGGTATACTACCATATGCATCAGTGTGTCCATGGGCGTCTATGCATATGCATCAGTGTGTCTTAAGGTGCCTCACTGTATGCATAAATAAGTGTGTGGATGTTATATTGTATGAAAAAGTCTGTAACTGACTCTGTTAGTGTATCATTTTGTGTCATTTGATGTTAGTGTATGCATGAATATGTACCTGTATATGTCAGTGTATCAATCACTGCCTGCTTGGATGTACATGTGTGTATATCAGTGTCTGCATTGGCATGCTATTCTATCCGTCAGAATTTGCATGGATGTATTAGCATATCACTGTCTGCCTGGGTGTGTCAGTGTAGGGATCAGTGTGTGCCTGAGTATGTTAATGTATGGGTCAGTGTGTGACTGGGTGTGTTAGTGTGTGTATCAGTGTGCACCTATATGTGTCAAATATCGTCCAAACACTTCGGTTGAACAGGAAGTTGAAAGGCAGGGACAGCGTGAGAGGAAAGCCGTGAGGTCCCAGTCGCACTCAGTCAGCTGTGTTGCCCCTTCCGTCAGATCGTCGAACGCCATGACACACCCAATGTCTTTGAACATGTGTGTCCTGTATTTGGGAGAAGTTTCATGCAGAGTGTCCAAGCTGAACCGGCGTCACAAGTCAAAACGCGGCTAGTGGTGAGAGAGACTGAAAGCTAAGCTGTCAGAAGTCAGAAGTTGCACTGGCAAAGAAACCGAGATAGGTGCCGCCATTCCACTAAAAGCCGGACTTCAGTTCGGTGTTACAGACTTCCTGTCAGCAATAGCTTCCACGTGTACTGCAGGCTTGGCATTGACTGCCAGGATTCTGACGGAGAGACTGGGGTGAACACGTGCACTTCCGAAGCTGATAAGAAAGTTATTGCTGCGTCACGTTCTTTTTTTCCTGCACAGAGGCATGTTTGGGAGAGATGAAATAGTTAAGGGATGGCTAAAGGACAGAGGACAGTTACACCTTTAGTTATGAATAGTCCAGAGAGTGACCCATGGACCTGGCAGACGCGGGCAGAGAACCGTGTAACCCCGTGCATGTATTTTGTTCATTTTTAGGTTTTAGCTGTCTGTTGTCGAAGACCTATCGAGGGCAATAGGAGACTAACAGTGAGGTTTGAGCATGCCCATTGGTTGTTTTTCTTATCAATCTTGTTTCTTGTTGTTCGTTGGCTTTCCTGTCCCTTCTTGTGTTTGTCCCTCCACAGTCTTTACCATCCTTTGCAGAATTAGCTGTATCCTTCCACGACTTACATTGAAGAATGCTGGCCTTGCACGTAAATCCTTTTGCTCAGAGAGAGTCTTGCCCCACAATGGAGTAGTTGTGTGTGTAAAGTTTGGAAACACCCAGGTTAGTCTCAGGCTCCTCCTTGGCCCCATGCCACCCTAGAAGTGGCCCGAGATTTACTCCTGCGTCATGTTGTTCTTCTTTCCTGCAAACGCTGCATCAGGCGACCTCACGTTGTGTGTTCTGAGTGAAAAAGAAACGTATTATCTGCATGTCCCATTCAGTCATGTGATTTCCCGTACAGTGAGGGGTCGTGTCCGCAGAATAACACCGCCTCTGACTAACACTAACAGAGATTCATGGCTTAGCAAAAGGGGGCAGGCGTGGTGGGTAGAGACGGAAATAGACCAGTGACTAATGGAGCAACTCCAAATATGGAGAAACAGTCTGATAAAAAGGTGCATGGCGACCTGTGGAGAGGGGACAGACAATCAGACATATATGTCTCCACATAACAGCGGTGTCTCCACACGGGAGTGATCCATGATGGCGCCCGGCGATCTACGCGACCACACTCTAAGGCCCGGAGCCAGGTATCGTGATGCTGCTAGTCTAACAATTGAACTCCCAGTGGCGGTCCTCTCTGCCTCCCCCCCCTAGTAGTGCAGTCCGGTCGGCTGCCCCCTGGGGGTATCAATTTTGAGGAGTTGGTTGGTGATCCCCCCCCTTGTGGTGCGGGTGCAGCGACCCCGCCCCCCCCCCCCTTACTGGTGGGGCACTCGAGCTACCGCCGGAGATCTGAGGCGGAATTCCCTCACGGCGCTTGGATCACTGCTATTTCTGATGGTCCCGATCATGGGGCCGCCGTGGGGAGGCAAGGCTGTGGACTGATGGGTCTCCATTTGTCCGAGGGACCGCCGGGGCAAAATGGCGGCCGTTAGCATCGGCTCGGAGTAAAACGGCTCCCAAACTCCGGAGGGGTGGCCAAGCTCAGTATGCCCCCCTAGGAACACCAGTGACAAGTAGCAGGCACCTACGGCCCCCCGCCAACACCCGAATGCACAATTGGGGGAAGCGCGTAATGGCAGTTACCCCTCCCACTGGCGGCTTTTCTCACCATCACAAGGGTCCCAGGATTCCTGACCCCAAAATGGCCGACAAAGGTGTCTTTCTCCCCCTTGCCGAACCTTCACATTCTCAACCCTTCCAGGACTGCGCCTGACATCAAGAGGACTCCTAAAATTCTTTCGGAACATGGCTCCCCCCCATTCCCCCCCGCACTACCCTAACAACCCCTAAGTACACATGACCTCTATCCTGACAGCGGAGTCCGAGCATTCTGTCCGACACCCGGTGGAGCTGCTCTGTTCAGCTAATGAGGAGATCGGACTTGGTTCACCCCCTGACCGTCACCTGCCCAGCCAGACCTTGGACTCAGTTACTCCCCTCCTCCCTGTCTCGCCCTCCCTCCCCCTCATTATATAGTTGCTGTTCTGATCTTGCTTGTCTCCCTTCTACTCACCTTTCTGGCCGAGACCCTTTGGAGCTTCCTTGAGAGCTATAGGGGAGACTGGCCTGGGACTACCTCCCTGGCCGTCACCTACCCATTTGGTCTTTGGACTGACTTTACCTCTGTCTCTTAATTCCGTCATCCCCCTCGTCCTCTCCCTTCTCACTCCCCCTCTCCCCCTTCCCACTCTACTGGTCTCTCCTTCTCTCCTGTTTAATGTATCTCAAATATTGCATGTAACATGCTATTTTTACTACTGTTGTAACCGTGCTGACCTTATGTAAAGCGCTCTGATACCTTCGGGTCTAGCCAGCGCTATATAAAACTGTTTAAATAAAATGTGTCAGTGTATGCATTAGTGTTTGTGTATCTTTGTCAGTATATGCATCAGAGTGTACCTGGGTGTCTAAGTGTATGCATAAATGTGTGTCTGGGTGCATCAGTGTATGCATCTGTGTGTGTCTGGATGTCAGTGTGTGCATACATTTGTACCTGTGTGTGTTAGTGTATACATGAGTGTCTGTTTGGGCGTGTCAGGGTATGTATCAGTGTATGCCTGGGCGTCTTATTGCAAATGTTAGTTTGTGACTGAGTGTGTTAGTGTGTGCATCAGTATGTGCCTGGATGCGTCAGTGTATGTATTAGTATATGTGTGGTTGTGTAACTATATGTATCAGAGTGTACCTGGGTGTGTAAGTATATGCATAAGTGTTTTCCAGGGTGTGACAGCGTATGCTTAAGTCTGCAACTGGGTGTGTTAGTGTATGCATGTGTGTGTGTTTCAGTGTGTTATATTATGCATCGTTGTGTGACTGGGACTGCTACTATATGTATTAGAGTATATCTGGATGTGCCAGTGTATGCCAAATTGTATGTCTACCTATGTGCTACAATAGGGGTGACGTCCATGTAAAAAAGGGAGTTTATGGCTTAGAAAAGGATTATAAATGCCTACTTAACCTAGCAGTAAAATTGCACACATAGACTGTGCAGAAGCAGCCCAAAAACATCTTTAAATGGCCACTTTTCTGCATCGTGAATAAGAGTATCATACTTCAATACATATCTAAATAATTGCATCGGTCTTTCTCCAAGTGTGTCACTGGATGTGTAAATGACTATGTCGCTATATGACTAGCTGTCTTAGTATCTATATGGGTCTCTATATCTGTATGTAACAGGCTACGTGGATTACTTACTGGTTGTATTATTGAGTACTGGCGTTTAAAATCATGTGCGCAACTACTTCTATCACTTCTGGATACATAACTTTCTCTAAGGACATATAACTGAATGTGAATGGACCTCTGTCTCTGTTTAACTGGCTGAGTGTCTCTACACTTTTCTAAATATGTATGTAAGTTACAGTATGGGTAGGACAGTGGATGTTTAGCTGGGCATATAAGTTTGAAAGTGTGCATGTTTAATTTTCATTACACGCTTTGGAATCTGGTCTTTCTGAACCATTCACATTTTATGCATTATATTGTGAATCTCATGGGTCTTTCTTTTTCCTTTCTTTTGGTATCCTATTTTGTATTCATCTCCTTCTTGTGCACTCCATCTCGTGTTCAGACTATTATGTCCCCTTAATTATAAAATTATCAAAAATGAATTGAGTTCTACCCTTTGGTTGTTTTTTGGCAAAATTCTTGTATATATTATGATATCAAAAATTAAGTTCATTCTGTCCATAAAAATAAGAATATATAAATGTATAAATTGTTAATGTATTTTTATGTGATTTTAGGTGTGTTTGTGTGTCCCACACTATTTATCTACCTCCGCCCTGACGAAGGTGTTGCCCTCTTCGAGGGCTTCACACCGAAACGCGCGTTGGCGTTTTATTCTTCTCGTGCTCTTGGACTTTGTTTCCATCCACTAACGGGAGAATACACAAGAATGCTCCATCTCAACTTCAAGTGGCAGCCTTACCATCTGGAGTGATTTGTGATGTTTTATATGTTTGTCTTGAGGAATAAATGTGTATGTCACTTTGAGTAAGTGCAAGTATGATTGATGGTATGATTGTTTTGTGTGGGACATATCCTTAGATATTATATATGTAATTATTTATGAATTTTTCGGAATGTGTTAATTATCTTATGATATTATGAAACTAAAAGAAAAAATTAATTTTGTTAAGCAATCTGTTTATTGAATTTTTTGAACTTTTGCCATTGACAGCCCTGGGTGTTGTTTTGCAATACTAGGACCCCTTGTTGGGCCTTTGTGTAAATTTTCCTTAGGGGCGGGTGACTGTTGTTAGTGTGAGTTTTCCTTGAAAGTGTGCATGTGACTCACTGAAACTTCAAAGTACAGGCCTCACCTTCTAAAAGCATAGCACCCTGCCCTATGGCCTATGTGCACCCTATCTAAAGGGGGGTTTTAATCTGGTAGAAGGAAAGTTTAAGACAAAGAGCTACCTTTCTGCCAAATTTGGTATATTTTGGCCCAGCGGTTTGGGCTGTAGTCGTGTCTAAAATCTTTATGGGAATTAACAAGGTAAATGTACTTTTTTTCCTCAGCCCCTGCTTGCTGGATCATCCCGAAACTTTTCATGCATAACTAGGATCATCGGTGCACTTTGTTTGGAAAATATTGTGAAGATTCAACAAATGGCGCCAAAGTTATAGGCAAGTCAAAAACGCTTTTCCTGTGGAAACTAGATCCTAACTATACCTGCCTAATGTTGACCGCCAGTAGGTAATATATAGGTACATATATTACCTACTGGCAGTCACCAGTAGGTAGTTATAGTTAGGACCAAACTTTGAATGTGAAAAATGTTTTTTGTTTTGCCAAGAACTTTGGCGCCGTTTGACGAATCTTCACTACATTTTCAAAAAACGTCCCCATTTTGGTTCAGCTGCTGTGTTGAAAGTTGTGGGGGTGATCTGTCAAGCAGGCGCTGAGAAAAGAGGTGGGTCCCAAGACACGTTTTTCACATGTTATGTCGATAGGGAGTTTTACTTTTTGACCATGCCTACAACCCAAACCGCTGAACAGAATTACACCAAATTTGACAGAAAGCTAGTTGTTGGTCCAGTTACCATGCTTTGTGTGATTTGGTGTAAATCCATTCAGTAGTTTCAGAGATATTTAATTAAAAAAAATAGAGATATCTGGGGACGGGAGTCCTTGCAGTGGACTCATGGATTCTACTAAAATTTGATTAGCTGCCAACACTCCAACCAGGAAGTGTTACCAGCTATCTTAAGTCCCACAAAAAAAGTAAAAAATAAAGAAAATGGGGCAAGGTAAGAATACCCTGACCCCCCAGATATTGTGGTGGGGGTTAAAAGTATTTTTTTGTTTAATCTTGCCGCAAATTTGCGTGTCTTTTTTATGGAGCCCCACAGTGGGCTAAATCCTGGGGGCAGTGTTTATTAATTATGCTGGGGTACCCACATGGCACCCCCGACCCCTAGGTTCATCATCTCCCCGGGGCAAACAATAAAATGATGCAGGTGGCACGCATGACCCCCCGTAGCTCCGGGTACTGCCACCTCCCCAGGGCTATGCATAAAATTCATGCGGGGGGAGGCCCGTATGGCCTCCCCCGCAGTCCCGGGGACTACAACCTCCCTGGAACATTCTTGACAATTTGTGCAGGCACCACCTCCCCAAGGCAAATATTGTATTAATGCGGTGGGACTGCTTCCTCCCCAGGACAAAATAAGACATTAATGAGGGGTGGCACAAAGCCCCGGGGACTTCCACCTCCACGGTGCTAAATGTAAAATTATTGCAGAGGGCTGTGACCCCCTCTGCAGCCCTGGGGATCGCCACTTCCCTGGGGCTAAAGTGAAAAAAATGCAGGGGGCCCTTGGGGCACCCTGCAGCCCCAGAGACCACCGCCTCCCTGGGACAAATGTAAAAACAATTAAAGTGGGGGTTGCGTGGCCCGTGCAGACCGGGAAACACCTCCTCCCCAGGGCTGTGTTCTGCAATGGAGGGTGGCTGCGTGGCCCCCCTCCTGGTGCCATCCAGCTCCTGCTATATCCCGGGGTGCCCAACCCAGTACATAGCTTTTTGCTAATGCTTGGAGGGAGCTTTACCACCCCTTCCTAGCCATAGCAAACTGTGCTCTGCTTTGAGCAAGCGAGAGCCTTGGCTCTTGCTTGCTCAAAGTGGAGCACAAGTTCTTTGTCAGAGAGGAGCTCCTTCTATGTCAAAGCAATGCTGGCTCTGTCAGGAGACTAGGAGCCAGCAGGGACTGCAGGGGCTTTGAGGCTCCCCCGTAGTCCTGAACATTAGAAAGTGGGTACCCTGGATGGGACCAGGGCACCCACACTAGAGGCTGGGCCCCAGAGGATAGGGTCTCCGGCACCAAAATTGGCCCGGGAGGGGGAGCCCTCTCCCAGTACTTATTTACATTTGTTTTTAAAAAAAGAGGCTGGTCCCTGGGGGATGGGGTCACTGGTTACAAAACTGGCCCAGGGAAGGGGGTCCATGTGATCTCCCCAAATAAACTATAAATAAAAAAAGACCTACGGGGACACTGGAGGGCCCGCCCCTTTCTTCACCACTTCGCCAATGCACCTCTTGGTGTACTGTTGGTTGGGGGATGAAGTCCCCTTGGTTGCTGAGGATCCTTGGGGACAACAATACCTCATGTTACCTTCAGTAAGTCACACACAGTGGAATTGCTGAGAGGTCACTGAAGAGGTCTGACAAATTTTTGGCCTGGTGCTACTGCACCTGCTGCACCATTCAAATCCTGACCCTGTTGTCTGAAAGGTATCTGCACATGTGGCTGCCTGTTTAGGAATAAAATATAGCAATATTAGGTGTTTATTGGGGTGCTTGGAGCTTTTTGTCACGGTGTCACTGCACCTGCAGCACCATTGAAATTTTGACCCTAGCGGTTGCTAGATAACTGCACTTAATACTGCCTGTTTAGTTGTAAAATATAGCAATGCTAGGTGTTTAGGGTTCTGACAACTTTTGGGCCCTGTGACACTGCACCTGCTGCACCATTCAAATAATGACCTTGTTGCCTGCAAGATAACTGCACTTGTGACTCCCTGTTTAGCAGTAAAATACAGCAATATAAGTGTTTAGTTGAGTTATGACAACTTTTAGCCCCGGAATGACTGCACCTGCTGCACCATTTAAATCAAGCCCATTTCAACTGCAAGGTAGCTGCAATTGTGACTGCCTGGTTAGAAGTAAAATATAGCAATATTAGGTGTTTAAAGGAGTTCTAATAACTTTTTGGCCTGGTGTCACTGCACCTGCTGCACCATTCAAATCATGACCCTAGTACCTGAAAATAACTGCACTTGTGCCTGCCTGTTTAGTTGTAAAATATAGCAATATTTGTTGTTTAGTGGAGTTATGACACCTTTTGGCCCCAATGCCACTGCACCTGCCGCACCATTTAAATCAAGCCCCTTTTAACTGTAAGAAAACTGCAATTATGACTGTCTGTATAGTAGTAAATTATAGCAATACTAGGTGTTTAGAGGAGTTCTGACAACTTTTGGTTCTGCTGTCACTGCACCATTGAAATCATGACCCTGTTGTGTGCAAGGTAACTGCACTTGTGACTGTCTGATTAGTTTTAAATTTTTGCTATAATCTGGGTTCAGTGAGGTCCCTAGACATTTTGGCCTCAGTGCCACTGCACCTGCTGCACCATTCAAAACAAGTAATTTTTAACTGCAAGGTAACCGCAATTTTAACTGCCTGTTTAGTACTAAAATATAGCATAGCTCTTGTATAATAACGTTATTTTTAATGCACAATAATTATTACAAGATTTAGAATTTGATCATAGTAACCAAATAGGTTACGCTAAAAAAATCAATCCGATAATGCCTCCAAAGTGCAAATAAAGGTACTGAGACATGAATAGGTAATGCCACAAACTTTTCTAAGGCTAGAGCATCTACTTTACACAACTAAGTAATATAAAGCAAACATTCCAGCTTACTGTTAGAAGCTGTCTGCCTTTTCCGTGGGAAGAGATCTTATCTTGACAGTGAATGGAGCTTAAACAGTGTGAACAGCTTTAGTAGAAATATTGTAAATGCGTGCAGCCAGGGGAATTTAACAAAAAAAAGTTATACACAAAAGCGAAAGAACATAGTAATTTGACATGGGAACTGATAAGAGCACCCTTTTAAGATATATTAAATACAAGAGATTTCATAAGCAGAACTCAAACGCTGTGCAGGCAAAACCTCAAAATGACCAGTGAGAGAACAGGAGAAAAAAACACATAATGGTCTAAGCGCAGAGTTGTAGTGCGACAATGAGCTACTGTTGTATTACGCAAATGCAAACCCTATCCTCACCGCTGTTCACCAATGTTAGAAATGGGGGTTTCTCTTTGGCTAGGATATTCACCTAAGCCAGTCAGAACCAACCACTCTGGTCATGGCAAGTAAACTACACACCATAGATAACCTGCACTCACTCTCTGTTAGCTTGGAGCAGAACAGACAGGCTTATCATCAGATGCAATGTGTAAAGCATTTGCGCAATACAATCTTACCATAACACAATGAATACACCACATAAGAGACTTCGCATAGGATTGTAGAAAAATATATAGATTATATTGTGCATAAAACATAGATCAAAACAACATGAGTCATGAATACTGTGTATATTATGCAAATCCTGTGATGATGCTCAATATTCTGACAGGGCAAGAATCAAACACGGCATACCTTAGAACGTCAGGGCAGGAACTGCAGCAGTTTGATCATGAACAAAAAGCACAACAATCATAATTGCTTAGTACATTTGGAATTGGTCATACATACTGGGTATGTTAGGCATGAATCATAAAGAATCCAGAAGTAGTCTGAGAAACAAATGAGTCTATGTATGGTCCACAGAGTACCACGATAAAAACCAAGGGCACAGCATGCGTACCTAACACGATTATTCCTGAGCTTCCAACTGTATTCCTCACGGTGACACTACGTCTACTGCGGGGGCCTCTGTTGAAGTGTTACCACATAATGCCAAAACACAACGAAAAACCCAATGCCCCAAAGTAAGGCCAAACAGGGCAGTGGAGTGGAAAGCCCCCCACCCAGAGTAAGCTCCAGTGAGAAGACCTCTTCCTGGTCCCCCTCATGCAGATTTACAAGTATACTTGCCTGCGATGGGCAACTACTGAAGCCAGTGCAGCCTTTATTTGTCCTAACAGGCTGGGCTGTCCGTGAAGAAAGTGTGGGATGGCTGTCCAACTACCCCAGGTCCCGGCTCACCCTCTGTACTCCGATGGGAAGAGCGCAATCCCCACATCCCTGCAGACCCTCTCAATCATGGCCAAAGGTGGCAGCAGCAGAGATACTCACCCAGCACTGTGACTTCCATGATGATGGGCCCCACTAGGGGGGGGTTAAATGGCCAGTGGTATCCTCCTATGTAGAGAGAGTGCCACTGGATGGCACATTTCCCCTCAGGCACCATACGTCGGGGTCTCCTCACTGAAGGGGGGCCGTACGGCAAAAAAAGGCTCAGCAGGGCTAACATGCTCCAGGCACAAGGAGTGAGGTTCTCCACATGCACTAACTTTGCCAGAAATAAGGTACGCAACACACACTTTTCCAGGAGCCTGAAGGAGTGCTGACCATGTGCTAGTTTGTAGGTTAAAAGGAAGCGCTGACCATACGCTAGCTCTGTAAAAGTAGTGAAAGTTGAAAGCGCGCACCATGAGCTGGTTTTAAGGACTGTGGGGGCCGGACTCAGAGTCCCACAGCCATTTCTGGGCCAGCCCAAACCTGGAGAACACTTGGGAGGGATAAAAGCAGGCAGCAGTAGGCAGGCAGAACAGCACAACCACCCAGGAGTTCTAATAGCAACCTCTTCTGGCAGCACCTGGTTTCCTTGGCAGAACAGAGTCAGGGAGCAGCTGGCAGAAGAGCAACAGCAGAAAAGCAATCCAGTGAGTCCTTTAGGCCACTCAGCAAATAGCAGACAGCAGAGCAACACCAGAAGAGCAGTCCCGATAAGTCGTTTGAGCAGTGCAGCAGTCCTTCTGACTGAGGTTTGGGTCCAGTTCCTAAAGTGCTCTGAATACATGGGGTCAGAGCCCTTGTACTTCAAAAGACCCCTTAGAAATGCACAACAGTCCCTTTCAACCCAACCCTAGCTCCAGACACCAGTAAGTGGTAAATCAACCCTTTGTCTGAAGGCAGGACACAGCCTATACAAATGTAAAGTATGAACGTCTCTCTCTCTCCCAGCCCAGGAATACCATCAGTATTCAGATGAATGCTGATGTAACCCTGTCACACCCAACCCTTTCTGTGTGATGACTGTCTGGAAAGTATGCACCAAGTGTAGCTGTCACCCATCCATAGATGTGGATTTGAGTCAGGCTGCAAAGCACAAAGAGTTATAAGCACAGAGAAATGGCCACTTTCTAAAAGTGACATTCCTAAAATAGTAATGTAAAATCCAACTGCACTAGTAAGCAGGATTTGTCACCACTATTCCAAGCATACCAAACATGGCAACCCTACTTTCTTCAGATCAGAAATTACCACTTAACCACACTGGAGCCTATTACAATCTCGGTCGAAAAGCCTCCGACCTTAGGTCAGAGGCTTTCTGACCGATATCGTCGGTTTTGCTTCCGACCGCCTAATTACAATTTAGGCAGTCAAAAGTGAAACCGGCCAGTCATCCTGGCTGGATTCCCGTCAGCCAGTTGGAGACCAGCCCATATTCCATATGGACGGCGTTTTACGCCATCCGGATTACGATGCACGGTTTCCTTGCTGGGCTTTCCGACATGGAAAGCCTGTCAAAAAGTGTGTTTGGGGTCCCAAGCAGGGCCCTCTTCTCTTTGCAGCCTCCGGTTGGGGCCAATGGGGCACCTATGGTGCCCCTGTTCATCCCTGCACTGTGTGGTAGGCACCCTGAGGTACCTGCCACTTGGTGCAGGGATAAACATAATCTCCCTTTTCTGTATGGGAGCTTGTGCTACGGCCATTTTACGGCTGTAGCACAAGCTCATAAACAGAAAAGGGAGCTTCCGACCACACCATTTGCGGTCACATCAAAATTAGGTGGTTGGGACAGCAAACTGGAGTTCTGTCTGACCCGTATCCGCGACAGCGTCCGCCCGACATCGTAATCGGCCCCATAGAAGGGAATTCCCAATGCTAGCCTATCAGAGGAGTAGGCCTCACCTAAGCAAGAAACAAAATAAGTTGTTTGTCACTACCAGGACATTATAAAGGCACATGTCCTATCTTTCACTTACACAGCACCCTGCACATAGGGCTAACTAGGGCCTTCCTTAGGGGTGACCTACATGTAGTAAAAGGGGAGTTTAAGGTTTGGGAAATAGTTTTAAATGTCAAGTCAATGTGGCAGTAAACTGCACACGCAGGCTCTGCAGTGACAGACCTGAGACAGGTTTGAAAAGCTACTTCTGTGAGTGGCACAAGAAGTGCTGCAGGCCCACCAGTAGAATTTAAATTACAGACCCTGAGAATATGGGATACCACTTTGCAAGGGACTCATAAGGAAATTAAAATGCCAAACAGGTATAAACCAAACGTGCCATATTTTAGGGGAGAGATCTCATACACTTTAGCATTGATTAGCAGTGGTAAAGTGCCCAAAGTCCTAAAAACAACAAAAAGAAGGTCAGAAAAATAGGATGAAGAAGGCAAAAAGTTTGGGACATCTCTGCAAAAAGGGCCAGAGCCAACAAACCCCTACCTGCATCAAACACATTTTAAAACCCCTGGTGCGTAACCTCCCCTTCTTTATAAAGGATACCACTGATTTCTTAAAAACTATTTTTGATGTCATATGGGAGGAGGATATGCTGATGATGAGTTTAGATCACTTTACACCAGTATAAGATACAATGATGGCCTGAGGACGGCACAACACTTCCTAAGGGCAAGATCAATCAAATATAACAAACATAATACCATGCTGATACAGAAAAAGGATTGGTGTCTGGGTAGAAACATCTTTTTTATTCAATGTTGAACTGTTCTAACAACAGAGGGACACAGTGATGTCTACCTGCTACGCCTCCAAGTATGCAAAGTTGCATATGGAGTGGTGGGACGAGCAGGTACTCAATGGCCCCGAGATGAGTAAATGGACAGACCGGATACTTTTATGTCTCCAATACACAGACGACTGTATTGTGGAAGGGAGATTAAGAAGGCAATTTGTGGAAATAATCAATGATAATAGCCTTGATTTATATTTCACAAGTGATATTAGTCACATGATCATCCAGATCGATTTTTCAGATGTTAGAGTCATACTTAAGGAATCCAGACTGACTACCATGGTATATAAGAAACCAACTGCGAGCAACAGTACTCTCCATGCGAGAAGATTCCACCCAAAAGCCCTTCAGAACTATTTTGAGACCACACAAAAAGATATGGTGAGTAGGTTACAACAAAGAGACTACTCAGAGAAGATACTGAGTACAGCACAGCACAGCACAGAGTTTCTAAACATAAAAGGGAAGATATACTTTTTTGTGGTAGCAAATGTAAAAACAGCAAAAACACTGAGCAAAACATTAGATCTATCATCATATTCAAAGATAAGCATCCCAACATGAGGAAGGCACTCACAAAATCTTGGCACCTCATTAAAAAACGATCCTGTGATAGGTATGTACATGACTGCTTAATCGCAGGCTACATTCAGGAAAGCACACTCTATGAGAAACATTCTATTCAAAAGTGAAGTAACCACAGGGACCAAAAGCTGGCTTAAACCCAGTGCAGTTTTCAAAAAATTCTTGAGATGTAAAGCCTGCACTATTTGGAAGATTGTCATTGAACTGCATACAATATTTCGAAAGACACTGAAGATAAGGAAGACATTAATATGTACTATCTTGCCCCTGCCACAACGTGTACATAGGGAGCACATTTCTACAGGTACAGAAGCGTATCCTTCAGCACCTATGGGCTATAAAGAACATAAATGTTAACTACCCAGTTGCCCAACATTTTCAGCAGGTGCATGGAGTGGACTAAAGATTACTCACATACAGTCCCATAGGTAGCTTCCCCAGGAAATTGAGAGGAGGTGACAGAGAAAGGGAGTTGAGAAGATTGAAATCAATATACATGCTAGAGATGGATCGTAAAGAGCCATTTGGTTTGAATATTGATGAAGAAATATATGTACACCAACAACTCGACGAGCATTCCTAGCTGCTTTCTTTTAGACCACAAGAGTATATTTCTTTGTTCAACCACATTATGTATATATGTTTTTTATGTTTTTTACAGGGACAAATGCTGAAGGTATTTCTACATAGATGGGCAATGTATCGCATTATATATGAATGAGTATACTTTTCTTCGCACACCATGGCACCAGAGACCCTGCAAGGCATATTTGGTTTGGTTCATATTTTATGCTTTCTTTGTTTTTATTTTTATCATTATGGTTTGATGTTTGGTTTATTTGTTTATAAATAGACAATTGGTTTAAATGCAGATGCCTACCGGGGCATGATTGCAGTCATAATCAGATGATCAGTTAGTCCGAGTGTATCACATATGATTGACTTCTTGCTTGTACCAACATGGTGCACGAGGCACTGGATTATAATAAGATGCTGTGCATGGAACTCTACACACACCAAACAATGGTAACCACTTAATCTTAGAACATGCACAGTGCTTGGCATTGGGAGAGGCAGAATTGACTATATCAGTCCTTGATCGTAATGTGTTAAACAATGTAAATTGATAGGAAGACACCATTTTGAATGTTGTTTGAGTTAAGCAGTTGTATTTTCTTACCTGTTAATTCAGCAGCTAGTATGTGGTAATGCATGTAAAAAAAAGCTATTGATTTACAGCATTTAAAAGCGCCAGTCCTCTGGGGCTCAATTGTTTTATAACCATACATTTGTACTGATACTGATGATTAACAGTTCAAAGATGGCACCCGTTCACAGAGAACATGTTCACATTGCTGTAATTAAGCATAAAATGGTAGAGACATAGCTGCAGTGTTCAAAGTTGTTAAAAAAGCTGAATTGTGCAAACACAAGGAGATGATGGACAGAGCGCTGAAACTTTTCAGAGATTCACCCCAAGTCACAGATCTGGGTTGAATCCATCATCGCTCTTTAGCTCACTTCACCATCTTTTTTTTGCCCCCCATGCCATTCCAGTTTAGATCCAGCCATGTGCAAATCAGTCTTGACCCTGTTCCCCATGGGAACAATCCAGCCCGAACTGCCAAGCCAGGTCCTCCCTGGACTGGAAACAAGTGTCCTAGGACCGGTCTCGGGCCATCACCCCACATCAGCCAGACTAGCTTGAATCCAGCGGCACAGTGAGCCCGGGACCCACATTTGGGCATACCCGGCGCACTTCTCCTCAAGGCCGGAATGGTCTTCCAGAGTGGGTGGCGGTGCCACCTTTGAAGTGTAACCGAGGCTTTCCCAGATAGTGGGGGATGCCAACCCTGGTCCTGCTCCTTATTTGGCAGGAGGTCAGGTTGGAAAATTAGTAAGATTAGGAGGTGTGCCCACATTCAGCCAGCACATTCAGCCAGCACCACTCCTAAGGGACCTTCATGATGTGCTGTCTTGCCTTGCCACTCTGAGGACTCCACGAACCCCAGCGCACCTCCAGTCTTTGACAAATTGCCAAAGAACTGTGACAGCAGACTACAGTCTTCCGACTTGCTGCCCCCGACGATTCCGATGCAGCACCCAGACTAAAAGTGGTACAACAGCCTGAAGTGTCAGATCTGTACCACCACCTAGTTGGAAGACACCAGGCCTACTGGAGCCATGCCGCACCAAAACCTGGGTTACTGGACCACCTGCAACCTGCACCAAGATGAAGAGTCCACTCTGGACTCCAACTGCCCAGGATGCAAGCACCCATCTAGGGACTTCAAGACCCCTGAGACCCACGTCCAGAGTGGCCCAGCTGTCCCAAAATCACCTCTCCAAGCTGCATGCTCCTCACCGTTAGCACATCTTGGTGCAAGCTGCCTGGCTAACCAATATGCTCTGCACCCGGCCTGACCGGCCCCAGTAACGAATATCCAGCTTTGCTTGCATGGTCCTGAGGCCCTTGCAACATGCTCCCTCAAGTGGACCCCCATGGACTTACCTTTAAGTCATTAGTGCAGTGTGTTTTCGAGTGGCCCCCTCTCCCGTAGCTCACCAGCTATCAACGACATCAGCTCCCTGCTCCCAGCTGAATCTGGGCCTCTCCCGAGAATATGCTGTTGGAACATTAGACCTGGCTTTGCTAACTACCGAGATCCCATAGGTGAACCTTGCATGCTGACTGTATAATTGTATGTGCATTTTTGCCTTTTCGCCATTGATTTCAATGGTGAGTATTTGTGCAGGAATGTGATTGATTTTGCAAACTCACTTTAAAGTACTTACTGTAGAACAAAGTTCTTGGTCTGAAAAATTACATAAAAATCAATATTATTTTTGTAAATTGGTCTCGGATTCATTCTTGAGTGTGTGTCTCATTTATTGCCTCTGTGAATACAACAATTGCTTAGCACTACCCTCTGGTAGGCTAACTGCTCGCCCACACTATCAAAAACAGAGCATTAGTATTATCTACATTTATCCTCTGTTAACCAATAAGGGTCTCATTGGACTCTCTGCACAGTGCACTTCATTTTAGTACACTATATAGAGAGCCCGCTTCTCACACTTGTGAATCAGTGGTGGGGTCTACAACTTTGCATTTGCTGATACCACTCTGTCTATAAGTGACCCCATGAATAGATCCCAAACTTTCCTTTAGCCAGTTGTATTTTTTGATTGGTTTATTTTTCTAAATTTTAAAATGAACTGTTAGGGCCTTGGTTAAGTCCCTGTATCCAACTGTTCTAATTTTAAAAATCTTACTGTAGTTAGGACAAAGAAAAGTGTTAATGTTTTTTTAACTTTATAAAAATGTCCCAACTTTAATAACAATAATGAGTGATACTGATACCAGGTTCAGGAGCGTGACCTGACCCCTTACATGGACCTGTCCTATGCCAGGTGCAGGGCCCTCTTTAAGGGTTATGGTATCAATACTGGCTCTCATGCTAACAAAGAAAAGCTTAGAAGGCTCAATATGAAGACGATTAGCCTACTAATGAAAATTATTCTGAGGAAGTGGCTGAGTCCCTCCACTCAGAAACAGATGTGGAGCCCTCAGAGGAGGAACTCATACTTGAAAGGTTGTCCAGGAGATTGAACTTAGAAGCTCAACTCCTGGACATAGAAAAACAAAGGAAAGAGATGGACATTTCTGTAGGACCCATCTCTGGTGGCAGTAACTTTGTAACTAGGGAGAGAGAAGATTATTTTGTCTCAAAACTCCCCATAGGGATTGTCCCTAAATTTCGAGACGGTGATGACATCACCAAATGGTTCACTGCTTTCAAGAAAGCCTGCATAGCCAGAAAAGTAGCCAGAAAGAACTGGAGCTCACTCTTGTGGGAATTATTCTCAGGAAAATGCAGGGATAGACACTGGACATTGAATAGAAAGATGCTGAGTCCTATGACCTCATGAAGTGTACGCTGATTGAGGGCTTTGGAGTCACCACTGAAGAATATAACATTAGATTCAAGGAGACTCAGAAAACCCAGAGTCAGTCAATGTGCATGATAATGATGGGCTTTATAATTAATGAAAGAACATATGTTAGTAATCGTGTGCAGGAAAAGTTGAATAAGAAACTATTATACCTGGGGCCAGTCTCTCCTCAAGAGTTGTGGAAGAAGGCTGATCACTGGGTAAGAACCAAAGTGTTTACAAGTAGATATGATAGGGGTGACCAAAAGAAAAAGGCAAAAAAGACTCTTCCAGAAAAGCAAGTGGAACACTCTGAAAAAGATAAAAGTAAGGAGTCCTCTGTTGGTCCCCAAAAACCTGTCCAGGAGGATGGGCCCCAAGACACCTAAAAAAATAAAGGTGGGTCCCATGGTAAGAACTGGGACACCAATAAATCTTGGTGCCATAACTGCAACAAGACAGGGCACCAAGCCAGAGAGCCATTCATCTACTAGTACACATTCTGGGTTTCCACTGGAGCCTCCAAGGGTAACTCCTCTGATAAGGAGGTCACCTTAGCCTTTACTTGGGAAGTGGGTCCAAAAGGTGAGCTAAAGATCCGGAGGGTATGAGCACTTCCACTACTTTCTGGTGAATGGAATCCCAGCCATTGCCCTGAGAGATATCTTTGCCAGTCACACTGCAGTGCATGATAGGCTGGTTCTCTCCAACCAGCCTATCCCAGGTGAAACAAGATGAGTAATTGTTATCCCAGGTGAGGTCACTGTTAGGCCTGTGGCTGTTGTTCCCCTAGAAATTGCTGGGTTCCTTAGTGTGACAATGGTAATAGTCAGTAAAGGACTCCCCCTTGACTGTCTTCTTGGTAATGGCCACCCAGAGGTTGGGATGAGGCAAACAGAGGTACTGGTTCCAGTACCAGACCTCGCACAAGGATTCTGGGGGGGGGGCTGAACCTACAGCTAGGGCAAGTAAGCCCCAAAAGAAAAAAACAAAGTGTAGGACAGGTGGGCAAATTTTAGCCACAATTTCAGTAAGGCAGGGAGGTTCTACCCAAGTAGAGGAGAGCTCCAAAATTGACACTGGTGCAGTCCCACCTGTCCCGCAAGAAGTCCTGACTAGTCAAGCAGCTGTTCAGATTGAGTTGGAGGTTCCTCAGCTGACACATCGTAGGGTGGAAGAAGGGTGTTTACTACAGGAGGGCTGTAGCCCCCCCACCCTAAAGCAGCGTACAGGCAACCTGAACCCCAAGCAACCTGTAAATTAGTTAATTTCCCTGTCAGTGAAGAGCTAAAGGTTTGGCTCTGGGGACTGACAGCTGCTTGTGGCCTCTGATGGGTTTTAGCGTCATGGCTGCACTGTCCTTGGCATGGTGGTTTAACCCCATGTCAAATAGTACACTAGGCCCCCTGACAATGTTGGTCCTGGTGGGTTTACTCAAAATGTGGGTAACCTCTCTGGGTAAGCTAATGGTTTGCCCTGGTAGAATTGGCAGAGGTGGATACTTCTGATCCCAAACTAAAAAGATTGGGAAAGGTCACTAAAGAGAAAGAAATAGGGCATTTAACTTGGGTCCTGCACCTGTTGAGGTAGGCCAGGTCCCCAGATGGACTAACTTGGACAGGAGGATGTAAGGCAGAGTAGGCTCAGCAACAATCCAGCCAGTTTCCCTACTCTTCCTCGTCTGACAGACTAGGAAGACTTTCACAGGTTTGGCTTAGTCTCCTGGCCTGTGGGCTGGGGGGAGCTTGTGTGAGAAACTGTTCTGGTTTCAATACCCCCCAATTTTGGCCTGGTTTTTGATGCAACTTTGAATGACGTGTACTAGGTCACTGTTAACCAGTACCAGTGTTCTTTCCCTAATACTGTACCACATTTGGCACAACTTCAGCAACCTCTATCAGTCCTTAGGAAATGGTACTCCTGGTACCTAGAGCATTGGACTGAAGATGGTCTACTGGGGCTGCAGCACAAATTGTGCCACCGCAGAGACCCCTCACCAAGACCATGTCAACTGCCATTGCAGGCTGTGTGTCTTGGTGCAGAGAAAACCAAGGGGCATATTTACAATAAAGTGGTGAAGCGTGTCGTTAACCCAAGAAGGCTTACAACATGCTTCGTCACTTTAGAAACGTAAGGCTGCACCATATTTACTAGAATATGGTGCAGCCCTGCATTTACCCCTGCGCTGGGGCTAACTTTAGCTGCCTAGTGCCAACGCAAGCACCCTTGCACCATAATGCATGGGTGCCTGTGTTGAGGGAAAGATTATGTGCAGGCAGGGCCCCCTTCCTGCACCTAAACAATCTTGAAATGCCATTTTTTTAACTTCTATGTGTTCTGCTTAAAGCAGCACACATAGAAGTTGCAAAACTGCATTTTGTTAAAGGCACACATGGAAACAGCAAAAACAAGGAGAAATAGCACATTTCTCCTCGTTTCGCCTGTTTAAGACCAGGTTTTCCCTGGTCATAATTTTGGCTCTGCCTCCAATTTACACTACCCTGTAAATAGGAGGCAGCATCAAAATCAAATGGGTGTTTTTTTTAAACGCCCACCGCAACACCCATTGCCCTCCCCTTTCACGCTAAATACAGGTAAGTCACCCCTGTTGCAGCCCTTACAGCCAAAAGGCAGGGTGCACTATATCCCATGTGTGGACACATATCTGCAAGAGCAGATAAGACCCTGCAATATCTGAACCATTCTTGGATATTGTAAGTGCACAGGGAAGCCATATAGAGAACATGGGCTGGATACTTGTCATTACGAGTGTCCTAGCTCCATGATGGCTTCTCTGTACCCTAAGATGTTTGGTACCAAACATCTTGTCTTAATAAATCCTCACTGATGCCAATGTTGAATTTATTAATAAAGGGGGGCACAGGAGACCCTTTAGAGGGTCACCTGAAAACCTGCCAAGCACTGGTGTGGTCTCTGACTAGTTATAGCCAGCCTGCCACGACCAGACATGTTTCTGACTGCATGGGGTGAGAGACTGTGCTCTCAGATGCCAGAAAAAAAGCCTTCTCTGCTTCACACCTCCTCCAGGCCAGAATAGTCTTCCAGAAAGGGAAGCTTCAAAGGCGATGCCACCTTTGAAGTGCAGCCCAGTTTTCCCCAGAGAGTGGGGGATGCCAGCCCCCTTATCCTGGTCCATATTTGGCAGGAGGACAGGCGGGAAAATTAGTTAGATGAGTAGGAGTGTTCACATTCAGCCAGCATTTCCACTAAGGTGTGGCAGGCGATGTGAACCCCTCTCCTAAAAATCCAACATCTGGGGATGGTGGGAAAATAACCTATCAGGGTCAGGGTAGTGCCTTTTCCCACAGGAAGGACTCACGTAGAGGGTGTAGACTCCCTAAAGGTGGTTAGCCCATTGGCTTCTACCTGTCTCCAAATGTAACACCCCTAAATTTTGTATTTAGGTGGCATTCCTGGATCTTAAACTTTAGATTCAATGGGCAAGAAGAAGACACGGCCTCCAGCCCTCGAGATATCACCAAGAACCTTCCTTGGAGTGAAGGTATTACTCCACTGCACTCCCCTTAAATCCCTAAATTGGCTACCCATCAAAGGCAGATGTTTTTATAAGACTGCCTGCTTCACACACAAAGCTCTTCATCAACAATCCCCGCTATACCTAGCCAACAAACTCAATAAAGCGGGCCTCTCCAGATTGATGAGAAGCACCAATGCTCTCCTCCTCGTCCCTCCGCTACTAAAAAAGAAATCCACCCAATCTCAGTCC
Organism: Calotriton arnoldi; assembly: GCA_963921515.1. Lineage (NCBI taxonomy): Eukaryota > Metazoa > Chordata > Amphibia > Caudata > Salamandridae > Calotriton > Calotriton arnoldi. The sequence goes on from CAWUFW010003047.1 coordinate 877,993, forward strand.
TTCTCTGGACATGCCCCGAACATCTGGAATGCCCTTCCGAGAGACCTGCGCTGCAACCCTTCCTACCTCAGCTTTAAAAAAGACCTAAAACATCACCTTCTTAATACATTTTTGGGCCCATAAGTCTACTCCTATAACCTTGCTTACTACTTCCTCTATTCTGGTCTCTCTGTTCTTCCTGGTCCTCTCTCCGTCCTCCCTTTTTTATTCTATACCTGTTTACACTGACCCTATCCCCTTTTCCTCGTCAAATCTTCCTCTCCTACCATCCTTACCTCCCTACCCTAACTATTGGCTCTGCATTGTTGATTCTCTCCTCTCTGCCCTGAGTTGTTACCCCCATCTTTTTCTGAGACGTATCTAACCTGTCTTCTTCCCTTGACTTTCCCCCATTTAATTAAGTGTTATGTAATTGCTTGTTTTGTTTATCCTGAATCAATTGATTTCCTTGATTGCTTCTTCTCATGTAAATTGCTTTTTGCCCCCTTTTTGAATTTAATTGTATATGTACCTGCTTGTTTTTGTTTTTTTCACCCTGAACAATTGCTTTTCCTGAGTGCTCCTATTCATGTAAAGCGCTCTGATTCCTCCGGGTCTATCCAGCGCAATATAAAACCTTTCAAATAAATAAATAAATAAAATCGCAGGCACTGATCCAGCTTAGTCTGGTTTGTCGATCTGCTGCTCCCCAGCGACTTCGAAGCGGAACCCAAACCGGAAACGGTACATCAGCTTGGGAGGGTTAGATCTGTCTGCCAACCAAGTTTGGAGACACCAGGACCTACTGCAACCCCACCTTACCAATACCCAGGGTGCCGCACATCCTTCAGCACACAGCGAATCGAACAGTCTTTGCTGGACTCCAGCTGACCCAGAAGCCAGCACCCATCAAGGGGCAATGAGACCCCTGAGACCCATGTCATGAGTGGCCCAGCTGTCCCAGAATCTACTCTCCAAGTTGCCTGCTCCTGACCGCGAGGACCTCTCAATGCACGGCATCGGGCTGACATAAATGATCTGCACCCGGCCCAACCAGCCCTGGTAACGATGACCCAGGTATGCACCCGTTGTCTTGAGACTCTTGCAACCTCCTCCCTCAAGTGGGACCCACCGGACTTACCTTTAACCCTAATAATGCCCATTGAAAATCCTTTGGTGCCTAGCCATTTAATGAGTTTTTGGAGTGCTTTGCTCTAACATGCTGTAGTTTGTGTAATTATGATTATAATGTTGGGAAACTACATATTTTTGGTTTTAGTGCTTCTTGTACTATCAATTTATATATAAACCATACATTTATAAAACACCTTGCAGTCACATGACACAATTCAAGATGGCCGACAGGTGACTGTGAAAGTGTAAATGGCCACGTTGGTAGGGAAATAAAAAAATAGTGTTGTCCAAAAGCAGATGCACAGAAATATTTATCATTCTGTTTGCTCACCAGGTAAAAAGGCAGATTTTGATTTTCTTTTAGTTTTTTGTGGCTATTTGTCATACTATGACATAGAAATGTCTCATACATTTTTCAGGTGTTTCTATTGTTGTGCAGAATCTAAAGTTATAAGCCTAGCAGAATTGGTTCACAGTAGTATAATGGATGTTTCAGGAAGTACTGTTAGTAAAGATATGAAAATACATATTTTGCTGCTTTTGACAGCACTTTATGTACTACAAAATGGCCCACGTCTGTTGATATTTTTCATATGATGATCCCAATCTTGTTAGTGGAGATATCTTCAACATCTTAAAATGTATTTTCTGACTTTTATGCAAAGTAGTGATCCATATTTTGCGAATATTTTGCATATGATTTCATGCATAGCCTCTTGAAGGTCACAGTCCTTGACCTTTGACCCTAAATGGTAGCTCCTGGAAGTTTGTAAAGGAGGTATCGTTCTAACAGTGAAAATGTTTTTGCAAAGTGAAGTATCAATGGAAAGGTCATTGTCTGATCTCACAGGTCAACTAGTCAAATTTTATGAGGTCAAAAAAACTTGACCTCAGACCCCTAAATACACATTTTTTTTATTTTTTTTATTTTTTAGTATGTTACCCTTTGATCAATTTCTGCAAGTGTGTCATCATTGGACATGTTCAAATTGTTGGAGAGGTCATAATATTTGACCTATGACCTCTAATTGCACTTATTGTAAATGTTTCAAGGTGTATATTCCATTATGGTTAGATCATTTTTTACAAGTGTTGCAGCGTTTGAATCATCATGATATGTGCTTACATTTTTCATGGTTAAATTGGTGAGAGGGTTATGTGGTTTGGCATTTGACCTCTATTTTCACTGTTCTATATGTTTCATGATAATTAATCCATTACTGTTAGATACTTTGTTACAAGTGAGGCATTATTGGAATTTTCATGATGAGTACTTATATCCTCTTTAGTTAGTGTGTTAGTGGAGGTTATGCTTTTTAACCTTTGACCTCTAATTATACTTGTTTAGGTGTTTCAAGGTCGTTATTTCACTACCCTTGGATCATTTGTTACTAGTGTTGCATTATTGTATTTGTCTTACTAAATACATGCATTTCCATTGGTTTAATTGCCGTCGGGGGGATCATATCTATTGACCTTTTGCCTCTAATTACACTTTTCTAAGTCTTTCGAAGGTCATTAATCCATGATGGTTGGGTCGTTCCAGCACAAAAACAATTCAGCCTACAACACAGCACAAGGAAAGGACAGGAATGCACCCTATAATGTTAAATGCAGTACATTCCAGTATTTCCCTTTCACACAGTGCAGGCAGAAATGTCTAAGTATATGAGGAAGAAAGGGGTATTGGCATGTGCCTTTAGGGGAAAAAAAGCTAACGCAAGCCTGTCCTACTAATGTCCTCCTCTAGCCAAACAGATGATGTAACTGTACAGACCAGAGCTGGAAGTCAATCATCAATCCTCAAATCATTCTAGATTACAACAAAGCAGTGCTTTAAATGGGCTGGTACTATTTGGTACTGAGCACCAGCACTTATTTGTTTTGAGAGGGAGAGTACCAGCTCTTCTCAAGAGACATGTAATACTTTCAATTGGAGAGTACCAGTACTTCTAATACAGCAGGAACTCTGATACAGGGTACCTGCACTTCTATTTTTCCATTTCAAGCACAGCAACAAAGAAATGGGTGGGGTAGATGTAAAGCACCAAAAATATAAGAATTCACAGCAGAGAGATCAACACACAGATATTGGTCCAAGGTTTGGCGTAATTGGATGGATGTGTCAATCATGAATGTTTAAGAATGAAAGATTTCCCAATAAACATGAAGGAAAGTTTCAATTCTATTAAGGACATAGAGGCACGGATTATGCTCTACGTTCTTTTATTTCCATTCTAGCAATCTTTAACAAAAAACTTTAAAAACTAGCTTTCCCAAGATGCACAGGGAAAGGTCAACACAGATCAACCAATTAACCTTTCAGGATGGCCATAAAGGTAGGAATAGTTTCCTCTTTATTGACTGTGACAGGATTGCTTCCACAACTTTCCATTAGTCTGCTTCGGAGCCATCCGAACCTGAAACAATCCAGAGACAAGAACCATGACTTAACCTTCTGACCTTAATCAAGAGAAACTGTTACTGACCATGAAGAAACCAAACGGGGAGATAGTTATGAACGTCTATACTGTGTAGATGCTCAAAGTAGAACAAATTACAGCAATTGGTACCAAGAAACAACCAAAGATACTTATGCCGTTCAAAACTCAAGAAACCATGCTGCCAAATAAGGCCCAAATCCCATACATTCTCCTGGGTTAGAAAAAAGAGGGCCTCAGGAACCTTGGGTGGGAATATTCCTCGCCTCTGTGTCCTTAATAGAATTGAAAGTTTCCTTCATGTTTACTTGGAAATGTTTCATTCTCTATCAGGACCGGGCTTGTCCACCACCAAAGATGCCATATCCACAACTGGTTTGAAATTGAACCGCTTGAACATGGAGTCTGAAGACCAATCTGCTGCGTTAATAATGTCTTCAAGACAAACCCCTAGGGGAAAGGCTTTTGAGGCCATTGCACCTCTGACAGAATGGGCTCCAAATTGCAAAGCATTAACGCCCACCTCTTCCATGACCCAGTGGATCCAACAAGCTATGGTGGGAGGAGTGATCTCTTTGAAGGTTTTCCTGAGGGATATTAACTGCTGACATGCGCCAGTTGGACGGAGCTCTTCCTTCATGCTTTTGTAAGCCTTGAGGCAAAGTCCCACACACAACTTGAGGGCTATGTCAAAAGCTGGATAAGACACCACATTGGTGTTTGACTTTGTACGTCTAAAGATGTGAAAGGTGACCCCTTGTGAGGTAAAAACCCTTCCTGAGATGTTCACAGCTCTCACATCCAACACTATCCTACATGACACTAGGCATAGAGGCATGGTGAGTTTCGCTGACAATTCCTTGTGTGACAAGTACTTGTTTGGTTGCCTAAATCGGAAAAGGTTTAAGACTTTGTTAACATCCCATACAGTTGAGTACCTGGGTTCTGGTGGGAATACCAAATGTATTCCTGTCATCAGTTTACACATCAATGGGTGTTTCACCTTGTATGGGGATGTGGCCCACAGAAATGGCTGACCTATAAGAATTGATCATACGATATGCCAATCCTTGGACGCCAATGATGCTAAGAAGTTAATCATAGGGACAACTTTGCACCCCATGGGATCTTGATTGTTTTGAAGACACCAACCAAACAACCCATCTAGCCCATTCGGACTTGTGACGCTTGCGGGTTCCATCTGCCCATGCTGTTGCCAGCATTTTGTTCAGCTTCTGGTGAAAGACCAGGGAGTCTCCAGCATTGCTGTAAACCTTCCAGGCCATTAGAGGCATGAGTCCTTGGAGGACTAGAGGTTGAGGATTGCACAGAGGATCCAGAAGGCACTCTGGTACACAGGGTAGAAGGATTGAAGAATCCCAGGAAAGTCAAGAAGAACCGGAAATCAAATCTTGAGACCTCCAGTATGGAGTGATCAAGGAAATTTTCCACTTCTGTCTTTGAACCTGAGTTGTGAGCCTCATGATCATTGCAAATGGGGGAAAGGCCTACCCTGTCTCCAAGGATGAATCCTGAAGAAAGGTATCCATTGCAGCTGCCAGTGCAGCCGGCATCCAGCTGAAGTACCTAGGAAACTGATGATTTAGCCTGGAGGTAAAGAGATCCACTTTGAAGGGACCCCACAGAGAGTCCAGCCTCTGGAAGACTGAGGTGTTCAACTGCCACAGACTCATGTCTGACCATGCTCTGGATCACCAGTCTTCTACCGCATTGGATGCTCCGGGAAGGTACTCTGCCATCACTGAGACATTGTGAGACAGGCAGAAGGTCCAAAACCCCTTGGCCAGATTTCAACTTGATACCCCCTAAATGGTTTATGTAGTGTACCACTGACACATTGTCCATCTTGAGGTAGACACTGCAGTTGACCCTGTCTTTTGTCCAACACTTGATGGCGAATGTCCCTGCTATCACCTCCAACCAATTGATATGGAGCTGTTGCTCATCTGTGGGCCATTTTCCTCCTGTAAAGGAGTCCCCGCAGAGGGCTCCCTAGCAAGACTTGCTGGCATTGGACACAATAACTACATCCCAGTCAGAACCGTATATCGCTCCACCTTTGCACTCCTTCATGTGGTCCACCCACCATCTCATTTCTACCTGCATTTCCTTCGTAAGTGGGATCTGCTCCAAATGTTGGAAACCCCTGCGGAGATGAAAGGCTTTGAGGCATTGGAGGACCCTGTAATGAAGGGGGCCCGGAAAGATCGCCTTTATAGTGGAGGATAGGAGACCCACAATCCTGGCTACCTGTCCAAGAGAGGTCTTGGCTCTGGGCAACCTGCTCCACAACTCCCTGCAAATTTTGGCTACCTTCAAAGAGGGGAGGCTTAAGGTCTTTGCCACCGAATCTATGACAAACCCAAGGAACGTTGTCTGACTGGCCGGAACCAGAAGCGATTTTCACTCGCTGACCTCAAATCCTAAACTCTGCAGCAAATTCACTGCCGTTTGTAACTGTTCCACCAGGCGTGTTGGGCACTGGTCCAAAAGGAGGAGGTCATCCAAATAAATTATGAGGTGACACCTTCAAGCACTGAGACATTCCACCCCTGGTTTGAGAACATTGGTGAAACACCAGGGAGCTGAGGATAGTCCGAATAGAAGAGTTACAAACCCATACAGTAGGAATCTTTGGTAGAGAGTAAAGATGGGGACCGCAAAATACACATCCTTCAAGTCCGAATGCACCATCCAGTTGACGGGATGAAGAAGATCACACAAAAGATGGATACCCTCCATCTTGAAATGATATACCAACCACTCATTGAACTCCCTGAGGTTGATCACTGGTTGTTGCCCACCACCTGTCTTGTCCATCAAAAAGATGTTGCTGAGGAACTCCCGGTGGCTGAAGGAAGGTACAGGTAATAATTACTTTTTGCAGCAGATCCACCACCTCTCGATCTATCAGGGTGGCCTGATCGTCTGCAAAGCCAGCTAACATGGGCAGGATTCCTGATTCGGGGACCAATAGAACTCTATGTGAAAACCCCTGATGGATTGTTGAACCCATGCATCGGAACTAAGCTGCGCCCAATTGTGAGCAAACAGGGACAACTGGACTCACACTTTTAGTTGGGAAGAAAGGCAAACTCTCACATGCTGGGGCCTGGAACTGCCCTCTGGAGGAACCTGTGGAACTCTGTCCACTATTACCTCCCCGCAACTATAAGTACTCCCCCTGTCTGAACTATTCCTGGAACTTCTTGGGTGTAAAAGCGGCCGGCTGAGTGCCCTCTGCCTCAGCCAACCTAAACAAAATTTGTGGATGAAAGATCTTTTTGTTCAACGATTGCGCCTTATCTAAGGAGGTAAAAGTGGCTACAAATTTGCCAAGCTCCTTAATGATCGGCTCACCTAAAAGCCTACCTTGTGCCACCATACCTGCCTCCACGGATGCCAAATCCCCCAGTTTGAGGTCCACTTTCAGAAGGAGGGAAAGGCACCTCTCCATTGATAGGGCGCAGTTTGCATTCCCTAGAAAAATTCCAGGGCATTGTGCCTTCCCCAATATCACCTCGGGTTAACGGGGGCATCCGAGGCCTTAGCCTGCTTGGCCAGATTCAGGATTTTTGTGAGAGGGCCACATATTTCCAATAGCTAATCCTGGCAGGATTTCCAGGATCTATCTATGCCATTTTAGGTGACCCTAATATACTTCGGCAAGATGGTGGCCATGCGGGAATCTATCTCCGTGTTCATTGCAACCTTGCCCGAGAGAGCAGGATGGTGACATTCTGCTCTAAGGCATGCCCTAACTTCTTTCTCTAGGGGTTTCTTATGGCGGCCTGCCATGAACTTAGCGACATTGTCAGAAGGAACCCATTCTGCTGAAGGGGGTTGCAAAAAGTCCCTCGGGGCAAGCATATCTGAGGAGTCCTCATTGTCACAATCTAAGGGCTCTGAGGGAGCAGGGCCAATGCGGGACACCAGGGCTGGGAGGGGCCGGCCTCATCATTAGAGTCATTGTGGGAGTCATTGTCTTCTGCATAAAGGCCGTAGTGTGGGGAGTAGATTAGCTGTGTCAGCAAAGACATCAGGTGTACTCGGGGCAGGGAGGGCAAGAAAGACCTTCTTAAGGCAATTGAAGGCACTCAAATCCATCCCGGTGTCACTCTTGGGCTTAGGCCCATGTATAAATGAGGATGGAATCCCCAGCGCCTGGTGGTCATCATCCAGCGTGGAGTGGGGGGCGATCAGGCATAAGCCATTTCCATCGGGTTGGGCTGAAAGGTCCCTATGGCAGCTGCTACTGCTTGAAGGATGGAGAAATCTACCCCCTCACAAAATTTGTCTTCTTGGAAAGGACCTGCAGGGACTCTTCTTCTGCATAATCCTCCTCCATGACCCACTAGATTCTGAGCAAGCTCAGGGTATAGTGCCTCTGCCAGGAAGGAGTTATATGCAGAAAAAAGCAGGTGTACCTAGCGCCCCCTTAGGTTCAGCTATATGCAGAGAGCAGGAGTACCTGTGGCACACATTAGGTTCAGCTCACTCTGGCTGGGAGGTATGATATAATTGAATAGCAGCCTAGGCTCAATTTGGCAACTGGTGACAGTTTAACATTTATGCGCACTTAGCGCGAAGCAAATGGGACTGTGCACTGGGGCTGACTCACTCTATGGAAAGCGAGGGTGTCAGTGCACCTGGGCCATGCCCCTGAACAGTCAGGGAGGCACTTTATAAGCGCTGAGGCGGCACACACATGAGCGATGTTTGAAATAGGCACAAGGTGCAGACCCACTGTTATATAATGTTGGCGTCAGGCTGTTCAATATAAGTACAGACCCATATGGAAACGGGTGTCTGAGGCTTCCGGGCGCCGTGTGTAGGCACAGACTCCGGGGGACACCGCGCTGATTCAAGTGCGCCCTATGTGGAGCACTTGAAGTGGAGCACTTGACGTGGAGCACTTGACGTGGAGCAACAAGACATGCTTTAGAGCTCTCACACTCTCTGGCAGCAGCTGGCCTCACTGCACTCACATTGTCCCAAGGCTTACAAGGCACTGCAAATGGAGTAATGAGAAGTGCTCCTGCGGCCCACACACAGTAGCAGTGTGATAGCCACGCAAACACCATATAAGTACAACACGTCAATTAGAAAGAAACATTTACACCAAAAGGAATGAAAAAACCTCCTAACTGCTAGAACCAGGAAAAGAAAGAGGAAGCTACTCATGGGACTCCTATTTTATGGACATCCTGGACTGTTGATTGGTTGATCTTTCACTGTGTATCTTGGGAAAGCTAGTTTGTTTGTTGAATACAGCTGGAATTAAATAACAGAAAGTAGAGCATAATCCTCTCCTCAAGTCCTGACATAGAATTGTATAAACTGAATTCTGATCTATGCAATGTCCAGAGTTGCCAAAGTTATATAGGGAGTGCTGCAGAGACACTTTGTCTCGGGCAGGATGAGGTCTCTCAAGATAAAATATCTACAACGCCACTACTTTCTCCTTGCACTGAGGAGCATGGCTTTGCACTATTGCCTGTGCAAAAGGAGAGAGATTGTGTTGTGTGTTCTGTCAGAAGTCAGCCTAGGGGGAGAAAAAGGTCCTGCCACTGGTGTCTTGCGTGTAAACTTGGGGTTCATAAGAAATGTTAAACCCAATTAAGTCACTGTCACCCCTCTCCTAGTGATCAAAAGGAAGAAAACTAGCTTTCTGTTACCTTACATTTTTCTTAGTAAGTTTCGTAATATTTTACATTATCTTTACTATATTAGTAAGATAATTATTTTCATATTAATAGTGTATTATATTTAGTTATCCGTTGAGTAAGTAACACGTTGTAATAAATGTAATAAAAATTAAAATAAAAAAATCTCAAAAAATAAAAAGTAAAAAGATTATTCTTTTTTTTCATTCTTTGTAGTAAAAACCTCCAGGATAGTATATGTTAATCGTTTTTGTGTAGCTGTTACATGAACGTTACAAATTAAGTCAAATTCCACCATGTGAGATATATTTTCAGCAGCAAGATGCAAAGCACATGGGTGAACATTCTGTTTTGTCGCAAGGTATCTGAGATTACAAAACTGAAAAGCACATTTTATAAAATGGAAAATAAATGCATACATGGATGTATAGGTGTACAACACTTCTAAAGCACTGGCTGACAGTAGGGACCTACCCAAGTACACAACCCTAGATGTCTCATTGAAGGAACTAACAGCACTCGGAACAACAATAATTACAACAATATCCTCAGCAGCTATCCTCTCCATTAGAACAGACATTGCTTCTTTCAATGCATACTTTCAGGGCACCAAAGGCAGACTGGTTTGGTTTACAAAACAGATCATTGCCTCGATCAACTGAGAGCAGGACCACTAACTGGTATATGCTAAAAAAAGATTGTGGAGCTCAAAGACAGATTTCGCAGAGACAACATATGCTTCCCTAAGTGCCTTAGAACCAGGAAGGTAATTACATTTTAGCCTTCCTTATCCATTCCATACAGAGTATCAAAGAATTTACATTTTGGCCTCTTCTAGAGTTCCAACAGGATCTGATCCAGACACATGACAAGTATGGCAGGGCCAAGTTCAGATATTATCTTGGTGTTCTCTGACACCAACATGTGCATATGATCATTACAGAAGCAAAGAAATGGGGGTCCGACAAAGAATACATAATATTCATCTTAAAGAATTCTCTTTGAAAACACTGCATAGACACAAATGATGATATGACCCTGTCTCTAGAAGGTAGACATCAAATATGGCATGCAAGACCCTAAATCTATGTTAATGAGTCATGTGAACAAGACTAAAATATGATGAACCAACTGGGCCAGCTGGAAAGTTTCTTGACCTCAATGTTTGACACAGATATGGATGCTTCGAATCGACGATAAAACCTCGACCTGTCCCCAACCCAACATAACACATCACACTCTGATCAGTCAGTAGATAACTGAACTAGATGGAAGAAGTCAAAAGGCAATAGTCCACTGGTAACAAATTAAAGCACCAGCAAACGCCTCTTCCATCCAGAGACAAGTCATGATTGCAGCTGAGACCCTCATATTATAACGAAGCGGATGCTGCACCTTTATGATTTGGATTCATCAAACACTGACCTTGGAATGTAACTAATCAATGAGATCTTTTCCCTTGAAAGTACCTTACAGTTCTCCCTGACCACCCACCCTGCAGGGGAGCTCTCTCTATTACAGGGATACAAAGGTGGGAAGACTATTGGCCATGCAATTGTGAGATCAGGTGGCATGCCATTTCATTTCTGCAAATTAAAACACTTAAAACATATGCCTACGCACAATATTGAAATCTTATAAATGGTTTGTGACTTTTCTAAGGCTCAGTACACTACTAAGGCTCAGAATATTCAATTAGAAGCAGACAAATTCATGTTTCACACCCATAGCTGATACATGATCGGCTGCAAAGTCTGGATGACAAAATCACAGAAGATGAATAATGGAAAGTGACAGAGGTCCTCCCCCACTGTAAGTTCACTGGGATCAATGGGTAATAAATGAAAATGTACAATGTTGTCTCTTAGGAACATGTGATTTATAGCCTGAATGACCAGTTACATAAAATCTAGGCTATGTACGTGATATTTGTGGGGGATCTCTGAAGCCCCACTTTTTCTACTTGTACTGTGAATTTGGTATAAGTTACACTCTATTGGACTTTAAGTGCCACCTGCCTACTCAGTGGGTGGATGGCACTCGACAGTTGGTAAATCAGCTTAATATAAAATTTGGACACCCTGTAATTAGACCTGATTAAATGCAAACCATAACCATGTCCCTACAAACTGTCCCTAGAGTAAACATGTGTAGTTGACGGTTGTCAAAGTTCAAGGTTAACTTAGAAGGGGAAAAAGAGGGAGACAGTGTGCCTACAACCTGTCCCTAAACATTCTTGGTATAGACAGCAGAAACAAAAAGAGAGTGAGGTTGCCTTGAACCATCTGTACAATGTGGTGCTGTCCGTCTCATGCCAGCAAATGCACCACAGTGAGGCCATTGGAGGAAAGCAAACTGCAAACCATGAACCTACAAAGTGCCCCTTAGCGAAACATGTGTAGTTGATTGCTGCTGACATTCCTGGTCCACCTAGAAAGGGTAAAAGAGAGTGTGTGCCTAAAACCTGTCCCTGAACTAAATATTCTTAGTACAGAGAGCAGACACAAAATGAGTGGGGTTGACTTGAATCAACTATATAAAATGTTGCTGTGGTTTTCATGCCAGCAAAAGCACCTCAGTGAGGGCATTAGCCAGACCCCCCAGAATTTGGCAACTTCACGATTTGCAAAAAAAATAGCAAAATCTGCACTTTTGTAAAACTGCCCAATTTTTACAAAAGTGCCCGAAAGATATATATATATTTTTTAAACCAGGCATTCACACTCTCTTTACTGGCTCTGTGCTACCACTGAACCAGTAAAGGGAGGGTGAGGAACAGGCCAGCAGGCACCAGAGGTGTTAAATTCCTCTGTCACCTGCCATTGAAATGCACCTGCCCCCTCATAACAATTTGCCTGCAGGCTGCCTCACACATTTGTGTGACATGCAGGCCATTTAAAGGCTCTCCTGTCCCCCACCCTCCACTGTACTTTTTTCCCTCAGCTCCCCATTGTCTCCCATTGACCCCTATCCTCCCCATGTCTCCTAATTTTTTTACATACCCTCAACCATCTTTGCTGCCATCCCCCCTCCTCCCACCTCGCCCCCCTGCTGCCCTGCACGCATAGGTTGTCTGATGCCAAAAAGAGCAGGTTTCATATTGTAATCTGCTCTCTTTGGCATCAGACAGCCTCCAATTCCAGGTGCTGCTCGAGAGTCTGCAATGTTACAGACTGTGACATAGCACATTCTCCAGCAGTGACAGAGCACAAGCCATCAGTATTTTTGTGGTGGGCCCATTTTTTGCCCATCACAAAAATACAGAGAATTGTGAGGGTTTGGGCGGTAAATTTTGCTTATTTTGGCCACAAAATCTGACACCCAAAGCCGCAAAATCCTGCGGGGTCTGATTATCTTGAGACAAGCTACAAATCATGAACCTACAAACTGTCCCTACGCTAAATATGTAGTTGATGGTTGCTGAAATTCCTGGTCTAACTAGAATGGGAAAGAGTGAGAGAGTGTGCCTACAACTATAACTAAACATTCTTGGTACAGACAGGAGAAACAAAACAAGAGCAAAGTTGCCTTAAACCAACTATACAAAGTGGTGCTATGGGTCTCATACCAGCAAAAGAACCTCAGTGAGGGCATTACCTGGAAGCAAGCTGCAATTCATGAACCTACAAACTGTCCTTTTGCTAAACATGTGTAATTGATTGCTGTTGAAGTTCCTGGTTCAGCTAGAAGGGGAACAAGAGACAGAGTGTGCCTATAACATGCCCCTGTACTGAACATTTAGGTACAGCCAGGAGAAACAAAATGAGAGTGAGGTTGCCTTAAGGGAACTATACAAATTGGTGCTATGGGTCTCATGCCAGCAAAAGCACCTGAGTGAGGGCATTAGCTTGAGGCAAGCTGCAAATCATGAACCTACAAACTGTTCCTAATATAAACATGTGTAGTTGATGGCTGTTGAAGTTACTGGTCCACCTAATAGGGGGAAAAGAAAAAGAGTGTCCCTACAACCTGTCCCTGTACTAATCATTCTTGACACAGCCAGGAGACACAAAACAAGAGCGAGGTTGCCTTGAATCAACTGTAAAAAGTGGTACTGTTGGTCTCATGCCAGCAAAAGCACCACCATGAGGGCATTGGAGGAAAGCAAAGTGCAAAGATTGATTCAATAAACTAATGCTAAGCTAATTCCATGTCTATGTTGCCATGTTTAGTGGTTCACCTGCAAAAACACAAAGTATGCCTATAACCTGATCCTATGCTAATCATGCTGAAAGAGTAGGGAATAGATCTGGATTTGCAGAAAATATACCAATATGCTTTTTTTTGGGTTCCACAAGAGGTCCAAGGATTTGGTATACCTTCTAGTCACCAACTTATCTTAATAACACCTCTTTGGCAAAGGCCAACAGTCTTGCCTGCAGGGCATTGTGTCTGTTCATGTTCTTATTCACTTTGCCTCTAGCACAGCCATCATCATCATGGTCCTGTTTCCACCATGTCAACAAAAAAACAGATGTTAACAATAAAGTGCTAGTAGTCAACAGCTTCCATTGTCTTCACAGCCTAGTTAATGTTGAGTCTTACAATTATCACTGCAAGTCATATTGTTATAAATAGGTTTTCGAGGTGAGAATCACTCTGAATCCCAGATGCTGAGATCCCACTGAAGATTATTACACTGAATAGACAGGATTGTGAAAGACGTTATGTTGCCATACTCCCTCCAGGCTGGTCCCGAATATGAAAGCATTTGTGACACCTCTAAAACAACTATATGTGGCTTGTATGACTATGTCAATCTTTAATTTAGGGAGGCTGCTTTGTCAAATGATGAGAAGAGGACAGGGGAGTCACACCACTGGGTGCAGCCAACAATGAACTGTAGGCCGAGCCGGCATGCACCGCCAAAGGACAAAAGGTACTGTGTCACTTTGACTCCAAGGGTAGAAGCAACCATTGTCTATATTGGGAACAGGAAACACTAACTCCTGGGGCATACAAAGTGTATTGGCATACAAAGTACACTGAGCCACAAGGGTCTCTGTAACAAACTCATTGACTTCTTCTATAGTAAGATAAACTCCATATACTGCAACTTCAACTCTCAACCAGCCCTCCCAACTCATCTCCCCATTTTGACGAAGGAAACCACCCTAACAACATGGCCCACTGTCACACTGGATAAAAACACCACTATTAAGTCCATATACCAACTACACCATCCTAGCCCCATTACACCCTCTCTAGAGGACTTCAATACACCAATAAAGCACTCACACCCATCATGAATGCCTCCATCTATTCAGCTATCATTTGGGACACTTAGAAACACACTACAGTCCCACCTTATGCTCAAGAAATCCTCTGTGGACCCATCTACACTCGGCAACTACCGTCCCATCTACACCCTACCTTACCCAGCCAAGTACTAGAGAAACTCATCAACAAATGGCTCACCAACCATTTCAACAATCACCAACAGCTTGATGCCACCGAGTCTGGCTGAAGAGTTAACCACAGCACAGAAACTGTCCCCTCACCACCACAGACAAAATCTGCATGACACTTGAAAGAGGAGACCTGGCAGGCCCCATCCTTTTGGACCTCTCTGCGGCATTCAATAAGGTTTCCCACCCAATCCTCATCTAATGCCTACAAGAAAATAGAATCCAGGGCCCACTCTCTTCAGAATCTGTTCCCTCCTGACAGGCAGGACACAAGCAGTCAGTCTCGACTGCTAGATGTCGGACACCCACAACCTCATCCATGGAGCACCACAAGCCTTGTCTCTCGGCCTAGCCCTTGAAATACAATTTTGAATGTTAGTTTGGAAGTTACTGCATGGGTTCTCTTTTTTGCCATGAAATATCAGTCATACAGATTTTAATTGTAGAGCCACTTTGACTTAAAAGTCACTTAGAAAGGAAACCTTTTCTTTATAAAACTTAGGGAGTAGTCACAAGAAGCCTACAGTCCTCAAGAAACTCCACAAAGTCTGTGTGTCCGTGCTGAAACAGGAATGTTGTCTGCCTGGTATACTGGTGTGACCCCCCTGTCTCGAGTGCCTAACTGCGTATTTACCTTGTATCCTGACTTTTTATTTTATCCCTGGCATCATGCTAATCTGACTACAAGATCAGTCCTGAGATCGGATAGGGCACATCAAGCGTGCCCTCAATACTCACAGTAGAATACTGTCCCTGACATGAATATAGCACATAGAACATTAGAAGCATCATACCATGTTAACAGAATTAACAGTGTGACCAGATACTTTTATCTGGGTTACTAGGTTTCATGTCACTGGCCCACCTGTGTAAAGTTTCTCTTTTATATGCATGCTCAAACATTTGCACTGACATCATGTGTGTTTTTAAATGTGTTGTGTGTGTAACAAGAGAATACTGTCCCTGTCACGAATATAGCACACAGAACTTCGGTGGCATTATACCTTGGTTAAGAGAATTAATAGTGTGACCAGAACTTTTTATCTGGGTTACTAGGGTTAAGGCCTCTAACCCACCTGTGAAAAGTTTTCCTTTTATGTGCATTCTCAGACCTTTGCACTGACATTATGTGTGTTTTAAATATGCTGTGTGTGTAACCAGACTAACACATGCGCGGTGTGAGTGATGATGGCCAGTTGAGCCATTATGTGTATTCCTTGCCTGGCACTGACCTAACTCAGCACAAGATGGAGGGCAAGGACTGTCTTCCCAAGCAATGAAGAGAATAACACACACATCCATACACTGACACCGTTATTCGATGCAGACATCTACAAATAACAACGTATGAAAAATGTAAACATACATAGCTTCGCATATTGACGTATTTTTAGATCCAAGGAATAGTGCAAGTGAAGGCTGTAGGGCTCATGTATCTGCATGTGCAGAATGGACAGCAACAGCCTTAGGATTCTTTATTATTCAAAATGAAAAAAGAATATTTCAACATGTCAGACAAGGAGAGATCAACTAGCATATCTGCTTTCCCATGGAAATAAATACGTATTAGTGCAGTAAGCTTGAACTTTGAACATTTTTTTCATAGTTGAAATTGTTCAAGCTCCCACCTCCCAGAATTAGTTTTTCAGAGGCATCCAAACACTGCATTGATGTTTACACGTAGGTAGTTCTGGCTTCCCCTACCCAGATGCCTCCCCATCCAGTTCTCGAAAACTTCAGACTCCGTCCCCAACTCTTGAAAAATATGACTCCAAGTTCACGGAGAATGGTACAATACCTGACATTCATTAGAACAGCTGAGCTGAGTGGTTCGTGTTTGTAGGCCCGAATTGACCTCATAATCATGTCATATCACCTGCTGTAGTGTCTTTGGGGCTGACAGCAGCCCAGAGCCGACTTCAATCATCAACATCTACCAGTGGTGAGCCCCCCTCCACCCTCACACTTCTCCATCCTCAGTTCCATCCCTCTTCACCAGGAGCTCTCACTGCAGCTACTAACCTCACCTAGTGATCACCCTGTCATTTACTCTTTACAAGCTCAATCTCTTCTCCTAATACTCTCCATTACCAGTTGACTGTATTTGGGTCACACACTTCTCTTGCAGCTGTCCTCATTTTGTTACTTGTCCTATAACTACACACTCCATCAGTGTATGGGCCAGTGTACTTTGAGACTCTAATTGTGCACTTACCTTCTCAAAGCCCTTTGGAACAGTATTACTCTGGCCCCTTGGCGAGGCTTGACTGCAGTGAGTTTCCTTCTCTCTCAACATGGCTGCTGCACCTCCACCCTTTGTAATGTTAATGTAGATGATGAAGGTCTCAACTCAGCAAGTAAAGATTACCAAACTACCCTAAAATAATACATTTGCAGACCCCAAGCAAACTGCAGATGCACACTGAGAGTTATATTCTATAACAGATTGAAAACTTTTGTCTGTGTAAGACAGAAGAATGCAAGGTGCACCTTCCAAAGATGAATTCAAAATGAGAAGGCAATATGGAAAAATATGTGAAATCTCTCAGGAAAGTGATTTTACTAAACTCTTTAAAAAAAAAAAAAAAATCTGTTTATTAAACACGCAAAACATGCTTCAGATGAACATCATAAAAGAACGTACATTTGTTGGACTGACATGTATAGGAAATCCCCTATATTGCACAGTTCCCCGCGGCCCACTACTGCGACCAGTACGCTCCAGGGAGCCCCCAACCTCATACACTCTTTGGGAATCTTGGAGACGCCCCTCATGGCACTGTCCATTAGCCTCTAAATATTGCCCATGCGCCCCATATCTTTTCCCATTTGTGTGGGCAGCCCCTACTCTGGTAAATCGATTGTTCTGCCCTCTGACACCAATCCATGTCTCTCTTCCAGGAGTCCAGTGATGGGGCCTCCCATGCCCCCCATGCCCGGGCGATGTTTCTCTTGGCCACCCCACCTGCCAAGGCCAGCCAGGTCCTGGCCCACTGTGGCCAAACAATCTCTCCCGTTACTCCCAGGATGTGCCATCTCAGCTCTGTCGGGACCTCCGCCCCCACAGGTATTGTCATTACTCGGGCCAGACCCTCCCTGTCCCCTTGAATTTTGGGACAGGACCACAGTATGTGAAAGAAGAAACCTTTCTCACCACACCCCCTCACGCACTCTTCAGTCACTCAATTACCAATATGGAATTGTACCATTCGTGAGGCATAGGATCTATGTTGAATACAGAGCTGAACAAGTCTAAAACGAGCCCTAATAGCTATTTCTCTGGGGCTCTGTAAGGCTTCAGCCCAATCATCGTCTTCGAGCAAACCCACATCCAACTCCCAGGCCTCCCTCAGGGGTCCCATGCAGTCCAGGGAGTTGTTCATAAGCTTTCTGTATGTGAGGGATATAGCTTTAACGATCATGGGGTCCATGAGGAGTCTAAACTCCAGTGGTGTATATTCCGGTATCAGATCTCCATCCTTCAGATGACAGTGGAGCGCATGTCTTAACTGCCGGTATCGAAGATACTCCCCGCCCATTTGGAATTCCTCCCTCAGGGTATCAAATTCAATCTTCTTCCCTCCCTTCCAGACATCTCCCAACAGGTCAATCCCTAAGAGGCTCCATTTCCGAAAGCCCTCGAGTCGCTTCACTTCCCCCAGAAGATCTCCCTCCCACAGTGGTGGTTGCTCCGTAAGTTTGGCCTTCCAACCTATCATTTTAGTTGCCTTATGCCATGCATCGACCACTGTCCGTGTGTGTATCAGGAGGTGTGCGCTGCCTCTCCTCTTCCGGTATAACTCAGTCAGATAGCTACCTTTGCACATTGCCAATCGGTCTACCCTATATGCCAGCTCCTCAAGCGGTGCGAAGGCCCATCCGTTAATATTAATAAGTTGAGAGGCCCAATAATATTTTTTCATATCCATAACGGCCAATCCCCCTTTGTACACCCCTTTCTGAAGTTTCTTGAGTGCATTCCTGGGACTGCCGCCCGCCCACAGCAACGTTCGCTGCTCGGACTCAACCACCTGAATAAATGTCTCCAGTATCTGATCTGGGGTGTTTTGTACGCCATATAGTAGACGTGGGAGGGCCATCATTTTAAATAAGACTGCCCTGCTGACAAGGGTGACAGGTAACCTCCTCCAATGGGTCTCATCGTCCCTCAGTCTGTCTAGCTGTGCCTGTACGTTTAACCGCATGAACTCCTCCTCTGACGTTGTTATCCATATACCCAGGTATTTGAACGTCTCTTTCCTAACCAGCTCTGTACATGCCGATGTCAGGGCTGGGACCTCTCCCGCCAAGGAAAACACCAGGGATTTGTCCCAGTTTATACAGTACCCCGAGTATGTACCAAAAGCCTGTATTATATGAATGAGCCTGTGAAATGTTTGTCGAGGCCTGTGGGCATAGAGCAGGATGTCGTCTGCATACAAGGATATGCGTTCTTCCCAACCCCTGCCTAGATCAATACCTCTCACCATCGAGTCTCCTCGTATCCGGACAGCCATTGGCTCTAGTGCCAACGCAACAAGCATCAGCGATAACGGGCAGCCCTGCTGTGTGCCCCTATGAAGTGTGAACTCTGGACACGGTCCCGTTAACTCTGACTCACGCCATCGGAGCAGTATATAATAATCGTATCCACTTCAGCAGGTTTGGGCCAATTCCTACCTTACTCAGAACGGCGAATAGGTATGTCCATTCGATGCTGTTGAATGCCATTCTCGCATTGAGTGACAGGAGGGCCGCAGGCACATCTGGTTGCTTATGGGTCATATGCATTATGCCATAGAGATGGCGCAGCTTAAGCCTGGTGCTCCTGTGCGGCATGAAGCCGGACCGTTCCGGGTGGATCAGGGACTGTATGACTGGGCTCAAACAATTTGCGATGACCTTGGCCAATACTTTGGCTTCAAAGTTCAAGAGGGAAATAGGTCTATAAGAACTGCAGAGATCGTGGGGTTTTCTCTTTTTTAGGATGACCACTATGGTCGCCATCCTCACATCCTCCGGGAATTGACCCTCATCTCTTGCCTCCAGAAACATGATGAGCATGTGCGGGGCGATCTTCCCCGCCACGCACTTGTACAATTCTGTGGGGAGCCCATTTGGGCCTGCCCCCTTCCCAGACTGCAAATCCCGTGCGGCACCTTCTACTTCCTCTGTACTCAAGTCAGAGTCCAACGACTCCCTATTGTCTGTCCCCAGTGTTGGCAATGCCATGTCTTTTAGCAGTTCGTAGCAGTCCTCCTCCCCCTGTTTGGTCTGCAACTGATATATGTTCTCATAGTATCCTGCGAATACTTCAATTAACTCTGTACCAGTTCCATTCTGCACGGTCTCCCCTGTTCGAATGTCAGAAACCCAGTTTTAACTCCTATCCCTTCTTTCCATCCAAGCGATTCATTTATTAGCCTTATCACCCAGGTCATACACCCTCCTCTATATGGCGATCGCATGTGTATGAGCAGCGTTTTCTCAAGTCTCTGAGTTGTTTTTGCTTAAGTTTGAGTGTGTGTTTGTGTCCGTTGTGGCCCACAGGGTCTGAGCCCAATTCTAGCTCAAGATTCATTATCTCTCGCTCCAAATTGTCGCACTGCGCATGTTTTTCTTTGCGCTTAGCCCCAGTTGTCGCCTGCACAAAATCCCTAGCCACCACTATATATGCCTCCCAAAGTATACAGTCAGACCGCACAGAGCCAGTGTTTTCCATAAAGGATTGTTCTGTGCGCTCCTCGAACCGATCCTGGAACTCCTAGTCCCTAAATAGGTAGGGATCCAGCCTCAGCGGGAGAGACCAATCCCGCACCGGGCCATACATTTTCACCTCTACCGGCGAATGGTCCGATATCCCTCGCGCCCTGTGGCACCCTCCCCGGAAGAGTCCCATCGAGGTTGTGTGTGTAAAAATGTAGTCAAGCCGCGATCCACTGCCATGTGCAGCTGAAATGTGCATATATTGTCTCACCCTGGGGTTGTGGCTTCTCCAGGGATCTACCAGTCCCATTGCATTCACAAAGGTGCTCAATGGTCGGGGTCCCTGAGTTTTGGAGGGATTTGTGTCCCTATCCATGTCCGGGGCCATCGTGTCATTCATGCCTCCACCCAGAATCAAAGTGCCCGGGGGCATCTTGAGTATTAGTTTGCTAATGTCAGGAAGTGCAGTCTCATGCAGTCGTGGGGGTATGTATGCCGAACAAACGTTAACAGCCTGTCCCTCCCATGTCCCGGACAGGGCAGCGTAGCATCCCATGTGATCACACCATGTGTGATTCACTACAAATGGAACCAAATTTTTAATAAGTATAGCAGTACCCCTAGAGCCCGCCGTATATCCGGCGTGTAGCAGGAGTGTACAGCCAAATCGATTCAGCTCTAAATAATTATTGCCTTTGAGGTGCGTCTCTTGCAGGAGAACTATGTCTGGTGAGTGCCTGCGCAGATATTGTAACACCATCATCCGTTTCACCTTGTCTCCCAGACCGTTCACATTCCAAGAGAATATTTTCAAAAGTACCTGATTGAATAGAGAAATAAATTTGCACGTTGCAGGCGAGAAGAGGCAGGTTAAAATGTGGATGGCACGATCTAAAATGAGAACGGATCCACCATCGTCATGCACATGGTTTGGTAAATGTAAATATTTTGTAACTGGAGGAACAAGAAAAGGTACATACTTGCGCCAGACGGGCGGTGCTTTTACAAAAGGTATAAGAATGCTTGATGTCGGTTAAATGGAAACCTAGTTGTACTTTGGTTCGACGACCTATAAACAGAAATGAGTGCTACATCAATAGAGTATCTAAATAGATACATTGTAGCTTTGTGGGCTAAAGGAAACACTTACTTTCGCCATGCCGGCGATGTTTATTTATTTATTTAATTTATTCGGAATTGCAAATTAATGTTAACAATTCATTTAATCTGACCATTGTTTCTTCTAAAATATTCAAAATGAAACTTTCAGTGGCTCTGTAAAGGACTAGAGACATATACACTGCTGGGTAAATGGTGAAGGTGAATTGTGCAGCACATCAGTATAAACAAATGTCTATTTTCTTCACACTTTGGAAGGTTATTTTTGATAAGTAAATAAATTGCATTTTGTGAATATAAAACATCATCTACCATATTTGTACATGGAAAAAAGTAGCTTGAGGGTAGGTCATCTAGCACTATCCCCACAAATCTGAAAATGTATTAGCGCGGGAGCACTGAGCTTTGCATGTTGTTTTCAAAGCAGAAACTGCTAGAACTTACACCATCCGGAATGATCTCTACAGAGGCTTACCGTCACAAAAGTTTTGAATATGACCTCCCTCTGCCCATTTATCTCCTCTGGCAAGTGCTTGTAAACTTTAGAGAATGCCCCAACTTGAAGTTTTTGGAAAACATGACTATCTAGGAAGAACAGTACAAAAGATACTGGGTAGTACAGGTGTGTGGGATCCGAGCAAAAGCCATGATCTGCCGAGGCCATGTGCTGCACTTTCACTGGAGCTTACACCACCGTGAGGCGGATTTCGGTAACCAATAGCTGTGTAAATCTGAAGAACCTATACTTCCCCGCCCCCAACCGGTGCTTGGAGCTTATGCTGCTGCCTGTGGATGCATATAACTGTGCTAATTGTGGTCCCACTGCAAGATGCGGAAGTGCCCAAATGAGGCAAGTAAAGCAAACAACCACCTGATTGTAGATCCAAAATCGTGTTTGCAGTCAGAGTAACATATACAATGAAGGAAGTGTTTATTATTGCCCTTCAGTCCCAGCCTGTCTCTGCAAATTTTTTGTATGCATGTTGATCTCGTGAAAGCAGACTTGCAGTTGCAAAATGGATATGCTAATCAGGTTTTTTTTACTCAGAAAAACGATGAACAACAATGTGCTGATTATAAACTGAGCTGACCAGTCAATACACACATGTCCTGACAAAAGTGCACAAGTTACAAATGCACCCAAGCAGTTATGGAAAGGAAGTGCTAGGAAATGTAATTGTGCTGTTCCTTCAGAAAATTAGGTACAGAACAGACACGCTCCACCCGAGCATGGCATTCTTGCTGAGAGCGGAGCTTCAACTCCCTCTAGAGGTGAGCAGAATAATGTGCGGGCTGTATGTTCAAGAATATTTTCAAGCGCCCCATTTTACACATTTTGATTCCGTGTCTTGATTAGGTGCTCCTTCACTTTATGAGCAGACAGGACTTCAGAGCCTTAAGGGCTAGTAAAATGTAAGAAAGAATTGAGAGACTAGGAGCAAGGAGCTTGGAAACAACAGCTGCTGACACTGTATCTGAGCACTGTTGGAGCAAACAAACACTGTAGAGGAGCGTGGACAGTGATTTCTGGTGTCCTTTTTTATTTTAATAGGGGAAAGCAGATGACTAGAGCTGAATCCCAGTAACAGCCAAAAGGGTTAAAAGAATGTTCAAAGAAACAGAAAGAATTAATTGAACTTCGGGGCATATTATCAACGGCCAGCGATAATTATCGCTGGCCGTGCTTAGCGATAATTTTGTTATCGCAGGCTATCTCTGGAATTTATCGCCCTGGCAGCGCGTTATTAACAACGCGTTTCTCCAGGGTGATAAAAAATTCCAGAGATAGCGAGGTTATCGCCGTTTTGCAGGGAACATCGCTGGTTTTCCAGCGATGTTCCCTGCAAAACAGCTGATAACCTTGCTGATACGACCCACAGGGTCGTATCAGCATAATCCACCCCAATGTTAGGGATAGGTAAGTCTGCATTTTAGCAGACGTTAGTTTTTGGAGAAAACAGCGGTTTTCTCCAAAAACTAACGTGTGCTAAAATGCTGGGGCAGCCTTGTAAATATCGCGATGTGAACATCAGCGATATTTGCAAGGTAGTCCATCCGGGGTACGCCCACTTTGCATCTCATTAGCGATGCAAAGGGAGGCGTTGGGAAAAAGGGTGCTAACATGCATGTTAGCACCCTCTTGTAAATAGGGCGATAGTTTTATCTCCGCTTTTTTGGCTTTTTAAGCCAAAAAAGCGGAGATAAAGCCCTTGTAAATATGCCCCATAGGCTTTTAAAAAATCCTCCCACTAGAGGTTAGAGCTCAAGGCCGATTTAATCAGCCGGAGAACTTTCAGTTTCTAAAAGGGGTTGATTAGATCGGCCCGTGGCACTTCCTGGGTTAAGTCCTCCTGTGCAGTGCCTTTCCAGGTGGCCCCCTTTGTCGTAGCACACTTGATACCTTCACTCTCAGCACCCTGCTCCTGGCGGAATTCAGGACATTCCTGATCTTCTGCTGCTGGAACTTTGGACCTGGTCCTGCGATCAACTTGAAACAAGAAAGTGAACTTTGTGAAATCTTTGCCTGATTGTATGTGCATTTTTCTGCTTTCCCCCATTCGCTTCAATAGCTCATTATTGCGCACAAAAGTGATATATTTTCCAAACTCTTAAAAGTACTTACTGTAAATCGAAATTGGTCTCGTATTTGTTCTTGAGTGTGTGTTTCATTTATTGCCTCTGTGAGTACAATAAATGCTTAGCACTACCCTCTGATAAGCCGAACTTTTCACCCACACTGCCACAAATAATGTGTTAGTATTATCTACTTTTGCTTCTGTAAACCAATAAGGGATTCACTGCACTCTGCACAGTGTACTTCATTTTAGTACACTATATAGAGAGCCAGCATCCTACAATGGGTTACTGAGTGGATGTGTTGATGGCTGCATAGGTGTGTGAGTGGCTCTATAGGTAAGGGAATGGATGTGAATTTGAGTATGTGGGTGAGTGAGTAGTTATTTAAGTGTGTGTATAGGTAAGTGAGTGGGTGTCAGTGGCTGTATTGAGAGTGACAGTGTGTGTGAGTGTGTGTAAGGGTGAGGAGTGGGTGTGTGAGTGGTTGTATGCATATGTGAATGGGTATGTAAGTGTTTCTCTGATTATCTGTGGGTGTGTGAGTGGTTGTATGGATGAGTGGCTGGCTGTATGTGTAAGTGAGTGGGTGTGTGAATAGCTGTATGGGTTAATAAGTGGCTGTGTGAGTAGCTGTATCAATGAGTGAGTGGCTGTATGGCTGAGTGCATGGGTGTGTGAGTACCTGTATGTGTAGCTGAGTGGCTGTGCTGCTGGCTGTATGAGTGATTGGGTGTGTGAGTGGCTCTAAAGATGAGTGGCTGGGTATGTGAGTAGTTGTATGAGTCTGTAAGTGATTGTGTGGTTTGCATGAGTGGTTGTGTAAGAGGCTGTATCAGATTAATACTGAGTATATGAGTGATTCTGTGGATAATGTAATCAGTGAAGTCATCAGTAATGTCATTTGGTATGTCATCAGCAGTGCATTGCTGGGGTGTAAGTTATAGTTAGCTCAGGTAACTATAACTGCTGAATTTTCCATGTTTTTGTATGAGTGAAATGTGAACCTAACTATAACGTCCCTGTAACCTTCGTTTTTTTCAGAGAATTTGTAAGGTTTTTTAAATTCTTTTTCCAATCTATAATGTCTCTGTAACCTTTGCTTTTTGTAAGTGAATTTCTAAGGTTTTTAAATGTGTAAGTGTCTGTGTTTTACTAGCTGTATCAGTGACTGGGCCACAACAGAACCGTACCTGCTCTTTTAACGAAAAACAACATACAATTTTCCACAAAATAAGTATCCAAGTGACGGAGGTTATACTGGTTGAGTAGGTGCTATCTCCTTGGGTAAATGTCTAGTATGTATTTTATACTATAACTCTATTATGGAATATGAGCAAACGTTGACATTGTGTGAGTTTTGGCAATGTAAATGTTGCTTTTACAACTTTATTGTGAAATTCCTTATGACATCAATCTTCCTTTACAAAAGACCATGAGAGTACAAAGATGTAAATTTCCACCAAACAGTGTTTGGTCTTTTGAACTATATATAGTAAGTAATTGTTTGTGTGGTGGAGTTATGGTTATAGTCCTCATTATAAAGAATGAGTAACCACATTTTTTAGGATAAGCGCTCAGGGACTTTTCATATTCTGGCCATTTTCTAGATAAACACAGATTGTAGTGAAGTGTCTACATTAATGTGTTGGTTCAATTTATGGTAAAAAAAAATTATTTTAAAAATTTGGAGTCGTGCACCCATCACGACATTCGGAGGAATACACGATTCCGGCATACTTTTGGAAATAGTAAAACACATATTTAGACACTTTGAAAGTTTAATTTAAGCTAAGAGCTGTTGTAAAAGAAAAGTATTATAATAATTGAGAAAAAACATTTTAAATGTCATTTAAATATTTTTTTGTGGAGTCACAATAATTTTGCGCTCAGTGCCAGCACGTATTTTCAGAAACCACCAGGGGCCGCGACTCTGGTGTATTTTTGGCAGTAGTAAAACACATATATAGACACTTTTAAGGTTTACTTTAAGGAAAGACGTTTACTAATAGACTAAGAAAAGTAGTATAATTAGAGAGGAAATACATTGTAGATGTCATTTTAATGTATTTTGTAAATTTTTGATAGCGCTGCAATAAAGGGAGTCAGTAATGACAATGCATTTCTATCTGTAATAATAACACTGTATGTTGTGAGTTCCTGTTTGTGTAGTCTCTATTTTATATTGTTTAATAACAATTGCTGTTACAAGGTGATTTCACAAGTGATTTAGGCACTGGTGGCCCTCACCAATAGAAGAGCTAACGTAGAGCTCAGACAACACAGCATGGCACTGCATGATACGATGATATGCAGAGACCATACGTGCATCATATGTGTTGTCCACAATAAAACATTAATTGTTTGGATATTTCAAGTCGTTTCCCTATTTCTTTCTTTCTTTTCTTCAGGTTGATTTATGGATTTGTACTGGGGTGAGCATGACATAAATACCTAGGATCTACTATATCACTACCAGGGATTGAGTATGATAAGACTCTAGATACCCACCCTAGTTCAGGGGTAGGGAACATACTTTTTGGTCCTGAAGAAATGGTGGGGATCCAGTACTGGACCAACATAGCGTGAAACATGTTGACCTGAATAGTGAAACCACGATAGTTCACTACAACACACTCACTGAGTAGTGGTGTATCATAACCTTGCACACACTACCGCATCTTAGTTTTTAACCTTACCGAAGGGTATCGGAATAAAATTTGATCTCCTTTAGATAACTTTAAGATCATACTCTCCACCTTACACATTATACCCCACACACCCGCATGCACCGTCATGGCTGATACAGAAAAAGATCTCCGACAAAGAGCCCTCATGCAGGGCCCATGAGGCACTGCAGCGCCGGCCCCATGAGGAACAAAATGTCCGATGATGAAGCATGACACCCACAAGGGTGTGTGAGGGCAATACTTCCAAATACGGAAGATTCCCCTGGAACAATATATTCCAACCACACCTATTATTTAACGTTTTCTATACCCTCTCCACATAGGAACAAGTACCCACACTGATTAGACATGTCAATTATAGTGAGGAGCATGGGTACTTGACCTTAATCTGGCTCCTAGTCCCCCTCTTTTTGATTCACAATTTCTTAGTTAGATAGTTTTCCGAAGAAATCTCTTCCCACATCTCCTTCATCTTTGTCTTCTCTGATTTTGAAGTCACATTCTGAACAACAGTGATGGAGTTTTCTGCAACAAATTGCAGATCAATATTTGCATTCCTCATCTTCAGAATCACAGGAATGTAGTCATTTATGTGTATGGGGCCTCTGTTCTTCACAGGTTACCTCTGCTTTTCGGTGATATCCTTGTCAATGTATGTCGGACGGTAGACATAAGCTGTTCACTCTTCCTTGTGAAATTACAGGTCGTGGGAATCCAAATCAATATCTTGTGTAAAACTTTCCTTTGCATCTGTATTTTTGATTACAGTACTTCCCACATCTATGAGTTTGAAACTGTAGATCTTGTTGTCTCAAGCCCTTTTTACCACCTTTTCTTGGGATGGCGCATGCCACATACTGTTGTATGAAAGACAAGACAGACTCATAACTACCTGTTCCAAACTTTGGTGCATATTTTATCCATAACAGCATGTGGCTATGAGGACCACCTCTCGCTTGGTACTCTTTGCGCCAAAAGAAATCAGTAACTTCACCAAGAGGAGGATTACTTTTGTTGCAGATGAAAGACATCAAGGCTTGACATCTTTGGTTAAAATATCTGCACATATTTGCAGGATCAAACAAGAAAAGTTGTCCTGCTTTCTTCACTTTGATGTCCTTTATGTTTAAGTTTGCTTTTTTGCAAAAATTCGAACAGCACAACTGAGTGTCAGAAGAAAGTAATTAGGTGCATCTAGATTTCTTAACATGCATTTCAGGTCTCCATGACGGCGATACCAATACTCGTTGGTGCCAAGTTGGCACGCAATCCAATTCATCACTCTGTTTTCCAAGTTTTCACCCTTCCCATGAATTTTGTCAATGAATTCCTTTGCAGACAGATTTTGAAGATTAACTTATTTCTTTAGTATGTGGTTAACAGCATATGAAAGTTCAGACAAGTCACTCACAACAGAAGATGGAACATGTAGGGAATACACTGTTGAGATCTAAGTATAATCTGGTTGACCAGTTTTCAGCTGCTGTACAAGGCAGTCATCAAAGGGGCCATCTTCTCCAGTGGGAAACAGTTGTGGAAAACAGATGGAACATGTAGGGAATACACTGTTGAGATCTAAGTATAATCTGGTTGACCAGTTTTCAGCTGCTGTACAAGGCAGTCATCAAAGGGGCCATCTTCTCCAGTGGGAAACAGTTGTGGAAAACAGTGAGCTTTTAAACTTTTCTCCCACACAGTCAGGGAGCTCCTTTTGCTTGCTTCATTTGAGATCATTAGCATCACCAACGGCTTCTTATGCATGCTGAGGATAGATGCTGTAGTGTTTGAAAATCTCTTCTGATCAGGATCGAGCTACTTTTTCAATCTGCCCACTTGATGACAATGTTTCATCTCGAACAACTTCAATATTTTTATTAATAGCATTATTGTGTACCCGGTATAATGTTGCTTTTTTAACTTTAGTAAAATCCACTAACTCTTGCCAGATTTTTTTTATTCTTCATAGGCACACCATTTACTAGACCGACAACTGATTAATGATACTTTCTGTGTGCACCAACAGTTTCAATATTCTGTGTAACATCTAAAGGTAAGTAGACAACTCTTCCTGTAAGGCCTTTCTGAAAGTCAGTTGGTGGCAGCTTCTCTGCCCTAGGCTCCTTACGAACTATAGCCTGAAATGAGTCTTACCTGGGGATATTATTTGATGCCAAGTTGAACAGGAACCCCCTGATGGAGGGCAAGACCTGTGATTTTACAAACACCACAGGTGCGGTTGCCAGCTTTGCCCAGAGGCTCAGCTCGTGGCCACCAGCTACCTTAATAAAATGTATCAGTCTGGGTGCATCTCCAAGGTGTTATATGCAAGTGAAGTTTGAGGCCACAGGTGCGTAACAGGATTCAAGTAGCAGAAAACACCTTTTTGAAGAGGAACTTGCGGGTGCCACAAAGCACCCCAGCATTCTTTGTGCACGAGGAGCTGGGTCTCACATACATTAGTGATCTTATAGCTCTTAGGCCGCTGCTTTCTTGTATTCAGCTATGGATTGGCAAAGGTTTACAGCTTAACAGGTCGATTTTGTTGTATTGTTTATCTCTTGCCCACATGCATAAAATCCCATGACTAGCGTATTTAAGGCTACTTTAATCAGCCCGGGTAGGGGCGCCATGTTTTATAATCATCATTTCTTGTGTCCAATGAAGACAAAAATGGCTAATGGAACTATTTTTTGCACGTGCCTCCATGCAACATGAACAGCAGGAATTGGGAAAACCCATGGTCCAAGGGTATTTATTATTAAAGTTGGTGCAGGGCATGGAACGTTATCTATCCCAGTTATCCAATGATAGAGACAGATTTGGGATGTCTCGATTTAGATTTAACTTGTTACATCACCTGTTAGACTCTCTGAGTGGCTGGGTTAGCTTAGGTGCATTAGGGCCCTATGGCTGTGAACATATGTCTCCACAGGATACCCTTCATTTTGTATTGCTGTGTAAATATTTTAGTATTCCAAGGAAGTGTTTTTTTTTACCAATTCTGAAAGCTATGGAGTTTGTCCAACCCCGCCCATCACTCATGAATTCACAACTACTTTCTAATGCGTATGTTCTTGCCTCCATTTCATGTTTTTTGCATGCTGCTGTAAGATCTAGGGGTCAGATTTACAAGCCCCCTGCGCTACCAGTACGTCACTTTTCGTGACGTACTGGTGGCGCAGGGGGCTCCTCCATATTTACAAGGAGAGGAAAAGCCACCCTGCGTGACTTTTCCTCTCCTTGTAAATACGGCCCCTTCACACGCAGCACTTTGCGTTGAAGGGCGTTCCATGGGTGTTGCTGTGGGTGTTCCCACGCAACACCCATGGAACAAGACACATCTCCAGATTTACGAGAAATCGTAAATCTGGAGATGCGTGTGAATGCTACGCCACCCTAGAGGTGGCGTAGCGAGCGCAACAAGGAGAAATGTTTTCATTTCTCCTCGTTATTTCCTCTTTCAATGCGTGCTGCATTCTACAGCACACATTGAAGGAGGAAAATGCCTGTAGTGATTGTTTTTGTGCAGGAAAGTGACCCTTCCTGCACAAAAACAATCTCCCCACGACGCAGGCATCCTTGCACCATGGTGCAAGGGTGCCTGCGCCGGCACATGGCTGCAGTTTGTGCGCTAGCGCAGGGGGAAGCACAGGAATGTGACATATTCTTGTAAATATGTCGCATTCCTGTGCTTCGGAGGTGCC
This sequence comes from Calotriton arnoldi, assembly GCA_963921515.1. NCBI lineage: Eukaryota > Metazoa > Chordata > Amphibia > Caudata > Salamandridae > Calotriton > Calotriton arnoldi. The sequence continues at coordinate 908,435 of CAWUFW010003047.1, forward strand.
GCAGCCAAAGGGCTTGCGGTGCCGCGCTGCGGCACTTCCTCGTAGATCTGCCCCATAGTGTTTCAGGCCTGACTAATGGGGTTAGGGCCTGAAAGCTGCATTTTTCATCTGTGTAGTAATGTATTTACATTTTAAATTCTTTTGTACGCTGATATGTGAATGTATTTATGGTTTCATGTTATTTTATGATAGTATTTACAATCGAATCAAGATTTTATGATGATGAGTGCACACATTGTATGGGAATCGATTCAAAAACATTCACATTTTTTAGTTCTTCTGGAATAAATACTAATTCTAACTTGCAATGTACTGCTTTAACTGGCATCTTATTCTCCTCTAACTTATCGTAGCAGTACCTACATATAATGTGGACAAGGCAAACCGTTCCTCTACAACAGGGTTCAACAAAGTCAGTCCCGGAGGGTCAGATCCATGCCAAATGTTTAGCATATCATCATTTAGATAAATGTAGTTATCTCAAAAATCTGGCATGGATCCGGCCTCAAGGACCAACTTTGGAGAACCCTGCTCTACAAATAAATAAACAGCAAATTCTTGCCACTTATCTCAATTCTCCTGTTCAGTTGTTGAGAATACAACTACATTGTGAGTTTGGATTTGTAGTAAGTGCATCGACAACAAAAACATAGCTTGCTTTCTCTGAAGAAACTATGCTAAACTTCTTAATCTCTTCTGTGAAGTTATCAGCACTAATACCTGTGTTGTGTTCCTCTACAACTCCACATACCAATTCCGAATTTTCCTAGACGCCTGTTAAGGACCAAAGAAATGAAATTGAACATTTTCACAAACTTGTTCTACCTCTGCTACTGTACTATGAAAAGAGCTCTATCTATTTCTCCTAAAAATAGGGCAAATATTTTCACATAGAAAAGTCTCCTAACTAAATCTCACATTTTAGAGTGGTGAACAGTTAACATTCTGAATTGGTGAAAGCTGTTTTGGCATACTTTCTTTGGCAGACATACTAGTGAATGTCCCTGTAAATTTGTATACTTCTTACTTTACATAGAGCCAATCCTTGCAAAATGCCAATTTCCTGTTTCAGACTTTTGCGTGGAAAGATAAGTAGGACATTTCTCAATATATAAATTAATTCTTGCCAAACACTGCAAATACTGCCACAGTTTCATTTGTACACAGGGGCCTGTCTACACCTTCCTTGTACCTCCTCAACTATCACTTCCTCTACATTCCTTTGAACAATCTCCTGTTTTGGAATGGGGGTAACATCGTTCAACTCATAACATAGACCAGTTGTTTCAACTGCATGCACTAATGTGTTCTCTTGTAAGTAGCCTTCTTCATTAAAGAAAGGCTCAGTACTGGAAGTATGCTTCCATTTACCACTGAATATTTTACAAAAATCTATTCTATTAACCAGTCTTTTTCTGGCATTTCCTCTTCATACAGAACACTGTTTTCTCCAGTGTTCTCATTCTCTTTTCTACTAAATTAAATGGGGCCACATGTATCAACATAAGGAATAGCGATTACCTAATTGCAATTTTTTTATGTATGGCAATTAGGTAATCACTATTCCTAATGTCTGAAACTCCCACAGTTTGATTTAGCGATTCCTAGGGGAGTCACAAATTGACCTACCTCATTGATATTAATGAGGTAGGTCTCACTTTGCGACCCCCTAGGGATTGCTAAAATCACGGAGATGGTGGCCTGCTAGAGTCAGCACCATGTCCATGATTGCTTTTCAATAAAGCAATACTTTTTTTTTAAATGCAGCCTGTGGAACCACCGCCTGCTCTTAAAAAATGTTTTTGCCACCATTCCCAAAGGGTGAGAGGTCCCTTGGGAACCCCTTCCCATTTGTGAATGGGTTACCACCAACTTCAAGTTGGTGGTAAAATGCAAACGTTTTGCGACCACATTCATGGTCGCAAAACATTCATACATACCGCTGCGATTTGGTATTTGGAAGGGACACCCTAAACACTCCCCTTCCAAATACTGAATCATAAACCCACTTTGCAATTCGGTAACAGGTTACTAAATCACAAAATAGTGTTTGATACATAGGAAAAGCCTTTTTGGCATTTGCAAATGGGCTGACTCTGAATCGGCCTGTTTGCAAACACAAAATAGGTTCATACGTGTGGCCCAAAGTTTGCGCTTCAAGGCAAATGCTTTATCTACTACACTTTCTATGTGTTCTTTTTGCTTCTAAGCTGATGTTCTTCTCTTAAGCCGCTTTGTATTTCTTTGCAAATTTTGTATTATACTACTTCTAAACATTCTTCTATTTATGTCTGTATTGTTTCTGCCTTATTGTCAGATGTGTTTTAGAATTTGTTCCACTTTTTGTTTCTGAGATATTGTTAAAACTTCATTTATATTCAGATCAGTTTTCACAATTTTCATTCTTTTTAAAACTGTTTTAAGAAACTCCTTAGTTCTCTTACAAACAGATATTGTTTTCCTCTGAACATTCTGTGCACCATCTTGTTTTTTGTTTTCAATTGTTTGCAGGTAGTACTATTTCTTTTGGGCTGTTTCCTTTATGTCATTTTAAATTCTTCTCTTTGAACACAAGTAGATATCAGAAAACAAAATATAGTATATATTTTAAATTCCATACTTCAAGCAAACAAATACCTACATAATTCATTATGTCAGTATTTGATTCCAGTATGCACATATTAAATATAAGAGTTGTACTTCCTGTCAATTTGTATGTCTTACCTTGTAAACACATATAATCCTGTCCTATGGCCTACCTACGGCCTACCTTAGAGGTCACTTATATGTAGAAAAACACAGTTTAAGGCTTGGATAAAGGGGTATTAAATGGCAAGGCAACTTGCCAGGAAAAAGATACACACAGGCTCTGTAGTTTCAGCCCCGAGACATGTTTAAAGGGATACTTCTCTGGATGGGTACGTTGATTTTGTCAGTATTTGAGTACTTATGTGAGTGAGTGTATCAGTCTCTCTGTGGGTGTTTGGCTGGATGTCTAACTAACCATATTGACGTATGAGTGGGTCTTTTAGTAATTCTATACGTCTGTAAAACTGTATATAAGGAGCTCCATAGATTGCTTTCTAGCTGTATTAGTGAGTTTTCGGGAATTTAAGTGTGTATGCAACTGCCTCTGTTATTGCTCGATATATAAGAGCTGTATGTGTGTGTGTGAACGTTTAAGTGTCTCTGTCACTGTGTGACTGGGTGCATTAATGGCTCTATCCTTTTACAGATAGGTATGTGAGTTGTAATATGAGTAGGAAAGTGGATCTATAACTGGACATATGGGTCTGGAAGTGCAGATGTAATCAAACTGGAAACAACATGGCCAATATTTTAAACTGATTCTTTCCTGCTTACCTACAGCCTATTGGAGGAGTGATTTCTATGTTCTAGAAATCGAGTTTAAGGCATAGCTACATGTTTTGAATGTCAACCCAGCCTAGCAGGGAAACTGCATATACATGGTCTACTGTAGCAGGCCTGAGATATGTTTAAAGGCCTAGTTCTCTGGATGGATGCCTTGTTAGTGTCAGTTCTTCAGTACATACCTATATGAGTGTCTCAGTGCCTATGTGGGTGTGTTATTGGATATGTAAGTAAGTATGTTGGTATATCTCTGGCTCTCCTAGACACTCTATGGGTCGCTCAATCTGTATGTAAGGAGCTGCATGGATTGCTTATTGGCTGAGTGAGTGAATTTTGGGATATTTAAAACTGTGTGTGCATCTGCTTGAAATCCAGCTGCCGACTCGGATCTCTGCCACGCACTACGATTGGCCGAGATCAGGAAGATGTGCCAATCCCAGGTTCTTTACACATTATGAGACCCACTCTCTCCCTGGCAATTTTAGAATACCTTTTGTCTTGTGGTTGGCTGTGATGGGATCCGGAAGTCACCAAGATTAGTGATTATTTTCTTCCATTACTCAAAACCCATGTTCCATGAGTGAATAAAACTGATTGCTTACCCCAAAATTGTATTTTCCCAACTGAAAAGCGCTTTCCATGGAGTGAAAGTCTTTTTGGGGTGGGCCGGCACAGGTAAACTCTGCTACACAGTGGCGGGAGGCAGATTATTTGATGATATCCATGCTCTAAGAGGAGCAGGGAGTGCAAAAAGTTCACAAGCTCTGCCAGTGGAGATGAGTTCCCCACCCACCCCTACTTATACATAGTAGAAGAGGAGTTTATGACTTAGCAACATGTTTTGAATGTCAACTCGGCCTAGCATGGAAACTGCATATACACGCTCTACTGTAGCAGGCCTGAGATATTTTTAAAGGCCTAGTTGTCTGGATTGATGACTTGTTAGTGTCAGTTCTTCAGTACATACCTAAATGAGTGTTGCACTGCCTATGTGGATGTGTTATTGGATATGTAAGTAAGTACACTGGAATATCTGTGGCTCTCTTAGTTGCTCTATGGATCCCTCAGTGTGTATGTAAGGGGCTGCATGGATTGCTTATTGGCTGTGGGATTGAGGGTTGGGGCATTTAACTGTGTGTGCAACTGCCTGCATTAGTGCTAAATACATTTTGAGTTGTATGTGTGTGTGAGTGAATGTTTAAGTTCCTCTGTCACTGTGTGATTGAGTGTATTAGTGGCTCTATACTTTTACAAATAGGTATGTGATATTTAGTATGGATAGGATAGTGGACCTATATTTTGACATATGGATCTCCAAGTGTGCACGTAACTCAATCAGACTTGAAACATCATGTCTTATGTTTTAAGCTTGATAGCTCCCTGCCCTATAGTCTACCTACAGCCTATCTCAGGAGTGTCTTATATGTTGCAAAATAGTTTTAATGTCAAGTCGACCTAGCAGGAAAACTGCATACATACATTCTAGGGGCCAGATGTACGACCCATTTTTGCATGCGCAAACGGGTTAGCGACCCGTTTGCGCATGCAAAAACTAATAGAGCCATGTACAAACCCTATTTATCGAGTCGCAATTTATTTGTGACTCACTAAATAGGATTTGAGACTCGCAATTAGGAAGGGGCGCTCCAAGGGCGTTCCTTCCTAATTGCGACTTGCTACCCTATGTAAGAATGTTTTGCAACCGCAATTGCGGTTGCAAAACACTCGCAACTTATGGCCCTCTTCAAGAGGGTGGTAATGCATCGCAAATGGGAAGGTGTCCCCAGGGGACCACTTCCCATTTGCAAATGCAGAGGAAAATATGTTTTAGGGGCAGGCAGTGGTCCCAGGGACCACTACCTGCCCTTAAAAATGAAACGAAAAGTAAATTAGTTTTTTTAAATGCATCCCGTTTTCCTTTAAGGAAAACGGGCTGCATTCTAAAAAAAACTGCTGTATTGAAAAGCAGTCCCAGGCATGGAGGTCTGCTGAGCCCAGCAGGCCACCATACCTGGGAGGGCCAACCATTCCTAATGGGGTCGCAAATTGCGAGTGCCTCATGAATATTGATGAGGCATGCAATTTGCGACTCCATTGGGAATCGCAAACAGTGTCTCTGACACTGTTGTACATGGGATTTAGCGGCTCGCAAATTGCGACAAGCAATTGAGCGCAATTTGCGAGTCGCTGAATGCCCCGGTCGTACATCTGGCCCTTAATCATTAAATAGTTGTTAAATTCCATATGCACTTCACTTCATATATAATTGACTTTTTTAGGCTCTTTTAAGACATGTTCTAGGCTTTGTAACTAATACTTATAACTCACTTTCTTTATACATTATCACTGTCTTAATATTACCATACCTATGAAAACGCTTTGCTGATACCTAAATTTTAACACACTTTCACATCAAATTTCTTCTCATGGAAAATGATAAGTTCCACTCTCTGTAAGAAAGAATCAGTAATGAGATGTTTCCCTCCCTTTTTTCCCTTTTTTCCCTGTGATACTTATATAGTTAGCAAATAAAAACACTGACTTCATTTTTTTCTGTTCTTATTCCAGGTTTCATTGGTCTGTTTTTTTTAACCCTTTGTTAATCTCCTGATAAGAAGCCTAATCTGGTAGTATCTGTGGGTGCCTTTGTGTCTCCTTCGAGATGCCCAGTGCTGACCCACTGCGTAACTTCACAACGGACTTGTGAATCTATACAGGAGTCCTTTAAAGCATTTAAAATGATAGTTCTGTCATTTTTCACATACATTTTAGATACTTTGATAGGACTGAATTAGAAAATTTGTATTTCACAATATATGCTATCTCTAAACGAGTCTGGTTTGTGGTTTCAAAGCACACTGTGTTTAGAACCCTTCCCCCACATTGCTTTATCTCAGTTCCCATGGTAACCTTCTTTGAAACGCTCTACTGTACCAGTAAGTCAAAAGTTCACAACACTTTCTAACATTAGGCCTGGGTGGAGTTTGCAGAGCTCTGCTACGCAAAACTGATAAAAGTTACCAAAAAACTCAGCCGCGCTATGCGGAGTCCGCAAGCGGTGGAGTCTGTTAGGTTGTGCCATTTGCACTGATTTTTAGCGCTGGGTGTTTGTCCTGCACTAGAAAATCAGCACGAACAGCACCATATGCACCTCAAGAGGGTGCTGCTTCTTCTGCTGCTCGAGTAGATTTTCTACTCGCGCAGCAGCTTCCTCAACACGAACGGATGGTTTCTCAAGGTGAGCGATGATGAACATCCACCTGCTTTGAGAAATCTCACTGGGAGGTGTTCTAGCATTGTATTTTCCTCGGTCGCACTCTCCAACTTAACATTGGAGAGTGCAAGTAAAGAAAAAACTCTGCTCTGCGGAGTTTTTTGGATCCCCGCCTGATCCGTGGAAAACAAAGTGTGGCACACTCTGCGACAGGAGCAGAGTTCATTGCCCAGGCCTATCTAACAGGAGCATACCAGCTTCAAGTTCAACTATAGCAGGTGTGGTTGACTATTTGAAAATGTAAGCATATCCACAGTAGTGTAAAGTTATCCAGAGCCAATCACACATCTACTTACTTTACCAATTAAATCACTACCTATTTTTAGCTACAAAAGTATTTACATCACCTAATCAAATACTTCCTTTTCTTAAACCAGATCGACTCTTCCATTTCAACTGTTATTCATTCTACTAACTGTCACATTCAGCTCCAGCTTTCTCCTGTATGTCTCTGCTCCTTCCTTCAAAATGGTAAGAGTATGGAAATGTGGGTAACAGCTATGGTTTTTGGTCCAGAGAGTGTGCAAGAAAGAGTGGCATTGGCAGGCAGTTGGGTTTGCTTAATGTGGACATTACTTGGATTGGCCAGAGAGGGTTAAAGTGGTAGCAATTGCTGCCTTTGGTTGAGAGCATTGTGGGTTGCCAACATCTAGACCTCTCAATTGTACACTGTGGTGGCAATGACCTAGGCACTCTGACTTGGGTAGGATTGAAAATCGCAAGGAAGGATTCCTTTGGCCAATTAATGGTACTTTTCCCTCACACTGCCTTGGTGTACTCCAGCATTTTCCAAAGGCAGAAATGGAAATGGTCAGAAAAATTCTGTCCACAAATAGACAAAACCAGGAAACATGTTAATAAAACTGTTGCAGCATTCCTTAGAAACCACAAAATGAGTTCCATCTACAAGAACTTGCGCTTTGACATGAAGCATGTATATAGAAGTGATGGAGAACATTTCTCTGAGGAAGGAAACAGGATATTCATCAACAAATTGAAAGACTGCTTCCTGTTATATGTGTAGTTATCATCTACACGCAATTAACCCAAAGGCTCTTCTAGAGCCACCCTATTAGCAAACACTAAATAATTTTCATTTAAAATCCTTTTTCAAAGAAAGATTTTGGAGTCACGACTGTTGCGGATCGGCAAAGCAAAAGCATGAATTAAATTCACAATAGCACATTTAAGATTTATAACTCTCAGTTTGACTCTATGCACATGAAAATGGCTCTGTGAGCTGTTTTGTGAGTGTCTAAGTATGAGTTTCATTGGGTGCATAAGTATCTCAGTGGGTCTGTGAGTATATACTTTCCTTTCTGAGCGGGTGGTCTGAGAGTGGGTGCGTCAGTGTCTGAGTGGGTCGGGGAGTGGGTGCGTCAGTGTCTGAGTGGGTCGGGGAGTGGGTGCATAAGTGTTTGAGTGGGTCTGGAACTGAGTGCATAAGTGTCTGAGTGGGTCTGTGAGTGGGTGGGTGAGTGTCTGACTAGGTCTGTTTGTGGGTGTGCAAGTGTCTGAGTGGGTCAGTGAATGGGTGCATGAGAATATGAGTGGGTCTGTGAGTGGGTGTGTGAGTGGGTTTATGAGTGGCTGCATGAGAACATGAGTTGTTGTAGAGTGAGTGCGTAAGTGTCTGAATGGTTCTGTGAGTGGGTGCACAAGTTTCTAAGTGGGTGAAGGATTGGATGCATGAGTGTCTGAGTGTTTCTGTGAGTGGGTGCATGAGTCTCTGAGTTGGTGAGTGAGTCAGTGCGTGAGTGTGTCTGAGTGGTGCTGTAAGTGGGTACATGAGTCTCTGAGTGTGTCTGTGAGTGGGTGCATGAATCTCTGAGTTTGTCTGTGAGTGGGTGCATGAGTCTCTGAGTGGGTTAGGGTGTCGGTGTGTAAGTGTGTCTGTGAATGGGTGCATAAGAATATGATTGCATCTGTGAGTGGGTACATAACTGTCTAACTGGGTCTGTGAGTGGGTGCATGAATGTCTTAGTGGTTCTGTGAGTGTGTGTGAGTCTCTGAGTGGATCTGTCAGTGAGTGGATCTGTCTCTGAGTGGGGAGTGAGTGCGTATGTGAGTGTCTCTCTGAGTGGGTCTGTGACTGAGTGTGTGACTCTGTGTGTGTCTGTGAGTGCAGGCATTAGTATGCAAGTGAATGTGTGAAAGTATATTTTTTATTGTTTTGGCATGTTTCACAACTGCTGCGTCATTACACAAGAACGTTTACTCTATGCATGTGACAAAGGCTCTGTGAGTAGCTTTGTGAGTGTCTAAGTGTATGTGTAAGTGGGTACATAAGTCTCTCAGTGGGTCTGCGAGTATCTATGTTGCAAGGTGAAAGGATTATGTGATATGGCTGGGAGACCTTATCATGTAATACTAACACAATAAACAGAGATGGATCTCAAAGTATCTCACAGCAACCTTAGCACAGTCCTGGCAGTGTGGCAAGGAGCAGTCAGGCATGCTTAGAGGAACGTGTTTTGAACATTTCACAGTACCAGCACTGACAATATGTAAGGGACACCACTTGAAAGAAATCCTGACACCAATTTATAAAAATAGATTGTATTTGTATATAAATATTGACACTAGAACAAAATGAATAATGTACATATAACTGTAGTTATAGATTTTTTGAAATAATTAAGTAAGAATGTAATAAATAGTTTCTTAAGCAATCACCATGGGGGTCAGTGGAGAAAACAGTAAGTCACTGTAAGATCGTCAAACATTAAACATTAAGCAATGGCAGTACACTTAGTTAGCGGACAAGACGTCAATACATTTACCACGGCAGTCAATTGAGGGAAGACACTTGGTTCATGAATAACACTTTCAATCATTTACTATTTCTGTCAATGGGGAAAAAGCACATATGACATTAATTTACTTGCAGGGTGAGTTCAAAGAACACTCTTGTGGTTAAGGTCATGGGGTCCCTGGACCAAGTTCCTATAGGCAGTACCTTGTTACCTTGCCCAGGGAGTCCGGGTGCACAGTTAGTCTTGCTGTCTTAGACATGACCAGAAACCATGAGTGCTGTCAATAAAACATGCAGCACTCTGCAAAACCCCTCTTAGCGATGAAGCTACACTCTACCCTCGATGAGTAGAGGCCTTTCTGTTTCCAGGACCCAGATTCCACAGCTGGAATTTTGCCACCACGTCCGTCGGCTCCAGGTGCAGAGGTAGCCTTGCAGCTGTCAATCACTGGAGGGTTGCACCACAGATGCTTTACCACACACTAGGCATTGTCACCTTGAGGATGCAGGATCACAGCAGCGGGGCCATTTCCAATGTTGGTCGCTGTTGCTGAGAAGTGCCCTCAAAGTGTAGATGTCCTTGCAGGGGTTGGTCACAGGGCTGGTGATCAACAAGCCTTGACTGCAGAAAAAGTAGTACACAGCTACTTCAGTGGGTGGAGGTTATGGGTAGTACAGTAGTAGCTCCAAACTTGGTGTGAGCCTGACTACAACTCCAAGCATGCACTTCACTGTTTCTCTTTGGGCTCACTCTTGACAGGCTCAATGGGTTGCACTTCTTGTGACACAGCATGATGATTTTCCTGCAACTTGCAAGAGACTGGTCCCACCAGTCATGGGGAGTCTGCCTTGATTTCTGGAGTCGACAGGAGTCCCTCTTACAGGGAACAATTAGCTGGTGCCACATGCAGTTCCAGTATATGGTCTCCTTAAGACAATTAAGTGTCCTCTCTTTGCACTGAGGCAGAGTCCAAATTCTGTTGTTGGTGATTCTGTCATCTTGATACCTGTTTTCAATTAAATCACACATAACCAGAATTCTGGTGCCAGGGAAGCCCCTTTAATCCTAGATTGAGGGGCGTTAATAGCGTGAGGGAAAGTGACCAGTAGGCTACTGGTCCCTGTGGCTAATCCGATCCTGGGCTGGCAATATCCTGTGGATGCACGTCAGCACTCTACCCAGAACCCATTATTTTATGGTCTGCCAAAATGGTGTGTTTTACTTTGGTCACACTGGGTGGCACACTAAATTGCTTTAGCCCTGGTGACCCCTTTATCACCCTTGCCCTCTGTACCACTGACACCATGTACTAGGGACCTGTGGGAGTAATAGAGTACCTTGCCAAGTGGGGGTAACAATTAACATTACTTTAGGGGCAAGAGCACTGGCATTGGAGACTGGTTAGCAGGTCCCAGTGCACTTTCAGAGTCGAAAAAACCAACATCTAGCAGTCTAAATGGGGCAACAAGTGGGGGGGCATCTGCAAAGAAGCCCAGTTTGCTACAACAAATATCACTTTCTGAGTGGGTGTGTGAGTGAGTGCATGAGTGTCTCAGTGGGTCTGAAAGTAGGTGCATCAGTGTCCGAGTGGGTCAGGGAGTGGATGCATAAGTGTATGAGTGGATCTGGAACTGAGTGCATAAGTGTCTCAGTGGGTCTTTGAGTGAGTGTGTGAGTGTCTGACTGGGTCTTTTTGTTGGTGTGCAAGTGTCTGAGTGGGTCTGTGAGTGGGTGTATGAGAATATGAGTTGGTCTGTAAGTGGGTGCAAAAGTGTCTGAATAGGTTTATCATTGTGTATATGAGTGTCTGAGTATGTCTGTGAGTAGATGCATGAGTGGGTCTGTGATTGGGTGCATAAGCTTCTGAGTGGGTGAGTGAGTAGGTATGTGAGTGTCTGAGTGGGTGTGTAAGTAGGTGCATAATTGTCTGAGTGTGCCTTTGAGTGGGTGCATAAGCGTCTGAGTGGGTGAGTGAGTTGGTCCATGGGTTTCTGAGTGGTCTGTAAATGGGTGCATAAGTGGCTGAGTGGGTTCGTGAGTCAGCACATGAGTATCTGAGTGGGTCTGTTAGTGGGTCCATGAATCTCACAGTGGTTGTGTGTGTGGGTGTGTGTGTCTCTAGGTGGTCCTTTACTAGGTGAACACATATCTGAGTGGATCTGTGAGTGCATGCATCAGTGTCTGAGTTGGTCTGTGACTGGGTACATGAGTGTCTTAGTATGCCTCAGAGTGGGTACATGGGTCTTTGAGTGGGTGTGTGACTGGGTGTATGACTCTTTGAGTGGTTCGGTAAGTGGGTACATGAATCTCTGAGTGGGTCTGTGAGTGCATGCATCAGTGTCTGAATGGGTCAGTGAGTGGGTGTGTGAGTGTCTCACTGGGTCTCTGAGTGCATGAGTATCTGAGTGGGTCTGTGAGTGAGTGCATGAGTTTCTGAGTGGATCTGTAACTGGAAGCATGAGTGCCTGAGTGGGGATGGGAGTGGCTGCATGAGTGTCTGAATGGATCTCTGAGTGGATGTATGAGTCTCTGAGTGAGTGAGTGAGTGAGTGAGTGGGTGCATGGTTATCTGAGTGGGTCTGTGAGTGATTGCATGAGTCTCTGAGTGGGTCTGTGGCTGGGAGTATGAGTTTCTGAGTGGATGTATGAGTGTCTGAATGGGTCTGTGAATGGATGTGTGAGTGTCTGAGTGGGTCTATGAATGGGTATGTGAGTGTCTGAGTAGATATGAGTCTTTGAGTGGGCATATGAATGGGTGAGTTAGTTTCTGAGTGGGTCTATGTAGGACTCTGGCTCTCTGTATAGTGCACTAAAATGAAGTACACTGTGAGGAGTCCAGTGATTCCCCAATAGGTATGTAGAGGTAAAAGTAGATAATTCAATTGCTCTTTTTGTGGCAGTGTGGGCGAACAGTTAGACTTATTAGAGGGTAGTGCTCAACATTTGTTGTCAAACAGAGAAACAATAAATGAGACACACACTCAAGAATAAATCTGAGACCAATTTGTAGAAATAAAGACTATTTGTATTGTTGGAGACCAAGAACACAGTTCTAAGGTGAGTACTTTTTGAGATATGATTATTAAAGAGTTTGGAAAATGTATTACATCTGCCCTCCGCTCCCAAGTCCACTCTTGTGGGGTAGACCCATGCAGCTGCTTCAAGTCTGGCCCCGCCAAGGCCAAGGGGCACGCTTGCAGTAATCTCACTCCAAGCTGGCACTGTCCTTCTCTATTCAGCCACTCTGATGGCTGGTGAAAGCTGCTCAACAGTACACAGCCTCTGTCAGGAGCTCTGTATTGCAGGCTGGCATTCTAGGCCATGGCTGCCATCTTGCTGCACCGGCCTCCGTCGTTATCACCTCAACCCATCGCCTTCAGCAGCCTCGGACAGGAGGAGAGGGCCCCCCACTCCGTATCTTTTTGCTGGGACACTCCCAGGTGCTGCTCAGCAGTCCCACTGGGCCCCCAATGCGCTGGAAATGGCCACGGCCAGTGGCGAGGACGTGAGATGAGAGAGACACGTCCTACTCACCTGCCATCTTGGCCACACCCCTAAGGATTTAATTTAGAGAATCCAACATTTCCAATAAATATTTTACATCTGTACAATCCATCTGTGACTGTTTTAATCTTGTGGGAAGGTAATTCCTATTTAGATTTTTCGCAGATTTTGTTCTTTCTTCAGTCATCTGAGGATACCACATTACCATCCAGCATAAATAATGCCCTAACCTTCAAACTGGTTGTCTCTAATGATATCTGCAAGATTCATAAATATAACAGTGCCAAGATGTTGAATGAGAGAGATCCTCAGTCTGAATTGTTTTCGCTGTACTCAGAGAATTAAATATACTTTTGACTGCTAAGTGGGTTAAATATATTGCAGAGAACTAGGGTAGCTGCAGGGTATATGTTAAGTTTCAATAGGGAAGCTCGGAGTATTGAGTAGTTGCACCAGAGAAAAATGTGACCAGCAAGTCAGAACAATTTACAAGGTTAATGTTTCTCTACGGATACGTATGTGTAACTACCAGGATACAGAATGCAATCCTGTAGAATAATGTATTGGATTAATATAACTTGAGGAACAATATTTGTAATCTGCGGCTCAAAGATTTAAATGCCAGTCAAATAGGTAAGGGCACTTACCCACCTGTTGTAAAAGTTTGTTTTAAAGCTATTGGTGGCATGTTCTGGCATCAATAAAATAGCACAGGGGATGAATTTTTCAACTGCAGAGATGTGCGTGTGTGTGTCACTTTTAGGTCTCATGTTAAAAAAACTGCACAATAATTGAATACATCAAGCGTTTATGTTGATGCTGATGTATGCAATGATACATGTGTGCATATAATGAAATCGAATCACTGTTGTAAAAATCACCCAATATGACTTCTCCATCAACACCGAGTCAGAAATACGTGGTCAGGCAGGCCCTGTGACCTAGGTCTGAGGCAACTGATTGACAGATCACAGGTGGGGTGACACATAACCAGAAGAACAAAAGTGCAAACAGGAAAAACCCAGATTAATCCCACAGTTAGTCAGCGACACCAAAATGGTGTGGGGAGATTGGCCCCAATAAAGCACACATGGACGGAGGGGTGCACATTCCCAAAACACCATAAAGTTATATGCCACATGAAGTTAGGAACACTCAGCCAATCAGGACACAGCACATGCAGTGATCACGTGCTCCCCATGCTGGAAATCTAGAAACATTACCCACTGGTCCTCATTATGTACACGCAAGGTCGAGACCCACCTGCATTTGGTATCAGCTGGAAACAATGTATGACTCCATGATTAGGTCCACCTTCCTCTTCCTAAAAAGGATCTATAAATTATTTTATGATGGTCCAAGAAAAGTATAGAATGCCGCTCAAATCGATTGTACTTTGAGATAGTCCTCAGACCCGCTTTTGTAACTGTGCTCCCAGCCGAAGTATTTAATGAAACCAACTGTTCTAGATTTGCTAAACACCTCTTGCCTTTGTTTCTTCAAGGTAAATTCAGATTCGAGCAACACACACTTTACTTAAAACTCATTTCCTTCAAGGGAGCTGGAGGTATGAATGTTGCTGCATTTATTTACCTGTAATTGGAAATTTACAAGTTCCAGTCCCTGTAAAAATGTTTTGAGTTTTATCTTGTGTTTACCCTGAAGAAGCATATCAGGTGCATCTCTAATGAGGCGATAGGACCAGATTCCTTGTTGGGTATTTTTAAAGAGCAAGTTCTCTGAAGCTTTGTAGTGCTTGCCCTGTATTGCCATCTTGGAATGACAGATCTAACGTGACATACCCAAAAATAACTTCACAGGTTCCTGAATCGGAGAAGGACTGGTCCTAAGGGAAGATCTGAAAGCAGAACTTTCCAGGTCTTTGCTGCTTCCACTGTAAAGACCTTATCACAGTACATGGCTGTGAGCTGGAATGGATGTGATCAGCAAAGAGCATGGTTTGGAATATAGTAGGGAAACTGTTTTGCTTGAAATTCCGGAGGCTGTTGATTGATCACTCTTTGGACTAAAACTATGGCTTTGAAAATGGTCTAACTTTTGATGGGTAGCCAATGCATCTTATGTAGCACATCCTTTATGATGTAGCACAGAAGTGATGTTTGAACACGTTACAATTTTGGAAATGATTTGCAAGGTGGCATTTGGCACCAGTTGAGGCTAGTAGAAGATAATTTCTGGGGCAGTTAGATACTTTGAGATCCCATTATCTAATTTTGAATGAGCTAGATCATTCAAATCTGGAACGTGGAAGTTAACATCACTGAAAGATAGTAACATTCTTAAGCTCTTCAATTGCCAGAAACAGGTATTAGAGACAATAGCTGCCTGGATTGTCACAGACTGATCTGAGTTGATGCGGCTACCCAGAATGCAGACTGAGCTGGAGTTGCTAAATGGCCTATAGCAGCAAGGCAGTGCAAGGACTTTATGTTGATTCAATTGTAGAGGTTAGAAAAGATTGGGTTTGGTGGGATTTAATTTCTGGAAGTTGCTGACAATCCACCACAGAGTAGGTGAGTGTTTTTGGCAAATCCAAAGATAGGCTGTGTCATTTACATACACATAGAAGTGTGCTCCTATCTGATAGATTATCTAGGCATGGAAGTACTTGTAGTTGTTAAACAGGAGGAGTGACAGTATAGACCCATGAGCAACACAGCTAAGAGTTCTTGGGTCAGAGAGATGGTAGGAGTTCTACAATTGTTCACCATGTTTCAGAAAGGATTTTAGCTAATCAAGGGCTGCTCCAGAGATAACAATATCTGTGAGTCTGGAGAGAAGAGTGGAATGATCGATGTTATATTAAGCAGCCAGTGGATCAAGAAGGATAAGAGGCTCAACATCACCTCAAGCCAATACACTATGTGGTCATCAAGGACTGAGACGATGATGAATTCTTTCCCTCTAACAGGCGGACACCAGCCTGGTCATTGTCCCAAATGTGATTAGCTTTAAAATACCTCTGTAATTATTAAACACTAACTTCTCAAGTACCTTGTTTCAGAAGGAAGTAAAATAAATGGATCTACAGTTGTTATTGCAATCAGGATTTAGAGAATCTTTATGTAGGAGAGTAGGATCTGCTTCACATGGGTACCCCCACTTTTTGCTGATGCTTCACTGTTTTTCGACCTTAGTCTGGCTGGGGCCCTGCTAATCAGAACCCCAGCCTAGCTGCTTCCTCTCTAAAATGGTTTCCATGTGCCTTAGGCACATCTCTGATTGGAATCTGGAGTGCCCTTATAAGTCCCTAGTATATGGTATACTATGTACCCAGGGCATAGGTACCTCAGAGGCCTACCAGGGGCTGCAGCATGTATTGTGCCACCCCTGGAAGGCCATCCAAACTGACACCACAGGTCTGCTACTGCAGCCTGGGTAAGGTGGTGCATGCACCCCTTACTGTGATATAGGCTACCTATATCACTATATACATACACACATATAAACCTATAAGTCACTCCTATGGCAGGCCTTATCAATCCTGAAGGCAGAGTGCGTGGTTCCTATGTGAGAGGGTGCCCCTGCATGAGCAGGGCCCCTCTGCAGCGTTCGGAGACCCTTCTCTGATGCTGTTTGTAGTGCAGCCTGACCATATACTCTTAAGCGCATTATAACCTCGCGTTAAATGCTAGCTTTGGGATGGCTGCATGGAAACATGTCGTGTTTGGTGTCAAACATCTTGGAATACTACCCCCCCCCCGCCAGTTCTGGCGGCGGGGGTAGCATTCCACCCTTCTAGAGGGAAAGACATGTACACACCGGTATGCCCGGTACTGACTTTCCAAGCCCTGGCATCACAAAATGGATGCCGCTGCCACAGACAAGAGTCTGGCCTCCTGCTGCTGACCGAAACTCCGGCAGGGAGGCCTGGACAATAGGTTTCCTGTCCCAGGGAGGTGTGACCACCTCCCCAGACAGGATAGTGTGTATTGGGGCTGGGCGGGAGCACTCTCTGGTGCTTTGAAGTCCTGCACTGGGGGCACACTTGGTGTCCCTGTGCATACCCCAGTTCAAACCGGCTCAGGGGCTTCCAGCCCCTGCTCTGGTGCGAAACTGGACAAAGGGAAAGGGGTGTAACCACCCTTCTGCCCTGACCCTCCCATAGGTGGGGTCACAGAGTATGTCCAACCCCCTACCTTAGTATAAGTAGGGGAACCCAGTCCTTAGGACTTTAGATTTACCTGGACGAAACTCTGATACAGAATCCTGGACCTTTGACGCTCTACTTTAAGATTAGAGGACTGAAGAATCTCCCTTGGGGTCAAGGAGTGACTCCCCTGCTTGGCAGGCACCAAAGAAGCAATTGTCCGACCTGCATCGCTGAAGCTCCCGTCGGACGCCGAAGTCTTTGCATCACCAGAGGTGAATTTCTAGACTTCCCCGAGGCTGCCCTGAGTCCCCAGCAAAGCTGAGGCCCGTAGCTGTCGTGGGTAATGTGGAACCGTGACCCCTGGACATCGAACGCATTTGCAAGTGCATCCTCTTCTGGGTCTCCCACAAAGTCGTGCTTTGGGCTCCGAGTAGCCCCAGCCTCCAGCACCAAATGCACCGAAGATCACTGGCCTCCACTCCACGAGTGTCCTGTGAGCCAGCTCCACGTGCACCATCTCGAGGCTCCTTTGCGGTCGCTAGTCCGTTGGCTAGTAGGCCCTCCTGAAGGCCAATCTTTTTCTGCTTAGGCTCCCTGGTTGCTCTAGGAGTGCCCTGACTTATCCTCACTGGGTGAGTCCCCCAGACCTTTCTGGTCTGCAACATCGTCCTTCTTCGATTTCCACAAGACTTGCCGTTGCCAAGGCTTGTTGGGTCCAATCCGGTCGCCAACACCCCTGCAATCGACAAACTTCGTGGGACAGCTCGAATCCAGCTCCTGGTTGTCGTCGACGCCTCCTGGACCTCGTGGCTGAAGAGTCAAGACGACCGTCAACCTACCTGAAGCACTCGACATCGGTGGGCATCTGCTCATCGCCTTCCTGGTCACTGGCTAGTGACCCAGACTCTGTCCCCTCTGCTTTCAGGTTCTTCAGATCTTCGATCCACCTTTGGATCCACCCGAACACTTTCGACTTGGCCGCCAGCAGCACTTTGCAGCAGATCGCCATTGAAAGCGGCAGACGAAACCCGACCCCGAAAGACACCTATGCACCCGGCATCCCTGGGTGAGGTAACTCGAGTACTCCGGTGCTCCCGTGGGTATTGACACTAGAACAGCCTAGTTCTCAAAGGGTTTGCTCCAAGTCCTCCTCTAAGTGTCCCTTTTCTTTTAAATTCTAATCGCGACTTTCCCCATAGAAGTTAATGGTGGTTCGCGGTTGTGTTCATACACTGCACGCGTCCCCCGTGGGTCCCCTGTGTCACTGCCTTGGGTGGTTCCTTGTGGTCCAAGCACTTCTACAGGCTCTAGGCCTTGTGTCTAGCTCAGTCGTGGTTCTTATACCACTTTATTGGTATATGGTTTGGTACGCCCCTGGGGCTCAAACGTGTATTTGTGCTATTACTGTAGATAACTAACTCGTAACGTATGTACTTCGAACTCTAGCCTCATAAAGAGACTAGAGGGGTGTGTTTAGTAATAAATACATATATTTTGAATATATACCTGGTGTGGTCCTCTTTCATTTGGTCACTCAAGAGATTATAGACTGGTAAAACAAGCTGCTTTACATTCCTTCAAGACTTAGCCTGAAGGCTGCTCTCCATAGCTACCACTAGGATAGCTTTCAATAAAGGTTGTCTTTAACCTATCTCCAATAAGGGGTTGTTTGGACTGGTGCAAGGTGCCCACTATAATTAGTGGACAGCATATGCCAGGCCAACTTCTCACATTGGTGTGCAGCGTGTGGGATTCCAGCTTGCTATTGTTTTACCAGATAATCTCAATTGAATTGATCAACTGAAAACCACTAAGGGTACCTAAGGTACATATAAATCAAGCTTAGTAATACAGTAAGTTCTACTGAACTTAGAGTTGTGTGTTAAGGGACAGCACACCCTTTCTACAACTCAAGAGAGTTTAGTAGGCCACACTAGAGTAGGTAGTTCATACACCACACCTCACTAGTGATGTCTTCAAAGCCAGGACCCAGTGAGTCCTTGCCAGAAGCCAGTGGGCTTCTTCCCTCCAAGTATGATAAACTCCCATTCTTGGAATTGAGAGCATTATGCACTACTAGGAAGTTGAAGACAGGCAGAAGTGCCAGCACCCAACACCTCAGGGAGGTGTTACTAGCTAATGATCTCAGCAGGCCCCTAGGGTCTGAAGGGATAGGCAAGGAGGGTGGGGCAGAAGATGAGGAAGGGGCCAGGGGTGAAGAAACCCAGGCCCCCCCCTCTGAAACTGGCCAGGAAGGTGAAAATGACCTTGTCCTGGAAAATCCAATTCCTCCTGTGGAGGAGGAGGAGGAGAGGATCAGACTGACCTCCCCTTTGTCCCCCAGGAAGAGTTCTGAGTGTGCCCAGAAGGTCTAGGTCTCCTTCTCAGGAGTCTAACCACTCTGACACCTCAATAGGGACCTCTGTCTCCTCTCATAGGAGGGAATCCTCTCATGAGAGGAGAAAGAGACTGATTCAATATGAGCAAGCTCAACTTGAACTCAGGAAACAGCAATTGGCTATAGACAGGGAGTCCCTAGATCTCTATAGAGAGAGACAAAAGTTGGGACTAGAGTCCCATGGTGGCAGCAGTTTCCCCAAAGATAGGGAAAGGTCTTATGACCATAGAAACCTGAGCAAGATTGTCCCTCCCTACCAGAGTGGGGATGATATCCACAATGGATAACTGCTCTAGAGAGGGCCTGTAAAGTACAGAGGGTCCCTCAGGAGCAGTGGGCAGCAATCTTGTGGCTCTCCTTTGCAGACAAAGGTAGAGACAAGCTCCTCACTGTTAGAGAGGAGGATGCTGATAATTACAAAGTCTTGAAGAGTGCTCTAATTGATGGGTTTGGCCTAACCACTGAACAATACAGGTTAAAGTTCAGGGATACCCAAAAGCACAGACTCAAGACTGGGTGGACTTTGTTGATTGTTCTGCCAAGGCTCTGGAAGGTTGGTTATTGGGCAGTAATGTATGTGACTTCACAGGATTGTACAATCTGATAATGAGGGAGCAGATTCTTAATAACTGTCAAAATCAGCTGTTGCATCAGCACCTGGTAGACTCTGATCTGACCTCTCCCCAAGAATTGGGAAAGAAGGCAGACAAATGGGTCAGAACCAGGGTGAAGCAGAAGGTACAGAACCAAGGTGGTGACCCTAAGAAGCAAGATTCGAAAACCTCTGATAAGGGTGGGGAGAAGGGTAAAGATCAAAAGTCTTCACAAGGCCCCCAAAAATCTTCTTCAGGTGGGGATTCACAGTCTACCAAAGGGAAAGGCCAAAGAAAACCATGGTGCAAGGTCTGTATGCAAAAGACCCACTGGACCAGTGATTGCACCAAGTCCAAAGACTCGACTCCAGCCCCCACCAATGCCCCTAAGGCACCTGCTCCCCCTAGTGCAGTTACAGTTGGTGGTGGACTACAGAAGCCAAGCGTTTAGTAGGGTTGACCCTGGGTAAAGAGATGAGCTCTGACCTAGTCAGAGAACTCACGCAGGCTGTCCTAGTCTGTGATGGAGGCATGGATATGACCTCCTCTGTGAGTCCCAGTAATCTGGGCAAGTACAGACAACAGCCTTTGATCAATGGAAGAGAGGCTTTGGCATTTAGGGACACAGGGGCAAGTGTCACCATGGTGACACAAGACCTTGTGAATCCTGGGCAGATTATACTTGGTGAGATGTACCAAGTGACCAATGCTAGCAACGTCAGAACAGACCATACTCTGGCAGTTGTTAACTTCTCCTGGGGAGGGGTAACTGGCCTTAAGAAGGTTGTGGTAAGTGCAGACCTACCCGTTGAATGCTTGCTTGGCAATGACTTAGAAACTTCAGCTTGGGCAGAAGTGGAGCTCAGGACCCGTGCAGAAATGCTGGGGATCCCTGCAGATGTGTTTGCTGTGACCAGGTCACAAGCCAAAATGTCTAGCACTGAACAGGCCTTGGATTCTGGAATAATGGACCAAGTGCCTTCCAAGAAGAGGAGTAGTAGGGTAAAGGCAGTGCCTTCCCCTTGGCTCAGAAGGAAGATCAGTCCCCTGAGGGGGATGATCTCAGTCCTGAGGAAGGAACTGTCCCAGAGGAGCTTGAACCTGACCAGGTTGAGTTCTTGGGGACAGGGGGACCTTCCAGGGCAGATCTGAGCCAGGAGCAGCAGAGCTGCCCCTCCCTTGAACCCCTCAGACAGCAAGCTGCTGCTGAGGCTGCTGGGAAAGCTAGTGGTCCCCATACTGTGTATTGGGATGATGGACTCTTGTACTCAGAGTGTAGAGACCCCAAGCCTGGTGCTACCAGGAGGTCGGTTATACCTCTGAAGTTCAGGGGCTTCCTATTGACCCTAGCCCATGATATTCCCTTAGCAGGTCACCTGGGCCAGAACAAGACTTGGGACAGAATTGTCCCTCACTTTCACTGGCCCCACATGTCTGAAGACACCAAGGAGTTTTGTCGCTCCTGTGTAACCTGCCAGGCCAGTGGCAAGGCAGGTTGGCACTACAAAGGCCCCCCTGATACCACTACCTGTGGTGGGGGTTCCCTTTGAAAGGGTGGGGATTGACATTGTTGATCCCATGGATCCCCAAACAGCATCTGGGCACAGGTCTATCCTGGTGGTAGTGGATCATGCCACCAGGTGCCCAGAGGCTATTCCCCTTAGGACCACTACAGCACCTGTGGTGGCAAGGGCCCTCCTGGGAATTTTCTCAAGAGTGGGCTTCCCTAAGGAGGTTGTATCAGACAGGGGTGCAAACTTTATGTCTGGATACTTAAAAGCAATGTGGAAGGAGTGTGGAGTGACTTACAAGTTCACCACACCCTGTCACCCACAATGCAATGGTTTAGTTGAGAGATTCAACAAAACCTTGAAGGGCATGATTAAAGGGCTCCCAGAAAAGCTTAGGCGAAGATGGGACATACTCTTGCCCTGCCTTTTATTTGCGTACAGGGAGGTGCCTCAAAAGGGGGTTGGCTACAGCCCGTTTGAACTTTTGTTTGGTCACCCTGTCAGGGGTCCATTGTGCTTGGTGAAGGAGGGATGGGAGTTACCTCTCAAGCCCCCAAAGCAAGACATAGTGGACTACGTACTTGGTCTCCGCTCCCGGATGGCTGAGTATATGAAAAAGGCAACTAAAAACCTTGAGGCTAGCCAGGAACTTCAAAAGGCCTGGCATGACCAAAGAGCTGTACTGACTGTTTATCAGCCAGGACAGAAGGTGTGGGTGTTGGAGCCAGTGGCCCCAGCAGCTCTCCAAGACAAATGGAGTGGACCCCACACCATTGTTGAGCAGAAGGGTGAGGTTACCTACTTAGTAGACCTAGGAACACCCAGGAGTCCCCACAGGGTTCTCCATGTCAACAGGTTAAAACCATATGTGGACAGGGCAGACATGGGCTTGCTCATGGCTACTGATGAGGGACAGGAGGAAGAGAGTGACCCACTCCCTGACCTGCTCTCACAGAACCCTGGTGATGGGTCAGTGGATGGTGTAGCCTTGGCAGGCAGCCTCACTACCCAGCAGCAGACTGATTGCAGACAGGTGCTCAATCAGTTCAGACACATATTCTCACTGACACCCAGTCAGACTGCCTGGTGCACTCATGAAGTGGACACTGGGGACAGTCTGCCTATAAAAAATAAGATTTATAGGCAACCTGACCATGTCAGGGACTGTATCAGGACAGAAGTCCAGAAGATGTTGGATTTGGGAGTTATTGAACCCTCAGATAGCCCTTGGGCTAGTCCAGTGGTCCTTGTGCCAAAACCTCACACCAGTGGTGGGAAAAGAGAGATGAGGTTTTGTGTGGACTACAGGGGTCTCAATGCAGTCACTAGGACTGATGCCCATCCAATACCAAGGGCAGATGAGCTAATAGACACTTTGGCCTCAGCCAAGTATCTAAGCACGTTTGACCTGACAGCTGGCTACTGGCAGATCAGACTAGCTGATGATGCAAAGCCAAAGACAGCATTCTCAACCCCTAGTGGGCATTATCAATTTGTGGTGATGCCCTTTGGGCTGAAGAATGCACCTGCCACTTTTCAGAGGTTGGTGAATACAGTCCTTACAGGTCTGGAAGCCTATAGTGCAGCATATCTAGATGATATTGCTGTCTTTAGCTCCACCTGGGAGGATCACCTGGTCCACCTCAGAAATGTTTTACAGGCCCTGCAGAAGGCAGGCCTGACTATCAAGGCCACCAAGTGCCAGATAGGGCAGAGTCAGGTTGTGTACCTGGGCCACCTTGTGGGTGGAGGCCAGGTTCAACCACTGCAGAGCAAGATCCAGACCATCATGGACTGAACTGCTCCAACTACCCAGACTCAGGTGAGAGCCTTCTTAGGCCTGACTGGGTACTATAGGAGATTTGCCAAGGGGTATGGATCAATAGTGACACCCCTGAATGACTTAACTTCCAAGAAAATGCCCAAAAGGTTCAGTGGACAGTTAGCTGTCAAAAGGCATTTGATGACCTGAAGCAGGCCATGTGCACTGCTCCCATTCTACAGTGTCCTGATTACTCCAAGAAGTTCATTGTTCAAACTGATGCATCTGAATTGGGGGTAGGGGCTGTACTGTCACAATTGAATGATGAAGGTCAGGATCAGCCAGTAGCTTTCATTAGCAGAAGGCTGACCCCTAGAGAGAAACGTTGGTCAGCCATTGAGAGGGAGGCCTTTGCTGTGGTCTGGGCTCTGAAGAAGCTGAGGCCATACTTGTTTGGTACTCACTTGACCTTAGTCTGGCTGGGGCCCTGCTAATCAGAACCCCAGCCTAGCTGCTTCCTCTCTAAAATGGTTTCCATGTGCCTTAGGCACATCTCTGATTGGAATCTGGAGTGCCCTTATAAGTCCCTAGTATATGGTATACTATGTACCCAGGGCATAGGTACCTCAGAGGCCTACCAGGGGCTGCAGCATGTATTGTGCCACCCCTGGAAGGCCATCCAAACTGACACCACAGGTCTGCTACTGTAGCCTGGGTAAGGTGGTGCATGCACCCCTTACTGTGATATAGGCTACCTATATCACTATATACATACACACATATAAACCTATAAGTCACTCCTATGGAAGGCCTTATCAATCCTGAAGGCAGAGTGCATGGTTCCTATGTGAGAGGGTGCCCCTGCATGAGCAGGGCCCCTCTGCAGCTTTCGGAGACCCTTCTCTGATGCTGTTTGTAGTGCAGCCTGACCATATACTCTTAAGCGCATTATAACCTCGCGTTAAATGCTAACTTTGGGATGGCTGCACGGAAACATGTCGTGTTTGGTGTCAAACATCTTGGAATACTACCCCCCCGCCAGTTCTGGCGGCGGGAGTAGCATTCCACCCTTCTAGAGGGAAAGACATGTACACACCGGTATGCCCGGTACTGACTTTCCAAGCCCTGGCATCACAAAATGGATGCCGCTGCCACAGACACGAGTCTGGCCTCCTGCTGCTGACCGAAACTCCGGCAGGGGAGGCCTGGACAATAGGTTTCCTGTCCCAGGGAGGTGTGACCACCTCCCCAGACAGGATAGTGTGTATTGGGGCTGGGCGGGAGCACTCTCTGGTGCTTTGAAGTCCTGCACTGGGGGCACACTTGGTGTCCCTGTGCATACCCCAGTTCAAACCGGCTCAGGGG
Organism: Calotriton arnoldi; assembly: GCA_963921515.1. NCBI lineage: Eukaryota > Metazoa > Chordata > Amphibia > Caudata > Salamandridae > Calotriton > Calotriton arnoldi. The sequence goes on from CAWUFW010003047.1 coordinate 933,084, forward strand.
CTTCCAGCCCCTGCTCTGGCGCAAAACTGGACAAAGGGAAAGGGTGTAACCACCCTCTGCCCTGACCCTCCCATAGGTGGGGTCACAGAGTATGTCCAACCCCCTACCTTAGTATAAGTAGGGGAACCCAGTCCTTAGGACTTTAGATTTACCTGGACGAAACTCTGATACAGAATCCTGGACCTTCGACGCTCTACTTTAAGATTAGAGGACTGAAGAATCTCCCTTGGGGTCAAGGAGTGACTCCCTGCTTGGCAGGCACCAAAGAAGCATTTGTCCAGTCTGCATCGCTGAAGCTCCCGTCGGACGCCGAAGTCTTTGCATCACCAGAGGTGGATTTCCAGACTTCCCCGAGGCTGCTCTCAGTCCCCAGCAAAGCTGAGGCCCGTAGCTTTCGTGGGTAACGTGGAACCATGACCCCTGGACACCAAACGCATTTGCAAGTGCATCCTCTTCTGGGTCTCCCACGAAGTCATGCTTTGGGCTCCGAGTAGCCCCAGCCTCCAGCACCAACTGCACTGAAGATCACTGGCCTCCACTCCACGAGTGTCCTGTGAGCCAGCTCCACGTGCACCGTATCAAGGCTCCTTCGCGGTCGCTAGTCCGTTAGCTAGTAGGCCCTCCCGAAGGCCAATCTTTTTCTGCTTGGGCTCCCTGGTTGCTCCAGGTATGCCCTGACTTATCCTTGCTGGGTGGGTCCCCCAGACCTTGCTGGTCTGCAAAATCGTCCTTCTTTGATTTCCATGAGACTTGCCGTTGCGAAGGCTTGTTGGGTCCAATCCGGTCGCCGATACCCCTGCAATCGACAGACATCATGGGACAGCTCGAATCCAGCTCCTGGTTGTCGTCGACGCCTCCTGGACCTCGTGGCTGAAGAGTCAAGACGACTGTCAACCTACCTGAAGCACTCGACATCGGTGGGCATCTGCTCATCGCCTTCCTGGTCACTGGCTAGTGACCCAGACTCTGTCCCCTCTGCTTTCAGGTTCTTCAGATCTTCGATCCACCTTTGGATCCACCCGAACACTTTCGACCTGGCCGCCAGCAGCACTTTGCAGCAGATCGCCATTGAAAGCGACGACGAAACCCGACCCCGAAAGACACCTATGCACCCGGCTTCCCTGGGTGAGGTAACTCGAGTACTCCGGTGCTCCCGTGGGTATTGACACTAGAACAGCCTAGTTCTCAAAGGGTTTGCTCCTAGTCCTCCTCTAAGTGTCCCTTTTCTTTTAAATTCTAATCGCGACTTTCCCCATAGAAGTTAACGGTGGTTTGCGGTTGTGTTCATACACTGCACGCGTCCCCGTGGGTCCCCTGTGTCACTGTCTTGGGTGGTTCCTTGTGGTCCAAGCACTTCTACAGGCTCTAGGCCTTGTGTCTAGCTCAGTCGTGGTTCTTATACCACTTTATTGGTATATGGTTTGGTACGCCCCTGGGGCTCAAACGTGTATTTGTGCTATTACTGTAGATAACTAACTCGTAACGTATGTACTTCGAACTCTAGCCTTATAAAGAGACTAGAGGGGTGTGTATAGTAATAAATACATATATTTTGAAGATATACCTGGTGTGGTCCTCTTTCATTTGGTCACTCAAGAGATTATAGACTGGTAAAACAAGCTGCTTTACATTCCTTCAAGACTTAGCCTGAAGGCTGCTCTCCATAGCTACCACTAGGATAGCTTTCAATAAAGGTTGTCTTTAACCTATCTCCAATAAGGGGTTGTTTGGACTGGTGCAAGGTGCCCACTATAATTAGTGGACAGCATATGCCAGGCCAACTTCTCACACTTTACATATAGGATTAGGGATGAGCTGTTTCCATATTTTTGACATTATGCTACAGTGGGCAGAGCTAATAATGAAACAAACAAAACTTGTTAGATAGTAGAATGATCTTCAATTTCACCCATGTTACGTTGCATACATTGCCTGGATATGGATTTTAGTTTTTACAACCTCAGGTAATGAGTCACTGCACAGCAAAGCAAAATATTAAAAGGATTCTGTAATGTTTGAACCCAAATTTTGGGCATGCGAATGGGCTCATATTTGATCTCAATTCTAATACTCTTAATTTTGCCATACAAAATGTGTTGAGGTAATTAAATAACTTTTCCCAAGGCATAATGGAGATTACTATTGGGGAGGATTACACAAGTAGGTGTTTATGGAGCAGTGGCTTAAAGTAAAATGATGGGACTCCCTGCAGAATGTGATGAAGGGCCACCGAATACACCATAGCTCACAGACATTAATTGGCCTGGACCTGTATGGGGGCCTTCAACCCTTAAAGGGTTGAGCGGCCCCATGAAGGCTTGAGGGCCCCCTGCACTACAAGAGCTGCGGGTGGCCTCCATTATGCTCCCAGTACAGAGGTTGAAGCACGGGGATTCTACTTGAGAACAAAATTCCCCAGCTTTAATTATTAAAAAGCAGTTCTTGAAAGGTTAATGCCAAACTTGAGTTGCTTCAGAAAGAAAGGAAAGGAGAGTGTCTCCTGCACTGTGAAGTGAGAGAACACGCATGAGGCTGAAGAAGAAACAAGCCTCCTCAAGTGTGCCTGAAAGAAATATAAATGTGTGGAATTCGCTAATAAGCAAATCTAAAGGCTGCTTGTGAGCTTGTATAGGGTTTAAGTAATATAATAATTTGAAGCTTCTTCCTGGTGACACGTTATTCTTTTGAGAGGTACTGTAAGGATATTTTGAGTTCTGTCATGTGCCTTTTTAACGGAAGCCTTAACAAAGGTTTGCACAGTCATATTGTGCATTAACCAGGATTCAAATCAGTGATCCTTGTGTTACATACAGAGACATCTGGAGTGATTGCATTAACCATCTGTGCTATCCTACCAGGAAATTATATTTCCACAGATTATCTTAACTTGCAATATTTTTCATTTAAGGTGAGTGTTTTAAAGTCTATATTCAGTTATCGGTGAGTGAAAAGCCAAGAAAATAGTTACAGAAGATTTAGAGGCTTATTTTTAAGAGCTCTGCGTCATTTTGCACCACGTAAGTGGTGCATGCATGACGCAGGGCTCTCATGAAGATTTATGAAGCCATGCAAAGCGACCCTGCATGGCTTTCAGTGGCCTCATAAGTCCTGAGTAAGGTCACAATTCGCAAATCGCTGCGTCGCCTTACTCTGAGCCAGGGAGGCATTACATGAACGTTGCGGAGGGTTTTCCCAGGCAACAACTATAGAATGTGACACTGCCTCAGATTTACAAAGTGATGTAAGGCTGGGTAAGCGCATTCTGCAGCACACACTGAAAGAGAAAAACGCCTTGTAGGACTGTTTTTGAGAAGGAAGGTGTGCTCTCCCGCACAAAAACAATCCTGCCTGCAACGGAGGCAACCTTGCACCATTGTGCAAGGGCGCCTATGTTGGCACTAGGCTGCCGAAACGGCACCTGCGCAGGCAGAAAGGACAGGAATGCACCCTGTTGCTTAATTATGATGCATTTCTGGCCTTTCAGTTGTGTAGGGCAGAGTAGCAAGGCGCCAAAACGTCATAAATGAGCCCCATTGTTCTTTTTATCAAGATCTCTGACACCAGTCAGACACAATGACTCGGTCCGCTTCAACTCAGCATAACTGTTTCCATATTTATTTTTAGGGTACCGCAACACGTGAGTTTTAATTAAAATTTCACGAATTAGATTCTCTTGATAATACTTAAACAGTGAATTCTCTTTATTTATGTGTGGAATGTTTTGAGAAAATAAATGCAACCTTATTATCTAACATTTTAGTTCACAGTAACACCGATGTCTAGAAGATTCTCCAATATAGTGCTTTTTACCGACACTTACATATATTGGAAATCTGTGGCATTCTAAGCAGGCAATGATGCATTTGCATGAACATTTTGCAACTTTCCTTGGCAACTTCTCTTTTACATTATTCACAAAGGAACGATATCGAAAAAAATCAGTCACTGCTTTTTTTTCACTGAAGACTCGTGTATTGGTAAACAGAATATCAATGACATTGATAGTTTTAAATAATTTGACAAAACAAATGTATATTAAATCATTCAAGCTCGGTTAGCTAAATGTATTTTGAAAATGAGATTTAGTGCTATTTGTAAAGCTCTTCCAACGTCTATGCGGATATTTCCCAAAGCAAGATCAGCGGGTCTAGCAACAGGAGCAATTCAAATTGAAAAACACTGGCGTCTTAGCTGCTGCACACAAAAGCACCCTAGAGGACGTTTCTATCTGTGATTTAATTCAAAGGCATGAAGCATGGTGCTGTTGCCAGGAAAAAGTCTTCATATTTGTTCAATATATCCTATGTCCCATTACTAAACCTTTATTAAACCCCTTAAAGCTTTAAACTTGGTAAGCTGCTTATTGGTTTATTGGCAACATCTTAGAAAAGTCACATTCACATTGATTGAACTTAATAAAAGAGATGAACCATTTTTTATCTAAACAAAAAATGGTTTGCTATAGGACAGAATACAGTAGCGGCTCTTCATAGAGCATTCATTTGAATTACTCAGTGTAGGCGTTTTATGATCACAGCAATATCGCACTAGCCACGATTTGAACACTTCCAGAGCATAGGTCAGTTCGTAGACTGCAAAACTATCTACACGAATATATAGCAGCCAGTATTTAGACATTATTTAAATATCGACCAATAAACATTCCGAACTATTTTAAATTCCTAAATCCAGCCAAACTCACTTCCATTGTAGCTTTGGTTTAATTTAATTTTTTAACTCCAGACAGGCATTTTTCATGCAAGTATGGGTCAGGGAGGTATTTGTGTAAAGTTGACATGTTTTCTGTTTCTATTTTTTGATAAATGGTTTGCCTTTCTGCTTTCCTAATATGTTTTTTTAGATGTCATCAAAATTACTTGAGGATTGCTATTTAGTTCTGATCTCTAAATGCAATCATGGCACTGCCCCAAACGTCCCTTGTAAATTAATCCGTTCATATCTACCATAAAAAAGACATTTTCTTTCAGTCACACCCTTTAGACACTAAGGGCCTCATTTATGGGATGATTATTTTTGTGCAGTAAGGGAAACCTTCCTGTACAAAACAATCACAAGAGGCTTTTTCCTCTTTCTATGTGTGCTGCAGCACACATAGAAAAACTAAAAACAAGAAGAAACAAAGATATTTCTCCTCGTGTGTCTCCCTTACGCTTTGGCTCTGCCTCAGACTTACGATTTCTCGTAAATTTGGGGCAGTGTCAAAAAGCCCCTTTCACACAGTTTTTGCGTGAAAGGGACACATATTTATAAGGCCATGAAAAGCCAGGTAAGGTGGCTTAACCTGGCCTTATAAATATGGCAGTGGCATATTGCGCCACCAGAACATCAAAAAAGTGACGTTCCGGCGGAGCAATAGTGCGGGTAGGGCCTCATAAATGAGGCTGTAAGGGCCTCATTTATGGGGAATTGACGTAGGACAGCGCCACAAGTCTTCTTGCAGTGCTGCTCTACACCAGTGTTAAAGGGCAGGAATGCACAGTATTTATGAATTAGGGTGCACTAATCTCCTTTCCCCCTATGCTGGTGCACAATTTGCTGCCTAGCGCCAACGTAGGCACCCTTGCAAGGGTGCTTCCGTTGCAGGCAGGATTATTTTTGTGCAGGAGGTGGCACATTTCTGCACAAAAACAACCCTGAAAGGCATCTTCCTCTTACTATGTGTGCTGCAGAATGCAGTGCACATGGAAACAGTAAGAAAACGATGAGAAATCTAAATATTTCTGCTCGTTACGCCTGCTCTTGGGAGGGGTAAGGTTTTGCCACTGCCCCAGGTTTAAGTGATTCTATGGCAGCATCAAATTTATGGCAGCATCAAAATCCATGAGTGTTGCGTGAAAAAACCCAACGCAATGCCCATGGAACGCCTCCTTGATGCAGAGTAAGACATGGCAGCGACTGGTGCTGCACTCCGACAGCGCAAGCCTCTCATAAATAAGCCCCCTTTAGGGTTATTTATAAGAGCCCTGCATCACTTTTGCACCACGTTAATTGGTAAGTGACTGACGCAGGACTCTCAATTCGATTTATGAAAGCCACCTACCGTGGCTTTGAGTGGCCTCATAAATCATTAGTAAGGTGCAGCAGCACATATCACTGGGAGCCTTACTCTGAGCCCAGATGGCATTCCATGGGCGTTGCAGTGGGTTTTCGCATGCAGCACCCATGGAATTTGATGCTGTCCCAGATTTAGAAACTCATGTGAACCTGGGGAAGTGGCATACGCCTCCTAAGGTGAGGCATAACGAGGAGAAATATGTTTGCATTCTGCAGCACACATAGAAAGAGGAAACATCTCTTAGGATTGTTTTTGTGCAAGAATGTGCCCATTCCTCCACAAAAACAATCCTGCATGCAATAGAGGCACCCTTGCACCATGGTGCAATGGAGAAAAAATGGCACCAGCACATGGAGAAAGGACAGGAATGCACCATATTGCTTAAATACGGTGCATTCCTGCCCTTTTCCCTTTGGCGTAGGGCAGTGCAGCAAGGTGCCTGGCTTGCTGCCTTGCTCACTGCCCTACGCCAAAATCCCATCAATAAGCCCATAACTTTGGCCTGCCTCTTGCTTTAAAGATATTGTCATCATCGTCTCAATAAAAGTATGAAATTCTTATTTGTAAGGAGAACAGTAAATAAGTACACATTGTGAATTTGATTGAAAATGTCATTTGCATGCGTTGCTAGTAAGGAACTATTGAATTGTTATTCTTTATCACAAGCATACAGATATGCTTTCGATTCACCACATTTAGACTCATAAAGAAGAATAGCACATGCATTTTTCCATGAGCAAATCTTCTCAAAGGATCAGGAGTTCCAGGGTGGAACTGCCCCATTACCAGTAGCGGCCCGTGGTGGGAGTGTTGCCGGGCGCTGACGTGGGGTGGGGGAGGGGCAGGGTGGGGGGTAGTAAACTACGGATTACGGCCGATTAGAGGTAAGTAAACATGTAAATAAATCAAACAAATTTTGTTGCGCGCGCTGCATCGCATTTGGCGATGCAGCGCGCGCAACGAAATTCGTTTTATTTATTTATATGTTTACTTACCTCTAATCGGTGTTAATCCGTAGTTTACTACCCCCCCACCCCACGTCAGCGCCCGGCAGCACTCCCACCATGGGCCGCTACTGCCCATTACGTTTTGGATCCCCCAGAAGTACTTATTTGGGGAAAATAAAAATGCCCTTTCAGATGAGCAAATATTAGCATATTAGTCAGTGCCTGAGAGCAACGGCCTTGCAAAACGCCACAAGCCCCAAAAGTTGGATTACTGTTTTCATTTCAAATGGAATGAAGCCCTTCTAAAAACTTGGCAGGCCATGTATTTTTTCACATAAGTGCCATTGGGTCATTTTGGTCTTCTGACAGTTATCTTCAAATATAACATTCACTCCGGAGAGAGTAGCAGTGAAATGAAACTGGATAGATTTTGTTTGACATTCAGGACTCTGCCTTAAAAACTAAAGGACTGATGTACAGTTGGAGGAGAGATTACTATGTCACAAACACTGCCCACCAAACCCTAGGTGCGCCTACTTCATTTAGAGAGAAGTGGACTTAACTGTTCCATTGTTGGAGTTCCAGTTGTCGCCATCGATGGAATGCTTTCTCTTACAGCACAATGGATGAGGGGTCATTGGAGACAGGACATTACATCACTCGCCACATGCGGTTTGAGAGTGGTTTCCTATCATGTGTTCAGTCTGACCTTTTTATTTGCAATTACAACATGCCTACAAATGAGTAGCTTTGTTTGCATTTACTAATCATCTTGTTGGGCATAAGGGAAAACGTTTTGAAAATCTATATTTTAAGCAGTTAAAAGCCAACCTTAACATTTGGGATATGTTGCATTTTTGTGATGCTGACATCGTGTACCTTTATCATATTTGCAAGCTACCAATTTTTTTCCATTAGATATATCTAAATTAACATAATTACTTTTTATCTAAAATTTTACACAAAACTCAACAATAAGGCATCCTTCTTGGGAATGTTTTTTACCTTAGTCAAATACACTAAATTTAAATATAGGCAAAGGCTTGAAGATGTTGCAAAACATCTGTTAAAAATGTATTCATGCGGTTATGCAAATAAAAATCCCTCTTTGACCAAACCTTTCTTCTCCTTTGAATGCCTGTGATGGAGCAGGTTTTCGCAAAAAGAAACCTGCTGGAATTAACTCCCCCATAATACTTACTAACAGTGTGCAGTGAAAACTAACACACAAATCACATGAGCTAAATGGGAAACCGCTTCGCGCATACGTGCACTATTGTGAACTAATGCATGAAAGAACTAGGCCGCTTTTTACATTGCGTTTCAAAAGAAACAAAATTAATGCACGTTTAGGCCGCATTTCGCATCTTGCTTTAAAAACAATAATAAATAATGCCGCTTTGCATGAAGCTTATGCTAAGAAAATATTAACAGGGAATAGTGTAAAGGTGGGTGGTAAACAGTGAAAGATGCATTTCCAAGTAATTAATGAATATATGTGTCTATTTCGTCATAGTGAGCCGAATGGGCCTGTATTTTCTTAAATTAACCGGATAAATGAGGGGCTGAAAAATAAGCAAGAATGAGCTGACAAAACCGACAGAAGTACTGAGCGCTGCGGATGATGAATATAAGTTCCAGGTTGATCAGTTCAGAGAACATTGTTTGCCTGCCAAAAGATGAGACTGGCCGTGGGATTCAAGACTTCTTCCGCAGACGTTGCTGAGAAATCTGTGCAAAATTAATGAAATGTAGCAAGAACAAAATTGTATAGACTGGTCAACCAATATGCAATGGGAAAGGGGGTAGAACAATGGGTATGAAGAATTTTGAATGAAATCACGGTGGTGTGATACACCACCTCCCCAAGCATCCAATGAGCAGTCAAATTCTGTGCAATGTTTCAATTAATGTGGGATGGACATGTAGTTTTTAGGGTATAACTGGGGTGCCTTTGGGGCTGTGGTTAGTGCGTAGCGGCAGCAAGAGATTGAGAGGGGAGATGCGTCGCAGTCCGTCTGTTTGCAGAGAGGCCTAGCTGTTTCTGTCCTTGTCCTGTCCTGTTCCTGAAATCTTTGTTTCCTGATTCTATTTCAGGAGACCCCCACTACTCCCTTGGCCAGGGGGGTGGTATATCATTGATCTTTGGGTTTGTATTATCTTCTGACTCGTAATTTGCATAACTATTTGCAAATGTAATTTTTTTCTTTGAAACTTATGTCTCTTCATCTATCCACTCCGTCATAAGTATATTTGTGTCGCATTATTTGCTGAAACGTATGTCTCTTCATCTATCCACTCCATCATAAGTATATTTGTTTCGCATTATTTGCTGAAACTTATGTCTCTTCATCTATCCACTCCGTCATAAGTATATTTGTTTCGCATTATTTGCTGAAACTTATGTCTCTTCATCTATCCACTCCGTCATAAGTATATTCAGGGCCGGACTGGGAACAGCAACCAGCCCCTGGCAGGTTTCTGCTCGACCAGCCTTGGGAGAGGGGTGGGGGGGTCGAGGTGGTAGCCACGAAGCACTGCACCCGCTTTCCTAACAGGGGGCCGATATTGCAGCACTGCTGCAAAACTGGCCCCCTGTAAGAAAAGCGGCCCACGGCCACAAAATCAGCCCAACCCCTCCGGCCCACCGGGGAAATGCCCGGTGCCCGCTATGGCCAGTCCGGCCCTGAGTATATTTGTTTCACATTATTTGCTGAAACTTATGTCTCTTCATCTATCCAGTCCTTCATATGCATATCGTACATGGATGATGAGTATGCCACTGTTTGCAATTTGTTAATTAATTTTCTCTCCTTTTGTGAAATTAATTATTTGTATTGCAACCTGTATGCGATAAGCATTTATCAATTACATTTATCTGAGATAAAACTTTATTAATCTTATCAAGAGTCTGTGATTATTTAGCTGGTTAGATAGTTAAGTTCTAATATTACCATCAACTACTCAACTAATTGGTCCATCGACCGAGAGGAAAGAGAGTTGATATATAGGTCTAGTTATGTATTTAGAATTGTTAAACGTGAATCTGTGAAGGAAATAATTTTTCACGACATTCAAACTTGACCATCCAGCGCAACAGGGATTTGTAAGTTGGGTGAATGTGTATGGGACATTTGTATGAAATATTGATGAGTATCGATCCCTGATAAAGTGTAGCGCTGGATCACCTGCTTCCAATGAATTTTTTAAAACTATTATTTCTTACTATTTGGACAACTATAAACATTTGTATATAAGCATTGCCATTGGCACTAATGCAATGTGATTTTGTTGCGCTGTACTGCAATTCTATTGTGATTGTAAAGAGCTAATAGCAAGTTCCGACTTTTGAAATGGACATGGAAAGCATTGTGATACAGGACTTCCATTACCCTACTCCAAACAATGCAATATATCTAGGGGGGTCATCAGGCTGTCTGCCTAGTCAACTGCGACTTTCACGTCCACTAAGGGTGCTTAAATGCAATCTTGCACAATTCCCAACTTATAAGTTAAGCAACTTGTGAATGACTTTAGCGATTTCGTGTTGCACAATATTCTGCAAGATTTTGGCCCCTGTGAGGCTGGCTAAAATAGAAAATGTTTAGCTGAGAGTCTTAAAGAACTGCTTTTTCCAAATACTGATTCTAATTTTTCAATTATTTATTGGTAATATATGCTACTTATAATCCTTAATTTGCACTCCTCAGATTGCAACCACAATTTTATGCCATGCGTACGTTGCTGCACCGTGACTGGAACACACTCTCAATAGTACACACTTTAGACCTCTAATACAGCACCAAACCCCAACACTAATAGATCATGAATACTACCAAACCCTTCACTGATGTATGCTCTACAGATGTTCTGGCTTTCTCTAAAAGCTGAATGCACCCAACCCCCATGCCACAGCAGTGGGCATGTTTTTGTATATGCAGCTTATGATCCTATCTTTAAGCTCTTTGCTTACAACCACAAACCTACGCATAAGTGACATTGTCAGGTTTGGAGAACACTCCCCAGGCAGTATACACATCATCAGAAACTCAATACTACATATGTTGCTACTATCAACACACATCTCCCTTCGATAAACTAAATACTCAGTAATTATTCACCTGATCATTCAAAAAAGCCCCTTATAGCAACAAAAATAGGTAGGAAACCGCTACTTACATCCAATAGAATGCAATTCATGAAATAAAATTAATGGCTTAGTAAAACTATTTACTGGTTAAAGTTTCATATCTTTAATATTCATGTTCAAATGTGTTGCTCAACAGTTCATCAAAAAGGATGGCGTCCTCAGTAGAATCAGAAATCTCATTTTGTCAAACTCTACAGACAATTGCTGATCTTTGTTAATTTCATTTTGTAAATTATCCATAATGCCTCCTTCCAGAATAAAATAAGATTTCTCTTTTTCCATTTGATATTTATTGAGACCCTTTTCAGAGCCTCATTCTAGGGTGCGTTTGTGTCCCCAGCAGTACTTCATTTGAAAAAGAACCAGTGCCGGACATAGTGTTTTGCTCAGAAGCCCTCTTTTATTTGTTTTTTTGTTTGTTGTGTTTGTTTGCATGCCTAATAGCAAGGCTTTGTACTCTTAATTTGACCTCACACATCTTTAATCCACTACTAGATGTTCCCTGCACCTTTGTTTCACTCTTGTAGGTTCCTGCTTTCTCCTTTTGCCACATCTGGTTCTGTCTTTCTGTTCCTTCTTCTTTCCTTCTTGTGTGCTTTTCACTCTCGTGCTCTAGGTGAAAGTCTGATGAGGAAAAATAAGCACTGGTCATAAAAATAGGTGCAGGTGTAACCCATCTGCAACCACTGGCTCAAAATAAGCACTAATCCCCAGACTATTGACAATAAAATGTTGGGAATTGAGTACTGAAAATCATCTATTTTAATTGCCTTATTATTTTGATGTATGCATTTTCTTAGGGGTCTAATCACACTTTCCATACATAATTGTTTTATGATTGTACTGTTGAATAATGAGCGCAATAATATCATGGCACACTAATATCGTGAACAAAATAGCGATGGATAACATTTTGAAAGGAAAGTGCATAGAGTGTAATACAGATTTACTATTCTTAACTTTACATCTCTGTACCTTGCTGAACTATACTTACATGTCAGTAAGGTATAGAACATCTATAAATACTTAACGTTGGATATTTTGCCCCTTGATATTTTGTCCACAATGATAGTGTCCTGCAATATCCTTGACTCGATATTCAGGACCACACTATCTTTTACATGTGAACTGTATAGCCTATACTACATCACTTGAGAGAGAATTCCGAAAATTCAATTTTTATACTTTGAATGTTTATGCAAATAAACATAAATTACACATTTAACAGCGATACAGTTAAAGAAGCCATTTAGCAAATGGGGAAGACACATTTTTATTTTGAATGGCAACAAAGAGGCTTCTTAGTTAAAGAGCACCCAACATTGGATCTTTTCTAAAGAAAAATTTTTTTGACAATCTTTTTTTGAATCTTGATTTAGTAGATTTCAAAGCCTCGGTATTTTTTTATTTACACTGCAAATTTTCAGCATAATGGGACCGTTGTGTATATTAGTTGAAGCTTTTGTGCGACATATCCTTGGATCCCTAGCACATTAACTTTGAACAAAATTTTCCCTAATAATTTTATACTGTATTCTAGCTTTCTAGAATTATTAGTTTATCAATCATTCGTCTACTTTCAGCATACGCACCTTAATTAGTCCTAAAGTTCTGTCAAGCTTGTTAGTATTTACCAAAGAGTACACTTTTTATAAATGACCTTGGATAGCAGGATCCCAGTTGGAATTTGCAGATGTCTCATTAGAAAATAGTGATATCTCAATGTTATTGGTAATGTATAACCAGACATTTAAAAAAATGGCGAATTGGGTTTTATTAATTGTTAATCTAAAATAGTATAGGTTGGATTTTATTTATTCAACAAATTTAGTTACACATGATAAAAAGTCATAGGTAGGTGTACATTATTTTCAAATAATCATATTCAAATGGGTGCCTGCAAACTGCTCCCCCATCATTAGACAACAGTAGGAAGGACCACATTTCAGCCCACCATTGTCCTGCAACTCGTAATAGCATTGATTGACAGAAAGTAGTAATTTCAGTTAGCGTCTCAGAAATCCTCCTGTAACTCACTGATGTTTTACCGTAAAATGGTGTACCGTGTGCAAGCCATCATAAACGCAACTTTAGGTTTACAGTGTAGGTTCAGAGTTACCACTCCAAACTAATTTTCCAGCTCAGCTATTACAATTGTTATGCAATTTATCTTCGAAGAAATAAGATATATATTTCTTGAAGGTTAGGTTGCTTTTTAAAAAATGTTTGATCCATCACCAAGAGATTTGTCAATTTAGCATTACATTTCAAGAAATATCACCCATTTAAAATTAAACATGGCTTCTTGAATTTTAAATATTATTATCTTTATTAGCTGTATTTACCGAGAGAAGATTAGGTACAACTGGAAAATGTGGTTCATTTTCCGGCATTATTTTCAGAAGTGAAGAATTTGCATATATTGATTTAGATAAAGGGGCAGATTACAAGTTTAGCGGTCCTACATTGGACGATGCAACCCACCGTCCGCTGTAGGACCGTCAAACCTGTGGTGCGACCGCCTGCTAGATTAGGAGTTTAACCCTAGTCTGGTGGGCAGTCCTGTGGCGGTCTGACTGTGGCAGTCTGCTTGGCTCACAAAAGAGCCTATAATGCAGACTGCCACAGTCAGAGTGCTGACTTCACCTTCCTCCACGGTGTGGCATATATGCCACACCGTGCAGGAAGGGGGGTGCAAATCCAGGGGGGGCACTACATGTACTCCGGGCATGCACCCCCAGGATCACAACTAGCCGGGTGCCTTGTTTCCATTCCACCACCCTTTTCATGATGGGTACACCACCATGAAAAGGGAGGTGAAATAGCAACTCGGAATATGGTTGGCGGTACCAGCTGCAGCACCGCCAGCATATTCCATGCCAGTGAAAGACTGCTGGTCCAGCAGGATCCTTGATCCCGGCGGTGCCGGCGGTCTCATTGTGGTTGGACTGCCGCAGTTGTAATACTGCTGTTGGTCCCACAGTGCGGCGGTGGTCGGACCGCCAACACAGGTTCGGTGGTCCTATGGATTGCAAAACTTGTAATCAGGCCCTAAGAAAAGACTGGAAACCTGAGTTACTCTGTAGTGTGAGGGGCCTTTGTTATGGAGTTACCATTTTAATTGATCAGTATGTTTAGACAAACAGAAACTGTCTATCGTATTTAAGACCATTCTCGAGTTCCACTGAAATTGATCTGAGGAGTGCAGCCAAATTAAATGATTAACTGCTTCAGATGCAAAGAGAACGTAAAGACCAGCATGTGAGGTGAGGTGCCCTTTCCTTAAGAAAATGTTTAGTATTGATTATAAGTGATTCTACCTTATTGCTTTTTGCAATGATAGAGAGACTGGCAAATGTTTTCATTAGAGCCCCATCAAAAGCATAAGGCAATAGCACTTCAAAGTTTCCCTTTCATAAATAACAAGTCAGAAGATTCCCTCATTTCCTCATGGTTTATATCAATAATATAACAGCATTATGCATTATCTAAATCAACAAAAAATGAACTTCAACTTTTGATCGCCTACGATGGTATTTGCTTGATACTGTTTTACATACAATAAAAATATAAGGAGCTTTTGGGCAAACTCATTTGAAAGGTTTGGGTGCATAATATTGTTTCGTGAATCATATATGTATTAAACACTTCAACAGCTACATTATAAAAATAAATAACTTCTGAATAAGCTGAACAAAAAAAGGACAAATGGTCAAATGCAACAATAGGACAACTTCATGGCACAACAATGTTCCTTGATATTGATGCAAGGCTAAATTATTCACAATTTGCGTAAGTTACGTCATCTACCTATTGTGAAGCCCCAGGTTCGTGGCTTGATTCTTCCTCTGTTTTTGCCCTCAAATGAGGCTGAACTCTCTAAGCTACAATGTGTTGTGAAGTGGGTAAGGGTTCTATGGTACACCATGGCACAGTAGTTAAGTGTAATTGGAATGCAGCTTGATGTTTTGGGTTTACAGTTTCGCAAATATACACACAGTATACTGGATTAGTGCTGGGATGATACAAAGGGTCTTATTTATGAGAGCCCTGCTTCACTATTGCACCAGGTAAAGTGCCACATCCATGATGCAGGGCTCAAAATCTGAATTATGGAGCCACGCAAAGCCACCTTGCTTGGCTTTGAGTGGCCTCATAAATCTTGAGTAAGGCAACGCAGCGCAAATCGTTGAATCACCTTACTCTGCACCATGGAGGCATTTCATGGGTGTTGTAGTGGGTTTTCCCATGCATCACCCATGGATATTGACTTTGCTGCAGATTTAAAAAATCATGTAAACCTGGGGAAGCTCCAAATCTGTACGCCTCGTGAGGTGAGGTGTAACGAGGAGACATATGCATATTTCTCCTCTTATTTTTCCTCTTTCTCTGTTTTCTGCATTCTGCAGCATACATAGAAAGAGGAAAGCACCTGTCTCTTCCTCCACAAAAACAATCCTGCATGCAATGGAGGCACCCTTGCACCGAGGTACAAGGGTGCTACGTTGGTGCTAAGTCTGCAGAAATGGAGCCAGTGCAGAGAGAAAGAACAGGATTGCACCATATTGCATAAAGACAGTGCATTACTGTCCTTTCACTTTGACATAGGGAAGCACAGCAAGGTACCTTGCTGCGCTGCCCTATGCCAAAATGAAGGCCAAAGTATACAAATGGGTGTATTTCACAAGAATGCAGTGCACTGGTGTGGATTGGTATTATATTGTATGGGGCATTGTTGTAGGTGTGTGGAATTAGAATGTGATCAGTACTGGGTTATTGGTCACAAAATGCAGTGGAACACATGGATTAGTGCTTCTATGATGCAACAATGTGATGGTTAGTGTATAGTGCAATACACCATGGTAGGCTACTGCCCTTAGATACAGTCCACTGTAGTGAGCTAATGGCACCAAATTGCAGTGCTTTTGTTCCCATTGCAAGAAGGAGGTATATTGTTGTTGGAAATTGGGCTGTTAGTGGTGTGGCCATCAAAAGTAACAGATCAACAATTGTCCTCAGTGGTAACCAAGCACACCATTGTAGCACTTGACTCTCACAAGGAAGCGAAGCCGAGCAGTCTAAGGTCAATCAAGAGAGGTTGTGTGAGCTAGTAATCACCAATAACTGGCACGCAATAATAACATTGAATGAATGAATGAAGCAAATTTGTTATAACACTACAGCTACTCAAAAGAGTGTCCCGTCGCTGACAGAAATGGGTAGGAGGGAGCTAGAATACGCTGCTAAGTTTTAAAAAGCCACGCTTTCAGGTTTTTCTTGAAGACTGAAATATCAGAGATGGCTCGTAGAGTGGCAGGGAGTCTGTTCCGAGCCTGTGCCCCCTGGAAACCAAATGATCTGCCACCCTTCCAGGCCAAGCATACTTTGGGAATACGGGCAAGGTCAGAGGAGGAAGATCTTAGAGACCGTGCTGGGATGTAGCGGTTAACTTGTTTGCTATGGTAGCCTGCTCCTTTTCCATGAAGGGCCTTAAATAAGACAACGAGGGCTTTGAATTTGATCCTTTCTTTCAATCGCAGCCAATGGAGGTATTTAAGGAGGGGGGACATATGGGACCTTGGTTTAGGTCTGAGGATCTCCCTGGCTGCGGCGTTTTGTACTACTTGCAGGCGCTGTACAAGGCAGCTGGGAAGGCCCAAATACAAGACATTTGCATAGTCCAGTTTTGACGTCACCAAGGCCTGGACCACTATTTTCCTGGTCTCTATTGTCAGGAGTGGAAGACATTTTTTAACATGCGCAAAATGCCGAAGCAGGTGCCAACCAAAGTTTGAACCTGGGACCTCATGGGGAGGGCGTTATCCAGGAAAACACTGAGGTTTCTCACAGATGTCTGATCAGTGTGCGTTGGCGAATATTCTACAGGCCACCATGCATTCCAATTACTGACTGCAGGTTGGCCAAAGAAGACTATCTCGGATTTATCTGAGTTGCATTTAAGCTGATTCGCCTTGAGCCACTGAAACACCTTTGTAAGACATGCTCTGATATTAACACTGTCGAAATCTGCTCCTGTTTCGCAGGTGGAAATCAGTTGCGTGTCATCTGCGTAGGATATGATCTTCACACCGCTTGCCTCTGCCACGGATGCCAAGGGGAACAAGTACAGGTTAAAGAGAGTGGGGCTAAGAATAGAGCCCTGGGGAACTCAAACCTTCATCCCGGGCATGGGGGCTGAAAAGGGGTGAAGCCATGTTTCTCGGGCTCTGTCCTGCAGGAAAGAATCCAAACAGGCCAATGCTGTCCCACCAATTCCCAGATTCCTCAATCTGTCAATGAGTCTCTCATGCGGGACAGTATCAAATGCAGCCGACAGATCGAGTAATATCAGGACAGCCTTTCCACCCTGATCCAGTTTTTCTCTGATGTACTCAATAAATGATTTCAGAAAAAGGAGACGTACATTTATTACTCACTCACTACGAAACACTATGCAATTGCAAACCTATACATTGCCAGACGGAACACACCATAGATGACATTGTGTAATCACTGGTGGCCCCCTAGAGGAGTCACCCAAACATATCTAGTGAGTTTCAACAGCCACTGTGTAATAACTATATTACTTTGGCATGAATCATTGTCATAATGATGTTTCATTAAAACATATGCACTCATCATGAAAACCCAACAAAACATTTATCAGGAATTAACGTTGGGTTTGTGCATCCTTTTATATCCTTGGCATTAAACTGTAATGATCAGAACACCACTAGAGAGCAACACAATAAAACAGCATTGTATTGCATAGAAGAGTATGCCCTCTAAAGGCATATAATCAGCCTCTAGAGAGCATAACTACAGGAAGTGTGCATTATACAATTTAAGGCCTTCTAAAATGTTACCATATCCAAAGCCCATAGAGATCAACTTACTTCCTTTTGTAGAGAAAAAGCTCCAGCCATGGGAGAGCTTGAAAATGCATTGAGCAGTAGGAAAGGTGATGATTTTGGGGTGTCCCCCAACCTAGGGTGAGGACCCAGAAGATGGTTTGATGAGCAAGAGAACATTGTGCAGAGCAGTTTGGTGGTGGTCCCATTGTCCTAGATCCACCACAGGCTGAGATATGGGTGTAATTGCTTTTTGAATAAAAGGCCCAGCGAAGCATTATGTGGCAAGTCTCCGTAGAGGGGTGAATATTATAGCAGCGGCTCTCCCGCTGCACTGGGGAGAGCCGCAGTGATGTTTTCCTCATTGCTTTTGCTTATAATGTGGCCTAAGGCATTTCAGTTGCTAATGGGCGGCCAGTCCCACCCCTGCACCCCAGAGCTTGCCATCGCTGGAGGGCATCATGGTGAGCCCACTCCTGCGTGCAGCCATGGGTGCCAGCAGGAGTCTTCTTTAAGTCTGCTCACTCCAGCGGGAAGACAGGTGTTGTTGGGGCTGCCTCTTTGGCACCGGGTATACACTAGGGCCCAGGGATGGGGTCTTGGTTCCCTTTTGGCTCCTAAGGGGGATGCGTGATGGCACCCCCCTTCCTTGGAATCCCAGGAAAGCATGACAGTGCTTTCCCACAGCAGGAAGTACACTGGGTTTGGGGTCCTGGCCCTACAACATGAATCTGCCCTGAGAATGGATAGGAACATGGGGATGGGGCCCCACACAGGCCCTCTCCCCCAACATTGTAAATGCAGCTTTCAGCGGAGCCCCACGTGCTCCAAGGGAGAAAAAATAGGTCAAAGATTGCCATACTTTAGAATGCCATACCTCCGCCCCGTTGGGCCGATTTGGATGATCCTTGGCTAATTTTACTTCTGGTGGTGAGCTATATCCCCCAGGGACAGTTGCAACAATCCTCCTCACCTCCAAAGAAGTGCTGTCCTGCAAAGCTGGGCCTCCTGGCTCCCTGCGCAAGTTCTCCTTTGTGGCTTTATTGGTGGGTATGGAAATGTCCAGGACTTCCCCCAACTGGTCCTCAGGGGGAGTAAGGGGGCCAGCCTCAGTGGACCTTGCAAGACCAACTGGTCCTGGGGTCAACTAGACAGTGTCCTGGGTGCTGAGTGGGGGTCCTTTCAGATCTCCATGGCAGTTCCAGGATCCAGCAGTGAAGTAGGTTTGCAGGCAAGAAGGGAGATCTCCCCTTGTGCAAGAGTTTTTAAAGGGGAGAGGAAGGGTCCTGAAGAGAGACACCCCATGTCAATCCTGGGGTGCTACATCAACTGTACACCACTGTCCCAACCCTCCTGCACAGCATGTTGGGGCAATTCAGAATGGCGTCATCTAGGAGCCACTGGTCACATCAGCTCCTGGGGTCTCAGCTCCACCCCTCACTGACATCATTGCCAGGGACTTGCACACTAGAATTTCAAAGGAAGCGCCCAGCAGCGTTGGCTCCAGTTGTCTGGACACTCTTCTTTGTTCAGTGGGCTTGGGCAGGTCCATCCTGGTGCAGTGTGACAGCTGTGTGATTGATAAATATCATTCTGCCCCACCCCTTTCCTCCTCAGGAGCTGGGCGAAGTACTGCTAATTGCTACTTTTGTGTGGTGGCGGCCTTTGTTCCGGTTGCTACAGAAAATGTAATTACTGGGCAGAGCAGGATGACAGAGGCCTGGGCTCTGATCCTGAGGTGAGCCAGAAAAATATGGAAATTCCGAATGACTCACAAGATGTATTATTTTGGAAGTTACCCATTCAGTTTTCTCGCTCAGGTTACACTCCAATTCAAGACACCAATGGACTCTGTTGGCCAGTGGAAGTGAAACTTCATTCTAAGGCAATTCCCTCCATATATGTATAATGGAGTGTCACTATAGTTAAAACAGTAAAGCACACTGACATTCCCTAATAGTGTTCACTACCCTCATTAGGCCTATTCCTGGTGAGTACCTAACCCTGCAGAATGCCCATTCCGCCAGTCTACCTGTGGGCTGCTATCGGGCTGTACACAACAGTAGTATCACACGTGCATCCCGCACATGTGTGCACATGCAGGTGGACACATATACACATGTAACCAGCCAGGAGCCCCTTACCCTTCCTGTCTTGCAGCAGACTTATCTTAAAAGGTGGACAATAGCATTAAACATGCGCAGTTCGTTTGCCATGTGATTACTGTGGGTGAGACACCAGTAGTGAGACTCACCCACACTAAGAATTCCAAAAACAGGTTGTTCAGAAAAGCAACAAAAGCAGTGGCGGCTCACATAGGGCGTGCTGCGGGGCGGTGGGGTGGAGCGGGGGAGGGGCAGGGTGGGGGTAGTAAACTCAGACGTATGACGGAACGGAGGAACGGAATAATTACTCTCCTCCGTTCCGTCGTATGTCTGAGTTTACTACCCCCCGCCCTGCCCCTCCCCCGCCCCGCCCCCGCCGCCCCGCAGCACGCCCTATGCGAGCCGCCAGTGAACAAAAATCAGGCATACTGCAGGGCCAGAACCTAGTGCAACAATTGTTGTATGTTAGCATTCCTAGAGTGTAGTATGGCACTCAGTATTGCATTGAGGCAGTTCATTTTCGGAGATTAGAGTATTTTGTATGAAGTACAATTTGATGGTTAGCTCTCTCTGGAATACAGCAGGTATGCTGGGTTAATGTGTGTGATACATGTGAGATGTGTGCAGATACCTGGCATCAGCAGCAGCCTGTCATTACGGGCACCAGGGCCTCCTCCCCACCCCCTTTTTCAAAGCATGATGAGTACCTGTCAGGTTGAAGGAAAAGTCAACCTGACACACACTCACCATGTCAGGGCCAGGTTTCCAGTTGCTTTACATGCTGTAATGAGCAGGACCTTGTTTTGCTAGGCTGAAAGCCTCACATCCCTAAGGGCAGTAAAATCATCAGGCCAACAAAGTCCAGAAAGGATCCTCCCCCTCATGGCGAGGGAAAGTGTCACTGATACAGACAGCCCTGGACGTTTCAGAATTAAGCACTGAAGTGCCCAGGGCTGACTGTGTATCAGTGGTGTCTTACAACACCCTTCCCAAATTCTTAAGGAATGCTTACTGACTACACCCCACTCTGGGACAAGTTAGGCAGGTTCACCTCTCATTGGCCAACCATTGACAAGTTTAGCCAATGGGAAGTGACGGTGGGATCACCTGTTTCATGCTTTCCCTTCTGAAGCCTACAGCCCTGCATGGGCTGTCTTGTTTCTTGCTCTCAACGTCCATTGGTCCAGTCATCACGGCTGTGGCCTGGTAAGTGCCTTATTGAATGCGTGTGTGTATGCATGAATGGATGTGTATTTGCGCGTGTGCTGTGAATAGGTGAGTACTAGTGGGAGCATGTATGTGCTTGTGAATTAATGGGCGTGAATGTGTATGCATGTGTGTGCTTGTGTGTGCTTTGGAATGGATTGGTGTGAGTATGTGTGAGTATGTGCGCACGTAAATGGATGGGTGTGAGTGTATGTGCTTGCGGAGGGGTGGAAGTAAATATGCACGTGTGCCCATCCACCTACACATGCAAGTTTCCAGACACCAGTGCCTCATGTTGGACCCACACACACAACACCATTATAAACAACAATACAAACAGCAACATGCAAAAACGGCAAATTGTAAAGGTGAATTAGCCAAATATTAATGTTATATTGCAAAATCGAAGCCCAATAACATTCCAGAAGTATTCACTGTTGAAGCCATTTGCGTAAAAAAATGCGTACATGTTGGTGATAACACAAACTCTACTCAGCTAGGCCTAAGAAATCAGTTAAACGAGAGCATTCAGTGAATAGAAGTCTCATGTTATATACACCTATTTGTGATGCATGTGCCTTCAATCGCTGGATCGGAAGGTACCATTCCAGACAGAGGCAGTTGACGTATGACATCTGGCGAACATCTAGGAATGTTGAGATTTCGTAATTCCTAAAAGGGTACAAGATTTCAGAAATATAGATTCCCAGTCGTCCTAATTAGCGCTCTCTTAGATGCAATAATAGGTTGGAAGTTTAGGCGTAGTTAGGTTGTTTCTGTCATTACACGTGTCAGTCGCGTGTGTGTACACCTTACATTGTATGAACACCGTTTTTGTCTACAACATTGTCGGTCGTTTTCCACAGATCTGATTCATCTAAGAGACGTGCTTACTTGAGTTTTTTTAGTCAAAATTACTCGGGAACTATCTCTGATGCCACTCATTCTGTAATTTGTTAAGTAGCCCTCTGGCACGCCTGAAGGTATGTTAAATAACCTTCAAAAAGTCATTTTTTCACAGAAAAAAAAAATCAGATGTTTGAATACGTTCCAGTACCCAAAAAAAATTATAGGGCTTGTTTTGTTTCCTGCTGACTGCTGCCAAGTCAAGCTGCTTTGTCTTCTTGAAAGAGGCTGCTGCAGCTCCAGCAGATACACCAGCAGGAGTTACTATATCAGAAAACAATTTTGCAATAAGCATTCCCCCTTGTTGCTAGGATGTGTTATTGAAAGTTGAAAGGATAGTAATTTTAGCCAGCCAAACCATCTATCATATATTGCTGTAAGAATGATTTGCACAAGCGTGTGATCCCTTATTGAGAAATGAGCACTGCGTTCTCATAAGGTCAAGGCAGCATGGAGCTTGTCATTGAAACTCTTTTGTTTTATCAGTTTGTGATGGAATGTTCTCATTACTTGCTTCCTGTGAATAAAACTATGTCTCCTGTTATTATTTCAGGCCTCAAATTGACAAAATCGAAAACAAATATCTACTTATTGCAAATCAATAAATATATTTATTTAGTCCTGTAATTAATAATAGGTACAAGCACATGCACTTACAGACTCATGCTCCCAGACAAACATGTAGGTACACACAACTGGCACACACATGCATGCTTTACGCCAATGCTACTCTCGCAACTCCAACACAGACCAGAGGGCGAATCGCAAAACATTTTGACTGGCGTGTTTTTGAGTCTTTTCTAGTAAGTTAAGGGAGTGCTTGTTGCAAAAACATTTACCACTGTTTCAGAAAGACATCATATGGATGTGTAATGTGTAACGAGAATGTGCATATTTGTTGTGGGCCATTTTGCTGTGGCGCTGATATGTTCTTTTGCTTTTCTGCTGTTTTTTGTGATGCATTATTGCAAAGTGTTGCTGTGGGATATTGTAAAATCAAGTTACAGTGAATAAAGGAAGATCCAAAGTGGTGGAAGAAGTAAGTTTATTCCAAGTATAAAAGGTCCCACCCATCCAGCAGGCTGTGTCAGGTACAACTGACTAACTCATCCAGTTATCTGAGTGTACCAGGTTCTATCACCATGGTGCTACTCTAAAGTAAACACTGTATGTCAGGCCTATAAGGATGAAGAGAAGCAAAGTAATGCATACCTAGAAACAAAGCACAATACTACACACCTTCCCCCTATATTCTAAAAGTACAAATTGACTAAAAACAAACAAAGGTTACAAAAGCTACAAAGGTTAATTTTGAAGTGAGAACATCACTCCGACTGCTCCATCACATAGTCTTTGAATTTGGTGGGTTGTCTAGTAAGCCGCCTTCTTCCTCTTTGTGGTGTCACATTCTCGTTCTCCTTGAATGGGGTAGAAGTGGTTTGACGAGAAGAGGACGAAGTGGAGGGTATTACTGCACTGTTCTTAATAACAACAACCCTATTGAGATTCCATATACGTGAATCTTCAGTTTTTATTGCATCGGTCAACAATTTGACAACCTTATGTGGAGTTTGAAATAAGCTGGACCCTTTTCTCCCAAAAGGTGCCCTGATCATGACCCAATCACCAACTCTCGCAGGAGAAACTTTGACAGTTTTTCTAGCGTCAAAGGTTAACTTTCGTGCATTAACCTTTCTTGCCTCCTTGAGCTTCCACTTGCTATCAGAAATAGTTTTACCCTTTTTTAATTCAGCTTCATTGACCCAGTGAGGTGCAATCATCGTGTCAGGGTGTCTTCCTTTGAACAACTCGAAAGGGGTTAAACCAGTTGTGGCATGAGGAGAAACTCTATAAATTTCCACCTTTTTATTTAACTCCTCTTTCCAATCTAAACCATTCTGCTTGGCCATGGCAATAGTTTCTTTTAGGACTCGGTTGAAGCGTTCCACCATACCATTCGTCTCGGGATGATATAGAGAACAATGTTTGTGCCTGATGGACCCACTTTGTAAATACTCTTCCATATCATTGGAAACGAATTGGACTCCATTGCCTGTTAACAAGACACCAGGGAGACCTTCTCGTGCAAATACCTCTTTGAGAAATGAAATGACATGCTTTGTGTCGATTCCCTTGGTGAGTTTGATCTCTGGCCACCTGGAATACATATCAACTAGGACAAACACATAATTATCATAGCCACTTCCTTGTATGGGTCACAGAATATCTAAAGCTATCTCTTCCCAAGGTCTTTTGGGGCGCTCTCTGACAACCATGGGCTGTACTCTGGGCTTAAGACACTTTTCACTAATGGTACAAGGTACACATTCTCTTACAAGACGTTCGACTTGCACATCCATTCCAGGCCACCAATAGTTGAGCCTAAGCCTTTCCTTCATCTTTGACATTCCTTGATGTGCTTGATGGGCCAACTCTAACAATTCATGATGAAGTAAAACTGGGGGAACTAGCCTGGTTCCTCTAAATATTAATCCCTCACACTCAGAAAGCTCATGCCTTACATTCCAATACTTTTCACAGTTACCCTTGATCTTGTTATTCCACCCTTCGTTGAGTAACAAAGAAAGCTCCAAAAACTCTTTGTCAGATGCACACACCTCATGCCATCTGCTTTCTTTCACGCCATCATGCTCAATGCTGCAAACCCATACATTAAGGTCATGTTCTTCATTACTCAAATTTTCCTCATTATGTGGTACAAGCCTTGAAAGTGTATCATTTATCCTATTCCTGACTCCAGGTAGGTAATTCACCTCAAAATCCTACCCTTGAAGCGCAATTACCCACTTGGATATCCTGCTCGAAATTGCATCAATGCCTTTTTTTTTTAAGACCTCACATAGAGGTTTGTGATCTGTGCGTACAACAAACTTTGCAATGCACAGAAGGTTTTTGAGTTTCTTTATGGCCCAGTGTACAGAAAGGGCCTCCCTTTCAATGACCGAATACCGCAATTCTGCCCCTCGAAGACTCCATGAGAAGAACAGAATGACGTTTTCAGAGTCACCATTTTCCTGTTGTAGAACAGCCCCCAACCCCTTCATGCTAGCATCGGTAACAAGAACCGATTTCTTGGAGGGGTCAAAACTCCTTAGTCTGGGTGTCCTTTTAAGTAAATCTTTGACTCCTTTAAATTCAGACTCACACTCATCAGACCAGACAAAATCTACACCTTTACACAAGAGTCTCCGCATGTTGATGCACATCTCGGCAAAACCTTTCATGAATTTGCTGTAATACTCAGCCATGCCGAGAAACTTCATGAGTTCTTCTTTGTTTGTGGGAGAAGCTAAATTTTGTATGGCACCAACCAATTCACTTTTAGGTTCTACTCCCTTACCAGATATGGTGTGTCCAAGGTAATCAATTGAAGGTTTTCTAAACTTGCACTTATCTAATCTCACAGTGAGATTGTGCTGATGAAACCTCTCTAGAACTAGCCTGACTCTCAAATCGTGTTCTTGCTCATCTCTGCCATAAATCAGGACATCATCTTGATAAATTTTGACTCCTGACTGTCCACTTAACACTCTTTCCAAGGCCCTTTGGAGGCCGCCGACACTAACCCAAAGGGCAACCTTATGAACCTAAAAGTCCCAAATGGTGTTATGAAAGCTGTGTAGTCTTTGGACTCTTCATCCAACTTTATCTGATGATAAGCGGATTTTAGGTCCACGGTGGAAAAGACTTTTGCCCCCTGCAAGAGCATAAGCATGTCAGAGATTTTGGGAAGGGGATATTTGTCAACTATAACCTGTTTATTAAGCTCCCTCAAGTTAATGCATAAACGGAGACTTCTATCAGCCTTTCTGGCGGCTAACACTGGCGCCAACCCTTGGGTTCCTTCCACCTCCTCAATTATTCCTTCAGCCATGAGTTTTTCCAATTGTGATTTCATCTCATCCCTCACCGCAAGGGGCACACCACGCACTTTGCCTGCTACAGGTACCGCTCCAGAGATCAGACGTATCTTATGCACATAATCACACAAGTAACCCAACTCACTCCTAAACACGCTGGGAAATTGCCTCTTTAAGGATGATTTGTAATCATGGCTACAGTCTTGTATGTCAACTTCACTCACACGAAAACTTTCTTTAAGAATAATAGGAGGATCATTATTTGGGTCCAATATTACACCTAAATCTCTCTGGTGGAACCAGCTTAGGATGCTATCACCTTTATGTGATACATACACCTTACCAGAAATGTATCTCCCTTTGTATTCTATCAGACCATGAAAATACCCTATAAGTTTTATGGGTTCTCCACCATAGGCACTGGGTTTGATATCAGCTTTCACTATTTTAACTCTATTATTCAGATTGGACAAGTAAAACTTCTCTGAGACAATGGTGATTTTCGCTCCTGAATCAAAAAGTACTTTAGTACTTCTACCTTCCACAAACACTTCATCTGTGGGACCCTTCTTGTTATTGTCTGTCACTTGAGATACGATTTGAGTACAGTCAAATTCAGAATAGTCATCGCTATCACTATTGTCGTCATGAGAAACGGCATTAACCTTCCCTTTGCTTTTTTTAGCTTTGCAGACGGCAGTAAAATGTCCAACCTTTTTGCAATTCAAACAAGTGGCTTTAAGAGCTGGACATTTCTTAACATTAGCAAGATGTTCTATGTTGCCACACCTGTAAGACTTGGGCTGGAACTTACGGGAACCTTTCATTTCAGCTTTCACATAGTCCCCTTTCTTTACATATTTCTCTTTGGAGGTCGCCTTTACCAAATGAACAATGTTTCATGCTTGGTGATAATTTCCACACACTTTTGTGAATGTTCAATCTGCTTAGCAATGGTAATTACTTCATCTAAAGAGGGGTCATCTTTTTGCCAAATATCATCTCTAACCTTTTGAACATTGCAACCCAACATGAATTGATCCCTTATTCTCTCCTCCAATAATGCACCAAACTTGCACGATGACCCTAACTTCCTTAAAGCAGTAATATAGTTCTCCACAGACTCACCATCATTTTGCGTCCTGCGACCAAAATGATAGCGTTCTAGAATAGTGCTTACTTTGGGTAAATAATGTCTGTCCAGTTTTAACAAGCATATTTCATATTCATTTAAACTTGGATCATCCACTTCAGGTAAGTGATCAAATACCTCTTGCCCATCCGAGCCAAGACAATGCAAAAGAAGGGCAGTTCTTCTCTCAGCGCTAAGGTTAGTCCCACACACTTTGGCGTACCTTTCAAACACCTTTTTCCATTTTTGCCACCTTATTGGGGGATCACCAGGGGATGTTAAGAAGAAAGGTGGGGTAGTAACATTTTGCATGGTAGCAAAAGACACCAAAAATAAATTGATGTTTAAAAGAGACGTCAGTAACCTAACAAATGCTATGAGTTTACATACAGAATTACTGATCAGAATTATTGTTCAAGGACCTGGCAATAAAAGGTTAAACCAATAAATATGAGCATCAAAGTGTAACAATTAATGTTAACAATAAAGCTGCTTAGACATCAAAGGCTTCTAGCAATGTAAAATGTGGAACAAATACACAGTATAAAATTGACAGAAAGATAAAAGGGTAAGAAGAGAGAAAAGAAAGAAGAAAAATATGTTTTCAGGTTAGTTACTGGTTGTAGACAATTCGTTCACCTTCACGTTGAATTGTTCCTCAGTTCAGGCAGATACGGTAACGAGTACACCGCGTTTGTTTGTTGTAGACAGTGCTGTGAAATGCGAGCTGCGCAGTCGGCAAAATATCAAAACAACAAAATGAGGAAAAAATGCAAGATGCGCAGTTGGCAAACTGTCTACACATTAATGTAGCACACACAAACAGCAAAATTGAAGCTACAAAGAAGTGTTTCAGCCGTACCAATATGGACGCCACACCACGCACGTAACGTGACATAGAGATGTCACTTTCAGACTGGAGACTGGAGAGGAAGCGCGCTCGAAGTAGCCGAGAATCCCTGGAGTCGTGGAATGTCGGCAAAACTGTAAGACTAAATTCTTTAGAGCGAGCGGTACCAGTACAGTAATTTTTAAAAGACAACGCAGCGCCGCCTCCTGCCGCGTTGTTTAGCTTCATACACTCGAGAGTACAGTTATTTAAAAGGACGACAACGCAGCATACGCCTCCTGCCACGTTGTTGATCCTCAAACACTTGAGGAGTGCCAGGAAATCTCAAAAGAGCCCAAAACAAAATTGGTGAAGCACTGTTGTATAGAATTGCTCCGGAGAGGGCTCTGGGAGACGCTGCTCAGATTGACGGCGCCGCAACAATTGATGGCGCCGCAACAAAAGCAATAACGGCTGCCTCCCAAAGTGGCAAAAAGGAACGGATGTCTGGAGTGTGATTGAGCCCGCACCGAAACCTCCCGACCCAGAGAGTACAAGGGTGAGATGTGTGGCGAGTGCTCCCAAAACACACCAAGAACAAGTTCCTTAAATGTGAGCGTGGATGAGCTAGCGCAAGAACTTCTCAACACAGACAAGAAATAGTAGCGCTAAGAAAGCTCCCAATCCAGTGTAAATAAAATGTCAATGGTTTCAAAAGAATCCCACAATGAAGGGTTTTAAATAGAGACTCACATGCTCCTTAGGAATCATTTAAATGAAGAGATTGATCCTCGGAAGAAATCATGGATGAAGTTAGTAGAAGTTGGGATGTTGGGACCGCACCACTTCTTCTCCCAAAAGACAGATAAAGGTTCAAATCCAATGAAATGCACTGGGGTGGGTTTTCCTTCGCTCATCGCCAGTGTAAAATCAAGTTACAGTGAATAAAGGAGGATCCAAAGTGGTGGAAGAAGTAAGTTTATTCCAAGTATAAAAGGTCCCATCCATCCAGCAGGCTGTGTCAGGTACAACTGACTAACTCATCCAGTTATCTGAGTGTACCAGGTTCTATCACCATGGTGCTACTCCAAAGTAAACACTGTGGGGCCGATTCCGATTCGGGCTGGAAATCTCACCGACCAACTCGGTACGGGAATATAGTCCGACCGACACGTACCGGCGTTGCCCGACCTGGGTAGTACGATGAAATGCATGTGAATCACGACCGACTCGTACGGAACACAAGCCGAACGACCGAACCGGACGGAAACAAGCTATCCGGCCGGGAAACCACGCGAATAGAACCGACCGACACGCACCAGGAATCAACCTGAGCGAAACGTACCCGCGAACTCCGACCCGCGCAGTACGATGCAATGCGTGGAAAACCAGACCGAGTCGCACGGAGCTCAAGCTGAACGACCGACACGCATACAAAAGCCAGCCGAAGGAAGCCAATACTCGGCGACCGACGCGTACGCCGCACAAGAAACCTAGCAGAAACACAGCGTGAACGACTTGGAGAAGCTCGCACGAGACAACTGCAGCATCCTACTCGGTCAGAAGAACGTCTCCTACATGCACAAAAAATACTAAGGAAAAAATATTTTAAAAAAGGGCCAAACAAGCAATGACAAAGTCAATAAATACTGGGGGAAAAACATGGAACAAGGACACCCCCCCAACTCCACCTATATAAAGGCCACAAATCCCTACCATGATCCTTTGCAAATTCAACTGACCTGCCAGCACAGAACACCATCACACAGCAACCACAGACACACTCACAGCTCATCCATCACACAAGCCACACACCATTAGCACCTCAACAAATAGCACCCTCACATACACCCAGCAAAACCTACACTCACACACCCTCACCTACACACACATACACATCAATCCCAACCACCACCCATCACCATGCCCCTAAAGAAGAATCCAAAGTTCCTAGACAGTGAATTGGAAGTCCTGGTAGATGAGATCCTCAGGGTAGAGCCACAGTTGTTTGGTACATTGGTACAACAGACCCCCATGTCGCAGAAAACCAAGATGTGGCAGAGGATCGTCGACAGGGTCAACGCACAATCACCATGTTTGCGCACAAAGGAAGACATCCAGAACAGGTGGTATGATGTGCGCAGGAGGGTCAGGGACCTACTAAAGAAGGATTACATCGTGAATCAGCGCACCGGCAATGGCCCTCCTGCCAAACCACTATACCTCAGGCCCTGGGAGGAGAAGGTGCGGGCCATCCTACCACCAGTGAGCGTATATGGACTATCAAACATCCCAGAGCCTGGTGAGTACACAACAAATATACACAATATTGTGTGACAATACACACACATCACTGTCAAGGGGACAGTCAAACCATGCACCCTTAGCAAATCCACAGCAATCAAAAGATAATCACCCCAAGATTTGTCTGTCAGTCAGATAAACACAATACATGCCATCTCATAGTGATATGTAACTGTGTCATGATATGTACAAACATAACTACAAATACAGCAAGGCAGTGGCACAAATGTAACCAACAAACATAGTTAGACATTTTGCCACCACTAGAACTACCACCTCACAGGAAGCTCACTCAAAGGAAGGAATTCTGTGTATGCTGGTGAAGTCAGTGTAGCCGATAGCATGATGGGAGTTGTAGTCACAGATATTGGTCACCCTCACAATTGGCCCATCAACACCACTCTGAACCATGCTCACATCACAGGGAGTGGAAAACAACTGACAAGATGGCTGACACTGGGTACTGCTGTGGGGAGCACAAGGCCCTGCTGGGAACTGTGCAACAACCAACAGCAGGACACCACTGTCAGCCATCTTGCCATTGCTGTCACACTCACACACAGTGAAGTCCACTCAAAAGGAAGGAAGTATGGGCATGCTGGGAAGGGGGTGTAGGCTATAGCATGATGGGAGTTGTAGTCACAGATATTGGTCACCCTCACAATTGGCCCATCAACACCACTCTGAACCATGCTCACATCACAGGGATTGGAAAACAACTGACAAGATGGCTGACACTGGGTACTGCTGTGGGGAGCACAAGCCCCTGCTGGGAACTGGGCACCAACCAACAGCAGGACACCACTGACTGACATCCTGAAAGCCAACTTGCACTCCCTGCAATGGAAGCACGTTCCATGGTGGGATATCTGGCTGGGTGGGAAGGAGAACTGACAGCTCTGACCATAGTTACCAGCAGCTTTTCTCACACACCCCCTTAACACAAACTCCACACAACTCACCTGGGAGAATGCATTGCCTCACACTCTAATTAAATATCCCACAAAGAACAACCACACTGGGTTATGCTGTGTGAATCACAGGGACACTCTTGGGACTTGTAGCCAAACAAAGGCCAGGACAACACTGTCAGCCATCCTGTCAGCACAGGCACACTACCCCACAGGGAAGCAGAGTCAAAAGGAAGGAAGTATGGGCATGCTGGGAAGGGGGGTGTAGGCAATAGCATGATGGGAGTGGTAGTCACAGCTCAACATCCCCCACCCACATGGCCCAGCAAGCTCACACTGAAGCATGCACACCTCACAGCCAGTGAAAAGCCACTTCAAAGATGTCTGACACTGGCCTCAGCTGTGGGGAGCACAAGGCCCTGCTGGGACCTGGGCACCAACCAACAGCAGGACACCACTGTCAGCCATCTTGCCATTGCTGTCACACTCACACACAGTGAACTCCACTCAAAAGGAAGGAAGTATGGGCATGCTGGGAAGGGGGGTGTAGGCTATCGCATGATCGGAGTTGTAGTCACAGATATTGGTCACCCTCACAATTGGCCCATCAACACCACTCTGAACCATGCTCACATCACAGGGAGTGGAAAATAACTGACAAGATGGCTGACACTGGGTACTGCTGTGGGGAGCACAAGCCCCTGCTGGGAACTGGGCACCAACCAACTACAGGACACCACTGACAGACATCCTGAAAGCCAACTTGCACTCCCTGCAATGGAAGCACGTTCCATGGTGGGATATCTGGCTGGGTGGGAAGGAGGACTGACAGCTCTGACCATAGTTACTAGCAGCTTTTCTCACACACCCCCTTAACACAAACTCCACACAACTGACCTGGGAGAATGCATTGCCTCACACTCTAATTAAATATCCCACAAAGAACAACCACACTGGGTTATGCTGTGTGAAGCACAGGGACACTCTTGGGACTTGTAGCCAAACAAACGCCAGGACAACACTGTCAGCCATCCTGTCAGCACAGGCACACTACCCCACAGGGAAGCAGAGTCAAAAGGAAGGAAGTATGGGCATGCTGGGAAGGGGGTGTAGGCAATAGCATGATGGGAGTGGTAGTCACAGCTCAACATCCCCCACCCACATGGCCCAGCAAGCTCACACTGAAGCATGCACACCTCACAGCCAGTGAAAAGCCACTTCAAAGATGTCTGACACTGGCCTCAGCTGTGGGGAGCACAAGGCCCTGCTGGGAACTGTGCAACAACCAACAGCAGGACACCACTGACTGACATCCTGAGAGTCAACCTGCACACATTGCAAGAGTTGCATGCTTCATGGTGGGATAACTGGGCTGGGGGGAGAAGGAGGGCCGGATGTCCATCAAATACCACCAATGCTGGCCATGCACACACCTCAACATTCACATTGAAAAGCTTCAGGTTGGCAGGACAATGTGCTACACCAATATCAACCTCTGACTGTGACAACTTAGGACAATGCAATGTACAGGCCCGCATCCAGAGGTACAGTCACAACTGTCAGGTGTGTGAACCATTGATGCCCGTAGAAACATAACATACATTGTGTGTCTCTTCCAAAAACAGGTGATGATGGGGACACAGCAGCAGACGATGAGAGTCCCTGTCCCAGGCTCCGGGGGACACTGAGCTCACTGGTGTGGAACAGCCTCTGCACTCCTCGGATGGCGAAGACCTACCTGGCCCCTCCGGTGCGAGTCATCATGCAGCACCAGCAGGACCAACATCTGCACCCCTGCACCCACCCCTCCAACAACTGCCAACACACAGACCACCCCTGCCAACACGGACAGACCAAGGACCACCGATGACAACAGCACAGGGACCCCGGCCCAACGTGGAGCAACGGACAACGACCCCAGTAACAACCCCCAAGTGGGCCTATGGTCACCTGTGCGTGCCACCACAGGTCCCGCACGTGTCACCAGGGGTGGTGGGAGGGGTGGTAGACATAGGTCGCTGTTTGCAGAGGGGCCTGGACTGCATGATGAGCCACAACTGGCACGCATTGCTGAGGCGTACCAGAATAGCACTGGAGAGGTCAGCCAGGTAGTGGGGATCCTCAAGGACATTCAACAGCAGCAGGCTGCCCATCATGCCCGCTTGGACTCACACATGTCCCGTGTGGAGACACACATGTCTGGCATGGAGTCCAAGTGGGACACATTGGAAGAACTGACAGCAGTGCATAGGGACATATTGACATGCCTTCGACAGATTAGCACCAACATGGCCACACCTCCCTGTGTGCCCACAACATCTGGTGCTGCAACAACTGCAACTGCCACAGGGAGTGAGGATGACTCTGGTGGAGAGTTCTCTGCACCGCAGCAGCCTGCACGTGAGGGTCCCCCCCGGAAGAAGAGGGGTCGTCTGAGGAAGGAAAACTGAGAGGCCGATGGCCATGTACATCCACCATGAACCCAACACCTTTTCTTGAAATTCTCCTTTGTGTGCAAACTGTTCACCCTGTCGAATGCAACACAACTCTCCCACATGAAATGGGGAGCTTAAGTTGGCCCAATGTATCAGATGACTGTGGACT
Organism: Calotriton arnoldi; assembly: GCA_963921515.1. Lineage (NCBI taxonomy): Eukaryota > Metazoa > Chordata > Amphibia > Caudata > Salamandridae > Calotriton > Calotriton arnoldi. The sequence continues at coordinate 966,986 of CAWUFW010003047.1, forward strand.
TTACTCAGGACATTTCTGCTACCAAGACTTCCAACTCATCTGGGAACTTTGGATTCCAATTCCAATGTACAGCACCCACCATCCTGTGCACTATCCTCACACATGTATGGAAATAAACTCACTAATACACCATACTTGCCTCTGTTGTGATTCCAACGTGGTTTCTGTCATGTAGATGGTGATCTGCTAAATGACACTGTGCATGCTAACTGCTACAGCAAGTTCAACACCGTCATGTGAGTCATGGCGACGTGACACATATGAGCGAGACACACCACTAGGGCTACACAACACATATACACCAGGGCCATCAGACTCATCGCCTACACTGATGTTGCCAGGAAATACAGTGGAATGCACAGACACCACACCTATTCACATTCTGTGTTAACTAGCCCACAGGTGCAGTAAGCACATGTCAGTCAGATGTGTGACCACAGACAACGCACAACCCAAAGTGAAGCACAGGTTTATTACACATTTGCAACATGTTGTTTCCACTACAGATGCAAGGTAATCCTACGTGGCAGTGGCCACACAGTCAACAAGTGTAGAAGAAATAAAGTCCAGGGGTGTGTGGCACATCACCTGTAGGGAAACGACTGCTTCCACCCTGGAAGTTGAATCATGGTGTCGGGGGATCACAGTTCACCAAACAACTCTGAAAGTACCCTGTGAAGGACAGACATGACACACAGTCAAAAGCACTGAAGAACAGGACAGAACTGCAATACTCATGGCCAATACATGTCACAAGATACTCACAGAAAACCAAGTTAGCATGTCAACACTGTTGGGGAGTACAGACTACCTGTAAGGACACATCACTGCATGCTTCCAGTCAAGTAGCACATGGCCACACTCAAACAGCACCAGAGCACCACCAACACATATCATGCAAACTCACATCATTGACATGACATCTCTGGATACTCACATTCAGCTGAAGAAGTTGGTGATGAGCTGTGTGCGGACATCACCATCATCATCATCATCATCACTGGCATCGTGGCCCAGGCCAGGATCCTCCACAGGTGGCGGATGTTGGTCATCGTCATCCAGGATGATAGGCAACTCCTTCCGCACTGCCAGGTTGTGTAGCATGCAGCAGACGATGACAATCTTGCACACCTTTGCTGGGGCATATGGGAGGGCCCCTCCTGTCTTGTCCAGGCAGCGGAAGCGGCTCTTCAGGAGACCAAATGTCCGCTCGATCACTCTCCTGGTCCGACCATGTGCCTCATTGTAGCGCATTTGGGCTGGTGTCACAGGGTTCCTGAGGGGTGTCAGCAACCACGGCATGTTGGGGTATCCGGAGTCACCTACAGACAGACAATTGCACATTAGCAGAGTTGGAAAAGAGGGCGGAATACAACATAGCAGAACACACACAATGGTACAAAGTCAGTACACACCGACAAGCCAGGCACGCTGGTTCTGCATCTGTGACATCATCCTCGGGATGCGACTACTCCTCATCACGTAGGCATCGTGTGCCGAACCAGGGAAACGGGCACACACATGTGAGATGCTCATATCTGCAAGACATACCACCAGAGCATTGATCGAATGATAATGTTTCCTGTTCCTGTATGCCTGCTCATGTGCCTGTGGTGGTACCAAAGCCACATGTGTCCCATCAATGGAGCCAATGACATGTGGCATCCTCCCCAGGGCATAGAAGTCACTCTTGACGTCAGTGAGTTGTTGACGTGTAGGGAAATAGATGTACTGGTTCAGGCATCTCAACATTGCCTCCAAAACATCGCGTAGCACACGGCTGAACATAGTCTGTGACATCCCACCAGCAGTTGCCACAGTGTGTTGAAAGGTACCGGTGGCAAAGAAGTGTAGGGCTGCCATCACCTTCACCTTGGGGGTCAGCGCTGTAGGGTACGGCCGGCCAGGTTGCAAATGTGGGGCCAAGCGCACTGCCAAATCCTCAATCAGCTGCCTGGTGAAGCGGTACCGTCGGATGCTGTCACGTTCCACCATCGTTGCTAGGTCAGGGAATGGTCTATGGACAGCTGGTGCCCTGCAGTGCATAGGTGAAGAAAGAAAGATTGTCAGTCACCCCACATATGTGCCATTCACCATACTCAATATCACATGATACATCATTACGAGACACAAGTACTTGATGTGTGTGCCGTTCTGTATGGACATATATGGCACCTACATGGACATCATCTAACATCTCAGTTCAACATGTGTTGACAACAGGTTCTAGGTTGTGCTATGGGAAACCATTAGGCTGTGTCACAGTACCCATTTACTGCTGTCACGTTCCACACACACCACAGTGACATGTCTGGACAGATGCGCCACAGGCATCACAGCTCATTGACAGGTAGATTCCCAGTGACCCTGTCTTGCCACATGGACACTGGCATGACATGGCGTATCATGTACACGTCAGAAAAACAAACATGACTCCCACAGGTAGTGGCCCCTGTTGCCTCCATGGGACAGACATGGACGTCTGTGACACACACACGCACAACATCAAAGTCCATGCACAAATAACGTGGATGTGGAGACTGTCTCCCATTGTGCACATGGAATCAGAGACATCGGAAACACAACATGCACACAGACTGTGGAGGGCCATCACTATTGTGGCAATGGGTCACCCTGTGACGTACATGCCTTCCCACATGGGGCTCTGGGGGAATGTGACATACACATACACAACCTGGAAATGTGACCATGCCACATGCTCCGAAATGAACAGTTGCACATCACAGTGGTCATGTGCACAACACACAAAGAATCCTGTCCCCATGAACACGTGCACAGCCTGGGAGTGGCTGCCCCCAAGTGCCACCCAAAAACCACATGTTTAACCCCATACACAGAAAAGGTAATGCAGCCTTACATGCCTTAGGATACAGTGTGGACTGGGTGTGGTGTTGTAGGTGTGCCCCTGAGTCCCTGGCAAGTATATGTGGCTGGCATACGTTCACCAGTGACAAGCATGGTGACATATGCCAGTGACCTGTACAGGGACGCGTTGTACAGCAATGGACCGATCGGTGTGCACGCACTGGCCATTGCATCTGTTGTGAGCGGGTACACGTTGTTTCCCGGAATACGCATTGTACAGCAAAGGACCGATCGGTGTGCACGCACTGGCCATTGAATCTGTTGTGAGCGGGTACACGTTGATTCCCGGAATACGAGTTGTACAGCAATGGACCGATCGGTGTGCACGCACTGGCCATTGAATCTGTTGTGGCGAGTGCAGCGTTGTACAGCAATGGACCGATCGGTGTGCACGCACTGGCCATTGCATCTGTTGTGGCGAGTGCAGCGTTGTTTCCCGGAATACGCATTGTACAGCAATGGACCGATCGGTGTGCACGCACTGGCCATTGAATCTGTTGTGAGCGGGTACGCATTGTACAGCAATGGACCGATCGGTGTGCACGCACTGGCCATTGCATCTGTTGTGAGTGGGTACGCATTGTTTCCCGGAATACGCGTTGCACAGCAATGGACTGATCGGTGTGCACGCACTGGCAATTGAATCTGTTGTGAGCGGGTACGCGTTGTACAGCAATGGACCGATCGGTGTGCACGCACTGGCCATTGCATCTGTTGTGAGCGGGTACGTGTTGTTTCCCGGAATACGCGTTGTACAGCAATGGACTGATCGGTGTGCACGCACTGGCCATTGCATCTGTTGTGAGGGGATACGCGTTGTTTCCCGGAATACGCGTTGTACAGCAATGGACCGATCGGTGTGCACACACTGGCCATTGCATCTGTTGTGAGCGGGTACGCGTTGTACAGCAATGGACCGATCGGTGCGCATGCATTGGACATTGCATTCGATGTGAGCGTGTACGCGTTGTTTTTGAAATACGCGTTGTACAGCAATGGTCCGGACGGTGCGCATGCATTGGCTAGGGCCTGGCATGGCAACGGACGCGTTTTCGAAGCTGTAACGAGTCTGATGCAGTGAATTCAGTTGGCCAGCCACAACAATGTTGCAAATACATGGGTTTCATGAAGTTTAACTTTTGAAGGATGCTGTGGGCGTGTATAAGTGGTGCTATTCCATGGATTGGCCAGATTCAGAAGATGCAAACGACTTGGACCTATCACTTTGGACACATGGGACAGTATCTGCCTCTGCAGCACACATATAATGCTGGCTGTTCCACTGAGAGCTCACTTGCCTGCACTACATGCTCCAGGACGACATCTGCCACCAACACTGCTGCTGTCTCTGCATCCTCTGGCTACTGAATTGGCACGTACTGTGGAGAGAGCCCCAGCCTTCAGCCTTGAGGAGAACCAGGCCCTGCTGGACAGCCTCCTTCCACAGTACAGCAAGCTGTATGGGAAACCAGGGGAGCAGGTGAGTGTGCTGTCCACTGCCTTACTAATTGTGCATGTTGTCTGACTAGCAAGACTTACAGTGTGCACACCACTGGCTAGCATGCTCACTGAGTAGTTCTCACCCCCCAAAGTGTGTAGTTACATGCTTCTAAAACAGGATAGCCTAATTATAAATAACACAGAACAAGATAAAATAAACTATATTGAGCATTCAATGCAGGAGAAAAATATAAAAGCTTATATTTTCTGCTTTCCTCTCAGTTCTGATAACTCAATTTAAAAACTGGATCTCTCAAATTTCTCTCCTATCTTGAGGCTGACATTTTACATATGGATTCTCTCCCTTCACTCCCTATATCTAAATGGGTTTACCGATTAAGATGATTTCATAGTTTTACATATCTCTCAAACTGTTGTTAAATAGTTGCAATATAATTTTATGAGAACTTTAATTTTATGAGAACCCGACATTATGAGACAATGGCTGTATGGGTTAGTGAGTCTGTATATGAAGGGCTGTATGGGTGGGTTAGTGTGTGTATAGCTGTGTGGGTGAGTGAGTGTATGTGTCAGTGATTTATGAGTGAGTAACTGAGTATGTGAAAGGCAGTATAGGTGAGTGATGGGAGATATGAGTGACTGTATGGGTGAAATGAAATGAGGCTTTTATAGAGCACTACATATACCCGAAGGTGTCTAGGCACTACCTTCAAAACAATGGGATTTATATAAGATTAGCTTGGACTCACCCTCTAAAAAGCCAAGTCTTCAGACCCTTTCTAAAGTTTAACAGATTGGTTCCTTTCTTTAGAGTTGTTGGCAGGGAATTCCAAAGTCTAGTTGTGGTGTAAGTGAAGCTTTTGCCCCCCCATTTAACATTCCGCGATCTGGGAGTGACAAGGTTCCTGCAGTCCGCTGACCAGAGTGGTCTACCCGGGGTATAAGACTTCAAATAGTGTAACATTTGCAGCGGACCAAGTCCATGCAATGATTTAAACGCTATGCATAAGGCTTTGAATTTAATATGCTTAGCAACTGGCACCCAGTGCAGTTGGATCAGGGCCTTACAGGCAGAATCAAGTCTCAAAATCCCCAGAAGAACTCGAGTTGCTGCGGTTTGTGCCCTCTGGAGCTTACGAATACTTCGCTAATTTGCAGTAGTAAATAATGCATTACGGTAGTCTAGCCTGGATGCAATTAGTGCAGTGACCGCTGTTTTTCTCAAATCAAAAGGGATGAAAGAAAGTACCTTCCTCAGAACTTTGAGAATTAAGAAGCAAGTAGAAGTGGTGTGATTGATCTGAGCTTCGAATGACAGATTGGTATCAAAAAGTACACCAAGATTTTTTCCTTAATTTGACAGGGTTGGCAAGGGGCCCAAATTGAAGAGCTATTCCCCAAAAGAAGAACTTTGGTCTTACATGAATTAAGTTTAAGACAATTGTCTAGCATCCAATTGCCTATATGACACATGCAGTCATGGAATCTGACTGCCATTGAGTTGGATGGACTATTAATTGACACAATTATCTGTGTGTCATCTGCATAGGACCCCAGAGCAAAGCTGTAACTTTTGATTCATTTGGTCAGGGGAATGACATACAGGTTAAATAAAATCGGACTCAGGGAGGAACCATGATGTACTCCACAGGGAAGTGAGAAGGAAGTAGAGACGTAGTCTCCAAGAGCCACCGTTTGGGAGCAATCTCATAGGAAGGAGCTCAGCAGGGAGAGCGTTTTATCTCTGATCCTTAGTGACAATAGATGGTCAACCAGCAGATCATGGTTGACTGTATCAAAGGGTGCTGATAGATCCAACAGGATTAGAGCCACACTCCCCCCACCATCCAAGGTTTGTTTGAGCACATTGGTGGCAGTAATCAAGGCTACCTCTGTGCTATGATGGGCCCGAGATCCATATTGAGAAGGATCAACAATGGCATTGTTGGAGATGAAGGTGGTTAATTCCAACTTGATGGCCTTTTCTATTATCTTTGAAGGGAATGGAAGTCTTGAAATTGGCCTATAATTCAGGGTGTCATTAGCATCCAGATTGGATTTTTTCAAAAGTGGCAGTATGGAAGCTTTTTTCCATTCAGTGGGAAAAATCCCTGACGTGAACATTAGATTAAAGATAGGCAAGAGAGACGTGGCTACAATCTCTGGGAACAGATGAATAATTCTCGGAGGGCAAGGGTCTATGGGATATCCTGATTTTACTACTGAGATCAGATTTATAACCTGATCTAATATTAAAGTGGTAAACGATGAGAGCGTCGGCATTGCTGGGCCGCATTGAGCGGGAGATAAGGGGGATAAATTGCTCAGTTGAGTCGGTGTCTGGGCCAAGCGATTGTCCTGAAGCGTAAAAGTGTCATAGACCAATTCAACCTTATGCTGGAATGAAATAGCTAGCCAGTTACAAAATTGTTGACTAGCTCTAAGATCATGTGGATCCGGAAGTTTCAAGAGACTTTTGACTGTGGCGAATAAAACTTTTGGACAGCTATTAGCTGCTTTAATTTTTTCTTTAAAGTATGAGGCCTTTTCCTGCAAGATTACGTTCTTATAGACTTGAAAGGACATTTTATATTCAGTTTTTGTGTGAGGATTGTCATCTAATCTCCATTTTCTTTCTAGTCTTCAGCATATTTGTTTTTGAGCTCTGTGTGAATCATTAAGCCAGGGTTCCGAAGGTGAAAGCCTGGGGCTCCAACGGCTAACCGGAGGAGCCAATTGCAGGGTTGCGGAGTCAATCCAGGACGGATAGTTTGCTACTCTGAGGTCTAAATCAAGGATAGTCTCCAGTAAAGATTGAGTGAGCAGAGTTTTTAATTGCTCTGCTTCTATCTTGTTCCATGACCAACTGGTGATTACCTTACCTGGGTGTTTAACTGACAATTTTTGTGAAAATGAAAGTTCAATCAGAATTGCCTTATGATCTGACCATATTATTGGAAGTGAACTGGTCCATTCAAGGTTGGGATTGTCTGAAAAGATCCCATCCAGACAATGCCCTGCTGTGTGTGTTGGCCCTTTTACAATTTGTCTTAGTCCTATACTGCCCATTTGTTCAAGGAGTGCTTCTGTTTCAGTCAGAGATATTCTCAAAATGGAAATTAAAGTCTCCTAGGATGGAGAAGTTAGACGAGTCGGCCTTGACTTGTAAGAGTTGACCAATGATGTCAATTAACAAGGATTTAGTTCTGGGTGGACGGTAGAGTAATATGCCATTAAAAGTATTTTGACTCTCTAATTCAATCTTAAAGGCCAAAGCCTCACAGTCTAGATTGCTGGGAAGACGTTTGACCCATGATTTAAGGCCGGTTCTAACGATTAGTGCTATTCCTCCCCTCTTTTCCCTAGTCTATCTACTCTGTGCATTTTAAATCCTTCAGGGAGGGCCTGAAGCAAATCTGGGTCTGAGGAAGTATCTGCCCATGTTTCTGTGATGAAGGACAGTTCTATTTGATGGGCTTCGATGAAATCACGGAATACTATGTCATTTTTTATCAAGGATCTTGCATTAACAAGCACACAGGGAATCCGAGTTCTTTTCGCCTCATGAGATGCCGTGGTGGGGGTGAAAAGCCTAGCATTGTGCAAAGGGAGAGAGTGTAAGGTAAGTTCGCATAGAGGGCAGCGCAACAAGCAGTTCTCCAGCTGAGGATCATAGCTTGATCCGGTATAGCGGTTACCTGCTGACTGCGAACAGAAAATGAAATTAAAATAAAAGTGAGAACTAAAATCATAAAAGGATTAAAAAAAACGCCTTACCGAAATGATGGCTAACATCAGGAGCCAGTCAACTCCAGGGCACACTAGTACCTACAAGGAAAAGAAATTAAAAAATAATTCAGTGGTGTCCGGATACAAAACATAGAAGAGTCTAAGAAAGCCAGCCTTTCCAAGATGGTGGCTATAGTCAGGAGCCAGGCAACTCCCAGGCATGCTAGTGCTTACAAGGAAAAGAAAACTGAACACCTGGTAGGTGGTGTCCACGCTATTAGTGAAGGATGAGTGAGTGAATGAGAGTGTGGCTGTGTGGGTGAGTGTGTGCTTGTGTCAGTGACTGTATAGGTGAGTGAGTTCATGCAAGTATATGTATGAGTAAGTAAGTGGGTGTGTGTGTAACTGTATGGGTGAGTAAGTGCTGTGTGATTGACTGTATGGGTGAGTGAGTAAGTGTATGAGTAGCTTTATGGGTGACTGACTCAGTGTGTGAGTGGCTGTGTGGGTGTCAAAGCAGACATGTCAGTGGTTGTAGTAGTGAGTGAGTGGGTGTACGAGTGGCTGTATGGGTGAGTGAGTGGATTTGGGTATAGATCTATGGATCAGTGAGTGGGTGTGTAAGTACTGGTATGGGTCTGTGAATGGGTTAGTGAATGGTTGTGTGGTAGTGGGTGTATGAAAGGTTCTATGGGAGTGTGAGTGGGTGTGTTAGTGATTATGTGGATGATGTCATCACTGATGTCATCAGTGATGTCATTTGAGATGTCATCAGTGACATCATCAGTGATGTCACTGACCATGTCATGAGTAATGAAATATGTGAGTTCATAGGCAGTGCATTGCGGTGGTGTGTGTTATAGTTAGCTCAGCTAACTATAACTGCAAAATTTCACAGGTTTTGCACGAATGAAAACTGAGCCTAACTATAATGTCCCTCTAACCATTGTTTTTTTCAGTGAATTTCTCAGGTTTCTTTAATTCCATTTCATAACTATAACATCCCAGTAACCTTTGTTTTTTAAGTGAATTTGTAAAGCTTTTTAAAATGCTAATTCCTAACTATGATGTCCCTGTAAGCTTTATTTTTTCAGTGAATTTCGATGTATTTTTAAGTAGTAATGGCGTTTGCAGAGTGGTGGAGAAAAGGGGCAGGGCCTCTGACCTGCTCTCAGAAATCCCTCTGTGTAGGACTTACAGAAAGTACCAGGAGGGCTTCTTGGCCCCCAAGGTCCCTCAGCATCCAAGAGGACTTCATTCCCCAACCAGTAGTGTGCCAGGAGACACGTTTGCAGAATGGTGGAAAAAGGGGGTTTGGCCTTCAAAGACCTCTCAGCAATCCGGCTGTATGGGCCTTACTGGAGGTAACTTGGAGGGGTTGTTCAAACAGCCCCACCTGCATTCAATTTAAACTTATGCCCCAGGGAGGTGGCGGTCCCTGAGGCTGTGGGAGGGTCAATGCGGCCTCCTGCATAAATGTAGAATAAAGCCCTGGGGAGGTGGTGGTCCCTGGGGGGTTCAAGAGGCCCCCCAATTGAAAATGAGAAAATCCCCAGGAGGTGGCAGTCTGCTGTGCCATGGGGGAGGCAATACGGGCCTCTTCCATATAAATATTTTAAGAAGCCCTGGGGTGGTGGTGGTCCCCGGGGCATATTAAACCCCAGGAGGGTGGGGTCTGTGTACCCCCTGCTTTTTTCCATCATGCCACCGAGACACGACCTACCTGGGGGCCGATAATGAAAGAAGCACGGAAGCCTGTGCTTTTTTTTTTTTTGTCTGGATCCTCGGATCCCACTGAAAACATTTTTTAAATGCTTTTTTTGGCCCTGGGGGTCCCAGTGGAACCCCTCCAAGAGGCCTAGGGAGTCAGGATGTTTCTACCCTACTCCCTTTTCTTTTTTATTAACATTTGTTGTGGGACTCGGTTCAACCATGTCCCAAGATGGCTGCCAACACTTTCTGGTTGAAGTGTTAGCAGCCAATCAAATTTCAGTAGGGTCTCAGTAGGCTGTTGGGCTCTATATTTTTTTAACTTAAATATCTCTGAAACTACTGAATGGACATTATGACAGGGATAATCCTTCCCCTGATATGGCTGGCGTACTCAAAATGGTTGACCTCGTTGTAGCCTTCTTTTAGATTAATGTGGAGGTTTCTGTTGTTAGAGGTAGCTGTTTTCCCCGAGGCCCCCTACCAGGATTATTGCACTGCTTACTGTTTAACATAATGTTTTTTATATTATACTTGTTTGCTTTATGTTTTATTTATTTTAATGTATTTAATGCAATTGCACTTTTATGGTCACTAGACTGAAATAAAGTATATATTGTTTGCTACTGAATGGATTTACACAAAATCACAAAAAGCAAGCTTTCTGGACCAAAATCTAGCTTTCGGCCAAATTGAGTGTAATTCCGTTCATGGTTCGGGCTGTAGTCGCGTTCAAAAAATGAAAAATCCCCATAAACATAAAATGGGGAACAAACACGTTTTGGGATCCCCCCTTTTTTCTCGGCTCCCACTTGATGGATCACCCAGAAACTTTCAAAACAGCAGCTGAATAAAAAATAGGAAGCTTTTTGGAAATGTTGGGAAGTTGTCAAGCGGCACCAAAACAAAAAGCGCTTTTCCTATAGAATCTTTGGTCCTAACTATCACTACCTACTGGTGAGTGCTGCAATTAGCTGTTTTTATTTATCTATTCGTGAGGCCACCCTCATGATCTATCTATCTATCTATCTATCTATCTATCTCCCAACAAGTGAGCAGCACTCCACCTCAGCATTCGGCTACAAGCCTTCATACGGTACAGACAGGATACCGCCTGCCGATTACTTTAGACAGCTGTCTCGTCACTAGCCTGACGCGTTTCAAAGTTAGGTACTTCTTCCTCAGATGCATGACGGGAAAGTCCAGGTGCTTGTAAAGGTCACAGTTCCTCAGTGATTTATGATCGATCCCCCGACCCCTGATGGGCTGCTCAGTTGAGTACTTGGGGAATTCTGGGTTCCTGTAGTTCCTGAATAATTAATCCTCGAATGGATGCACAAATTCCTGTCAATGAAATCAAAAGCCTGCAGATCGGCCTCAGCAGGCATTCCTGTCTTCAATCCAATGCTGATGTTCCACAAGCGTGGCTGGGTAGATACCCAGCCCAATGGCCCCCTAAGTTCGCGGGGTGGTGCACGCTCGGCGGCAGGACGGCCGCCTATAGATTCACGCTCCGTAGTTGTCCCAACAAGTGAGCAGCACTCCACCTCAGCATTCAGCTACAAGCCTTCATACGGTAAAGACAGGATACCGCCTGCCGATGAACTGGGACCTGGGACCGGTACATGCACGCATCCTTTCCGTTAAAGCCTCTGAGGAGAAGTTGAGGAACTTCGAAATGCATCAGGCAGTCCTATACGGAACGGCTGTTTAAAGTATCTGCAGGCGGAATACCGTTCATACCTATCAAAGGCTGTTGTATTGCTGCTGTTGTCTGAGTGCTGCTCATCTGGTGGACAACTTTGAAGCTGAATCTATATGCGGCTGTCCTGCCGCGGAGCGAGCACCACCCCGCGAATCAAGGGGGCCACGCAACTTGGTATTGACTGAATCGTATATGTGGGGCAGCAGCAGAGGATCTAGGACGGACCCGTCTGCGGGGTCCATTGAGGACTTTGAATTCAACAGAACATTATGTGTGCATCCATCTGTGGATTACTAAGTGCCGAGACTACAGCTCCCATCATGCACAGTCTCATAGGAGCGGCCCATTTGGGGGCGTGCAATATTTAAATGTGAACTGGGACCGGTACATGCACGCATCCTTTCCGTTAAAGCCTCTGAGGAGAAGTTGAGGAACTTCGAAACCCGTCAGGCAGGAATACCGTTCATACCTATCAAAGGCTGTTGTCTTGCTGCTGTTTGTCTGAGTGCTGCTCATCTTGTGGACAACTTTGGAACTGAATATATATATATGTATATATATATTATCTACTGGCGGTCGCCAGTAGATAGTTATAGTTACAACCTATTATCCATAGGAAATCCGCGACATTCTATTTCAAATAACTCTCTTGCCGGTTGACGTATCTTCGCAAAATTTTCAAACTTTGTGGGGCGCTCCGGTCCGCTCCTACCCTGAAAGTCTCGGGGGATTCGTCAAGCGGGGGCCGAGAAAAAAGGGCGGTCCCAAAACGCGTTTTCCCCATGCAATTTTCCATAGGAAACTTTAGACACGGCTACAGCCCGAACTGCTGAACAGAATTACACCAAATTTGGCAAAGAGGTAGTTCTTGGTTCAGAAAGAACCCTTTTGTTAAATGGTGTAAATCCGTTCAGAAGTTGCTGAGAAAATCAAAAGTAAAAGTACATATATATCTATGGCCGAGTAGGGTCCGCGTACCCTCAGCGCACCCTGCGCGCACCGTCCCGATCACGAGCTGCATGTTAATTGGCTGTCAGCTGGCTGTCAACATTCTGATTCAGGAAATGTTGGCAGCCATTTTGTCCCTCGGTAGAACCGAGGGACAGAAACAAGTGCGCAAAGCGCACAAAGGGAGCAGGGTAGAAACACCTGACCCCTAGGTTTGCTCAGGGGGTCCCACAAGGACCCCTGGGCAAAAAGAAAAAAATTTTTTTAAAAAATCGGCAGGATGCGCTCAGGGTGCGCGAATCCTGCCGAAAAAAATCGAAGCGCGGTCTCCACGCTTCGATTGCATTTGCCCCGGGTGGCCCAAGTCCCGGGGGCATGGTGAGAGTGGGTATATTGTTTGTATGGGGGGCCTCAAAGGGCCCCCAAGCCCGAGGACCGCCACCCCCGGGGCTTTATAGAAAAAATGGTGCGGGAGGGCTCTTCTGCCCTCCCGCAGCCCGAGACCGCCACCCCCGGGGCTTCTTTTTTATTTAAATAAGGTGTGGGGGGGCTCCAGCCCCCACACGCCCGGGACCACCACCTCCCGGGGCACTTATAAAATAAATGTGGGGGTCCATTACGGACCCCCAGAGCCCGGGGACCACCACCTCCCGGGGCTGTGCAATTTAAGGGAGGGGGCCGCGCGGCCCCCTCCTGGAGCCCTTGATGGCCCTGGGGACTGCCACCCCCAAGGGCCGGCTCCTGCAGTGTCCCGAGGTGCCTACCCCGGGACACTGTAGTTGCTATGGCAGGACGGGAGCCTCGCGGCTCCCGTCCTGCCATAACAAACTGCTGGATATTGGAAGAGAGAGCAGGGAAACCTGCTCTCTCTTCCAATATCCAAAGCCGATGCTTTCCACATGGGGAGCTGCATCTTAGCAGCTCCCCATGTGAAAAGCAATGCCGGCTCCCAAGGGACGCGGGGAGCCGGCTGGGACTGTGGGGGATTGGGGACCCCCACAGTCTCCAACGTGAGGCCAGGCCCCGGGGGATGGGGTCCTCGGGGCCATAAGTGGCCCAGGAGGGGGCCATGCAGCCCCCTCCCCAAACTTTAAAAAAAAAAACAGAAAAAAAAAAAAAAGGGTATGGCCGGCCCCGGAGATGGGGTCCCCGGGGCCTTAAATGGCCAGAGAAGGGGGGCCACGCAGCCCCCCTCCAAAGAATAAAATGTAGAAATAGAGGCCATGCCCCGGGGGATGGGGTCCCCGGGGCCAAAACAGGCCCAGGGAAGGGGGCCACGTTTTTTTTACATTTTAATTAAAAAAAGGGGTAAGGCCCTGGGGGATGGGGTCCCCAGGGCCCAAAAACAGGAAAAAGGAAGGGGGCCACACAGCCCCCTTCAGGGACAAAAAAAAAAACGATCGGGCCCGCAGGCCCCGCCCCTTCCTTCACCACTCTGCAAACGCGCCCCCTGGCGCGTTTGCAGAAGGAAACAATTCCCCTTGAATACTGGGGTCCCTGGGGGCCAACTAGCCCACCAGGAACCTCCAGTATGCGCCAGAGGCTGCGTTGCAGAGAGGTGTACAGAGGCCACGCCCTTTTACACCTCTCTGCAACGCAGCTCTGTGGCGCTTTTTGGATATACCTGTTGGGCTAGTTGGCCCCCAGGGACCCTCAGGATTCAAGGGAGTTAATCTCCTGACTTAAAGCGCGCCACGGGCGCGTTTGCACAGTGGTGAAGGGAGGGGCGGGGCTTCAGGTGACATCTGTGCAAACGCGCCCCGTGGCGCGTTTTAAGTTGGAGGATTAAATCCCCTTCAATCCTGAGGGTCCCTGGGGGCCAACTAGCCCAACAGGTACATCCAGAAAGCGCCACAGAGCTGCGTTGCAGAGAGGTGTAAAGGGGTGTGGCCTCTCTACACGTCTCTGCAACGCAGCCCCTAGCGCATATTGGAGGTTCCTGGTGGGCTAGTTAGCCCTAAGACCCTCAGGATTCAAGGGACAATCCCCAACAAGCGCGCCACGAGGCGCATTGCACAGATGTCACCTCAGACCCCGCCCCTCCCTTCACCATTGTGCAAATATTCTTCTAAAATCATCCGAAATACGAATTCCGATTTACTCACCTGTTATAAGGAGAGACCTCAGTGCTGTATCTTTCAGTCCAGTACTGGTCCTGAAAAGTAATTTTAACCGTACTTACCAGTAACTTGAATTTCCTTCCATAGGATATCATTGCCTGCTTTTTGCTGAAAAAGTTTCTAAGTGTTGATTTTTGAAACCTACAAATATTCCTCTAAAATCAGCCGAAATACGAATTCCGATTTACTCACCTGTTATAAGGAGAGACCTCAGTGCTGTATCTTTCAGCCCAGTACTGGTCCTGAAAAGTAATTTTAACCGTACTTACCAGTAACTTGAATTTCCTTCCATAGGCTAACATTGACTGGTTTCACTTGGAAATTCTTCTAAGTGTGGAGTTTTGGAACTTTAAAATATTCCTCTAAAATCAGCTGAAATACGAATTCCGATTTACTCACCTGTTATCAGGAGAGATCTCAGTGCTGCATCTTTCAGCCCAGTACTAATCCTGAAAAGTAATTTTAACCGTACTTACCAGTAACTTGAATTTCCTTCCATAGGATATCATTGCCTGCTTTTTGCTGAAAAAGTTTCTAAGTGTTGATTTTTGAAACATACAAATATTCCTCTAAAATCAGCCGAAATCCGAATTCTGATTTACTCACCTGTTATCAGGAGAGACCTCAGTGCTGCATCTTTCAGCCCAGTACTGGTCCTGAAAAGTAATTTTAACCGTACTTACCAGTAACTTGAATTTCCTTCCATAGGCTAACATTGACTGGTTTCACTTGGAAATTCTTCTAAGTGTGGAGTTTTGGAACTTTAAAATTTTCCTCTAAAATCAGCTGAAATACGAATTCCGATTTACTCACCTGTTATCAGGAGAGATCTCAGTGCTGCATCTTTCAGCCCAGTACTAATCCTGAAAAGTAATTTTAACCGTACTTACCAGTAACTTGAATTTCCTTCCATAGGATATCATTGCCTGCTTTTTGCTGAAAAAGTTTCTAAGTGTTGATTTTTGAAACATACAAATATTCCTCTAAAATCAGCCGAAATCCGAATTCTGATTTACTCACCTGTTATCAGGAGAGACCTCAGTGCTGCATCTTTCAGCCCAGTACTGGTCCTGAAAAGTAATTTTAACCGTACTTACCAGTAACTTGAATTTCCTTCCATAGGCTAACATTGACTGGTTTCACTTGGAAATTCTTCTAAGTGTGGAGTTTTGGAACTTTACATTATTCTTCTAAAATCAGCCGAAATACGAATTCCGATTTACTCACCTGTTATCAGGAGAGAACCCAGTGCTGCATCTTTTAGCCCAGCACTGACCCTGAAAAGTAATTTTAACCGTACTTACCAGTAACTTATCTTTTCTTCCATAGGAATCCATTGTCTGGTTTTCAGCAGAAAAGTTTCAAAGTGTCGATTTTCACAAACTACAAATATTCCTTAAAAATCGCCTGTATGACTTAAACGCATTTTTCAACTGTTTACAGGAGATGCACCAGTGGTGGATCCAGGATCCAACACTGAGTAAGAAAAAATAACGATAACAGTTTTTACCTGCTAAGTGAATTTCCTTCCATAGGATAACATTGGTGATTCTATGAGGAAAAGTTTCAAAGTGTCAACTTTTAAAATACAATAATATTCCTTAAAAATCACCACTGTAACCAAAACGCTTTTACTCAACTGTTTACAGGAGATGTCCCAGGACTGAATCTAGGATCCAGTCCTGTGGTTAGAAAAGTAATCCATAAAGTAACTAATTGCATTTAACTAGAAATTCACATTGAGCTGAATGTTGCATTGTGTTTGAAAATGTGTTGCCCATTGCAACAACTGTAACTACTGTACTTAAAAGTCTATTGCCTATGTGCAAAGTATTTAAACTAAAGTAATTCATTCTGAGAAAGTATTTTTGTAATGTAATGTATAATGTAATTACAATGTAATTTAAAAAATAAAATATGTAAAAGAAATTGTTTCTAAAAATGTAGTAAATCAGTATGAAAAAAATTAATATAAAAATTAATACATTTAAAAAATGTCATTTAAAAAACCTTTGAAATTCACTGAAAAAAACGTAGGTTTCAGGCACGTTATAGTTACAAATTAGCATTTAAAAAACCTTTGAAATTCACTGAAAAAACCATAGGTTTCAGACACGTTATAGTTAGAAATTAGCATTTAAAAAACCTTTGAAATGTCATTTCAGATGTCATCAGTGATGTCATCAGTGATGTCACTGACCATGTCATGAGTGATGTAATATGTGACGTCATCAGCAGTGCATTGCGGGGGCGCGAGTTATAGTTAGCTGAACTAACTATAACGGGGGAATTTCACGGGTTTTGTACGAGTGCAATGTCCAACTAACTATAACTGTCCCTAAAACCTATGGTTTTTTCAGTGAATATATATATATATATATATATTACCTACTTGCGGTTGCCAGTAGGTAGTTATAGTTAGGACCTAGTTTCCATAGGAAAAGCATTTTTTGATTTGCCAATATCGTTGGCGCCGTTAATGGTTCACTCAGGTCAGCTCCTGTCTTGAAAGT
The DNA here is from genome assembly GCA_963921515.1 of Calotriton arnoldi. Lineage (NCBI taxonomy): Eukaryota > Metazoa > Chordata > Amphibia > Caudata > Salamandridae > Calotriton > Calotriton arnoldi. Next base: position 984,058 of record CAWUFW010003047.1, read on the forward strand.
TTGGGGAGAATTCGTCAAGCAGGGACGAGAAAAAAGGGGGGTCCCAAAACGCGTTTTCTCCATGTTAATTTCCATAGGAATTTTGAAACAGGCTACAGCTCTAACTGCTGAACGGAATTACACCAAATTTGGCAAAAAGGTAGGTTTTGGTGTGCTTTTTTTTAAATGGTGTAAATCCGTTCAGTAGTTCCTGAGAAATTCAAAAAGTAAAAATATCGATATCTGAGCATCGAGGAGGATTCGCGAACCTTCCATGGCACGAGCTTCACTCTGATTGGCTGTCAAAAGTAAAAAAAAATTTAAAAAAGAAGAAAAGGGGGCAGGGTAGAAACACCCTGACCAACTAGGCCCGCTTAGGACCCCAGGCCCAAAATAACATAAAAAACCCCCCCAAAAAATGGCTGAATTCGCGCTGGGTGCGTGAATCCAGACAAGAAATTTAAAAAAACTGTACTTAAGCCCCCTGGTGGGCCAGGTCCCGGGGGCAATCACTAATTAATGTACAGGGGCCCGCAGCCCCGGGGACGCCACCTCCCCGGGGCTTAGTTAATTGTATGTGGAGGCACGTGGCCCCCCGCAGCTCCGTCGACCGCCAGCTCCCCGGGGCTTGATAAATAAATGCATGGGGGGTCTTAACCCTCCAATGCTGCCCCAGGGACTACCACTTCCCCGGGGCTTCTTTCATTAATGAGAGGGGGCCTCACAGGCCCCCCCAAGCCCCGGGGACCACCACCTCCCCGGGGCTTCTGTTATCAATGAGGGGGGCCTCGCTGGCCCCCCAAACCCCAGGGACCACCACCTCCCTGGGGCTTCCTTCATTAATGAGGGGGGCCTCACGGGCCCCCCAAGTCCCTGGGGCCACCACCCCCCCGGGGCTATGTTAAATGTTGGGAGGGGGCCATGTGGCCCCCTCCTGGAGCCCTCGATGGCCCTGGGGACTGCCACCCCCCAGGGCCGGCTCCTGCAATGTCCCAGGGTGCTCACCCCCGGACATTGCTGTTTGCAATGACAGGGCAGTATTGCTTTTGGGCAAGGGGAGCTGCATCTTAGCAGCTCCCTTTTTCCAAAAGCAATGCCGGCTCCTGCAGGAGGGGGGGAGCCGGCAGGGACCAAGGGGGCATTGGGGCTCCCCCCACGGTTTCCATCAAAGAGACCAGGCCCCGGGGTCCCCGGGGCCAGGAATGGCCCATGAGGGGGGCCACGCGCCCCCCTGTTTAAAAAAAAATCCAGTCTGGCCATGCCCCAGGGGATGGGGTCCCCAGGGCCATTCTTGGCCTGAGGAGGGGGGGCCACGCGGTCCCCCTCCTTATTTTTTTTATTATTTTTTTTAAATGGTGGCAGACCCCGGGGGATGGGGTCCCCGGGGCGAATACTAAATATTGGCAGTGGATCGGTGTTTTTTTTTTTAGTTTGGAGTCGCGACTCCAACGCGGCTCTCAGCGCGGCCCACCGTGTAACGTTGAGTTGGCTTCGCGAATGCACCTTAAATAAATAATTAAGAAGTATATAATGTAGAAGGTAGTGTTGTATTTGTGAAGTTGTTTTAAAGAGGTACTGTGATTGAAGTTAATGACAAGATTACAATTGATAGAGTTGTTAAAAATATATACAATTAAACATTTATAGTTAAACTTGAAAAGTGTGTTGTGTTGTAGTATATTGAGTATGTGCTTTTGTTTTGAGAATTCGCGACGGGTTCGTGAATTCCCCCCAAAAATTCTTGTAAAAATTGTATGTGTAAAAATTTTTTATAATCAGTATTATGTTATAGGGTGGCTCTAAAAAGAGACCTTGTTTTCATTGTGAGTTTGTTGTAGCTACATGTAAGTGCCGATGCAGAGCTTTAGGTTGTTGAGAAAGACTCTGTTTCCTTGATCTGTGAAGTGTACTCCATCACTTCTGTAGATGTCATCCATATCAAAACGTAGATTGTTGTTATATATGGAGCCCATCCTATGGTCTCTGAGGTAAGCAGAAACAGCTTTATTGACATTCTTTCTAGCTTTCTCAATCTGTGGACAGAATTGATTTGACCACTTCCACTTCTGTCTTTGGCATATGTTAGACAGTTTGAGGTAAAAGCAACATCAATTGTGCAAAGGTGTCCTTCAGTAGCATTTTCAGACCTACCCCAGTCAATGTGCCTAGGTCATTGCCACCACAGTGCACAATCATGAGGTCAGGGGGTTGGAAATGCAAAAAGGTTTTAACCAAAGGCATCAATTGGTGCCACTTTAATCCTCTCTGTGCAATCCATTTTATATACACATTTTGCAAAGCAAGGTCTTTGTCAATACCCTTGCGTTCAGCATACCTTTTGCACCAGAAAACATAGCTGAGCCCAACAATCCACACTGTAAGCATCTTTAAGGGATGTCTGGAAGTAATGAAAAGATGTCTGTAGCTGAGGTAGTCAGTTGGCAGAATGAGAGGTATGTAAAATGGTGGACAAGATGCTGTTTTTTAAAAAGTAGAGAATTGATTGGCTGTTTAAGAACTTTGTACATTCAAAAACAGGGTGCATTTTACTTATTGGTTAGTAAAAAATGTTTGAAAGGTACAGTAGATAGGATAAGCTCATATTTTGGAAATGTCAACCACACCTGCTGTTTGCATTTGTAACATTGTGTGGTGAACTTGAAAATATGGTGAACTTGTGACCTGTCAGTTTAGTTGAATGTTCCATGAACTGTTACTATGGAAACTGGCATTAGGCAGAATGGGGGAAGGGTTGAAGCTTAACTGTGGACTTAAAATGTGAAATTGTAATTTAAATATAAGTGAAATCTTATTAAAGTAAGATTTACCAAGTCAGTAGTATCTTTAGAAGTGGTGTGTTCTTAAAAAATAGTGGTATTTTTATTTTTAATATATTTTTGAACTCCTGTATGGATTCGGGCTCCATTGCGGTGGTGCACGGTGGAGTCGCAACTCCAGAAGATTCCAGAACCAGTTTGGGCACTTTTAGAAGTCAGTTGGGAAGGGTTAATATGTCTAACCAATAGAAATGTGTTTTATAATTTGAAATAATGTAGGAAGGATTGTGATTTGTTACTTACATGTATTTGTGTGGCGAAAGAGAGGGAAACTTTGCCATTACTGGTTTTACGTTGCTGAGAGTGGTGCATTACATTGATTGTATGCATAAGAAAATCATATATGAGTTTGTGATATTTTAAATTCTACAAATCTATTTGGAAGGTGAGTTATAAATTTGTGAGGTGTATTATGTATTAAGTTTATTTTAAACTTTAAAAATAATTCAAAACATGTGATGTTTGAAATATATTATTAAATTTACAGATGTGTATTGTAGTTTGTTTTATTGTAGTTAAATGTTGTATGAAATAGGTTCTGTATAGTAATATGTGTATGTTGGAAGATGGATTAGTGATTATGGTAGTTTTTTTTAGTGTGTGGATATGTACATTTGTAGTATACCGCATCATTTTAGCTGTTGCTTAAAATTTGGAGGTGGAGTCTGTCAAGTTTTAAGGTGTGCTTGGACTTTTGTCTCAAGTATGTTTCTACTTGTATATGTATTTTCATATGTCGTATACATGTGAAGGTGCATGATGTATAACATAGAGATGTTGTTGCTTTTTATGTGGTAGGCTCAAGACTGAGTACTAGTAAAATGGTGAAGATGCAGCACAAAAGTGTGGTTTAAAAGATGCTGACATAAGGTGTTATTGATTAGGCTTCTTTTTTAAGTTTCTAGAGAGGTACAGTTGAAATATGCTGCATAATTTTTGATGTTTGCTTGAAATTGAAAGTTTGTTCAGTGAATTTTAAGGTTTGGATAGTGTTATGGTACAGACATATTCATGTATGCTTTTAGTAATATGGTGAGACTTTTACTAAAGATATCTGAAGGGTTCCTACTTTATATTTGGGTAGGTATAATATTATAAGTAGATGTAAAATGGTTAAGCAGCAGCCTGAAAGTGAGGGTTGAGATGTTTGTAGAGATGTTATTTATTAGAGTAATTTGTATGATGTGAGGAAAGTTATATTTCATATATACCGCATAATTTTCAGTGTCTGTTTGAAAATTGAAGTGTACTCTGTGAAGTTTTGAGTGTCTACTTGCTCATATATTATGGTATGTGTTATGTGTTTGAAGATGATAGATGTATAAAACACACGTCTACATTTATCTGTTTGTTACTTTTATATATGATGCTGGTAGGAAAATGTATGGACATATGCATACATGGATTTAGAAATATGGGGAGACTTTAATGAAAGATAAGTGAAGTGTTGCTTTGCTGTTATCTATGCTCTATACCTGTTTTTTGCTAGAATGGTGAAGCAGTAGTATTGGAAAAGTGATGTTTATGATATGTTGGGAGAGGAATTATTTTTTATGGTACTTTATAAGAGTCTATTTATGTAATCACTCAGCCAGTACTCATGTAAAATCACCTAGGCACTACCTTTGCACTTCTGTAGTCACTCAGGTAGTACCTTAGTACTTTTGTAATCACCCAGGCAGTACTCATGGACTTATAAAATCACTCATTCACTTTCTATGTATTCCAGTAATCCCCTAGATATTACCCCTGCAGTCATGCAATCTCCCAGGCACTAGTTATGTACTATCCCTGCAGTCATGCAATCATGCAGGCTGTACCTATGTTGATAAGAATTCACCCAGGCAGTATGTTTGCACTCCTTTATTCACTCAGGTACTAACTCAGTAGTCCTGCAATCACTCAAGAAGAACCCATGCACTTATAAAATCCCCCAGGCACTACCTTTGCACTCCTGTAATCACTCAGGTAGTACCTTAGTACTTCTATAATCACCCAGGCAGTACTCATGGACTTATAAAATATTGTATACATATTTCTTTTAGATATGATGTTGGTTTGAAAACGTAGAGACATATGTATGCATGCTTCTAACAATACGGAGAGACTTGTAGTTGAGTCAAGTAATAGTCTGCTGCTTTATATTTTGCTAGGCCCAACACTTATGCAGTTATAAAAACACCCAAGTACTACCCATGCAGTCTTCTAATGATCCATGCACTACATATGCACTGCTGTAATCACTCAGGCATTACTGCTACACTCATGCAATCACCCAGGCACTACCTATGCACTCATACAATCACCAAGGTATTACCCATGCACTCTTTCAATCATGTAGCCACTACTCATGCACTTATATAATCACCCAGCCACTGCCACTGCACTATTTTAATCACATAGGTACTACCTTTGTACTTATGTAATCACTCAGCCAGTAGTCATCCTGTTAAGATATCACCCAGGTACTACCTTTGCAGTCCTTTATTCACTCAGGCACTACCTCAGTAGTCCTGCAATCACCCAAGAAGTACCCATGCACTTGTAAAATCACCCAGTCACTTCCTATATAGTCATGTAAATCCCCAGATATTACCCCTGTAGTCATGCAATCACTCAGGAGTTACCTATGTACTCTTTTAATCCCCCAGATGTTACCCCTGTACTCATGCAATCACCAATGCATTAGGTATACAGTGCTTCATTCAGCCAGCCACTATCTTTCCACTCTTTCAATCACGAAGGCCCTACTCTTGTATTTATTTAATCACTCAGCCAGTACTCATGCACTTATAAAATCACCCAGGCACTACCTTTGCACTCCTGTAATCACTCAGGTAGTAGCTTAGATCTTCTGTAATAACCCAGGCAGTACTCATGGACTTATAAAATCACCCACTCACTTCCTATGTATTCCAGTAATCCCCCAGATATTACCCCTGCAGTTATGCAATCACCCAGGCACTACCTATGGAGTTATGCAATCAGTCAGGCAGATCTATTACATGTTTCAGTTTCTAAGTTTCACTATATTCTAGAAATATCGTATATATATTTCTTTTAGATATGATGATGATTTGAAAATGTAGAGACATATGTATGCATGCTTCTAACAATATGGAGAGAATTGTAGTTGAGTGATTCATGTAGACACTACTCATGCACTTATATAATAACCCAGCCACTACCGTTGCACTACTTCAATCATGGAGGCAATACCCTTGTACTTATGTAATCACTCAGCCAGTAGTCATGCTGTTAAGAAATCACCCAGGCACTACCTTTGCACTCCTTTATTCACTCAGGCACTACCTCAGTAGTCCTGCAATCACCCAAGAAGTACAAATGCACTTATAAAACCACCCAGTCACTTCCTATGTAGTCATGTAAATCCCCAGATATTACCCCTGTAGTCATGCAATCACCCAGGCGTTACCTATGTACTCCTTTAATCCCCCAGACATTACCCCTGTACTCATGCAATCACCAATGCATTAGGTATACAGTACTTCATTCAGCCAGCCACTATCTTTCCACTCTTTCAAACACGCAGGCACTACTCTTGTACGTATGTAACCATTCCGCCAGTACTCATGCACGTATAAAAACGCCTGAGTACTACCCATGCAGTCTTCCAATGATGTAGGCACTACATATGCACTGCTGTAATCACTCAGGCATTACTGCTGCACTCATGCAATCACCAAGGTATTAACCATGCACTCTTTGAATCATGTATCCACTACTCATGCACTTATATAATCACCCAGGTACTACCCCTCCACTCATGCAATTACCCAGGCATTATCCCTGTGTCATGGAATCACCTAGGCATTATCGCTGCAGTATACAATTAGACAGGTATTACCAAAGCTCTTCTTAAATCATCCAGCTAGTACATTTGCACTTTTGTAATGACCCAGGCACTTTCCGTGTATTCTTCAAATCACCCAGGCACTAGGCCTGTACTCTTTGAATCACCCAACCAGTATCTATGCACCCAACTAGTATCTATGCACTTATAAAATCACCCAGGCACTATCTATGCACTCCTCCAATCACCCAGGCACTACCACTACACTCATACAACCTCCTATACATTACTCCTGCACTCATGCAATCACCCACACTTTGCTTATGCACTCCGCCAATCACCTAGACATTACCCCTGCACTTATGCAATCACCCAGGTGTTACCCATGGACTCTGTACCTCTGTTAGGTCTTTCTGCACTTCTTTTGTGTCTTTCTGCACCTGTCGCTTCTTTCTGCACCCCTTTTAGGACTTTCTGCACCCCTGTTTCCTCTTTCTGCATCCCTGTTGCCTCTTTCTACACCTCTGTTCATTATTTTGTCACTTCTTTTGTTTCTTTCTGTACATCTCTTGCTTCTTTCTGCACCCTTTATGCCTCTTTCTGCACACCTCTTTTCTCTTTTTGCACTCCTCTTGCCTCTTTCTGCACCTCTGTTGCTTCTTTCTGCACTCCTCTTGCTTCTTTGTACACCTCCGTTGCTTCTTTCTGCACCCCTCATGTGTCTTTCACACCCCTCTTCACTTTTTCTGCACCCCTCTTGCCTCTTTCTGCACCTTTGTTCCTTTTTTCTGCACTGCTTCTGTTTCTTTCTGCACCTCTCTTGTTTGTTTCTGTATCCCTTTTGCATCTTTTTGCACCCCACTTCCCCTTTTTTTGCATGTCTGTTGTTTCTTTATGCACTTCTCTTGCTTCTTTCTGCACCTCTGTTGCTTCTTTTTGCACCCCTCTTCCCTCTATGTCCACCCCTCTTCCCTCTTTCTGCATTTCTGTTACGTCTTTCTGCACTTATCTTGCTTCTTTCTGCACCTCACTTGCCTCTTTCTGCACTTCTGTTGCCTATTTCTGTAGTTCTCTTGCCTCCTTCTGCAGTTCACTTGCCTCTTTCTGTAACTCTCTTCCCTCTTTCTGCACCTCCCTTGCCTCTTTCAGTCCCAATGTTGCTTCTTTCTGCATTTCTTTTTCCATTTTCCTGCACGTGTATTGGTTCTTTCTGCACTGCTCTTCCCTCTTTTTGCACATCTCTTTCCTTCTTCTGTATCTCTGTTGTTTCTTACTGCACTGTTCTTGCTTCTTTTTGCACCTTTGTTGCAGTCCATTTCCTTACATGTCTTAAACGTCACTTTTGTCCTGCTGCTTTACCATTCTAGTAATGCTGAGAGTGTTGGGCCTAGGCAAATATATAAAAAAGTCTATAACATGTCTCAGGTGTAAGTCTCACCATATGTCAGGATCTTTCACTCAGACACTGCCATAGTACTACTCCAATTACCCAGGCAGTACCCACGCAGTTATAAAATCACCCAGGCACTTCCTATGTACTTTTATAATCCCCCAAACATTACTCCTGCATTCATGCAATCACTTATGCTTTAGCCATACACTGATTGAATCACCCAGGCACTATCCTTGTACTCCTCCAATCACCCTGTCAGAATCTATATGCTCCTCCCATCACTTAGGTAGTACCCATGCACTTATAAAATCACCCAGGCAGTTCCTATGTTTTCTAGTAATGCCTCAGATATTATCCCTCAACTTATGCAATCACCCAGACAATACGTATGTTGTTCTCTAATCATCTAGATATTATCTCTGCACTCATGCAATCACCAATGCATCAGCTATACAGTAGTTCAATCACCCAAGCACTACCCTTGCACTCTTGCAATGACTGTGTCGGGATCTATGCATTCCTCCAATCACTTTGCCAGTACTCATGCAGTTATAAAGTCACTGAACCACTACCTATGCACTTGTGCAATCACCCAGACAGTACCCTAGTACTCCTCCAATCATCCAGGCAGTACCTTTGTTCTCATGCAATCACCCAGGGACTACAGAGTGCACTTCAAATTTGATTTGGATAGCAGAAGAGCAATGTTTTAGCTGTGCTCTGTGGTTCTGTTGAATAGGTTGTGATGTCTTCTAATTGTAGGAATTCTGCAGTGTCTGACATACCTTTGGAATGCAATTAAAATATTTTTTATTTATATATGATAATATTTGTATATAATTATGTTATTAATATTAAATGATTTAACGAAAGTATTTAAACTTTTCTTTCTTTTCAGATACTTACCATTATTATTAATAAAGTTTGAGTATGGCAAGAAAAGATCAAAAGAAAAGAACAGAAAGAAAACAGTATTATTTAAAGGAAAGAGAAAAGGAGAAATTAGATAAAGTACAACATGTTACATTGAAGAAAAAGGCTTCTGGTAAGAGAACTAAAGAATTTGTTAAAAGAGTTTTAAAGAAGATAACTAATTTTCAAATTGGAAAAAAGAAAAGTAGTACAACCATTCAGAAGGAAACAAAAAAGGACTTATTAATAGAAAATCAGGTTATGGGAAAAAAATCTATGTTGAAAGAAGGATAAAAGAATATAAAAACATTAGAAAGAGAATGTATAAAAGTAGAGTACTACAAAAAAAATTGAAAGATTGCAAAAGATATAAAAAAAGATCCGCATTTTACAAGAAAAAACAACTTATTGAAAGTGTAGTTGAAAACGTTTTTGAATTGAAAAGAAGATTGTTTATATTAGTATTGAAGAGAATGCAAACATTGAATAAAACAATGCATTTTATGAAGGAGAAAAGTAAAAGAAAAAGACTTGTTAAAAGAACTAACATTTGCAAAAAAGTTTTGCGTGAATGGAAGCACACTTCTAGTTTAGAACCTTTTTTTTTAATGAAGAAAGCTATTTTCAACAAAATACATTAGTTCACGCAGTTGATACCAGTGGTCCTTCTTATGAGGTTAAGAATGGTTGTAAAATTGAAAAAGAAAAGATGGTTGCTAGAAATGTGGAAGAAGTAATAGCTGAAGAAGTTGAAGGGAGACGTTCACAAGCTCCGGTGAATAGTTAGGATTGTAGTAGTATTTGTAGTATACGACAGGAATCTATTGATATTTTACGAAATTTCTTACGAGACTATAGTAAAAAAGTATTAAACAGAAAATTAAGATGTTGCAAGGACTAGATCCTTCTAAAGCGAGTAAAAATACTGGCTTACATTGTCATTCTATGGCTTGTCTTTCTAGAAAAGTGTGTCAAAGTCATTTTCATCATCTGAGAATGTTAGCAGTACATCATTCAGAAATGCGTAAGTTAGTAAGAAGATTGTACTATGTAAAAAGTCCTGCATTATCTTTAAGTGAAATAAACACTGCTCTTTTGCATGGTTCAGTGTTGGATGTAAAAAAAGTTTGTGATGATATACAGTTTCGTTTCTTTGGTCCTGAAGGGGAGTGTAGAGAAAGTGAGAGTTTGATAAGTGTAGGTATTGAAGAAGAGGTGGAAGATAGCACTACTGAGAAGTTTGCAGAAGAAATTACAAAGTTTAAGGTACTTTCTTGTGAAAAACCAAACTATGTTTGTATTTGTTGTCGGCGTACTCACTATAGAAGTCAAACTAGGAATGTTGATGTGTATTTAAAAAGTGAAAAGGAAAACAATGATAAGTGGGAGAAATTTGGTGCTTATTTGTTGGTGGAAGGTTGTTTTGAGTTGGGTAGTGATCAACGTATTTGTAAATACTGTTGCTACAAACTAGAAGAGAATAAAATGCCAGCTAGAGCTGTACATAATAACCTAGAGTTGGTAGCTATTCCTCCGGAACTGGTGGATTTAAATACATATGAGTCCATTCTAATTCAATCTGTGTACCCGTTTCAGGCTATAGTTCGTATGGAGCCTAAAACAGGTAAGCTGCCTCCCACAGATTTACAAAGAGGTTTAAAAGGAAGAGTTGTGTATTTACCTTTAGATTTTAAGAACAATATTGAAACTGTTGGTGTAGAGAGAGAGGAAACTGAACCTGTACTTATTCTAGTTAATGGTGTCGGAAAATATGTCAAGAGTTAGTAGATGTCACCAAAGTTCAAAAGGCTACGTTATATCTCATAGAAAACAATATTTATTATAAAAATGTATATCTGGAAGAACAAGAAATATCTTTAGGAGATGACTGAGAAATTTCAACTGGCCAAATCGAAAAATTGGACAACTCCAGGAGTGAAGAAATTTATGAACATGATAGTATACATCCTTTACATTCAAAAGAAGTGATTGGAAACACTATTGAATTATTCCAAAAGAAGAAAGCAAAGGGAACTCCCATGAGTGTTTGGGAAAGAAGTTTAGAAGCTCGTTGTTTTCCACAGCTCTTCCCCAATGGAAAAGGTGGACGATATGATGAACGACCAGTACAGATTCCAGCTTCAGAATACCTTTCAAAAAGATTGTATTCAGAAGATCCAAGATTTCGACAGTGTGTTCCATATTTATTTCATCTTTGGTTTGAAAGTGACTTGTCTGGTCTTTCATATGCAGTGAACCACATATTAAAAACAGGAGTTCATCTTACACATCTTTCTACAAACGAATTTTTGGAAAAAATTCAACAAAGAGACGATCATTTAGAATCTCAGTTAATTAATTTGATGGCATGTCAACGTGGTACCAATGAGTATTGGTATCGTCGTCATGGAGAACTTAAATGTATGTTAAGGAACTTAGGAACCCCTACGTGGTTTGTTACGCTCAGCTGTGCTGAATACGCATTCAAATATTAAAAACATTGAATTGAAGACAGCTGGAGAACTGTGTTCCTTGGATCCTGTAAATGTGTGCAGATATTTTAATCATAGGTTTCAAGCTATGATGTCTTGTATCTGCAATAAAAATAATCCACCTCTTGGAAAGTTATTAATTTCTTTTGGAGAAAGGAGTACCAAGCCAGAGGTGCTCCTCATATACACATGCTATTATGGATCAAGGATGCACCTAAATTTGGAACCGATTCTGATGAAACTGTTTTGTCTTTCATTGAAGACTATGTTACCTGTGGTATTCCAAAAACAGGAGGAGAAAATAGCTTAAGACAACAAGTTTTACGGTTTCAAAGTCATCGATGTGGGAAATATTGTCGACAGACATACACGTCAAAAGGAAAATTTTATACGAAATGTCATTTTGGATTCCCACATTTAGTAATTTAGAATGGAAGAGTCAACAGTTTTATGTCAGCAGTAAGACATACTATAACTCGGAAATCTCTGAAGAATACTTACAACATAAAAAGAAGTGAATATTCAAAGTATATTAATGACTACAATCCAGTGATTTTGATGATGTGGAATGCAAATGTGGATATCCAATATGTTGCAGATAATTCGATTGCTGTTGCTCGCTATGTTACATCATATATAACCAAATCTGAAAGATGGAGTTGAAAGAAATGTGGGAAGAAATTTCACAAGAGAAGACTCTTAGTAACAAATTGTACAGCTTTAGTTTGAAGATGCTTTCCCATCAAGAGATTGGATCCTATGAATGTTCGGATCGGTTGACCTCTGCAAGTTTATATTCAAAGTCAAGAGGAATCATTTGGGTAAGTCTAGGTCTTGCTGCAACACGAAATCGAGTATTGAAATCTGTACAAGAAATTGAATACTTAGCTTTGAATGAGCCGGAAAGTACAGATATTGTTAAAACAAATATGTTGGATACGTACTATCCCAAAAGGAGTCCACATCTGGAAAACATATGTCTCTATGAAGTACTGCAACATTACAGCTTTAAGAGAAATGTTACAGAAAATATAAATGAAGAAAAATATGCGGTAATTGGATGTGATGGATGTTTGGTAAAACATGCCAAAGGAAATCTTATTAATCACAGGAAGCTCAGTTGTGATACTCCAGATAAAAGGGAATTTTTCTATTCAGTACTTCTGCAACTGTTTAAGCCTTGGGGTAGTGAAATGGAATGACTTGGAGATTTTAACTGCTATGAACATTCTTTTAATGCATGTAAAGATAGCATTGAATGCACAGTTTTTCCACAATATTTACAAATGTTGAATGAAGAGATTGAACAAGAAACTAGTATTGCAGCTGAAATCACTAGAGATAGTTCTCAAGATAGTCAAAGTTCTGCTCCACTAAGTCAAGATCCACTAGGACAACCAATTCTTGAAAATGAAGCAGCAATCGCTATGAATGAAGTAAAAACGGCAATGCAACAAGCACAACAGGATATTATTGATTTGGGAAACTGGGAAGAACAACTAAATATTGACCAAAAAGAAATATATCAGCAAGTTACACAACAGATACAGCATGGTTTACTCCATGAAAAAAAAGAATGCCAATGTACATCATTTAAACCTATTCAAATGTATATCAGTGGACAAGCTGGAACAGGAAAAAGTTTCTTAATTAAAGTTTTGACCAGTTATCTACATAAAACCACTCAATCACATTTATCTTGTGTTGTAACCGCTCCAACTGGGCTAGCATCACATAACATTAAAGGGATTACATTACATCGATTACTCATGCTACCAGTTGAACATGAAAATAAGTTGGAATATCAAAAGCTATCTGGAGAAGCTTGTTATGAAGTTTCAAGAATACTAAAGAAAATGAAACTTCTGATTATTGATGAGGTGAGCATGGTCTCAAACTTAATGCTTGCCTTTGTACATTTAAGAATGCAACTGATTTTAAAAACAGATTATGATGTTTTTTTTGGAGGAAAACATGTAATTGTATTCGGCGATCTATTACAACTTACTCCTGTGAAAGGACAACCAGTTTTTAAAACACTTGTCCATGAAGACACTAAGAAATCTTTGGGAAGTATTGGAAATGTGAACATTTGGTCTCTTTTTGAATATAAAGAACTTATTAAGAATATGTGACAAGCAAGTGATGAACATTATGGGAACATTCTTCAAGATATTAGAATTGGTGTTTTGACAAAACATGGTAAAGAAGCTTTACAAAGTCGACTACTAACAAACTTGTTTCCAAATGAAAATATTGCACCTGAAATAATGTACAAAAAAATGGGAGAAAATAAATCTATAGTTTGTCTAATGCCAACAGTGCAAGAGTGTTCTACATTCAATCAAGAACTTTTGAAACTGGAGAAACAACCAATAGTGAAACTGGAAGCCATTGATAAAATGGAACATGAAGGGGTTACTATTCTTCTCTCAGAGAAATTACAGTCAACATTGGATTCTCTGGAAAAGTCGGTGTCTAAGACTGCAGGTTTAGAAAAGACTTTCTATGTATGTGAAAACTGTCGGGTAATATTACGGCGCAATTTAGATGTTGAAGAAGGTTTAGTGAATGGAGCAATGGGAAAAGTTGTTGATTATGTGAATTTTCAGAACAGAGATGGACTTGAATTTTTGAAGATTAAATTTGATCAGATTGAAGAGGTAAAACAGATTGGACGTTGTGCTGTTCGTTTTTTGCTTGTAAAAGATTTGCATGTTCGTAGAATACAGTTTCCTCTTTCTTTAGCATATGCGGTGACCATTCATAAATCTCAAGGTTTAAGTGTAGACAGTGCTTTGGTAAAAATTGGAAGTTCAGTGTTTAAAGAGGGTATGGCATATGTTGCATTGTCTCGAGTAAGAACATTATCTGAATTGTATTTGATTGATTTTGATGAGAAAAAGGTTATTGCAGATGCAAATTGTGTAAGAGAGTATAATCGGTTAAGAAGACTGTATGCTCCTCACTTAGGTGAATATCCCATATATGAAAAGTGTGTAGTATGGCCAAAACGAAAATATTACAAACATTCTAGTGAGGTTGGAAAAAAGAAAACAATTCAAGAGAATGATGAGGCTGCAAAGAAAATGAAAATGGACACTGTTGATGATATTGTAGGATACCAGTTAGAAAATAGTACAGGTATCAACTGCTATGCTAATGTAATTCTAAATGTTGTCTTTTATCTAGAAGATCTTTATCATAAATTATGGAAAATCAAGAAAAAAGAATCTGTTCTTTATTACATCATATTTTTCAAAAGTTGGTAACTGATAGAACTAAAATCCATACTGCTTCTGGCATTCGGCATCTTTTGGATATATGTACTGGTTCTTCGCAATTTACACTTAATATACAACAAGATGCACAAGAGTTTCTTATGTTTATGCTTGCAGTATTGGAAGATGAAGGGAATGAAATAGAAAATTTGTTTGGACTAAGTTACAGATGGGATCATAAATGTGAAGAGTGCTCATTTTCTTCTACCACTGAAATAGACACTGAATGATTCATATATTTGACAATACCAGATTGCAAATCAGTGTCTTTTAACAAATTAGTAAAAACAGCTAATCAAGATATGAAATGTTCTCATTGTAAATCAGAAATGTTGTCAACATTATTTATAGAAAGATTTGGACCATATGTCATTTTAATGCTACAATGTTGTAGAGCAGATGAAAGAAAATTGGAAACCAAAATTACAAATTATGTGGCTAGTCAAGTATCAATTTCAGGAAGAACTTTTAAAGCAGTGGCTATTATTTTCCATGATGGACCTACTACAACATCTGGACACTATACTGTGTATTTAAAGTGCAATAAAGGATGGACCCATTGTAATGATGCCCATTTGGAATTCAAATGTCGGTTGCCTTACGAATTACCAAATTCATATCTGATATTTTTGATGCCAAAGTTTTGAAAACATCATTCGGCCTATTGGGAGAGATGTGAACATGAATTAACGAGTTTATTTTGGATATTTTCAATGCAAATGGATTTGGAAACATCATTCGGCCTATTGGGAAGATGTGAAAAATTAGTGTTTGGATTATTGTTTGTGCTAATTGATATTGCATTAGGAAAATTGTGTTTGAAAGAAGTAGTTTATATATTTGATCTTTATATTATACGCAATGTAAATGAGAGTGTATATTTTACAAAATGTAAACAGATAGTTGAACTTGTAAATATTTTCAACACAGATTTGTTTGTTTTTTACAATCTTATTGATTGTATGTTTTTGCCCGCTGTTATATGATGATCTACATTGAAATCACTGTGTATGGTGAAATTCAATGGCATCTGAAAACAGCAAAAAAGAGAAACTGAATATGTTATGTAATTCAAAAATTATGTTGTGTTCTTAAAACTATAATATTATATGCAATAACAGTATTTTTTCTTCTCTTTTACAGAAAGTAATACTAAAGTTTGAAAATATTTTAAATGTAGTTTGCAATGAAACAACTGTAAAATAGTTTCAATGAGTTTGATATCTAATCCAATAAAGAAGGTAAGATGAAATAATGTAATAAGCATAATAATATGAAGTCATGTTTACAGTCACTTTTATTGTAGTCATTCATTCTTTCAAACGCCACCAACTCACTCCTCCAATCACCTCAGCACTACCCATGCACTCCTTCAATCACTGAAGCATAACCTATGTACTTACAAAATCACCCAGGCATTACCAATCCACACCTTTATTCACTCTGGCAGTACCCATACACTCCTGCAATCACACAGACATTACTCCTACAGTCTTGCAATCACCCAAGTATTACCTATGCACTCCTTCAATCATCCAGACATTACTCCTCCACTTATGGAATCACCCAGGCACTAACCATACACTCATGCAATCACCCACATATTACCCATGCACTTACAAAATCACCCAAGCAATACCTATGCACTTACAAAATCATCCAGGCATTACCAATGCACTCTTCCAATCACCCAGGCACTACTCATCCACTCATGCAATAACCCAGGCACTACCCATGCACTCATCCAATCACCCATGCACTACCCGTGCACTAATCTAATCACCCAGGCACAACCCATGCACTCATGCAATTATCCAGGTATTATCCATAAACTCTTGCAGTCACTCAGGAATTACCCATGCACTCTTCCAACCACCCATACATTACCTCTGCACTCATGCAATTACCCTGGCATTATCTATGCACTTACAAAATCACCCATTCAATACCTATGCATTTACAAAATCACCCAGGCATTTCCAATGCACTCCTCCAATCACCCAGGCACTACTCATCCACTCATACCATAACCCAGGCACTCCCCATGCACTCATCCAATCACCCATGTACTACCCATGCACTCCTCTAATCACCCAGACACTACTCATTCACTTCTTCAATTACCCAGCCAGTAGCCATGCACTCTTCCAATCACCCAGCCACTACCTATGCAGTTATAAAATCACCATGCACTATCTTTGCACTCCTCCAATCACCCAGGCACTACCCATGCACTCATGCAATCATCCAGGCATTACTCATAAACTCATGCAATCACTCAAGCATTACCAATGCACTTACAAAATCACCCAAGCAATACCCATGCACTTACAAAATCACCCAGGCATTACCAATGCACTCCTCTCATCACACAGGCACTACTCATTCACTCATGCAATAACCCCCACACTACCCATGCACTGCTCCAATTACCCAGCCAGTACCCATGCACTCATCCAATCACTCCGTCACTACTCAAGCACATATAAAATCACCACGAACTACCCTTGCACTCCTCCAATCACCCAGGCACTATCCATGCACTCATGCAATCAATCAAACACTAGCCATACAGTCATGGAATCACTCAGGTACTACTTTGCACTCCTCCAATCATTCAGGCACTTCTATTACACTCATCCATTCCTTCAAACAGTACCTGTGAAGTGATGCATACACTGACGTACTACCCATTTACTCAATAAACACCTACACACTACCCATATATTCCTCCAATCACTCACGCACTACCACTTCACTCATGCAATCACTCTGGAAATTTTTCTATTTTTAACCAGTTTATGTGGTTTCGGAAGAACCGTTTTTTTGTGTTTTTTTATAATTTTATTTTATTTTTTTGTATTTTTAAAGATTTTTTTTTTTTTGGTGTTCTTGACTAGTTTTTAAACAAAACAACATTGAAGACTCCAAAGGAACTGTTTGAGAAAAAAAGGAAAACAAAATTTGGGAGCACATTAAAAAAAAATGAGCATTTATGTGCTTTAATTGCATTGGTAATAACGTCAATGCACTGCTCCCCAATGCAGAGTTTTTCATCAAATTTTTTACAAACTATGGCCGCATCCAACAGTTCCGGAACAATGTGCGGCCTTGGTGTTAGTGGAAGTGCTTGAGAAGATGTTGAAGGGGCATTCAGATCTTGTTCTGCCGCTTCATTCCTCTCCCTCTTTTTAACTTCTCTTGCCAGATATAAGGGATGCATAGTTTCCAAATGCTTCTTCATGCTTGATGTTCCACATGAATATTTTTTTTCAAAGCCTCTTGAGAGTACTCTCTTGCAGATGGTACATGTGACTTTTCTGGCATTCACCTCTTTTTCTCCCTCTGGCACACTAAAGAAGGTCCACACCACACTTTCCTTCCTTTTCTTCACAGGCTCCACGATGTCATCATCCTCAAGCTCCAGTGGGTCAACATCAGGGTAGCTAGATGCCATTGTTTAAAATAAAAGTTCAAAAACACACAAAAATTAGAAAAATTAAGGGAGGTAGAAAAGAAGGTCTTGTCAGCAACACAGACAAATAATAAGAGGGATAAAACAAGTGTTGGATCCTCCCTTTTACAGAATGAAAATTATTTAAACCAATCAGAAGCTTTCTTTTCAGGTCACATGGAGTTGTGTAGGGTGCGCGCACCCGTCTATTACACGTCGCGCACCCGTAACATTTCGTATATATAATTATAAAGTATAAATAGATCTTTATAAAATATTTTAAAAAGTATATTAGTGAAAGTGTTTATACAAATCTGATATTTGAACTTTGTATAGTGATATTTCAAACTTTGAAAATACGCTCATACGTCGCGCACTCGTCAAATTTTGTACAGTTCATAGTAAACTAAAATATACTGTTTATAAATTATTTTTTAAATTATATTAGTGAAAGTCTTTAACCAAAACCGATATTTATAATTTCTACAATGATATTTCATACTTTTAAAACTACGCCAGAGTCGCGACCCCGGTGCGACTCTGGAAACACGCGTCGGCCGGGTTGCCGCACCCTTAAACCGCGCACCCATCGTGTAGGTTCGCATAGGGTGCGCGACCCCTGTGTACATTGTTATTTTTTTTTAAAAGCATTACAATACAACAAAACACCTTTTACAGTATTAAAAGCGTTATTTCAAGTAAATATAAATTTAAGTTGTACGTATAAATAACAAAGTATATTTTTAGTACTGTATAATATATGTATTTTAAAAGAGTGATTTTAGTTGTAGAAAAAGATTTTAGAGAAACGAAGTATAATTTAAAACAGAAAAGTTCAAAAATATACTTCCAATCATTTTTAAAAAGAAGGAATTCTAAAAAGCACAAATATCGTAGAAAAGGCAAGTTTAAAATAATTATATAGTTAAGATTTAGCATTTGAAAAACCTTTCAAATTCACTGAAAAAACCATAGGTTTCAGGGACGTTATAGTTAGAAATTAGCATTTAAAAAACCTTAGAAATTCACTGAAAAAACCATAGGTTTCAGGGACGTTATAGTTAGAAATTAGCATTTAAAAAACCTTAGAAATTCACTGAAAAAACCACAGGTTTCAGGGACGTTATAGTTAATTGGACATTTCACTCGTAGAAAACCAGAGAAATTCGGCCGTTATAGTTAGTTGAGCTAACTATAACTCGCGCCCCTGCAATGCACTGCTGATGACGTCACATATTACATCATTCATGACATGGTCAGTGACATCACTGATGACGTCACTGATGACATCTCAAATGACATCAGTGAGGACATCACTGATGACATCATCCACGTGATAATCTGATGCACCTCCTCACACCCTAATATAACCTTTGATACACCCACTCTAAAATATAGACTACCATTTTCGAAACCATAGACACACCAATACCAGTTACGACATACCCACTCACTGATTCCTAGGTCTACACACACATCCACTCATTCACCCATACAGTCACTCATACATGCAGTCACTCATCAATACAGCACTATCATATGCACTCATACACCTATACAGACACTCACACACCACCACTCATCCATAGAGTTACTCAAACACCTATTCAATTATGCAAAGAATCAATCACACTCCCATTTACTCACCTATACAGTTATACACACACCACCTCACTTATTCATACAGATACTAACACACTTATCTAGTGTCGCGCCCCTGGAGGAGTGTATGGAATACTCATATTGTGGCACCTCCCCCTCGGTGGGTCAGTCGGGCCCGTGCTCACGCACCTCTAAAGGGGCCCTCACTTCACTCATGTACAAGGGTACTGTGAAGGATTGGAGGGGGTTTGTGAGGGGCGGAAGACAGGAACGAGTGGCGGTAGAGGCAGGATTCAGATGGAAGCAGGGATGGCCGAAGAGCGAATGAGGGAGGAAAGAGGGACTGGAGGTATGTGATCGTGTTCTTGGTCGGGGATTAAGTCCCCTTGAATCCTGAGGGTCCCTGGGGGCCAACTAGCCCACCAGGTACCTCCAGTAAGCCCCACACAGCTGGATTGCTGAGAGTGGTCCGAGGCCATGCCCCCTTTTTACACCACTCTGCAAACGCGCCTCCTGGTGCACTGCTGCTTGGGGGATGAAGTCCACTTTGGTCCTGAGGTCCTCAGGACACAAGAGGACCTCTTCGCCCCACCAGCAATGTGCCAAGAGACACGTTTGCAGTGTTGTAAAAAGGGGCGTGGCCTTGGACCACCTCTCAGCAATCCAGCTGTGTGGGGCTTACTGGAGGTACCTAATGGGCTAGTTGGCCCCTTAGGACCCTTAGAACTCAAGGGGAATTAATCCCCCAACCCAGAACGCGCCAGAAGGCGCGTTTGAAGAGTGGTGCAGGGAGGGGGCGGGCCTCTGGCGAGATGCCGTCTTTTAATTTCTTTTGATATTCTTAGAAGGGGGCTGTGTGGCCCCCCTTCTCTTACTATTTTTTGGGCCCTGGGGGATGGGGACCCATTTATTTATTTTTTCAATGAAAAAAAAAATGGGAAGGGTGCCGTGCGGCCCCCCTCCTGAGGCATGGCCTCGTGTATTTTTTTTGTTTTGTTAAATTTATACAGAGGGGGGCCGTGTGGCCCCACTTCCCTGGGCCACTTTTGGCCCGGGGGACCCCACCCCCAGGGCCTCCAGGGTGGGCATGGAGGACAGCATGAAGTCAGGGGTGGCCCGGGTGAGCCCCGGCCCGTTCCTGGCCAGGGTCAAGCCACTGGTGGTCCTCTGTAGCCTGGGCTGGTAGCCCACCGCCCTGACATTGGACCTGGGGCGGCTGGACAGGGACAGGGACCCCTGGGAGCTGCTGCTGAAGCCACGCCCATCCCCATAGCGTCTGCCATACAGACTCATCTCAGGCACGGGGTAGGCTGGGGGCCTGTCAGGGGTGGGAGCCCTTCAAAGTGAGGGGCAGTCATGGAGCTCCTAGAAGTGGAGCACTGGGTGCTGTGGGACAAACTGCTCAGAGTACCACCGAGGGGTGCGGGCACCAGCTAAGAGTTCCTCAGAGGGGGCACCTGCCAGGTGTTGTAGAATGTCCTTAGTATGGGGGCATCTACCAAGTGTGGTAGCATGGCTTCGGTGTGGGGGGCACCTGCCAGGGGTGGTAGACGCTCCTCAGAACCGATGTCTCTCAGGAGTATAGACGGCAGGGCAGCTCCAACTGCTAGACTGCTGCAGGTGGGGCGTAATAAGAGAGGGGGGCCTCCCTGAATCCTCGGGGTGTGCCAGGATACATCTGCAACCAGCACCCTTCCAATCAGGTAGTACCAGGACAGGCTCACCTGGGCAAATCTGCATAGGCTGCGCCCCTTGAGAAGTGTATGAAATACTCATCTTGTGGCACCCCCCCTTGGTGGGTCAGTCGGGCCCGTGCTTGCGCACCTCTAAAGGGGCCCTCACCTCACTCATGTACAAGGGTACCGTGAAGGATTGGAGGGGGTTTGTGAGGGGCGGACAACAGGAACGAGGGGCGGTGGAGGCGGGATTCAGATGGACGTAGGGATGGTGTAAGAGCGAATGATGGAGGAAAGAGGGACTGGAGGTGGGGGATGAGGGGAGGAAGGAAGAATAGAGCAAAAGAAGGAGACTGAATGGAGGAAAGTCTGGTGAAGACAACAGAAAGAACAGGAGTATTCAGAGAGAGGGAGGAAGGAAGAGAATTATAATAAAGAAGAAGGAAGGGAGAAAAAGAAGGGGAGAGGTAAGGAAGAGCGAAAACAAAGGAATGGAAAGTGCAGGGATGGAGGAATGAAATGCAAGAAGCGGGACAGTAGATGAAACATGGGGGAATGAAGAAAGGAGGTAGGTAAGGAGAGAATGAGGAAAAAGAGAAGTGGGGTGGCAGAGAGTAGTACTGCTGGGCAGAGATGAGAGCAGTATTAGTGAAAAGTGAGTCAAGATGCCAGAAAGATAAAGACACAATATAGAAAGAAAGTGAAAAGAGATCGAGAAAAAATCAGAAAGGGTGAAGGAAGCGACAACGAGGGTCAGCGCCTCCCTGGGTGCCATGCCAGTGGTTACCGTTGCCTCAGACCCCTTCATCGACCCCCCTACCCCGCACCAACACACACTCCCCTCCAGTGCACAGCAGGAACCTGCATGAGGAGGTTCCCTCTCCTGGAAAACAAAGGTATTGTGTTCCACGGCTAATACCTGGCAGTCCCCTCCCAGAAATCAGAGCCGCGGAAGGTGCCTTTTATTAGGCTAGTGCCCACGGCTCGCGCCACCACCTCACATTTAGCAGCTTTCCCAACAAGAGGCTCTGTGTCAGTGAACATGCTGTTGGCTAGATCACCTGCTGCAGTGATCCATGATTTAACATGCACTTCGCGGATTCGAATCACAAAGGGGCTTGTGCTAGGCTGGACAGCTGCACGGGAGGGGTAGTGGCTCAGGCTAGTGGCTAGAATGATACGGAGAGGGTGGGCAGGTACATGGGAGGGGTCGTGGCTCAGTCAAGCACCTCGAAGGCTCGGGAGAAACTGTGCAGGTCCACGGGAGGGGTCATGGCTGAGGCTAGTGGCTAGAATCCTAGGGGAGCGTGTGCAAGTGCTCAGGAGCAGAGTCAAAGGCTTGTGAGATGCAGTGCAGGTGCACGGGAGAGTTTGTAGCTCAGGGTTGCGCCTCAAAGTCTATACAGTTGCCCTGGGGAGGTGGTGGTCCCCAAGGCTTCCAGGGGGCCACGTACCCTCCGCGCATTATTAATCATGCCCCGGGGAGGTGGTGGTCCCCGGGGCTCTGGGGGGGCCGCGTGCCCCCACGCATGATTAATTATGCCTCGAGGAGGTGGCGGTCCCCGGGGCTGCGGGGGCCCATGCAGCCTCTGCAAATATTAATACCATTGCCCACAGGACCTGGCCCACCCGGGGGCTCCTAGAAAACAAAGCGCGGGAGGCCGCACTTTGTTATTTTTTTTATTTTGTGCATGATTCGCGAACCCAGCGCGAATCCCACCATTAATGTTTTAAAAATACTTTTTGGGGCCCTGGGGGTCCCTGTGGGACCCCCTGAGCAGGCCTAGGGGGTCAGGTTGTCTCTACCCTGCCCCTTTTTCTTTTTTCCAACCTTTTTTCTTGTGACTCGGTTTTACCAAGTCACAAGATGGCTGCCAACACTTCTTGGTTTGGAGTGTTGGCAGCGAGTCAAAATGAAGCTCGTGATCGGGAGGGTTCACGACTCCTCCTCGGTCACCAGATATCGATATTTTTTATTTTTGAATTTCTCAGGAACTACTGAATGAATTTACACCATTTAAAGCAAAAAGTGCACTCTATACCAAGAGCTGCCTCTCTGCCAAATTTGGTTTAATTCCGTTCAGCAGTTCCGGCTGTAGCCGCGACAAAAGTTCCTATGGAAATTAACATGGAGAAAACGCGTTTTGGGACCCCCCTTTTTTCTCTTGCCCCCACTTGATGAATCATCCTGAAACTTTCAAGACAGGAGCTGAACATAGCGTGCCATTAGTTTTGAAAATTTCATGAAGATTCGTCAAACGGCGCCAAAGATATTGGCAAATCAAAAACGCTTTTCCTATGGAAACTAGGTCCTAACTATAACTACCTACTGGCGACCACCAGTATGTAATATATATATATATATATTTATATATTACCTACTGGCATTTTGTGATTTGCCAATATCTTTGGTGCCGTTTCACGAATCTTCGCGACATTTTTAAAACGAATGCCCTGCTCAGGTCAGTTCCTGTCTTGAAAGTTTCAGGGTGATTCATCAAGCGGGGGCCGGGAAAAAAGGGGGGTCCCAAAATGCGTTTTCTCCATGTTAATTTTCATAGGAATTACATGATATTTGGCAGAAAGGTAGGTGTTGGACCAGAAAGCAACTTTTTTTTTAAATTGTGTAAATCCGTTTAGTAGTGAGAAATACATACATAAAAAAATATTAGTATCTGGTGACCGCGGTGGATCCGCGAAACCTCCTGTGCATGAGCTTGACTCTGATTGGCTGCCAACACTTCAAACCAAGAAGTGTTGAGCAGCCATCTTGTGACTTGGTTGAACCGCAAGAAAAAAGGTGAAAAAGAGAAGAAAAGGGGCATGGTAGGAACACCCTGACCCCCTTGGCCTGCTCAGGGGGTCCTACAGGGACCCTGAGGGCCAAACAAAGCATTTTATTTTTTAAACAAACTGACAGGAATCGCATACGGTGCGCAAATCCCACCAAAAAAATGATTAAAAAAGCGCTGTGTTCCGCGCTTCGTTTAATTAAGCCCCCGGGTGGGCCAAGTCCCGGGATCAATGTTATAAAATTGCACAGGGCCCGCGGGAGCACCCGCAGCTCTGGGGACCACCCCCTCCCCGGGGCTTTGCTTTAAGTAAAAATTTGTGGGGGGGGCTCCTGCCCCCCTACGCTGCCCCAGGGCATTAACTATACAAATACAGGGGTCCGTTGTTGCCCCCGGCCCCGGGGACCACCAGCTCCCTGGGGCCTTAAACATATGTTGGAGGGGGGCCGCGCGGCCCACCTCCAGGAGCCCTAGATGGCCCTTGGGACCACCCCCGGGACATTGCAGTTTGCTATGACAGGATGGGAGCACTGCTCCAGCCTTGCAATAGCAAACACTGCTTTGCTTCATGGAAGCAAGAGCAGGAAACCTGCTCACGCTTCCATGAAGCAAAGCAGAATTGCATTTGGGCAAAGGGAGCTGCATGTTTGCAGCTCCCTTTGCACTAAAGCAATGCCGGCTGCTGCATGAGGCGGGGAGCCATCTGGGACCACAAGGGTATTGAGGCTCCCACGTTGTCCCCAATAGTGAGGCCATGCCCCGAGGGATGGGGTCCCCAGGCCCAAAAACTGCCCGGGAGGGGGGCGGCGCAGCCCCCCTCCCTTTTTTATTCTTTAAAAAAAAAACGTAAGGCCGACCACGGGGGAGGGGTTCCCCGGGGCCATAATTGACCTGAGGAGGGGGGCCACGTGGCCCCTCTCCCTTTTTTTAATAATAAAAAATGGCCAGGCACCAGGGGATGGGGTCCCCGGGGTCGACATCGCGTAATGGAACTGGGGGGCATTAATTATTATTTTTTTCTCTTGTGATAGGAGTCGCGACCCCATCGCGGCTCTTAGCGCGGCCCCCCAGTGTAACGTCGCAGTGGGTTCGCGGATCCACTTTAAATAAATAATTTAATAGCATATTATTCAGAAAGTAGTGTTGCATTTGTGAACTTTTTTATAGAGTGAGTCAGATTTAGGTTAATAATTACATTAAATTTGATAGAGTAAGTAATAATATATAAAAAAGTTAAAATAAAGTTGACAAGTGTATTTTGTTGTAGTACATTGAATTTGTGCTTTTGTTTTGTGGATTTGCAATGGGTTCGCAAATACGGAAAATGTTTAAAAAAAAATGTATGTTAAAAAATAAATAGGATTCACTGTTGACTTATAGGGTGGCTCTAAAAAGAGCCCTTGTTTTCATTATGGGTTTGTTGTAGCCGCATGTAAGTGCGGATGCACAGCTTAAGGTTTTTGAGAAAGACTCTGTTCCCTTGATCTGTGAAGTGAACTCCATCACTTCTGTAGATGTCCTCCATTTCAAAACGTCAATTGATGTTATAGATGGCGCCCATCCTATGGTCTCCGAGGTAAGCAGAAACAGCTTTATTGACATTCTTCCTAGCTTTCTCAATCTGTGGACAGAATTGATTTGACCACTTCCATTTCTGTCTTTGGCATATATGAGAAAATACAATGACAGTTTGAGGTAAAAGTAACATCAATTGTGCAAAAGTATCCTTCATGAACATTTCCTTTCCTACTCCAGTCAATATGCCCAGGTCATTGCTACCACAGTGCACAATCATGAGGTCAGGAGGTTGAAAATGCATAAAGATTTTAACCAAAGGCATCAATTGGTGCCACTTTAATCCTCTCTGTGCAATCCATTTAATATCTACATTTTGCAAACCTAGGTCTTTGGAAATAACTCTGTGTTCTGCATACCTTTTGCACCAGAAAACGTAACTGTGCCCTACAATCCATACTGTAAGCATCTTGAAGGGATGTCTGGAAGGAATGAAAAGATGTCTGTAGCTCAGGTAGTCAGTTGGTAGAATGAGAGGTATCTAAAATGGTAGAGAAGATGCTGTTTTTGAAAAAGCTGATACATGATTGGCTGTTTATTAACATTATGCACTGAAAAATAGGATGCATGTTGCTTTCCTGAAGAAGCATGTTTCCTATTGGTTATTAAATAATGTTTGAAAGGTACAGTAGATACAATTAGCTAATATTTCGCAAAAGTCAACCACACCTGCTATTTGCATTTGTAAGCTACTGTGCTGAACTTTAAAATATGGTGAACTTGTGAGCTGCCAGTACAGTTGAATGTTGCAGTAAGTGTTGCTATGGAAACTGGGATTAAGGAGAGTGGGGGAAGGGTTGAAAGTTAACTGTGGATTTAAAATGTGAAATAGTAGCTTATATATAAGTGATATGATACTAAATTATGTTTTTCTAAGTCAGTATTATGTGTCGAAGTAGTCTGTTCTTTAAAAAAAACTAGTATTATTAGAAATAGATTTTTGAACTCCAGTATGGATTTGCATCTCCATCGCGACTCTGCAATGTGGCACCGCAGTGGAATCACGACTCCAGAAAATTACAGAACTAGTTTGTACACTTTTAGAAGACTGTTAGAAAGGGTTAATATGTCTAACCAATAGACATGTGTTTCACAATTTGAAATGATGTAGAAAGCAATTTGATTTGTTAATTACATTTATTTGTGTGGAGAAAGAGAGGGGAAGTTTGCCATTACTGGTTTTACCTTGTTGAGAGTGGGGCATTACATTTATTGTGTGCAAAAGAAAATATTTTATGAGTTTCTGATATTTCATATTCTGCAATACTATTTAAAAGGTGATTTAGAAATTTGTGAGGCGTACTATGTATTATGTAGTAGTGCTTTACTCTTTGTAGTGATATTTTTAGATTTGAAAAGCTTTATTTTCAAACTTTTGAAATTATTTGAGAACTGTGATGTTTGAAATATGTTACGAAATGTATAGATGTGTATTGTAGTTTGTTTTATTGTAGTGAAATGATGATTGAAATAGTTTGTGCATACTAATATGTGTACATTAGTAGATGGATTAGTGACTATGGTAGTTTGCATGAGTCTATGGAAATGTACACTTGAAGTACGCAGCATAATTTTAGGTGTCTCTTTCAAATTGGAACTGCAGTCTGTGAAGTTTTAAGGTCTGCCTGGACTTGTGACTAAGATATGTGTGTACTTGCAAATGTATTCTCATACATGTTATGCATGTGAAGATGCTTGATGTATAAAACACAGATATATATCTATTTGTATGTTTCTTTTATGTATGATAGTACTAGGAAAATGTGTAGATACATGCGTGCATGCTTTCAGGAATATGGTGAGACATATAACAGAGACATGTGAAGGGTTGCTGCTTTGTATTTGGCTAGGCCCAACAATCTGAGTAGTAGTAGAATGATGAAGCTGCAGCACAAAAGTGAGGTTTAAGACATGTTGGCAGAGGGATTAGTGATTAGGCTACTTTGTATGAGTATGTGGAAAGGTACACTTGAAATACACCACATCATTTTATGTATTTGGTAGGGGTGGGCGGAATTTGCGTAGTCGCGCTACGCAAAGCTCCGCGAAACGGTAAAAAAATCTCCGCGAGCACGCAAAAGTTCAGCGAACACGCGGAATTGCTTCTTCCGCCCGTTCGCGATGCTTTTTTCCTGTTCGCGAACGCTGTTTGCGTGCTCGAGGAAAAATATCTCGCGAAGACGCATTTTGAGAGCGCGAACAAGCAAAAAACTCTGCGAAGCCGCGGATCGCAGAATTTTTGGCAATTTCGCGTTCTCCGCGGAACACGAAATTACCCAAATTCCGCAAATTCCATGAGCGGAACGGAATTTACCACCCAGGCCTAGTATTTGGTTGAAATGGGAAGTGCAGTCTCTGAAGTTTTAAGGTGTGCATGGTCTTGTGACTGAGCTATGTGTCTACTTGCATATGTATTCTTATATGTGTTATGCATCTGAAGATGCTAGATGTATAAAACATAGGTATATGTCTAATTGTATGTTTCTTTTACATATGATATGACAAGGAAAAGGTGCAGAGACATGCATGTATGCTTTCAGGAATATGGTGAGACTTATAAGAGACACATGAGAAGGATTGCTGCTTTATATTTAGGTAGGCCCAACATCCTGAGTAGTATTAAAATGGTGAAGCTGCAGCACAAATGTGAGGTTTAAGACATGTTGGTAGAGGAGTTAGTGATTAGGCTACTTTGTATGAGTCTGAGAAAAGGTACACTTGAAATACACCACATAATTTTATGTATCTGGTTGAAATGGGAAGAGCAGTCTCTGAAGTTTCAAGGTGTGCATGGTCTTGTAACTGAGCTATATGTCTAATTGCACATGTATTCTTATACGTGTTATACATCTGAAGATGCTAGAGCTGTAAAACACAGGTATACGTCTATTTGTATGTTTCGTTTACATATGATGTCACTAGCAAATGTTACAGACACATGCATGCATGCTTTCAGGAATATGGTGAGACTTACAACAGAGACATGTGAAGGGATGCTGCTTTGTATCTGGCTAGACCCAACAGTCTGAGCTGTAGTAGAATGGTGAAGCTGCAGCACAAAAGTGAGGTTTAAGACATGTTGGCAGAGGGATTAGTGATTAGGCTACTTTGTATGAGTGTGTGAATAGGTACACTTGAAATACACAACATAATTGTATGTATTTGGTTAAAATGGGAAGTGCAGTCTCTGAAGTTGTAAGGTGTGCATGGTCTTGTGACTGAGCTATTTGTGTACTTGCACATGTATTCTCATACGTGTTATGCATGTGAAGATGCTAGATATATTAAACACAGATATATGTCTATTTGTATGTTTCTTTTATATATGATTGTACTAGGAAAATGTGTAGACACATGCGTGCATGCTTTCAGGAATATGGTGAGACATACAACAGAGACATGTGAAGGGTTGCTGCTTTGTATTTGGCTAGGCCCAACAGTCTGAGTAGTAGTAGAATGGTGAAGCTGCAGCACAAAAGTGAGGTTTAAAACATGTTGGCAGAGGGATTAGTGATAAGGCTACTTTATATGAGTATGTGGAAAGGTACACTTGAAATTCAAGGCATCATTTTCGGTGTCTGTTTGAAATGGGAAGAAGGTCTCTGAAGTTTCAAGGTGTGCATGGTGTCGTGACTGAGGTATATGTCTACTTGCACATGTATTATTTTACGTGTTATGCATCTGAAGATGCTAGATGTATAAAAAAAGGTATATGTCTATTTGTATGTTTCTTTTAGATATGATACGACTAGGGAAAGGTGCAGAGACATGCATGTATGCTTTCAGGAATATGGTGAGACTTATAAGAGATACATGTGAAACATTCCTGCTTTATATTTGGGTAGGCCCAACACCCTGAGTTGTATTAGAATGGTGAAGCTACAGCACAAAAGTGAGGTTTAAGACATGTTAGTAGAAGAGTTAGTGATTAGGCTACTTTGTATGGGTCTATGGAAAGGTACACTTGAAATACACCACATAATTTTATGTATCTGGTTGAAATGGGAAGTGCAGTCTCTGAAGTTTTAAGGTGTGCATGGTCTTGTAACTGAGCTATATGTCTACTTGCACATGTATTCTTTTATGTGTTATGCATCTGAAGATGCTAGAGCTATAAAACACAGTTATACTTCTATTTGTATGTTTCTTTTACATATGGTGTCACTAGCAAAAAGGACAGACACATGCATGCATGCTTTAAGGAATATAGTGAGACTTACAACAGGGACATGTGAACGGTTGCTGCTTTGTATTTGGCTAGGCCCAACAGTCTGAGTAGTAGTAGAATGGTGAAGCTGCAGCACAAAAGTGAGGTTTAAGACATGTTGGCCGAGGGATTAGTGATTAGGCTACTTTGTATGAGTGTGTGGAAAGGTACACTTGAAATACACGACATAATTTTATATATCTGGTTGAAATGGGAAGTACAGTCTCTGAAGTTTTAAGGTGTGCATGGTCTTCTGACTGAGCTATGTGTCTATTTGCAAATGTATTCTTATAAAGTACAGACACAAGCATGCATGCTACAAGGCATATGGTAAGACTTACAACAGACACATGCAAAGGGTTGCTAGTTTATATTTGGCTAGGCGCAACACGTTTAGTAGTTGTAGAATAGTGAAGCTGAAGCACAAATATGATGTTTAAGACATGTTGCAAGAGGGATTAGTGATTAGGCTACTTAGTATGAGTTTGTGGAAAGGTATACTTGAAGTACACCACTTAAATGTAGGTGTCTGCTTGAAATGAGAAGTGCAGTCTGTCACGTTTAAAGGACTTTATGGTCTTGTGATTGAGGTATGTCTCTACTTGTACATGTACTTTGACACGTGTTATGCATCTGTAGATGCTAGACATATAAAACAGAGGTATACTACAAGTGTACATTTCCACAAAGTCATAGCAAGTAGCGGAATCACTAATTCTTTTGTCAACATATATTAAACCTTACTTTTCAGCTCAAGTTTCTGTTTTTACCAACTACTTAGAATCTTGGGACTAGCCAAATTTAAAACAGTAATCTCAACCATGTTACTGTTTAAACTTGTGTGTTCTTATCACAGGTTTGTTAATATCTAAAGTATAATATTCTAAATTTTTACGTGTTTTGGAGACATTTGCAATGTAAATAAAAATGTATTTGTGTATTTATTGATCTGAATCTTTGTTTTCCAGATATTTACATTTATTGGTAAAAAACATTGAGAATGGGAAAAAAAGATCAAAAGAGAAGACAGTACTATTTAAAGGAAAGAGTAAAGAGGAAATTAGATAAAGTGCAAAATGTTACACTGAAGAAAAAGACTTTTGGTAAGCCAACTAAAGAGTTTGTTAAAAGACTTTTAAAGAATGTAAAGAATTTTCAAAATGAGGAAAGCAGACAGAAAACTTCAACAACAAATCGGAAGGAAAGGAAAACAGGACATATTAATAGAAAATCATGTTATAGGAAAACAATCCATGTTGAAAGAAGGCTGAAAGAATATAAAGACATAAGGAAGAGAATGTATAGAAGTAAAGAACTACAACATTTAGTGAAAGATTGTAAAAAATATAAGAGAAGATCAACAGCTTATAAGAAAAAGCAACATATTGAAAGTGTAGTAGAAAATGCTTTTGAAATAAAAAAGAATATTATTTATACTAATATTGAAGAGAATGAAAACATTGGATAAAACAATGCTGTTTATGAAGGAGAAAAGCAAAAGAAAAAGACTGGCTAATAGAAGTAACTTTTGTAAGATTGTCACTGGTGAATGGAAGCATACTTCTAGTACTCAGCCTTTCTTTAATGAAGAAAGATATTTTAAACAAAACACATTAGTTCATGCAGTTGATACTAGTGGTCAATGCTATGAGATGAAAGATGGTTGTCCCATTCCAAAAGAAAAGATGGTTTCTAGGAATGTGGAAGAAGTAATAGCTGAAGAAGTTCAAGGAAGGCGTACACAAGCTCCGGTATATAAGTGGGATTGTAGCAGTATTTGTAGTATTCAACAGAAATCTATTGACATATTATGAATTTGTATATGAGGATATGTCCCAAAAAAGTCTTAAACAGAAGATTAAGTTGTTACAAGGACTAGATCCATGTAGAGTAAGAAAATATACTATTTGCAGGGTCATTCTCTGGCTTGTCTTTCAAAAAAAGTGTGTCAAAGTACTTTCCATCATTTAAGAATGTTAGCAGTGCACCACTCAGAAATGCGGAAGCTAGTAAGAAGACTCTACTATGTAAAAAGTCCTCCATTATCTTTAAGTGAAATGAACACAGCTCTTTTGCACGGTTCAGTATCAGATGTAAAAAAAGTTTGTGATGATATACAGTTTCATTTCTTTGGTTCACAAGAGGAGTGTAGAGAAAGTGAGAGCTTGATAAGTGTAAGTGTTGAAGAACAGCCGGAAGATATTAGTACTGAGAAGTTTGCAGAAGAAATTACAAAGTTTAAGATAGTTTCATCTGAAAAACCAAACTATGTTTGTATTTGTTGTCGACGTACTCTTGTATAGAAACCCTGCCTTTGGTTTGGTCAGATCACTCACTTATAAAATTTGACCTACCAATAATGTTGTTTGGTCCTACGCAGGCCTATAAGATCCCTTCTAAGACCAAAAGGGACTGGGGTAATTTGGATAAATCCCTCCTTCGTACAATACTAGAGAGGACGCACCCCCAGGTAGGTGGGCCCTCAGACGAATCGGCCCCCAATTACACAGATTGGTTAAATACGGCGTTTCTAGCCGCAGTGCCCACCAAAAGCACTGCTGGTAATAGGAGAACCCCTTCAGCCCCTTGGTTCTCAGATGCCTTACGGGCAGAAAAACAAAAATGTCGCCGGCTGGAAAGACGCTGGCGCGTTAAGTATGATTCATCCGAGAGGGAAACATATAAATTAGCTTTAAGAGAATATAAAAATCTTCTTACATTGGAAAAGAGAGAATATTTTACTAGAGTAATCTCGGACGCAAAACATTCCTCTAAAGCTCTCTTTACAGCAGTGAACAAACTTACCACCCCTCATAGTACAGGGCCAGAAAATAGTCAAGAGTCCTGTGATGCCATTGCTTCTGCCTTCAAAACTAAAGTTTTGGACATCTTTAAAAATTTTGAGGATACATTAGCTCACGCCACCACCCTGCCGCTTTCACCGATCTCTCAGGGCACAAACACCCTGCTCAGTTTTACACCAGTATCATTGGATACAGTGGCAAAACACATTCTGGAGGCTAAATCGGGCTCCCCAGAGGACCCTTGCCCACCTGAGCTGCTGAAAGAAGTCTCTGATTTGGTAAGCCCGGTGTTAACAGATATTTTCAACTCCATGTTCTCCTCTGGCAATTTCCCAGCAATTTGGAAGGATACGTCTATCCTTCCATTGCTGAAAAAACCAACTTTGGATGCAGCTGATCCCAATAACTATCGCCCCATAGCCCGCTTGCCGCTGCCCGCGAAGATAGTTGACAAAATTATGAATATCCAACTTTCCCAGTTTATTGGTGAACATGATCTGTTGGACCATTCTCAGTTCGGTTTCCGTCGGGAACACAGTACCGAAACGGCACTTATTAAAGCCACGGAGGAAATAAGAGCGGTGATGGATGGGGGAGGGTCAGCGGCCCTGATACTCCTCGATCTATCAGCCGCATTTGACACGGTTGATCATTTCCTCCTACAACAACGGCTGAAGATTCTGGGAGTTGGGGGTTGGGCACTGGCACTGGTGTCCTCCTTTCTTAAGGACAGAAGACTGGTAGTGTTGATCGATGGATACCAGTCTGAGCCATATTTCCTCCCTTGTGGAGTGTCCCAGGGCTCCTCCTTGAGCCCCACCCTTTTTAATATATACGTCTCTGAACTTGCCCCACTTATCCGAATTTTTGGCTTTAGCCTCACTTCGTATGCAGATGATTCCCAGATTGTAGTAGCAGCATATAAAAATCAGTCCTCGCCTGCTCTGCAATTTAAGAACTGCATGGGTGTCATCACTAATTGGATGAGCACACACTGCCTTAAACTCAATTCGGGAAAAACTGAAATTTTGACTTTTGGGAATCTGCATCCTAGCTGGGGCAGTGTGTGGTGGCCCGTTGATATGGGTGATCCACCGGAACCAGCAACTAAAGTGAAGAACCTGGGAGTATGGGTGGATAGTAAACTTTCTTTTGTTCAACACACTAATGCTGTGGTTTCCTCCGCCCACTTCCTTATTAAGAAACTCAGGAAGATTCTCCCTTATCTTCCGGAGGACACGAAAAGAACTGTAGTCACTTCATTAATCCAGTCTAAATTGGATTATTGTAATGGGCTGTTTATAAACGTCCAGAAGCACTGCCTGAAAAGACTACAGAGCGTGCAAAATTCAGCCGCTCGACTTCTGTCAAACACCCCTTGGTTCAAATCAGTATCTGGTGAGATCCGTAATTTGCATTGGCTCCCTGTAGCGCAGCGAATAAAATTCAAGGCTCTTAGCCTGGTGTTCAGGGCCCTGAATCATACAGGGCCAGCCTTTTTGCAAAATCTTCTTGTTTGGTATGAACCAACTAGACACCTTCGTTCATCTGGTGCTAAACTCTTGAGAGTGCCCAGAATTCGTACCTTACTCTGGGGTGGTCGCAGCTTTCATTACTGCGCTGCTAAACTCTGGAATTCCCTACCGATTGATTTGAGAAATGCGTCATCTCTTGTCTCTTTCAGAAAGGAACTAAAAACCTGGCTCTTCTGTAACTAGAGACTCATCAGTGGCTTACTCTGTCCGCAGCGCCAAGACACCTCCGGGTATTTGTGCGCTTTACAAGTCTTGATAACATAACATAACTATAGAAGTCAAACAAGGAATGTTGATTTATATTTAAAAAGTGAAAAGGAACACAATGATAAGTGGCAGCAATTTGGCATTTATTTGTTGGTAGAAGATCAGTTTGAATTGGGTGTTGATCAACGTATTTGTAAATATTGTTACAACAAATTAGAAGAGAACAAAATGCCAGCTAGAGCTGTACATAACAACTTAGATTTGGTAGCTATTCCTTTGGAACTGGCAGATTTGAATGCAGATGTGTCTATTCTTTTTCAATCTGTCAGGCTATAGTTCGTATGGAGCCTAAAACAGGTAAGCTGCCTCCAACAGATTTACAAAGAGGTCTGAAAGGAAGAGTTGTGTACTTACCTTTAGATTTTAAGAAAAATATTGAAACTGTTGGTATAGACAGGGAGGAAAATGAGTCAGTAGTTATTCTAGTTAATGGTGTACCCCCAAAGAGTTGAAAAATATGGCAAGAGTTTGTAGATGTTAGCAAGCTTCAAAAGGCTACATTATATCTGGTACAGAATAATATTTATTATAAGAATGTAAATGTTGATGAACAGGAAATATGCTTAACAGAAATGTTAAGTGGCCAAATAGAAAAAGTGGACAAGTCTAGGACTGAAGAGATCTATGAACATTACACTATACATCCTCTACATTCAAAAGAAGTGATAGGAAACACTATTGAATTATTTCAAATGAAGGAAGCAAAGGGAACTCCCATGAGTGTATGGGAAAAAAGTTCAAAAGCTTGTTGTTTTCCACAACTGTTCCCCACTGGAGAAGGTGGACGATTTGATGAGCAACCTGTATAGATTCCAGCTTCAAAATACTGTCGACAAGATTGTACTCTTAAGATCCAAGATTTCGACAGTGTATTCCATATATATTTCATCTTCTGTTTGAAAATGATTTGTCTGCACTTTCATATGCAGTGAACTATATATTAAAAACAGGAGTTCATCTTCCACATATTTCTGCAAAGGAATTCATGGACAAAGTTCAACACAGAGATGAACAGTTAGAATATCAGTTAATTAATTTGATGGCATGTCAACGTGGTACCAATGAGTATTGGTATCATTGTCACGGAGAACTTAAATATATTTTAAGAAACTTAGGTACTCCTACATGGTTTTTAACACTTAGCTGTGCTGAATATGCATGGGATGATTTACTTGAATTTCTACGAGAGACAAATTCAAATATTAAAAATATTGAATTGAAGACAGCTGGAGAACTCTGTTCCTTGGATCCTGTAAATGTGTGCAGGTATTTTAACCTTAGGTTTCAAGCTATGATGTCATTTATCTGTAATAAAAAAATTGCACCACTTGGAGAGTTAATAGATTTCTTTTGGAGAAAAGAGTAATAAGTCAGAGGTGCTCCTTATATTCACATGCTATTATGGATCAACAATGTTCCAAAATTTGGAACTGATACTGATGAAAAATTGTTTTGTCTTTCATCGAACAGTATGTTACCTGTGTCATTCCAAGGGAAGAAGGAGAAAAAAGCTTGAGACAACAAGTTTTATGGTTTCAAAGTCATCGATGTGGAAAATACTGTAGAAGAAAATACAAGTCTAAAGGGAAATTTTATACAAAATGTTGTTTTGGATTCCGACGCCCAATAATTTCTAATGGAAGAGTATATAGTTTTATGTCAGCAGTAAGGCATACAATAACTCGGAAAACTCTGAAAAACACGTACAACTTAAAAAGAACAGAAGATTCAAAGTATATTAATGACTACAATCCAGTGATTTTGAAATTGTGGAATGCAAACATGGATATTCAATAAGTTGCAGATAATTCAATTGCTGTTGCTTGCTATGTTACATCATATATAACCAAATCTGAAAAGATAGAGATGAAAGAAATGTGGAAAGAAAATTCACAAGAGAAGAGTCTTAGTGGGAAATTGTACAGCTTCAGCTTGAAAATGCTTTCCCATTGAGAGATTGGATCCTATGAATGTTTGGATCGCTTGAGCTCTGCGAGTTTATATTCAAAGTCAAGAGGAATCATTTGGGTAAGTCTAGGTCTTGCAGCCACACGAAATAGAGTATTGAAAACATTACAAGAAATCAAATACTTAGCAGTGAATGAACCAGAAATTATTGATATTGTTAAAACTAATATGTTTGATACATACTATACCAAAAGGAGTCCACATCTCAAAAATCTATGTCTGTATGAAATACTTCCACATTACATCTTTAAAAGAAAAGTTACAGAAAATATAAAAGAAGAAAAATATGCAGTAATTGGATGTGATGGCTGTTTTGTAGAACATGCCAAAGGAAATCTTATTAACCACAGAAAACTCAGCTGCGAAAGTCCTGATAAGAGAGAATATTTCTATTTAGCACTTCTACAAATGTTTAAGCCTTGGCGTATTGAAACGGAATTACTTGGAGATTTCGATTGCTATGAATATTCTTTTAATGCATGTAAAGATACAATTCAATGCATAATTTTCCCTACATATCTACAAATGTTAAATGAAGATATTGAACAAGAAAGTACTATTGCAGCTGAAATAGCTAGAGACAGTTCTCAAGACAGTCAAAGTTCTGTTCCACTAAGTCAAGATCCACTGGGACAACCAATTATCGAAAATGAAGCAGAAATAGCCATGAATGAGGTAGAAACTGCAATGCAACATGCACAACAAGATATTACTCGGTTGGAAAAATTAGAAGAACAACTAAATATTGAACAGAAAGAAATATATCTACAAGTGAAAGAACAGATACTACATGGTTTGCTACATAAAAAAAAAAGAATGCCAATGTTCATTATTTAAACCTATTCTAATGTACATCAGTGGTCAAGCTGGAACAGGAAATTGTTTCTTAATTAATGTTTTGACTAGTTATCTACAGAAAACTATGGAATCACATTTATCTTGTGTTGTAACAGCTCCAACTGGATTAGCAGCACACAACATTAAAGGTATTACTTTACATCGATTACTTATGCTATCTGTTGAACATGATAATAAATTGGAATATCAGAAACTATCTGGAGAAGCTTGTTATGAAGTCTCAAGAGTACTGAAGAAAATGAAATGTTTAATCATTGATGAGGTGAGCATGGTCTCAAATGTAATGCTTGCTTTTGTACATTTAAGAATGCAACAGATTTTAAAAGCAGATTAGGATGTTCTGTTTTTAGGAAAACAATTAATTGTATTCGGAGATCTACAACAACTTACTTCAGTAAAAGGACTACCTGTTTTTAAAACACTTGTCCATGAAGACA
This sequence comes from Calotriton arnoldi, assembly GCA_963921515.1. Taxonomy (NCBI): domain Eukaryota; kingdom Metazoa; phylum Chordata; class Amphibia; order Caudata; family Salamandridae; genus Calotriton; species Calotriton arnoldi. The sequence continues at coordinate 1,021,941 of CAWUFW010003047.1, forward strand.
CTAGGAAAACTTTAGGAAGTATTGGAAATGTGAACATTTGGTTACATTTTGAATATGAAGAACTTATTAAGAATGTGCGACAAGCTAGTGATGAAGATTATTAAAATATTCTTCAAGATATAAGAATTGGTGTCTTGACGAAACATGGCTATTAAGGAACTTGTTTACAACTTGTTTACAACTGGAAACACAGCGGCTGAAATAATGTACAATAAGCTTGGAGAAAACAAGTCTATAGTTTGCCTAATGCCTACACTGCAAGAGTGTTCTAGATTTAATCAAGAACTTTTGAAACTGGAAAAACAGGAAATAGTAGAAATTGAATCTATTGAGAAAATTGAACACCAGGGAGTGACTATTCTTCTCACAGACAAACTACAGGCTAAATTGCATTCTTTGGAAAAGTCTGTATCTAAAACTGCAGTCTTAAAAAAGATTTTACATGTATGTATAAACTGTCGGGTAATTTTATGGCATAATTTGAATGTAGAATATGGTTTAGTAAATGGAGCAATGGGAAAAGTGATTGATTTTGTGAAATTTCAGAACAGAGATGGAATTGAATTTTTGATAATAAAATTTGATCAGAATAAAGAAGTAAGACAAATTGGGCGTTGTGTTGTACATTTTTTACTTGTAAAAGGTTTGTATGTTTGCAGAAAACAGTTTCCTCTGTCCTTAGCATATGCAGTAACTATTCAAAAATCTCAAGGTTTAAGTATTGTCAGCGCTTTTGTAAACATTGGAAGTACAGTGTTCAAAGAGGGAATGGCATATGCTGCATTATCTTGAGTAAGAACATTGTCTGGTTTGTATTTGATAGAGTCCGATGAGAAAAAGGTTAGTACTGATACAAATTGTGTAAGAGAGTAGAATCGTTTAAGAAGACTTTATGCTCCTGATTTAGGTGAATATCCCATATATGAGAAACGTATAGTCTGACCAAAACAAAAATATGTCAAAGATGGAATTGAGGTTCAAAAAAAGAAAACAAATGAAGAGAAAGTTGAAGGCATGAAGAAAAAGAAAATGGATACTGTTGATGGATACCAGTTGAAAATAGTTCAGGTATCAACTGCTATGCTAATGTGATTCTGAATGTTGTGTTTTATCTAGAAGATCTTCATTGTGAAATCATGGGAAATCATGAAAAAAGATTCTGTTCTTTATTACATCATGTATTTCAACAGTTGGCAACTGACAAAAGTAAAATCCATACTGCTTCTGTCGTTCGGCACCTTTTGGATATATGTACTGGTTCATTGACATTTACTCTTAATGTACAACAAGATGCACAAGAATTTCTAATGCTTATGCTTGAGTGTTAGAACATGAAGGAATACAGATTGAAAACTTATTTGTACTAAGTTACAGATGGGATCTTAAATGTGAAGAGTATTCATTTACTACCATCACTGAAATAGAAACAGAATGATTCATATACTTGATGATACCAGATTGCAAATCAGTACCTTTTAACAAATTGATAAAAACAGCCAATCACGACATGAAATGTTCACATTGTAGTTCAGTGATGTTGTCTACATTGCATATAGAAAGATTTGGAAAATATCTAATTTTAATGCTTCAATGTTGTAGAGCAAATGGAAGAAAATTGGAAACGAAAATGTAAAATTATAATGCAAGTCAAATATCTATTTCAGGAAGAACTTTTATAGCAGTGGCTATTATTTTCCATGATGGACCTACTACAACATCTGGTCTCTATACTACATATTTAAAGTGTAATAAAGGATGGACATATTGCAATGATGCCCACTTGGAATTCAAACCTAGATTGCCTTATGAATTACCAAATTCATATTTGTTATTTTTGAAGCCAAAGTTTTGACTACATCATTCGGCCAATTGGGAAGATGTGAACAGAAAGTAAATAGGAATGCAAACTATTAGTATTTATAATTAGTTTGGATTATTATTTGCGGTAATTGATATTGCATTTGGAAAATTCTGTTTAAAAGGAAATACTTTATATATTTGTTGTCTATTTTGTACCAGATGTAAATGAGAGTCTATATTTTGGCAAATGTATTTGAGATAAATAATAGAGTTTATGTAGATGATGAAAGTAATTAACAAAGTGTAGATAGAAAAGCACATAGCTGCACAAATTGAAAAAGATGCTTTAGGATGATTTTTTTTTTTCTACAATCAATTAGATTGGTTTTTTCCCCGCTGTTCAATGATGATACCACATTGAAATCACTGTGTCTAGTAAAGTTACGTGGAATCTGAGAACAGCAAAAAAGGGAATCTGAAAATGTTACCTAATTCTAAATTTATGTTGAGTTGCTAAAAATATAATCTTATAATTTCAGTAATATATTATCATTAAAACAGTGCTTCTTTTTCTTCTTTATAGTAGGTACTGTTGAAGTTTGAGAAGAATTTTAATGCTGATTAGGACAATACTACTTTAAAATATTTCTACTGAGTAATGTATCTAAATTACTTAAAAGGTAAGAATACATAATATAATATGCATGATAACGTGAAAAAATGTTTAAAGTTTAATTATATGTGATTTGTTTCTAATATAAATAATGTTGATCCTTTAGACTACTTGAAAATTATCATTATGTTGCTCATGTAATCAAGGAGGCAGTCATCCTTTCACGTAGACACTACCCATGAACTTATGCATTCTCTGAAGCACAAGTTTTGCACTAATAGCAAAACACAGTCATTATCCTTGTATTCTTTCTTTTACACAGGCACTACCCATACACTCATCCAATCACCCAGGCACTACCCATGCACTCATGCAATCATCCAGGTACTACTGATGCACTTATGCAATCACTCAGGCACTACTCTTGCACTCAATCATTCCCTCGAACACTACCTATGCACTCATTGATTCACTCAGGCACTATACATGCACTCATCTATTCAGTCAGGCACTACCCATGCAGTCATCCAATGACCCAGGGATTACTCTTCCAGTCATTGTCTTGCTTGGGCACTACCCATGCACTGATCCAACCACCAAGGCAGTACTTCTGTACTCATGCAATCACTCATGCACTACTCTTGCACTTATCCAATGACCCAGGGATTACTCTTGCAGTGATCATTTTACTCAGGCACTACCCATGATTGATCTAAGCACCCAGACATTACTCTTGCACTCTTGAAGTCACTCAGGCACTACCTATGCACTCATCCAATCACCAAGGCACTACCCCTGCACTCCTGCAATCACCCAGGCATTACTGATGCACTTATGCAATCACTCATGCACTACTCTTGCACTCAACCATTCCCTCAAACACTACCTGTGCACTCATTGATTCACGCAGGCACTAGACATGCACTCATTTATTCAGTCAGGCACTAACCATGCAGTCATCCAATGACCCAGGGATTACTCTTCCAGTCATTGTCTTACTCAGGCACTACCCATGCACTGATCCAATCACCCAGGCAGTACCCCTGCACTCATGCAATCACACATGCATTACTCTTACACTCAACTATTCACTGAGGCACTACTCATGTACTCATGCATTCTCCAAGGCACTACCCATGCACTTATCCAATGACCCTGGCATTAGCCTTGCCGTCGTCCTTTCACTCAGGCACAACTCATGCACACATCCAAACACCCAGGCAGTACCCCTGCACTCATGCAATCACTCAGGCAGTACCCACGCAGTCATCCAATCACTCAGGCAGTACTTTTGCACTCAACTATTCACTCAGGCACTACCCATGCACTCATCCATTCAGTCAAGCACTACCTATGCACTCATCCAATGACCCAGGATTAGTCTTGCACCCATACTTCCACTCAAGCACTACTCATACACTCATCCAATCAGCCAGACACTACCCATGCACTCATGCAATCACCTAGGTACTACCCATGCACTCATGCAATTACTCAGACACTACTTTTACACTCAACCATTCACTTAGGCACTACCCATGCACTCATCCATTCACTCAGGCACTACCTATGCACTCATCCAATGACCCAGGCATTACACTTGCATCCATCCTTCCACTCAGGCACTACCCATACACTCATCCAATCACCCAGGCACTACCACTGCACTCATGCAATCACCCAGACACTACCCATCCACTCATGCAATCACTCAGGCACTACTCTTGCACTCAACCATTCCAGCAAACACTACCTATGCACCCATGCATTTAGCCATTCACACACACACTAACCATACACTACCTAATGAGCCATGTACTACTCATGCAGTCATTCAACCACCCAGGCACTATTCACACATTCTTCTAATCACTTAGGCACTATGCATTCAAATATACAATCACACAACCACTAATGTTACACTCATCCATTCACTCAAACTCTACTCATTTACTCATCCAATCACTCAGACTCTACGTACGCGCTCATGCAATCACACAGGCACTATCCATTGACTCATGTATTCATACAACATATAGCTTTTCTTTTTTAAACCAGAATAGGTGGTTCTATAAGAACCATTTTTTCCTTCTTTTTTAAAAACTATTTTATAATTATTTTTTTTTAACAATTTTGTTTTTTTGGTGTTTTTAAGATTTTATCAATAAAAATGTGAACAAAAAACAAGCACATAACAGCGTGCATAAATGGAGGGAAAAAAATTAACAACGGTGATGGTTAATTGTGTCCAACATTGTTTGGACAACTTGTTCTCCAATGCTCAGTACAGTGATGCATTTTGGACAAAAAATTCCTGCCTTCACAAAATCAGGAAGAGTAGGTGGTATGGACTGCAACCTGTCACCAACTTGAGAACTTGAAGGTTGATGATCTTGGCTGCCTTCATTTGCACTTGCTAGTTCAGCTCTTGAAAGCTTCTTCTCATGCATTGTCCACAGATGTTTGTACATCGACGATGCACCGCAGGAGTATTTTTTGCCCGATCCTCAGGACAGCACCTTTTTGCAGATGTTGCACGTAGTTTTTTGTGCATTAACTTTCTTTTGTCCTTCAGGTATGGAAAAGAATTCCCATAACACACTCTCCTTCCTTTTGTGGCGTGTGTCTTCTTTTTCCTCCTGAAGGATCTCTTCCTCCTCCTGCAGATCCTCTGCAGTTGCTATTGTCAATTTCACCAATGAAACCTCCAAAACACCAAAATAAAGCTGCATAATTGTAAGCACAGCAAAAAGTATGGCTGTTGCCAACCAAACCCAAAATTAGAAAAGAGAGGGTGGGATCTAGCAGACTTAAGGATGACAGAATCTTTAACCAATCAAATCTCTTTTTTTTTGTCACATGGGGTGCGCGAACCCTACCTGGTGCCACCACGTACCGGACGCGATTCAGCAATTTCTTTCAATTTTACCTTATAACAATATTTACCATTATCTAATAATATTTTAAAAACACATAACTGTATTTCTTCATTTCAAATAAATTTAATAAAGCTATATTAACATAAAATATTGTTTAAAAAAACCTGTATATTTGCGTTTTGTATGCCAATCCGGAAGTAGCAAAGTATGTGGACATTGCGCGACTCCTGAAATTACTATTAAAAAAATGTTGTAATAACTTTCATTTATTAATATACAAGTTTAGTAACTATCTTAACAAACCTCTTACCTTGAACGTAATATTATTATTGTCTATATAGATGAAAAATATATATGTGAAAAATCACACTGGAGCCGCGTACCATACGCAACTCCAGAAGATGCAATGTACGCGGATGTACCGCGACTCCTATAATTATTATTAAAATAACGATTTATTAAGTTTCTTTCATTTATATAAAAGTTTAGTAACTATCTTAACAAACCTCTTACCATGAACTTAATATTATTATTGTGTATATATATGAAAAATATATATGGGAAAAATCACACTGGGGCCGCGTTCCATACTTGGATCCAGAACTAACGCTGGGCAATATAGAGAGATTTGCGTCCAGTACGCGATTCCATGTTTTTATTAAAAAAAAAATATATATATAAATACACATATTATATATATGTGTGTATATATATTTATTTTTAAAAAGTTATATATTTTACATAAATAAAAATACAATTAAAAACATTTTTCAAAAATTATTGCATATCTATATGTATATTTCGACTATGTATATATATATATATACACATTTTGCCACTGTGAGTTCGGAGCCTCGGGGGAAAGTTGGAGCAATGAATATTGAAAGGCAGAGCCTGAACCGCCACAGGAAAATGAATGGCTGCGCTGATGGCTGAGTTATTGAACAAAAGGATGCCCAGTTATCCAAACCGGACCCAGCAGATATTAATTTGGAAAATGTGGCAAGCGAGGGGTTGTATGCACGCAAAAGATAGTGACAGAATGGTGCCAATACACCAATGGGGATGCCAATTACATTCAGAGGGCAGAAATATGTGTTTATTCAAGCATGAGTTGATGGACAAAAGTTGCATTGAGCATGAAATTTTGAATCACGGTGAATAATATCAAGGCCGATATTTTAAGAACAATAAACACTGTACCATCATGGCGACTATGCTAAAGGCATTCATGAGAGAACGTGCAGTCCTCTGTCACTGTTCACTATATGAAACAAGCCAATTGGAATGATATTGGGACATTTTAAAACGATCAGAATTCTGTGCGCTGTTTTGCATTTAATCAGAAAACAATGAAAAGGGCATTCCTGCCGAAATGCGTTTGTTTGAATTAAAGCAGCAACTAACACACCCCGTGAGTGCTCCTTGTCCTTTTTGAGCAGAATATATATATATATTGTGTTTGTGTCTGAAACGCGTCAGAGGCATCACCCTTTTTCCTAATAAAGTATCATTTTGGCACCAGCTATACCTTGAATCTGTGTTCCCGTAAGTGCGCAATCGCACTTGGATATCGTCAGTTGATGTGTTCTTTGGAAGTTGGCTTCTTCCTTTTTACACGGACCCCTCGCCTGGAAGCAGGCTGAATGTGATTCTTAGCCGACGAGGAGATTCGCTCAGTGGAGAGCGTTTTCGGTCAGCCCCCTGCAACAACGGATTACTGCAAACGCGAAGTGGAAGTGAGCTGCGGGAGTCGGAGGACTCGGGAAGTCGCTAACTGCACGGGGTGAGTGAGTCAGTATTACACTGCAAGTGGGGAGGTGCTGAGTTTGCCACTACGGACAGTAGCAAAATATAATACAGTCCACAACACTGATATTTATATACATTGGGTGCTATGTCTAATTACATCCTACGGGACCGGGAGATGGCGGCGGAGGAATTATTTTTAAATTTACCCAAAATCCCACAAATTGGAAGCAGCAGTAAAACGAAGGACATCGGTTCTAACGATGATGTCAAAAGCCTCATCAAAGCATTGGAAAAAAACAGCAGAAGTGAACTCACCAAATGGTGGGAAATAAAGTCACTTGAAAAATATCACGAAGTAGGTAGGATTCCGAGGGGATTGCGTATATTGTTAGCACCAAGTTTCGACAATCCAAATCCCCTCCTACTGAAAGAATGGGCTGAAAGCAATCTTGACGCTTCTATGCGCCTGGTATGCCTGTTGGTCAAGTATGCAAGGATCGATCGAGATAAAAATATGGAGGAAATAGCAAGAATAAACAGTGAGCTAAGTAAACCGGAACACCAGAGTAGCAAGGAGTTCATAGAAAAAAGCATCAAAGATATGAAAGATCGCCTGAAAAAGCAAGAGGAAGTCATAAAAAAGAGGAAGGCATTTAAGTTTGCCCGAGATAAAAGTGATTATGAACAAGGGCAGATTTTTACGTTTGCACGAAAGTTCGACAACCTGCGCAAGCAAAAAGGCACCATTGCCAACAGAGTGGCAACAATTATGAGACCAACAAATCTGGCAGGAAGTGACTCAAATATATCCACATCGGATGCCAGTTTGGCCCCAAGTGAAACTGAATCTGAAGACAGTAACTCAGGTGCAGAATGAGGGGATTTGGGCCAATTAACACTTGCGGAGGAACTGGAATACATAAGAATGGAACACAAACAGTAATTGCGACCGCGCAATCTAAACGCCTCAACAAACAAAGGAGGAATGTTAGAAGGCGTAATAGAAGGAAATGCCTCAAGAACAAGAGGACGGAGACAGCAGAACCAACGCTGGAAGAAAAACTAGTGGCCAGTGATTAACCTCACCAACACGCAACTTGATCAGGCGGACACACAACTCCTTTCATTAGGCCTCTCGCTTTGTCCAGAGAGTAACTTTGGCTACTGCAATACACGTATTGATGTTTACAAGTTTATAAGGAAAATCAAATCAAGAATATATTTCACCATTAAAAACAATTTGGAGGAGACCAATAAAGAGAAACAAGAAGGCCGTATTGATATAACTCAAACTAATGGATTACAAGCTAGAGACATGCCCCTTGTGCAAACGCTACATATCCTCCGTGAGGCCTCGGCTGCTACCACAAACACACAAGAGGTTGCCAATGTGGAGGGGATTGACATTGCCAAGCCAGGATGTCGTCCATTTAAACCAGTATCTACCTTTGTCCCCACCATGCCCCGAGATGCAATTGATATATTTCACGATCGTATCACGGAAGAACTTAAGAACTTGCAACGAAAATTGCAGACACAACAAATTACCCCTAAATATGAAGTCAAGAAATATTTTGAACTTATGAATAAACTAAAAAACAACAACACTATAGTCATCAACAAATCAGGCAAAGGTGGAAATGTTGTTCTATGGGACAAAAATGAATATGTAAAGGAGGCATATCGACATCTAAATGATGCAGCTTGTTATTGTAAAATCAATATGGCACAAGTAAAGAGGATACAAAACAACTACAACGATGAACTAAGCACATGGAGGAAGTAAGGTCTTATCTCCAAAGATGAATTTATGTTCTTAAACAATGAGTTTCCAGTGTTACCTAATATGTATTTCATTCCAAAGGTAAATAAGAATGAATTACCTGTACCGGGCAGGCCTATTGTTTTGGCAATTAAAAGTACCTTTGAGAATACATCTAAATATGTTGACTTTTATCTCCAAGAATTTGTGATTCAGCTCCCAACGTATATCAAAGACACTACAGACTTTTTATTCCAATTGAGTAATCAAGTATGGTCAGATGATTATATTTTTCTTACTATGGACATTACTGCCCTATATACAAGTATAGCCCACTCAGATGGACTAAGAGCAGTAGAACACTTTTTGGGCAAAAGACCGATTGAGATGTATTGTCATAATCAAATGCTTTTACAAATGATACATTGGTGTTTGTACAATATTGTATTTATGTTTGACAATACGGTATTTCAGCAGCGGGGTGTGGCTATGGGAGCATGCTTCTCCCCCAGCTACGCATGTTTACATGTGGGCTGGTGGGAGGAGCATGGCCTCAGGGTACAACACGCCCGTGAATGGTCCTTACACATAGTAAAATGGTGGCGTTATATTGACGGCATTTTTGTGATATGGAGGGGGACCAAAGATCAGGCCCTTGAGTTTGTTGATAATATTAATGCTATTAATTTAAATCTGCATTTTACTGCCCATATCGACAAGTCAGTGGCCAATTTATTAGACATTACTGTTCAAGCTCTACAGGGAAAAGTGGAAACTTGCCTATTTAGGAAACCGACATCAGGGAACACAGTATTACATGCTGGTAGTTTCCATCCTCAGCATACAATTTCCAGTATTCCCTATGGAGAGTTTCTCCGCATTCACAGGGCATGCAGTACAATGGAAGACCATGAATACCATCAAAGTGAAGTTAGAATGAGACTTGAAGCCAGAGGATACAATCCTAAGAAATTAGATATAGCTAAGAGAAAGGCCAATGAGAAGGAGCGGGAGGTCCTATTGAATCCTGGTAGACATAAAATAATGCAAACAATAGATACAGCCAGCCAACCATCAAGTGAGAATATGGAGATGAGATTAATTACCACCTACAGCAAACAGGCCAATACTATCAAAGTCATCATTAAGAAACAGTGGCCAATTATTCTGACAGATGCCACTCTAAAAAAAGTTCTCCCAAAGAATCCCACCATTACTTTTCGAAAGGCATACTATATGCGTAATGACTTAGTAAAGAACAGCCCGAAACAATAAAAACAGACAACTGGCTTTCCCCAAGAAAGGGGTTTTTCAAGTGCAACTCATGCCGAGCTTGTAAATTTGGTATTAACACCACCACATATAGGACACCTTTTCCAGACAAATCCATCGCACTAAGAGAACATTACACATGTAGGACTGACCACGCAATATATGTTTTAAGGTGCAGTTGCAACTTGTGCTACGTGGGAAGTACTACACTGCAGGTGTATGTCCGTATTTTGCAGCATCTTCGTGCGATAGTGAATTCTGACCAAGCCTATCCCGTTGCCAGACATTTTAAAGCTGTTCATGATAACAACCTTAAATGCTTGCAATATTATGTCATCGATGCAGTATCACTTAATAAACGGGGTGGCAATTGGGAGAGGAAGTTGCGCCAGCTCGAGTCCAGATATATAATAGAGCTAGACACTAAGGGCCCGATTCTGATGCGGGTTGGAAAAGCTTCCCGACCGAATCGGTTGGGAAATGGTTTCCGACCCACTCGGATCGGGAAAGTCCGACCGGCGGAGTAGGATGCATCCGGATGCTTCCAGATACGATTTGGTTGAACTCCCATTGACTTCAATGGGAACATTTGTTCCTAACCGCATCAGAATTGGGCCCTCGGTCGGGAAGACACGTTCCCGATCCGATTTGGAAGGAGCAAATGCCGTTAGGAGGCCTTCCTAACGCATCAGAATCAGGCCCTCGGTCGGGAAGCTTTTCCAACCCGCATCAGAATCGGCCCCTTAGTCTCCGCTAGGGCTTAATGTCGGAGAAGATTTGCACAACTTTCTGTGAGTTATTTAAGATCTTGATGGGGATAAGGATTTTCATGAATATGATTTTATACCATATTTGGACAGTGAAAGAAGTCACATTTTCTGTTTTTAAGGCCCTATGGCTAGTTTTGTAGCTCATAGGTGAAGATAAGGCTATGTTTTTTCAAATCCTCCACTCGTCTTATTTTACACTAGGGATGTACAAGTAGAAATTTAACCAGGGGGCTCCCTGGTTATTAGAATTCATTAGAGTATAGTGAGTAACAACATTACTTTCATAGGGGAATGCAGACAAGTTACATAAGGTATTGGTACCTAGTGATTTTAGATAACTATGCATTTTCCTAAGAAATTATGTATTTCATATGAATTGCCGCCAGATGATCTCATTTTTTAGCATTTTTATTGCACTTTTGCACAGTAACCTCCCATTTGCACTTTGCACTCTTCGGTACTGTTTTGGCACTAGCACTTTTACATTAGATTACTATACCTATAGTAGGCTCAGTTTTTTGCGAAATTTGCACATTCAATGAGTGGCTTTATATTGTTATACTGAAGTAGGGATAATATCGATAGAATGCACTTTGCACTTTACATCAGCTGGATATGAGCTGATGCAATGAATTAGATACATTATGATCACACATCATCAGTTGTTGGCTTTGTGACAGATAGCGCAATCTTTTAGCGCATTGTTCGTACAGGATGAGGTTTTTAGAAATTTATACAGGTATTTATTATTTTAAGCATTAAGCACTTTAGATTGTATTATTCCTGTTTACAAACCATGTATTTGTACGTACTGAATATCTGGAATGTCAACACAAAAGTGTTGGTTAGGATGATTTATGTAAATATCTGTTTACATTATGCACTGTGCACTTTATTTGAAAGTAAGAAAGTGAATTATTACATATGTCCCCCTTGGAAAAGCCACAACATGATTGAGATTGAATAGAAATTCAAGAGCTGGGCCAAACAATATCAAAAACAATAATTGTAGTTTTAGACACCACAATTTGTCATGTATTAATATGATTATGTCCAATAGGTGCGCGCACACAGAATGATTATAGTGCGCCATGTGTAATCTATTGTTGTTGCTTTTACCTAACAGGGAAAACAGTCAATATCAATGTATAGTATTTTTTCCATTGCTATCAATATGCCGACCAAGTCACAGGAAGCAACACTTTCCCTTTAAATTCCCGTTTGAGTTGGCCGTATGTCATGTGATCAAGGACACCGTTTGTGTCCGAAACGCGTCAGAGGCGGCACCCTTTTTCCTAATAAAGTATCATTTTGGCACCAGCTCTACCTTGAGTCCACGTTCCTGTATGTGCGCAATCGCACTTGGATATCGTCAGGTGATATATATATATATCACCTGACGATATCCAAGTGTGATTGCGCACATACAGGAACACGGACTCAAGGTATATATATATATATATATATATATATATATATATATATATATATATTCACTGAAAAAACCATAGGTTTCAGACACGTTATAGTTACAAATTAGCATTTAAAAAACCTTTGAAATTCACTGAAAAAACCATAGGTTTTAGGGACAGTTATAGTTACTTGGACATTGCACTCGTACAAAACCCGTGAAATTCCCCCGTTATAGTTAGTTCAGCTAACTATAACTCGCGCCTCGCAATGCACTGCTGATGACGTCACATATTACATCACTCATGACATGGTCAGTGACATCACTGATGACATCACTGATGACATCTCAAATGACATCACTGATGACATCACTGATGACATCATCCAGTGACTGTGTGTTTCTGTAAAGTTTAAATATTTTTAATATATATAGGAAAAGACGTATTGAAGAATGAGTGGGTGTGTAAGTGTCTGTATGGATGATTTAGTAGGTGCGTGACTGACTCTATAAGTGAGTGATTTAACGTATCTTACTGAATGCATGGGTTAGTGACTAAACTGGATGAATGTCTGTATCCGTCTGTCTGTTGCTGTGTAAGTGGCTGCATGTGTTTGTGAATAGCTACATGAGTGTCTATATGAGTTATTGAATGCTTGTCTGAGTATCTGTATGGGTGACTGAGTGTTTGTGTGGGAGGGGTGTGTGCAACTCTGTGCATAGATGTGTGAGTGGGTGATTCACTGGGTGGATGGTTTCAAGAGTGCATCTGTGATAGACTGTATGGGTGGGTAAGTGTGTGTAAGAGTGTGTTAGTGAGTGAATGTATGTCCCAGTGGTACATGTGTGAGTAACTACATATGTGAAAGGCAGTATATATGTGTGTTGGAGTATATAAATAGCTATAAGCAAGAGTGAGTGATTGTGATAGTGGCTGTATGGATGAGTGTGTGCTTGTATCAGTGATTGTATAAGAGCGTAACAATGTGCTACTATTTGTATGAGTAAGTGAGCTGGTGTGTGTATAACTGTATAGGTGAGTAAATGGCAGTGTGTTTAATTATTTGCATGACTGACTAGGTGTGTGAGTATCTCTATGGATGAGTGGCGTTGTTTGAGTGTCTATATAGGAGTAAGAGTGCATATGATAGTCCTGTACTGAGTGACCGTAAGTATGAGTGACTGTACGGGTGAGTGAGTGGATGTGTGTGTGTAGACCTAAGAATCAGTGAGTGGGTATGTAGTTATTGGTGTTGGAGTGTCTATGGTTTTGCGAATGGCAGTCTGTAATTTAGAGTGGGTGTATCAAAGGTTATATTAGGGTGTGAGGAGGTGCATCAGATTATCACGTGGATGATGTCATCAGTGATGTCATTTGAGATGTCATCAGTGATGTCATCAGTGATGTCACTGACCATGTCATGAGTGATGTAATATGTGACGTCATCAGCAGTGCATTGTGGGCGCGAGTTATAGTTAGCTGAACTAACTATAACGGGGGAATTTCACGGGTTTTGTACGAGTGCAATGTCCAAGTAACTATAACTGTCCCTAAAACCTATGGTTTTTTCAGTGAATTTCAAAGGTTTTTTAAATGCTAATTTGTAACTATAGCGTGTCTGAAACCTATGGTTTTTTCAGTGAATTTCAAAGGTTTTTTAAATGCTAATTTGTAACTATAACGTGTCTGAAACCTATGGTTTTTTCAGTGAATTTCAAAGGTTTTTTAAATGCTAATTTCTAACTATAACGTGCCTGAAACCTACGGTTTTTTCAGTGAATTTCAAAGGTTTTGTAAATGACAATTTTTAAATGTATTAATTGTTATATTAATTTTTTTCATACTGATTTACTACATTTTTAGAAACAATTTTTTTTTACATATTTTATTTTTTAAATTACATTGTAATTACATTATACATTACATTACAAAAAATACTTTCTCAGAATGAATTACTTTAGTTTAAATACTTTGCAGATAGGCAATAGACTTTTAAGTACAGTAGTTACAGTTGTTACAATGGGCAACACATTTTCAAACACAATGCAACATTCAGCTCAATGTGAATTTCTAGTTAAATGCAATTAGTTACTTTATGGATTACTTTTGTAACCACAGGACTGGATCCTAGATTCAGTCCTGGTACATCTCCTGTAAACAGTTGAGTAAAAGCGTTTTGGTTACAGTCGTGATTTTTAAGGAATATTATTGTATTTTAAAAGTTGACACTTAGAAACTTTTTCTCATGGAATCACCAATGTTATCCTATGGAAGGAAATTCACTTAGCAGGTAAAAACTGTTATCGTTACTTTTTCTTACTCAGTGTTGGATCCTGGATCCAGCACTGGTGCATCTCCTGTAAACAGTTGAAAGAATGCGTTTAAGTCATACAGGCGATTTTTAAGGAATATTTGTAGTTTGTGAAAATCAACACTTTGAAACTTTTTGCTGAAAACCAGTCAATCTTAGCCTATGAAGGAAATTCAAGTTACCGGTAAGTACGGTTAAAATTACTTTTGAGGATCAGTACTGGGCTGAAAGATGCAGCACTGAGGTCTCTCCTGATAACAGGTGAGTAAATCGGAATTCGTATTTCGGCTGATTTTAGAGGAATATTTTTAAGTTCCAAAACTCCACACTTAGAAGAATTTCCAAGTGAAACCAGTCAATGTTAGCCTATGGAAGGAAATTCAAATTACTGGTAAGTACGGTTAAAATTACTTTTCAGGACCAGTACTGGGCTGAAAGATGCAGCACTGAGGTCTCTCCTGATAACAGGTGAGTAAATCAGAATTCGGATTTCGGCTGATTTTAGAGGAATATTTGTATGTTTCAAAAATCAACACTTAGAAACTTTTTCAGCAAAAAGCAGGCAATGATATCCTATGGAAGGAAATTCAAGTTACTGGTAAGTACGGTTAAAATTACTTTTGAGGATCAGTACTGGGCTGAAAGATGCAGCACTGAGGTCTCTCCTGATAACAGGTGAGTAAATCGGAATTCGTATTTCGGCTGATTTTAGAGGAATATTTTAAAGTTCCAAAACTCCACACTTAGAAGAATTTCCAAGTGAAACCAGTCAATGTTAGCCTATGAAGGAAATTCAAGTTACCGGTAAGTACGGTTAAAATTACTTTTCAGGATCAGTACTGGGCTGAAAGATGCAGCACTGAGGTCTCTCCTGATAACAGGTGAGTAAATCGGAATTCGTATTTCGGCTGATTTTAGAGGAATATTTTAAAGTTCCAAAACTCCACACTTAGAAGAATTTCCAAGTGAAACCAGTCAATGTTAGCCTATGGAAGGAAATTCAAGTTACTGGTAAGTACGGTTAAAATTACTTTTCAGGACCAGTACTGGGCTGAAAGATACAGCACTGAGGTCTCTCCTTATAACAGGTGAGTAAATCGGAATTCGTATTTCGGCTGATTTTAGAGGAATATTTTAAAGTTCCAAAACTCCACACTTAGAAGAATTTCCAAGTGAAACCAGTCAATGTTAGCCTATGAAGGAAATTCAAGTTACCGGTAAGTACGGTTAAAATTACTTTTCAGGACCAGTACTGGGCTGAAAGATGCTGCACTGAGGTCTCTCCTGATAACAGGTGAGTAAATCGGAATTCATATTTCGGCTGATTTTAGAGGAATATTTTAAAGTTCCAAAACTCCACACTTAGAAGAATTTCCAAGTGAAACCAGTCAATGTTAGCCTATGGAAGGAAATTCAAGTTACTGGTAAGTATGGTTAGAATTACTTTTCAGGACCAGTACTGGGCTGAAAGATACAGCACTGAGGTCTCTCCTGATAACAGGTGAGTAAATCGGAATTCGTATTTCGGCTGATTTTAGAGGAATATTTGCACAATGGTGAAGGGAGGGGCGGGGCCTGAGGTGACATCTGTGCAAACGCGCCCCGTGGCGCGTTTTAAGTTGGGGGATTAAGTCCCCTTGAATCCTGAGGGTCCCTAGGGGCCAACTAGCCCACCAGGAACCTCCAATATGCGCCAGGGGCTGCGTTGCAGAGACGTGTAGAGAGGCCACACCCCTTTACACCTCTCTGCAACGCAGCTCTGTGGCGCTTTCTGGATGTACCTGTTGGGCTAGTTGGCCCCAGGGACCCTCAGGATTGAAGGGGATTTAATTCCCCATCTTAAAACGCGCCACGGGGCCTGTTTGCACACATGTCACCTGAAGCCCCGCCCCCTCCCTTCACCACTGTGTAAACGCGCCCCGTGGCGCGTTTTAAGTTGGGGGATTAAGTCCCCTTGAATCCTGAGGGTCCCCGGAGTCCAACTAGCCCACCATATACCTCCAAAAAGCGCCACAGAGCTGCGTTGCAGAGAGGTGTAAAAGGGGTGTGGCCTCTCTACACGTCTCTGCAACGCAGCCCCCTGGCGCATATTGGAGGTTCCTGGTGGGCTAGTTGGCCCCCAGGGACCCCCAGTATTCAAGGGGAATTGTCCCCTCTGCAAACGCGCCAGGGGCGCGTTTGCAGAGTGGTGAAGGAAGGGGCGGGGCCTGCGGGCCCGATCGTTTTTTAAAAAAATTAGAATTTTTGTCCTCTGAAGGGGGCTGTGTGGCCCCCTTCCTTTTTTCCTGTTTTTATGCCCTGGGGACCCCATCCCCCAGGGCCTTACCCCTTTTTTAAAATTTTTAATTAAAAAAAATGGGAAGGGGGCCGCGTGGCCCCCTTCCCTGGGCCTGTGTTGGCCCCGGGGACCCCATCCCCCGGGGCATGGCCTTTTATTTTTATTCTTTGGAGGGGGGCTGCGTGGCCCCCTCCTCTGGCCATTTAAGGCCCCGGGGACCCCATCCCCGGGGCCGGCCTTTCCATTTTTTTTTCTTTTTCTTTTTTGGGGAGGGGGCCGCGTGGCCCCCCTCCTGGGCCACTACTTGCCCCGGGACCCCATCCCCCGGGGCTGGCCCTCTCCGTTGGGGACTGTGGGGGTCCCCAATCCCCCCACAGTCCCGCCGGCTCCCCGCGTCCCTTGGGAGCCGGCATTGCTTTTCCACATGGGGAGCTGCTAAGATGCAGCTCCCCATGTGGAAAAGCAATCAGCTTTGGATATTGGAAGCGAGAGCAGGTTTCCTGCTCTCTCTTCCAATATCCAAGCAGCTTGCTATGGCAGGACGGGAGCCGCGAGGCTCCCGTCCTGCCATAGCAAACTACAGTGTCCCGGGGTAGGCACCCCGGGACACTGCAGGAGCCGGCCCTGGGGGTGGTGGTCCCCAGGGCCATCAAGGGCTCAGGAGGGGGCCGCGCGGCCCCCTCCCTACATCAGCACAGCCCCGGGAGGTGGTGGTCCCCGGGCTTCGGGGGTCCAAAACGGACCCCCATTTTAATTTGTTAGTGCCCCGGGGAGATGGCGGTCCTCGGGCGTGTGGGGGCTGGAGCCCCCACACAGGTTGTTAAATTAATTTAAAAAAGCCCCGGGGAGGTGGTGGTCCTCGGGGCTGCGGGAGGGCTCAGAGCCCTCCCGCACCATTTTTAAAAAGCCCCGGGGGTGGCAGTCCCGGGCTTGGGGGCCCTTTGAGGCCCCCACACATTAAATTATCCCCCACCATGCCCCCGGGACTTGGGCCACCCGGGGCCAATTACATCGACGCGCGGAGACCGCGCTTCGATTTTTCCATGCGGCAGGATTCGCGCACCCTGAGCTCATCCTGCCGATTTAAAAAAAAATTTTTTGCCCAGGGGGTCCTTGTGGGACCCCTGAGCAAACCTAGGGGTCAGGGTGTTTCTACCCTGCCCCCTTTGTGCGCTTTGCGCACTTGTTTCTGTCCCTCGGTTCTACCGAGGGACAAAATGGCTGCCAACATTTCCTGAATCGGAATGTTGACAGCCAGCTGACAGCCAATTAACATTCAGCTCGTGATCGGGACGGTGCGCGCAGGGTGCGCTGAGGGTGCGCGAATCCTCCGTGCCCATAGATATCACTATCTTTTTACTTTTCATTTTCTCAGCAACTACTGAACGGATTTACACCATTTAACAAAAGGGTTCTTTCTGAACCAAGAACTACCTCTTTGCCAAATTTGGTGTAATTCCGTTCAGCAGTTCGGGCTGTAGCCGTGTCTAAAGTTTCCTATGGAAAAATGCATGGGGAAAACGCGTTTTGGGACCCCCTTTTTTCTCGGCCCCCGCTTGACGAATCCCCCCGGGACTTTCAGGGTAGGAGCGGACCGGAGCGGGCCACAAAGTTTGAAAATTTCGCGAAGATACGTCAACCGGCAAGAGAGTTATTTCAAATAGAATGTCGCGGATTTCTTATGGATAATAAGTTGTAACTATAACTATCTACTGGCGACCGCCAGTAGATAATATATATATTTAATATATATATATTTATTCACTGGAAAAAACACGGATTTCAGGGACGTTATAGTTAGGAATTAATATTTAAAAAACCTTAGAAATTCACTGAAAAAAACACAGGTTTCTTGGACGTTATAGTTAGGGATTAGTATTTAAAAAAACTTAGAAATTCACTGAAAAAAACTGAGGTTTCAGGGACGTTATAGTTAGGAATTAGCATTTGATAAACCATGGAAATTTACTGAAAATATTATAGGTTTCAAGGACGTTATAGTTAGGGATTAGCATTTAAAAAATCTTAGAAATTCATTGAAAAATACAAAGGTTTCAGGGACGTTATAGTTAGGCTGACATTTCACTCGTACAAAAACAGAAAAATTCAGCTGTTACAGTTAGCTGAGCTAACTATAACTTGCGCTGCTGATGACATCATATATTACATTACTCATGACATGGTCAGTGACATCACTCATGACATCACTGATGACATCTCAAATGACATCACTGATGACATCGCTGATGACATCATCCACTTAATATCTGATGCACCTCCTCACACCCTAATATATTCTTTGATACACCCACTCTAAAATACAGACTACCATTGTCGAAAAAATAGACACACCAATACCAGTTAGTACATACCCGCTCACTGATTCATAGGTCTACACACACATCCACTCACTAACCCATATAGACACTCATCAATACAGTCACTGATATATGCACTCATATATCCATACATACACTCAAACACCTCCACTCACCGATAGAGTTACTCAAACACCTAGTCAGTCACCCAAAGAATCAATCACACTGCCATTTTCTCATTATATAGTTATATACACACCACCTCACTTATTCACACAGATACTAACACATACTTACTCTCTTATGCAATCATTGAAACAAGCACACACTCATCCATTCAGCCACTCTCACAATCACTCACTCTCACATAGAGTCACTTATATACTCCAACACTCACATATACTGCCTTTTACATATGTAGTTACTCACAGATATACCACTGAGACAACCATTCACTCACCAACACAGCCATACGCACACTCACTCACCCATATAGCCCCTCGCAGACGCACTCATGAAACCATACACCCAGTGAATCACCCACTCACACATCCAAGCAGGGAGTCACACACACCCCCACCCACCCACACAGACACTCAGGCACCCATACAGGTACTCATACAACCAATCATCAACCCATATAGACACTCATGTAGCTGCTCACCAACCCATGCAGCCACTTACACACCAACTTACAGACTGGTACAGACATTCACACAGATTAGTCATTCACCCATGCATTCACTAAGACACGTTTAATCACTCACTTATACAGTCAGTCACGCACCCACTAAATCACCCATTCAGACACTCATATACCCACTCATTCTTCAATACACCTTGGCATATATAGATCCACAGAAAAAGAAGAGTAATTTTTTATTGCAGTTTCAAATGATGAACCAAAGCAGGACAGAGTTTCATCAAGACTCAGTTGCACAAAGGGGCAGAGGACGAGGAAGCAGAGGAAAAACAAGAGGAATAGGCAAGCCAAAGAGAGGAGGAAAAAACGAAGAGAATGCTCCCGTGGGAATGGAGACAAGGGGCAGGAAGTTGAGAACATGATTGTCGTGAATTTATCCAAGCGGTCTCTTTCTACTGATGAAATTGAGACCCTCTCTCTGGGGTTATCCTTCTGCCCATCCATGAATATCAACTATGCTCAGACTAGAATCGATTTATTTTTCTTTTCAAGAAAACTCAAACTTAAAAAATGGTTTGACACTCAACCACCTAGGCATGCGGCTGGGACCACTTCGGATGGAGTGAGTAATTGCTGACATTGAGATGCTGCATGTTTTAAATGCCTTGGGGGATAATGAGCCATCTGATGAGAATGTATTGTCAAACTCAGAGGTTTGTGGGGAGGAGCTAGGGGTCAACCCTGATAGCAAGTTTAAACCGAAATCTGTGTTTCTTCCTAATGTACAATGTGAAGCCATTGAAGTGTTTGAGAAGGGAGTTCTAACAGATCTAAATAAAATCAGATAGAGAAAAACCCCGTGTAATAGAAAGAACCTGACTGTAGAACAGATAGCTGCCATAGATAACCCGAAAGCCGACAAGAGTATTGTAATCCGCCAGTCGGATAAAGGTGGTAATGTGGTGGTTTTAGACAAACACAAGTATTTGGCAGAAGGGAGAAGACAGATGAGTGATGTTAAATGCTACTGTGAATCGAACATGGCAGAAATATTAAGATCTAACACCACTTATAGGGAATGATTGGTAGAGTGGAGAGACAAGGGACTGTTAGAGTGGGAGGAGTATAACTATCTCAAATGTGCACACCCCAGGATCCCCATCCTCTACCTACTCCCTAAATTGCATAAAGATACCCAGAACCCTCCGGGGAGACCCATTGTCTCTTCTATAGGTTCATTGCTAGAGAACACTTCCAGGTTTATCGACCACTACCTAAGACCGTATGTGGTAGCACTTCCGGCCTACCTCAGGGATACCACACACTTTCTCACCATTATTGATGGGATACATTGGGAGAATAATTACACTCTAGTTACTCTCGATGTGAGCAGCTTGTATACAAGCATTCAACATGAGTTGGGTCTCCAGGCAATTCGGCATTTTTTTAAAACACGATCTGTCTCCCTGTTCTACCACTCACAAATGATTTTAAGCATGATTGAATTTTGTTTGATTAACAATTTTTTTATCTTTGATGACACCATCTATAGGCAGTCACAGGGCGCTGCGATGGGCACCTGCTTCGCCCCCAGCTATGCGAATGTATTCATGGGCTGGTGGGAGGAGCAGGTGGCCTCGCAAATGGCGGAATTTGAAAGCAGCGTAGTCCTGTGGCTGCGATACATTGATGATATTTTTTTCATTTGGAGCGGTGATCAAGAGTCAGCTAGATGTTTTATTGACAAGTTGAATGTGAACACGCTTAATTTATTTTTCACGGAGCATATCAGCAAAAGCTCCATGGAATTTTTGAATGTGTATCTAGAGGTTAAAGGTGATACATTAGAAACTAGATTGTTTCGCAAGAAGACCGCTGGGAACAGCATCCTCAGTGCCAATAGTTCACATCCAAGAAATCTTGTGTACAGTATCCCCTATGGGGAACTTCTGCACGCTAAAAGAAACTGTAGCACTAGTGCTGCTTATATGCGTGAGAAGGAAAGCATGTACAAACGTTTTAAGGAACGGGGGTATAGCCAGAAAGTCATTTCCGAGGCTGAATCCAGAGTAGAGAGAGCTACTAGGAATGAACTCCTACACCCTAGCAAAAAGGAAGAGAATAATGAATGTATACGATTCATAACTACACGTTCAGGCCAGGCTAGTGAAGTACGGAGAATTTTTAAGAAACACTGGCATGTATTGTTGACAGATGTTAATTTGAAGAAGAATCTGGACAGCAATCCACAGATTACTTTTAGAAAAAGCCGTTCATTAAGAGATGATCTTAGCCATAATCATGTCACTGAAGCTGAGAGAGGGGGCGATAAGGGCCGACCTGGATTCAGATGCTGTAAGAACTGCAAGGCATGTAAAGGAAGCATAGACTGTGATAGGCTGTCGTTACCAAACTCCAAGAGGGAGTTTGTGATTAGAAAATCATTAACCTGCAATACTGTATACTGTGTGTATGTTTTGATCTGCCCGTGCAACAAATGGTACATTGGAAGCACGATACACCAGGCCAAGAAGCGGGTGCTTGAGCACATACGTGCAATAAGAAATAACAATAGGCAATACCCCGTAGCTCATCATTTTCATGCCTGTCATTTCCAAGATGAAAATGCTGTCCGCATGGTTGTCATTGATTCTGTAACCATGGGTGTCAGAGGGGTCAATAGGGAACTCTCACTAAGGAAGCTCGAATCACGGTATATTATTGATTTTGAAAGCATGACACCCAAAGGTCTAAATTCCAGTGAGGAGCTGGCAATTCACCTGTATGACTAATGTATATCAAAGAGAATGTGTGCATATTGTAGCAGTTTCCAGTTTTAGTAATTTTAATCTTTTGTATTTTTTAGGTTGGGCACTTCACCTATCAACTGTGAAAGGAATCATGTGTAATTTTTGTCGTGTGCATGTTATTGGGATATTCTCTTATGTGCATTAATGCCCACATGGGCTAGATTGCATGTCATCATCTTTGCCACATTGCGTTTTTAATGCATAATAATAATTTTTGATATGCCCACTTGGGCGAGACCATCATGACTGTGGGCTGTTGCGGATAATAGATTGTTTTTCTGCACAGTTTTTTGAAGTATTAGAGCCTTGGAAATAATCAACTCAGGGTGATTTGCACTGGACCTTTCAGTATCAGTGACTGTGATCCTTACTCAATACATCAATTGTATAGACTGTATATATTAATTTATATTTTATTCTTGACTTAGTACATTGATTGTATAGATTGTATAAGAGTGATTCAAGATATCCCCGAGGTGTATACAATGTATTTTGCACATTACAAAATGGCCGCACAGTTGTTAATATGTACATACACTATAATGAGGTTAGTCCATCTTCTACTGAGTTGAAGGAAGTGGATATAATCATGTGTGTTTTGGGCTTCTACGAGCGTGAGCAAGGCGTAAGCCGAAACGCGTCGTTTTGAGTCTGCCATTAAAGACTTGTATGCAGCACGCTGAGGTGTCCGAGTGTTTCCTGTGACACAAAGGGAGTTGTGGAGAGAATATTTGGGATTACCGGTAACCCGACTCGGACCGCCCGTGACAGCCTGATACTTTCCTGACCGGGATTTGTTGAACGAATATATATATATATATATATATATTCACTGAAAAAACCATAGGTTTTAGGGACAGTTATAGTTAGTTGGACATTTCACTCGTACAAAACCCGTGAAATTCCCCCGTTATAGTTAGTTCAGCTAACTATAACTCGCGCCCCCGCAATGCACTGCTGATGACGTCACATATTACATCACTCATGACATGGTCAGTGACATCACTGATGACATCACTGATGACATCTCAAATGACATCACTGATGACATCATCCAGTGACTGTGTGTTTCTGTAAAGTTTAAATATGTTTAATATATATAGGGAAAGGCGTATTGAAGAATGAGTGGGTGTATAAGTGTCTGAATGGATGATTTAGTACGTGAGTGACTGACTCTACAAGTGAGTGATTAAACGTATCTTACTGAATGCATGGGTTAGTGACTAAACTGTGTGAATGTCTGTATCCGTCTGTTTGTTGGTGTGTAAGTGGATGCATGGATTTGCGAATAGCTACATGAGTGTCTATATGGGTTATTGATTGGTTCTCTGAGTATCTGTATGGCTGCCTGAGTGTTTGTGTGGGTGGGGTGTGTGTGACTCTGTACATAGATGTGTGAGTGGGTGATTCACTGGGTGCATGATTTCAATAGTGCATCTGTGATGGACTGCTTGGGTGGGTGAGTGTGTGTATGGGTGTGTTAGTGATTGAATGTATATCTCAGTGGTACATGTGTGAGTAACTACATATGTGAAAGGCAGTATATATGTGTGTTGGAGTATATAAATAGCTATACGTGAGAGTGAGTGATTGTGATAGTGGCTGTATGGATGAGTGTGTGCTTGTATCAGTGATTGTATAAGAGCGTAAGAATGTGCTAGTATTTGTATGAGTAAGTGAGCTGGTGTGTGTATAACTGTATAGGTGAGTAAATGGCAGTGTGTTTAATTATTTGCATGACTGACTAGGTGTGTGAGTACCTCTATGGATGAGTGGCGGTGTGTTGAGTGTGTATATAGGAGTATGAGTGCATATGATAGTCCTGTACTGAGTGACCGTAAGTATGAGTGACTGTACAGGTGAGTGAGTGGATGTGTGCGTAGACCTAAGAATCAGTGAGTGGGTATGTAGTTATTGGTGTTGGAGTGTGTATGGTTTTGCGAATGGCAGTGTGTAATTTAGAGTGGGTGTATCAAAGGTTATATTAGGGTGTGAGGAGGTGCATCAGATTATCACGTGGATGATGTCATCAGTGATGTCATTTGAGATGTCATCAGTGATGTCATCAGTGATGTCACTGACCATGTCATGAGTGATGTAATATGTGACATCATCAGCAGTGCATTGCGGGGGCGCGAGTTATAGTTAGCTGAACTAACTATAACGGGGGAATTTCACGGGTTTTGTACGAGTGAAATGTCCAACTAACTATAACTGTCCCTAAAACCTATGGTTTTTTCAGTGAATTTCAAAGGTTTTTTAAATGCTAATTTCTAACTATAACGTGTCTGAAACCTATGGTTTTTTCAGTGAATTTCAAAGGTTTTTAAATGCTAATTTCTAACTATAACATGCCTGAAACCTAAGGTTTTTTCAGTGAATTTCAAAGGTTTTTTAAATGCTAATTCCTAACTATAACATGTCTGAAACCTACGTTTTTTTCAGTGAATTTCAAAGGTTTTGTAAATGACAATTTTTAAATGTATTAATTGTTATATTAATTTTTGTCATACTGATTTACTACATTTTCAGAAACAATTTTTTTTACATATTTTATTTTTTAAATTACATTGTAATTACATTATACATTACATTACAAAATATACTTTATGAGAATGAATTACTTTAGTTTAAATACTTTGCACATAGGCAATAGACTTTTAAGTACAGTAGTTACAGTTGTTGCAATGGGCAACACATTTCCAAACACAATGCAAAATTCAGCTCAATGTGAATTTCTAGTTAAATGCAATTAGTTACTTTATGGATTACTTTTCTAACCACAGAACTGGATCCTAGATTCAGTCCTGGGACATCTCCTGTAAACAGTTGAGTAAAAGCGTTTTGGTTACAGTAGTGATTTTTAAGGAATATTATTGTATTTTAAAAGTTGACACTTAGAAACTTTTTCACATAGAATCACCAATGTTATCCTATGGAAGGAAATTCAATTAGCAGGTAAAAACTGTTATCGTTACTTTTTCTTACTCAGTGTTGGATCCTGGATCCAGCACTGGTGCATCTCCTGTAAACAGTTGAAAGAATGCGTTTAAGTCATACAGGCGATTTTTAAGGAATATTTGTAGTTTGTGAAAATCGACACTTTGAAACTTTTCTGCTGAAAACCAGACAATGGATTCCTATGGAAGAAAATATAAGTTACTGGTAAGTACTGTTAAAATTACTTTTCAGGGTCAGTGCTGGGCTAAAAGATGCAGCACTGGGTTCTCTCCTGATAACAGGCGAGTAAATTGGAATTCGTATTTTGGTTGATTTTAGAGGAATATTATAAAGTTCCAAAACTCCACACTAAAGAATTTCCAAGTGAAACCAGTCAATGTTAGCCTATGAAGGAAATTCAAGTTACCGGTAAGTACGGTTAAAATTACTTTTCTGGACCAGTACTGGGCTGAAAGATGCAGCACTGAGGTCTCTCCTGATAACAGGTGAGTAAATCAGAATTCGGATTTCGGCTGATTTTAGAGGAATATTTGTATGTTTCAAAAATCAACACTTAGAAACTTTTTCAGCAAAAAGCAGACAATGATATCCTATGGATGGAAATTCAAGTTACTGGTAAGTACGGTTAAAATTACTTTTGAGGATCAGTACTGGGCTGAAAGATGCAGCACTGAGGTCTCTCCTGATAACAGGTGAGTAAATCGGAATTGGTATTTCGGCTGATTTTAGAGGAATATTTTAAAGTTCCAAAACTTCACACTTAGAAGAATTTCCAAGTGAAACCAGTCAATGTTAGCCTATGGAAGGAAATTCAAGTTACTGGTAAGGACGGTTAAATTTACTTTTCCGGACCAGTACTGGGCTGAAAGATACAGCACTGAGGTCTCTCCTTATAACAGGTGAGTAAATCGGAATTCGTATTTCGGCTGATTTTAGAGGAATATTTGTATGTTTCAAAAATCAACACTTAGAAACTTTTTCAGCAAAAAGCAGGCAATGATATCCTATGGAAGGAAATTCAAGTTACTGGTAAGTACGGTTAAAATTACTTTTCAGGATTAGTACTGGGCTGAAAGATGCAGCACTGAGGTCTCTCCTGATAACAGGTGAGTAAATCGGAATTCGTAGTTCGGCAGATTTTAGAGGAATATTTGCACAATGGTGAAGGGAGGGGCGGGGCCTGAGGTGACATCTGTGCAAACGCGCCCGTGGCGCGTTTTAAGTTGGGGGATTAAGTCCCCTTGAATCATTAGGGTCCCTAGGGGCCAACTAGTCCACCAGGAACCTCCAGTATGCGCCAGAGGCTGCGTTGCAGAGAGGTGTACAGAGGTCACACCCCTTTTACACCTCTCTGCAACGCAGCTCTGTGGCGCTTTCTGGATGTACCTGTTGGGCTAGTTGGACTCCAGGGACCCTCAGGATTGAAGGGGATTTAATTCCCCATCTTAAAACGCGCCACAGGGCCTGTTTGCACACATGTCACCTGAAGCCCCGCCCCTCCCTTCACCACTGTGCAAACGCGCCCGTGGCGCGTTTTAAGTCGGAAAGTCCCCTTGAATCCTGAGGGTCCCTGGAGTCCAACTAGGCCACCAGGTATACTTCTAAAAGCGCCACAGAGCTGCGTTGCAGAGAGGTGTAAAAGGGGCATGGCCTCTGTACACCTCTCTGCAGCGCAGCCCCTGGCGCATACTGGAGGTTCCTGGTGGGCTAGTTGGCCCCAGGGACCCCCAGTATTCAAGGGGAATTACTTCCCTTCTTAAAACGCGCCAGGGGCGCGTTTGCAGAGTGCTGCAGGGAGGGGGGCAAGGCCTCCGGCACGATACTGGTCGTTTTTTTTTTTTTTATTATTATTTTTAAAGGGAGGGGGCTGCGTGGCCCCCCTTCCCTTCCCACTTCTGGCCCTGGGGACCCCATCCCCCGGGGCCTGAGCACCTTTTTTTTTTAAATGAAAAAAAAACGGGGAAGGGGTTGCGTGGCCCCCTTCCCTGGGCCTGTATTGGCCCCGGGGACCCCATCCCCCGGGGCATGCCCTCAATTTTTATTATTTGAGAGGGGGCTGCGTGGGCCCCCTCAGGCCACTTTAGGCCCCGGGGACCCCATCCCCCGGGGCCGGCCTTGCACTTTTTATATTATTTACTAATTTGGGGAGGGGGCTGCGTGGCCCCCTCCCTGGCCACTTATGGCCCCAGGGACCCCATCCCCCGGGGCCTGGCCTCTGGTTGGGGACTGTGGGGGTCCCCAATCCCCCACAGTCCCAGCCGGCTCCCCGCCTCCTGCGCGAGCCGGCATTGCTTTTCCACATGGGGAGCAGCTAACATGCTGCTCCCCATGTGGAAAAGCAATTGTCTTTGGATATTGGAAGCGAGAGCAGGTTTCCCTGCCATAGCAAACTACAGTGTCCCGGGGGTAGGCACCCCGGGACACTGCAGGAGCCGGCCCTGGGGGGTGGCGGTCCCCAGGGCCATCAAGGGCTCCAGGAGGGGGCCGCACGGTCCCCTCCCATCCAAATGCACAGCCCCGGGGAGGTGGTGGTCCCCGGGGCTCTGGGGTCCGTAATGGACCCCCATTTTCATTTTGTAAGTGCCCCGGGAGGTGGTGGTCCCCGGGCGTGTGGGGGCTGGAGCCCCCCACACCTATTTATTTAATAAAGAAGCCCCGGGAGGTGGCGGTCCCCGGGGCTGCGGGAGGGCAGGAGAGCCCTCCCGCACCATTTTTATAAAGCCCCGGGGGTGGCGGTCCCCGGGGCTTGGGGAGCCCTTGAGGCCCCCATACAAACAATATACCCACCCCCACCATGCCCCCGGGACTTGGGCCACCCGGGGGCAAAATGCAATCGAAGCGCGGGGGGTCCTTGTGGGACCCCCTGAGCAAACCTAGGGGGTCAGGGTGTTTCTACCCTGCCCCCTTTGTGCGCTTTGCGCACTTGTTTCTGTCCCTCGGTTCTCCTGAATTGGAATGTTGACAGCCAGCTGACAGCCAATTAACATGCAGCTCGTGATCGGAACGGTGCGCGCAGGGTGCGCTGAGGGTACGCGGACCCTACTCGGCCATAGATATATATGTACTTTTACTTTTGATTTTCTCTGCAACTACTGAACGGATTTACACCATTTAACAAAAAGGGTTCTTTCTGAACCACGAACTACCTCTTTGCCAAATTTGGTGTAATTCCGTTCGGCAGTTCGGGCTGTAGCCGTGTCTAAAGTTTCTAATGTAAAATTGCATGGGGAAAACGCGTTTTGGGACCCCCCTTTTTTCTCGGCCCCCGCTTGACGAATCCCCCCGAGACTTTCAGGGTAGGAGCGGACCGGAGCGCCCCACAAAGTTTGAAAAATTTGCGAAGATACGTCAACCGGCAAGAGAGTTATTTCAAATAGAATGTCGCGGATTTCCTATGGATAATAGGTTGTAACTATAACTATCTACTGGCGACCGCCAGTAGATAATATATATATATATATATATATATATATATATATATATATATATATATATATATATATATATCGTCTTTTGCCACTTGACTTCATTCCCCATCTCCGAAATGTTTACATATATATATCCACATGCAAAGCACCCAACAGTGAAGGCGCCACACACAGTTGTGTTGGTTTCCTTTAATTTGCAGGATCTGCAGGGCAAACAACATCGCTCATTCCAGCATATAAATCAGCCAAAAGTACCAAACGCGTTTCGGGCGTCATCTCGCCCTTTGTCAATGGTTCCGGCCTATATGGAGAAAGGGCAGCAATACTCTCCATCACATTAGCAGTGGATTTTATAGTTCCGCCCATGTGGGCATGTATGCGCATTGCGTTATGGTTAAAGTAGTTCAATGATATTCCCAAATAGGTGCCACAATATTCTCCGCTGTTACAGTTCTCTAAAATACCTCAGTGGGTAGCTGTGAACATTTGATGATGTAGCTCTGCATAATTGAAGTCCAAGCAAAGCGGACATGACGTTCCTGATGCGCCAATGCAATCAAGGCACTGGAGCCGCATGGGTAGCGGCGGGGCGTCTTCACGACCTGGGCAGGCCGCTAACATATCCACATGAAAAGCACCCAACAGTGAAGGCGCCACACACAGTCGTGTTATTTTAGAGAACTCAAAATGACAGCGGATGCTGTTCGGGTACGAGAAGCGGCAGCAGAGGAATTGTTTGGCAACCTACCAAAAGTCTTATCAAGTGACCGAGGTCCTAATACCGCTCATATCAGCGGGGATGAAAATGCCAAAACACTGCTAAGGAAACTAGAAAAATGCATGAAAAGTGAAATTACAAAATGGTGGGAACATAAGTCCCTATCTAAATATGTGGAAGTAGAACGCATTCCAAGAGGGCTTAGAATTCTCTTAGCCCCTAGCTATGAGGAACCTAACCCAGCAATGTTAAAAGAATGGGGAGAGAGTAATTTACATGCTTCAATGGATTTAGTAAAAATACTTATTAAATATGCAGAGATCGATCGTCATGCTCTACTTATTGAAATTGCGAAAATTGAAGAGGCACTGGGCAAATTAGAACCTAATGACTTCATAATCAAAACGAAAAAAGATATCCAAGAGCTACTTTACAAACAAGAGGAAAAAAATCAAAATACGCAAGCAATTCAAATTTGCTAGGGACAAAACTGATTATGAGGAGGGACGCATCTATACGTTTGCTCGCAAATATGAACAAGCAAGGAAAACAAAATTTAATGACAAACCAGTGGAAATGGCAACAAGTCAAGCACAAAACTATAGACACACCGAAGACGCAACACTATCCAGCATTGAAGGAGAATCACTCACAAGTGACTCAGCATCAGAAAACGGCAGCATAAGCAGTCACGGTGAAAGTAGGAATATGAGAAGGCTTGATCTTGGGGAAGAGGTTGATTTTTAGCCTTAGACCGCCGCCAAACACTCAGGCCTCGGAAACAACAGAGGCAAAAAGAAACAGACGAACAATCAAAAAGGAGAGAAAGGCGCAAAAGAGAAAATATAAAACCAAAGAAAAAGAACCAATGGCGCAGAAAATAGATGATAACACCATAATTAACTTGTCCCCTGTAGTTTTGTCAGAAGCGGAGAAACAACTACTTGCGTTAGGACTTTCCTTTTGTCCAGTCAGTGATTTCAACTATACGAGCACGAGGGTGGATATCTTCTGTTTTATTCGAAAACTTAAGTTGAAATAATTCTTTGCTATCAAGGAAGGCCTAAAAGAGACACAACATAAGAAAAGTACGATCAACATAATGACCAAGACATTTCAAGCATCGGTTGTACAGACACTGCACACACTATATGAATTGGATAATTCTGGGGAAGAAAGGGATGACGGGATGCCAAATATTCTATGAACACAGGATATATTAATGGATGCCAATATCAAACAGCAAGGAGCAGGTATGAGCCCATTCAAAGCAAGATCTACTTTTGTGCCCACTATGCCTAAAGACGCGATAGACATTTTTCATGAATGTTTTACAGGAGAAATAAAGAAATTAAATCATCAGATTAAACACAAAAAACGAATGAGAACACATCAGGAGAAACTATACAACAATTTGATGAAAAACTAAGTGACAATCAGGAATTAGTAGTCACTAAATCTGATAAGGGTGGAAACATAGTGATCTGGCAGCGAAAAGATTATGTCTTAGAAGCTTATAGACATTTGAATGATACAGAATGCTATGAAAAAATAGCTATCGAGAATACAATCAAGCTAAAGAAGTTTTAAGCAAACTCCTATCACGTTGGAAAAGGGATGGAATGATATCTAATGATGAGTACAAATATCTAAAAGTGGATTTCCTATCATACCAAGATTGTACTTTATTCCCAAAATCCATAAGAATTGTTCCCCGGTACCAGGTAGACCAATTATATCGGCTATAGGCAGTATGGGAGAACATGTGACAGAATACGTAGACTATTTTTTACAAAGCTTTGTCAAAGAACTTCCAACATATATTAAGGACACTGGTGATTTTTAAATGAAGATACAAGGCATTAGATGGTCTGAGGACATATTGTTTATAGCTCTAGACATTGAATCGTTATACACGAGCATTCACCATTGTACTGGTTTAAATGCGGTTAAACATTTTCTTGATACTAGACCAGCTGAATGTTATAACCATAACAAATTGTTGATGGAATTGATTGCATGGTGTCTTGAAAATAATTTCTTTGTCTTTAACAGTGATATGTATGTCCAGAAGAGGGGTGTTGCGATGGGGGCCTGCTTCTCTCCCAGCTATGCGTGTTTACACGTAGGCTGGTGGGAGGAGCAGGTCCTCAAACGCATACACTCCACTGATTACAATAACCATGTGCAACATTGGTTTAGATTCATCGACGATATTTTTATTGTGCGGAAAGGAAATGTTAAAAGTGCTACAGAGTTTGTGGACAAGATTAACCAAAATAATGTCAACCTTAAATTTACTTCCCAAATGAGCAATGAAAGTATTGAATTTTTGGATGTTAAAGTGTTTGTAGAAAATGGACAAATTGCTACCACATTACATAGGAAAGTCACTGCTGGAAATTCCACACTGCATGCCAGCAGTGCGCACCCCAAACATCTTATAGATAACATCCCGTATGGAGAACTATTAAGACTTAAAAGAATCTGTACCAATCAGAAAGATTTCGAAGTATGTTGCAAAGAGACTTTGGATAGATTTAGAAAGAGGGGACACAATGAAAAAAGATTACAGGAAACACTGAACAAAGTCACCAAAAGATCTAGGGAATCCTTACTCCCCAAACCCAAAGATGACAATGAGTTAATTCCAGAAGAAGGAACACCCAGACTCATCACTACATACAACAGGCAGGAGAGAAAAATTAGGTCGATTGTCAAACGCAATTGGCCTATAATAATGACAGATGGTGTATTAGCCCCAAGACTTCCTGACCAACCTATTATCACCTTTAGGAGAGGTCCCTCCATGCGTACACAACTTATGAAAAATAGTCCAGAACTTACAACTTCCAGCACATGGTTAACAACTAGACGAGGTTTTTAAATGCACTTCTTGCCGGGCGTGCAAGTTTGGGGTAAATACCACAGAATATTTTACTCCATTCAGTCCCTCGGCAATTGCAATCAAGGGTAACTTTGGATGCAGGACAGACTTTGCGGTCTATGTTCTGACATGCACCTGTGGCTTACGATATGTGGGCAGCACCAAGCTACAGGTGCATGTCAGAATACTACAGCACTTATGCGCTGTTGTAAATAATGACCCGATGTACCCTGTGGCACGACATGTGAGAGCTGAACATAATAGCGATCTTAACTGCCTACGATATTATGTCATAAAAGCAGTGCCAAAACTACGTAGAGGTGGTGACAGAGAAAAATGTTACGAAAACTGGAATCGATAACAATTTTGGAATTAGACAGTAAAGTGCCTAATGGCCTTAACAATACGGAGGACCTGCATTATTTTTTATAATAGAAGGCCAAGGTGGATGCACTGATTTTTTCCTGGATTTTTTACTGGATTTTTTACTAGATTTTTTACTATATTTGTGATAATTACTCCTATTCCCCTTCCCATGTACTGTATACCCGGGAGCCTGCACTTTATGGGATTCCTGACATCTAGAGACATCATATTCACTTTTGTCATGGATAGAAATATCAGATAATTTCCTTTAGCATTTGCATTAATGCGGATAAAAATAATATCTTCACGCTTCTCTAACTGTTTTATCATTTTATTATTATATTACACCACGTATGCACAAGGGTTTATTGTATTTAGAGATTAAACAATAATTTTTAAGTAGCACATGCACATTTTTTAAGGGTTATAGAGACACACATTAGTATTTTTATATATATTTATTGTTGCATTTCTCCATTTTTACAAGTCTGCTAGATGTATGATGAAGTAGGGTCTCATTAGGCACTGTCATTTATTATCTGCAATGATTTGGAAGTAACCAAGTTGTATATATAGGCAGTGGGCAGCAAATTGCGATTTTGGCACATGTATATATTTCACTAGAAGACATTTGTTCAACCTATATCGATCCCTGGTTTGAGGCTAGACATAGCAAAATGTTTTTATGGATGGTTTATAATAATAATTAAGTTTGTATTATAGTATTTATATATTTATATATTTATATATTTATTTAAATATTATCATCCTGAGGTATTTTACCAATATATTAATTGTGCTCGCATTATTGGAAAGACTACATGTGAAAAACAGACTGTAAACTAAAGGAAATGTTGAAATGGTGCATAGTATTTTTTCTATGTTTAGGATTCACGTGGTGTTTCAATGAAATTTAAAAATGGCGAATTGCATTCATTCTGTATGTGATCAAGGACTGGCAAAGCCCGAAACGCGTCATCGAATTGAGGAATAAAAAGATATTTTAAGTCATACCTTCCAATGGTCCGTGTCTCTTCAACCGCCGATGGGAAGCTGGAGAGTCGTTTTGTTGTTTATATATATATATATATATATATATATATATATATATATATATATATATATATATATATATATACATTCTTAAACTTTTAAAAAACACTCAGTCACTGGATGATGTCATCAGTGATGTCATCAATGGTTAAAGTTATATGTAATAATGTATTTAATGATGTGAAAGTTTATTATTTGTAGACATCATCTGCTGGTGACAGAGAATGCTTTTCTTTGCAATGTGAGAGATGTAGTCCTGTTTATGCCATTGTAAAGGAGCAGACGAACACTCAGAATTATAAAAGGAAAAATGTACTGCAGGTGCATATGAATTATGAAACTTGTGAAACTTGTCACCTATGTATTAGATATCCTTTAACTTACCTCTTTCTAAATTATAATGCAAATCTGTATGTGCTTAGATAGGGAGATATGTTCTTTAAGCTTGTAGTAAGTCACATGTGTAGTATGAGGCTGCTAGGTATAGTTAAACATGCAGTGCCCTTGGGGAGTCTAACTGCTAGTTTGACTTTGGATGAAACACCTGTTTGTGAAGTGATACAAGCTTGTTTTACAACTGATAACTGAACTGTGAGATATGCTGTAGATATGCATAATCTATGCTTTTCTGATCTTGAAAAATTAAATGTTGTGTCTTTTTTATTGATTTAGTCATGCATGCATAGATTCTAGTTGGAAGAAGTACATATGCTGTAGAACCCATTAAGCAGGTGAAATAGATCTTTCCAAACCATTGTTGGTGCCTCTGACCCACTGACAGACCAAGAGATGGAGTTATACAGTCACTATATTACTTAGAAAAAAGTTATAAAAATTACATACACTTGCAATGACAGCCTGGCATAGGAACTGAGACACTCATTCAGATATCTGCTAAAGAACTGACACTTTCAAGTCTACCATGCAGATAAGTAGCCCTTGCATCGTGTCTCACACCTGCTACACATGAGGCTGTGCATGCAGTTTTACTGGTAACCCAAACTTTCCATTTAAAAATACTAGATAAGGCATAAACTGTTGTTTTTCCATGTATATCTCATTACTGATGTAGCTTACAGCTAGGCCATAGAGCAGGGTGCTATGTGCTTAAAAGGTAACACGTGTACTCTGAAGTTTCAGTGAGCTATATGCAGTCTTACAGAACCATATGCACAATTATATACCCATTCTTCCACCCAGATATTAATCTGACATACTTAAGTAGAAAAGTAGACATACAGTAAAACACCCAGTGAGATAGTGACAGAAGCACCTAAACATTCACTCATACAGACAGGTATAACTGATATGTATTTAGTGCTAATGGAGTCAGTTGCACAGCACACTTAAATAACCCCAACGTAACTAACACACCCAAGAGGCAATCCATGCAGCCCCTTACAGACACATTTACATAAGAATAGATGTCACAAAGAGAGGTAGTCATTTTCGTACAAACTAACATATGCATGCAAAGATAGGGACTGATACACTCATTCCGATATCTGGTATAGAACTGACACTTTCAATTCTATCAGTCAGAGAAGTAGCCCTTGGATTATGTCTATAATTACGTTTGTGCATAAAGCTTTACTGATAGGTCTAACTTGTCACATAAAACTCCTACACATGTCCACTGCTCTTCTACCACATATAGCTCACCACTAAGGTAGGTTGTAGCTAGGCTATAGCACAGGGAGCTATCTGCTTGAAATGTAAAACATGTACTCTGAAGTTTCAGGTGGCTATATGCTTTAATCTGACATACCTAAGTAGAAAAACAGATAGACACTAAAACACCCAGTGAGATTTTTATTTTTTTATTTTTTTAGATTGTTTCATAAAGTGCAAACATGACCCAAGGGTATCAGATTCAGTACGTAAGACTTACTGGACAAAAATAAACATAGACAGCAAGAGTAAAAGACACAATGGGCTTTTGAAACAGATAACAAACAAATATCTAAATAAACGTCCCTCATTCAATTATTAGGCACTGTTCTAGATTCTTCATGGTGGATATTCTGCTGCTGCTCTGAAAATATTCAGTTCCAGTTACCCTGGAGAGCAACGTTTGAGTGGGGTTCTCTTGTGAAGGAAGTGCTTCTGACCTACCTAAATATTGCTGACATTGTGTTGTCCGTTGCGCTCAGGGAAAGGGCTCCCCAAGGTTCTATGAAAGGAATCTATTCAATAGGATCTTTTAACCTCTTTTTTTAAAAGTGGGTCGATGGGTTTGAACATACCTTGGGTGGAAATGAGTTCCAGATCCTTGTTGCTGATCCAGAAAAGGAGCATGTGTAGGTTTTTTGTTTTCTGAATCTAAGGAGTTTGCACTTCTTAGGGAGCGGCTGCCACCTGAGATTCAAATCTTTTTTGCCATTTACCTTGGTTTGTTAAAATGTAATGCTTTGTGTGTGAGAAAATCAATTTTCAGTTGCATTCTGGCCTCGAGGGGGAACCAGTCTGGATACCTAAGCAATGTGGTGATGTGGTCAAAGTGTCTTGTGCCTGTTGCCAGTCTCGCTGCTGCATTAAGGGTCATTTTGAGTGGAGCTGTTCTCGCTTTGTGACGACCTGACAGGGTTGCAGATCTGTATTCTAATCTGGAGACCACTAATGATTGTACTGCTTGTTTGAAGTCTGGAGGCGGCAGAAATGGTTTTAATTTCTTCAATAATTTTAGTTGGAATGATGCACTGCATGTGGTTGCACTGATGTGTGCTATCATGTTCATATTCTTTTTTAGTGTTATTCCAAGGGATTTAGTGGAATAAATAATGGTAGGTTTGCAGTTGAGGGCGTCTAGGTGCTTGAGCCAATCTTGGATGAGTGTGGAACTGTTTTGAGAGGAGAAAAGAAGGATTTCTGTTTTCAGAGAGTTCAGCTGAGTTTTTTGAGATAGCCAGGACTGAGTTTTGACTAGAGTGTTATTTAATTGGATGACGTCATCTAAGGAGGATGTCTTTAAGTATAGTTGTGTGTCATCTGTACATGTAGTTTACAATGTCCGATTGTTTGAGGGTTTCTATTAGTGGTTCCATATATAGGTTAAAGAGTGTGGGAAAAACGGTTGACCCTTGAGGGACTCCGCATCTCACTCTTGAAGTATCTGAGAATGAGTTGCCTAGTTTGATTAGTTGTGAGCGATTCTGCAGGAAGGATGCAAACCATGAGAGCACTTTCCCAGACAGGCCCATTCTGCTTTCTAGTAATTTTAGTAGGATGTTGTGATTGACTGTGTCAAATGCCAATGGGAGCTCTAGGAGGATGAGTAGGCAAGAATCGTTGTCTAGTATCTTAAGGGTGGTGCCCATTATGGGAGCAATGGCTGCTTCAGTGCTGTCTCGTGTTCTAAATCCTGATTGAAATTTGTATAGTAGGTTGAATTGGCCAATGTGCTGGCTCAGTTGGTTGTGCACACATATTTCCAGCAATGCTGTAAAGGGGATATTCGACACCGGCAAAAGTTGCTTAAGGTTTTAGTGTCAGCACCTGCTTCTTTCAAGAGGGGGCGGCACTTGCCCAGTCTTCAGGCAATCTCGAATACTACCTTGTTTTAGCGATTAATTTTCGTTAGTATATGTGAGAAAAGGTGACTGAGTTCCTTTAGTAGATGGGGTCATTGAATTGTGAAGTTGGTTTCATAGATAGTAAGATCTTGTGGATCTCTTCCTCAGTTAGTGTTTTAGACTCACTCCAGACAACTTGAAGTTTAGTCTTGGATGGGTGGTTCATCATTAGTTCCTCCATATGGGAGGTAGGGTCAATGACGGGATGGTGAACATTGACTATAGTGGCTTGTAATCTTTGTTTGTCAGTTGCAATTTCCTTTTCAATTTCTAAGATCTTTTCGTTGAAAAAAGAAGAGAAAGCTTCCCATTTTTCCACTGTGTTATTACTGATCTTAGTTACATTGTTTGCCCCAGTTTGTTGGTTGACAATTTCAAACAGTCATCTTGGGCAATTCCTTACATTATCGAGTTGGGTTCCAAAGTACAGATGCTGTGGCTTCCCAGATGTTTTTTTTGTAGCTGTTTCGTCATTCACGTAGTTTGACTAGAAGCAATGTCGAGGGTTCCAGTCTCCACCTTCGCTCTGTGTGTCTAAGGCATATATTTTCCTCATTTAGGCTTTGATTGCACCAAGGTTGAGAGGATTTGAGTCTTTATTTCTTGAGTCTCAGAGGGGCTACTGCCTCCATTATATTTGACATTGTTTAGTTGAAGTGCTCATTTAATTTGAGAGCATTCTGGGTTGTTGTTGGAGGAGTGAGGTTTTTGTTGCACAGTTCAGTCAGTTCCACCCTGTCCATGTTTTTGGAGTCTCTGACCCAGTATTTCTGTTTGGTTACTTACCCTTTGGTAGTCGGTGTGTGCGTAATTTGGTGGAATAATATTGAGTGATGATCAGACCAGTCACTGGGTGTGATTGAGTCTATTGTCAGTGCACATTCTCTGGATATGATTAGGTCAAGCGTTGAGCCTTTGTTATGTGCTGGACTTGAGCAAGATCAGGTCAAGTTTGATCATCGAGGAATTGTTTTAGGGTATATATAAGCGTATTATCCTCGTCATTCCAGTGAAGGTTAAGGTCACCAAGAAAAGTTGCATTGGTGTGTAGCATGGAGTGCATTGCGATTGTTTCCATTATATGTTCAATGAGCAACTGGTTGTCTCCTGGAAGGTGATTAAAGAGGTGTACTTTGGGTATTGATTTCTCTGCAGTGGAGATTTCTGCACCCATGTATTCACAGAATGTGAGACTGCCTACAGGGAAAGTTTTGACTAGAAGGGAGTTCTCGTGAATAATTGCAATACCTCCTCCCTGTTGATGCTGCCGGTCGAGGTGTTGGATTGGGATAGTTTGGAGGAACGAGTAAGTCAAACATGGGTGTGGACCATTGATTTAGGCAGGGTTTCATCAGGAAAAGAATGTCCAATTCATGGTGTAGGATAGTTTTGCCAATGTCTGTGGCATGTTTGATCACTGATCTGCAGTTCAGTAACATGCATTTTGTGGTCAGTTTTGCGAGGCATGATGGATTGAGGTTTAAAGTCCGTGGTATTTCAATTAGGTTCTTGTGGTTTGTGCTCTGACTTTTTTCCTGACGCCTTCACCTTTTCTTGAAATGAATGTTTGGTGTGTTGTAAACCAGTGGATTGGATAGTGGTGAGGAATCCTTGTAGTATAGAAGCAAGGTTTCGATGTTCGTTGTGAATATATGGTTATGTGTCTCTTGAGTTGAAAAATTGATGGCCAAGGGTGGGTGCCATAGCTATTGATTGAATGAGAGATGTTGTTAACCTTAGGATGTAATGCGTCTTGTATGAATTTCTTAAAGTCTTGGCAAGTTAGTTAGGTTTCTATGTCGTTATGAATATGAATATGCTATATTTAATCCCTTAATTACATTTTCAATTTTGTGTTCCAGCTTGCTCAACTGGTTATTCCAGTAAGTGGACAGAATTTGTCTGAGGAGCAAGTCATATTTTGTGGATTTTGTAATGTGTGACTCAGTCTGTTGATCACCTCTATGGATTGATCTGGGCAAGTGATCTTTGTATCTTGTGTTGTATGGAATTGGCGATCGTCTTAATGAATGTGACCTTAAGCAACCGTTCAATGGATGGTTGCGGTCATGGTAGAGGGTTTTTCCTGGGGATTCATTTAAGGAGAGCTCACTTCTTACAATCTTCTGGTACCCTGGGCAAAGTGTGCAACTGATGGACTTACTGCGGGCAGTGATGTGTGATTCTTGTGCCATAATGGTCAAACCCATTTGGGAGTCAGTGAAAGTCTGTTTTCCGTAGGGGGTGTAGTTCGTGTGGGGGTCTCTTTGATTCTTCGTCCCTCTTCATTGGCAGTTGCAGTCATCAGGTGCAGTGGCAGAGAGGTAGTATCTGGACTGTGAGCGACTGGAGTTTGACTGGGATCCTTATTCATCTTTGTCGTTGTTATAGAACTGTTACATTTAGTAGGGAGGAAGACAGCTGGGTTAGGGTCTTGGTCGTTTCTGTTGTGGAACAGGTTTAGTTGCATTGTAGTCTTGGGGTGTGGAATGGTCCATTTCCTTTGGATTTAGGTCTTGTTCTGGTGAGTTTTCAGTTCTGTGAGGTTATTGATTGGTCTGCGTATCTTGGGACACACTCTAGGAATCCTATAGCCCTAGACTTAGTTAACAATAGTGTCACTGCGGACTATGACTATCTATGCCAACTTTCTCCTGTGTCGAGGATTGAGGTGTTTGCTCAAATAGTCAAAACAGGTCTTGTTACTGGCAAGTATTAAACAAAGCAAAAAGGGAATGGGAGAGTTCATTGTGGTCGAATCTGCATAAAAGACTTTCCATCAAGGACAATAGGGCCTTTTGGAAGACAGTTGTGGTATGCTTAAATGTTGCAAACCCACACTTGATTTTTGTATTCAACATCATGAGTGGCTGGCGCATTTTGATGAGCTTTATTCTATTAAGTTTGATGCTGCATCCGGGTAATTACAGGCCCATAAGCCTGATTGATTTCTTGCAAAGAAATATCTGCACAGGCTTTGGCCCACCTTCAAGACTGGACCAGG
The DNA here is from genome assembly GCA_963921515.1 of Calotriton arnoldi. Classification (NCBI taxonomy): domain Eukaryota; kingdom Metazoa; phylum Chordata; class Amphibia; order Caudata; family Salamandridae; genus Calotriton; species Calotriton arnoldi. The sequence goes on from CAWUFW010003047.1 coordinate 1,062,550, forward strand.
GATGAGAGTGTGTTGTCAAATTGGCAGGCTGGCTTTAGATCGAATGTGAGTACCATAGATCAGATCTTCCACTTTGTCTGCATTTACTGGAAGGAGGTCATTATCAGGAAAGGCAAACTTTATGTTGCATTTGTCGATGTTCTTTTAGCATTCGATCTGGTTCCCCGAGTTATGGTTCAGAGGGTGCTTGAGGAAATTAATGTACCTGCCCCTGCCGTTGTCATGGTTCCACCCCAGCGGGAGACAGCGGGATGTGTGAGGTTGGTTCCGGTACGTATACAGCACAACCTGCTACGATAGGTCAGCGGTCTAGTGCTCAGACCTAGAAGTGCACCTGAACAACATGAAGCACTTCCGGGTGAGACCGCATATAGCCGCGGCACCCATTCCATTCAGTGCTTCCAGTACTGTACCGTGTCTGAAGCCGGCCGCCAGTTCCTTTTCTATTCTGACGATTCCGCCGGCTCTTTCCAGCGCAGGAGCGCTTGTTGTGTCTTCTTCACCCGCGACACGCACTGGGAAGCGTGGTCGCGGCTGGTTCTTGTGCCGCACAAGCGCAGGATCGCTTGTTTGTCTTCTGCACCCGCGACACGCACAGGGAAGCGTGGTCGCGGTTAGGTCTCACTCTTACCGGCGCAGGAGCGCTTACTTTGATTACTGCACCCGCGACATGCACAGGGAAGCGTGGTCGCGGCTGGTTCTTGTTCCTCACAAGCGCAGGAGCGCTTGTTTGTCTTCTGCACCCGCGACACGCACAGGGAAGCGTGGTCGCGATTAGGTTTCACCCATTACAGCGCAGGAGCGCTTGTTTGTTTTCATTTCCGTGACACTCACAAGGAAGAGTGGTCACGGTCTTTTTCTTTACCCTTATCACCACGCAGGAACGCTCTTAACCTTTCTCTGTCACAGTTCAACTGCCACGTAGGTGTGCGTGGCGTTCCTTCATTTTCCTGGCACTGGAGTCGGGAGCACATACACCAACCTCTTCTGGTACTTACCTGCTTCCTGTCTACGGTGTCAGAGAGACCCCATTTGGAGCACTAGTTCTCATCCTACAGGTGACTATACAACCTTGAACCAACTTCATATGTTGTATGACTGTTGTGTGTACATAATCAGGTCAGAAAAGAGGGTAGAAGCACTAACCAGTCTCATTACTCATTTTCTAGTTGGCGATCCCAAGAGAGCATCCTCGGTCTAGTGGGACGCCTTACCCGGTCATCCCAGACGACGTCACTTCTAAAAACACCATTAGGCACCTTCCCCTGGTCCCATCCTTGCCTAGGTCTGTATATTTACCTTAGATCAGGTGAGGAGAGGGACGGTGGAGGTTGCTCACGTCGTCCCTGCGAGATAACTCCACGAGTATAGAAGTAAGACTTGTGGAGCCCTGACAGAACTGGAAGCCCACGCTAAATATCTCGCCTGGACGACATGAGCAACCACGACGTTACCCTGCAGGACATAGCAGCTATACTGGCCCATATACAGGCAGACAACCTGAGTCTACGTCAAGACATCACGACGTTACAGGGTCAGATTGCAGTGGGGTCCTCGGGGGCTTGGGGCCCAGACCCAGCGGTCAGAGCCAGACAGGGAGGTGTGTTACGTCCTCCTGTGTTCAATCCTGGGGGGTCAGTACCTGTTCAGCACGATCATAGCCCGCCCATACAGGTCATAGCTCCTCACCCTATCCAGCTAGCACCCCCTGAGCGATTCTATGGTGATAGCACCAAGTTCAGCATTTTCCTGAATCAATGCCAACTACACTTCATGGCACGTGCTTCCGCCTTCCCAGATGACGCCTCCAAAGTCGCGTTTATCTTGTCCTACCTTGGAGGAGACGCTGCCCAGTGGTCCATAACTTTGGTCGAAAACGATGACCCCTTGCTATACAGTCTTCCCGTCTTTAAGAAAACCCTACGGCGGATGTTCGCCCGCCACACGTTTGTGCAAGCCGCAGACAACGAGCTTCTTAATTTGAAACAGGGCTCTTCCGATCTGCTGCATTACATCACCACTTTTAATAGGCTGGTTATCGAAGCCAGATGGCCGGAGTCTAAACAGGTGTCCGTTTTCTACAGGGGACTGCGGAATGAGATCAAGGACCTTCTCTCTCAGCAACCCGAACCCCCGGAGGATATCAAGTCCTTCATCGACCTAGCAATCAGGTTGAACTTCAGACTGCAGGAACGGAAAAGCGAGAAAACTAAGGGCTCCGAGTCCCGATTCATGACGTTTCAGGAAAAGAACAGGAGTGAACCAGGGAAGGCCCATGATGCACCCGAACCAATGCAGATCGGCGGAGTCCGTGGACCCCTAACCCGGGAAGAGAAGGAAAAGCAGGCGAAAACAGAACTTATGCCTGTACTGCGGCAAAAGTGGACACTTCGTAAGGGAATGCCCTGTTAAACCTGCTAAAACTAAGGCCAATAAACCCTACGCCCTTTCAGTGACCCGCAGGAACGAAGCGGGAAACGGCGAAACCCAGTAGGCAAAGGGGTTGGTCTACTGGGTTCTCCTTCCATGCGGACCCCCATCACCGAATCCCTGGCCAATATTCGACATATGGGAATGACGGTAACATTGCAATCACTGACAGGCCAAACATGGACAGTCACAGCCCTCATCGACTCTGGCGCCACCGGAAACTTCATCGACACTCGCTACATGGAGGGACTAGGTATTCCGACGGTGACCAAGGAAAAACCAGAAAGTGTGAAGGCTGTGGACGGCACCGACCTCACCTCTGGACTTATACGGTATCAGACAGAAGCCATGAGAATGATATGCACAAATGGGCACACAGAGACCATTGCCTTTGCCGTAATCGACGCACCTCAGTTCAAGCTTATCCTGGGGCTTCCTTGGTTGGTGACACATAATCCCCACATCGACTGGAAGACCCGGATCATGACCTTGAACTCCTCTCATTGCACCATCGCCTGTTATCCGCAGGAGAACGTATCCGGTGATCTTGCAATACAAGCCCGTTCGGTATCCTTAACGGGGATGGGAACGGTCACCCAAGAAGACGTACCCGAGGCATATGCAGACCTGGCTTCTGTATTTGACAAGAAGGGGGCCAATACCTTGCCACCACACCGCTCCTTCGATTGCAGGGTTGACCTCATACCGGGATCGACACTTCCATGTAGCCGCATCTACTCACTCACAGAAAAGGAAAACCACCATTTACGCGCCTATCTGGATGAGTTCCTGCAAAACGGGTTTATACGTCACTCCAAATCACCCGTCTCTTCCTCTCTCTTTTTCGTGGCCAAGAACATGTATTGACTACAGAGCCATAAATACCATAACCATCAAAAACCGGTATCCTCTACCACTCATTTCCAACCTCTTGGATCAAGTGAAGGATGCTACTATCTACACCAAACTTGATCTACGAGGAGCCTACCATCTCGTCAGGGTCCGAGAGGGCGACGAATGGAAGACCGCCTTCCGGACGAAATACGGTCTCTTCGAATATCGAGTCATGCCCTTCGGACTATGCAACGCTCCCACGGCCTTCCAATTCTTCATAGATGAAGTCTTAAGGGAGTACCTTGACCGTTTCTGTGTTGTCTACATTGATGACATTCTGATCTTCTCCAACAGTCTTTCTGACCACATCAACCATGTTCGTGCTGTCCTGCAACAACTACAGCTGCACGGACTCTACGTGAAACTAGAGAAGAGCATGTTCCACACCACCATGGTCGAGTTTCTGGGACACATCCTAACCCCTGACAGAGTCAGAATGGACACCAAGAAAGTTGAAACAGTACTACAATGGCCATCACCCTGTTCCGTCAAACAGGTCCAGAGATTCCTGGGGTTCGCCAACTATTATAGACGCTTCATCACTGGGTTCTCTAGCATAATCACACCCATCACCCGCTTGCTGCGTAAAGGGGTGCAGTTCTCTTGGGATCCTGAAGCCGAGGAGGCGTTTCTGAACCTGAAGAAAAGGTTTTCCAGCGCTCCCGTCCTACGGCATCCTGACCCGGAACAACCCTTCATAGTGGAAGCGGATGCATCACAGAACGCCTTGGGAGGGGTATTGTCACAACACAATGCCGAAACAGGTCTATTGCATCCTGTGGCCTTTTACTCCCGAAAGCTGCTGCCAGCAGAACGCAACTACACCGTGTCAGACCGTGAACTACTTGCCATCAAGGCTGCCTTTGAGGAATGGCGCCATTACCTCAAGGACGCACGACACCCAATTACCATTTACAGGGACCACAGGAATTTGCAGTTCCTTCGTTCAGCCAGAGCCCTCACTTCCAGACAATTGAGGTGGACCCTGTTTTTTAACGAATACGAATTCCTGATCACCTATCGCCCCGGGAAGGAAAATGCCGAAGCAGATGCCCTGTCCAGATTGGACGAAACCGACGATAACGTACCGAAGACCGAACCCGTATACATCCTCCCTGAACATTGCTTTCAAGGGGTGGTCCTATCCTCTTCCTTCTTCACCCAACTGCACGAAGACCTAAAGCAAAAAGATACAGAGGAGTGGATTGGGGACCTGACTGGGATCACCACACGGGATGGTTTTTTGTTCAAAGGGGACCAGTACTACCTCCCGTTGGAAGACCATCAGCAACAGGCCCTGTATATGTGCCATGACCACCAGTTATCTCTCCATCCGGGATTCCATAAAACCATGGATCTCTTACACAGACACTTTTGGTGGCCTTCCATGGACATCGCTGTTCGTTCCCACATAGCCCGTTGTGCCGTCTGTGCTCAAGGGAAGATCCATTCCAGTCCCCTGGTAGTACTCTTGAACCCCATTCCTGTACCTCCTTACCCTTGGCATACAGTATCCATGGACTTTGTGGTAGAACTACCCAAGACTAAAACCGGCTTTACCACCGTCCTCACTATCGTAGATCACCTAACGAAAATGGCACACTTCGTTCCTTTGAAGAAACTGCCATCGGCACTTGATCTAGCCTTGATCTTCGCATGCAACGTGATCCGGTTGCATGGTGTACCCTCAGTGCTGATCACGGACAGGGGCTCCCAATTCGTATCCAGGTTTTGGGGTGAGGTGTGCAAAAACATGGGCATGGAAACCCGTCTTTCCACGGCGTACCACCCACAGACAGACGGACAGGCAGAACGAACAAACCAGACCATGGAGCAATACCTTCGATGCTTGCTGTTGTCCGTAGAACAAGAATGGTCAGAGGCGCTATGGATAGTAGAATACGCATACAACAACAGCAAACATGCGTCCACAGGAATGTCACCTTTCTTCTGTCTACAAGGGCGACACCCACGATCAGAACCATGGGAAAAACATTGTCCTGCCACCTTCCTACCATACAAGAGCATCACGCCCTTCTACACGACTTATGGCAGGAGGCCCGGTTCGAGCTCGCCAAGGCTAAAGAATACCACAAACACCACGCCGATGCCCACAGACAAGCGGAACCAGAGTACAGGGTAGGGGACGAGGTATGGGTATCGATAAAAAACCTCAACGTACATGGACCCAAAAAGCTGCTGCCAAGATACGTCGGTCCTTTTCCCATCGAGAAAATCATCAATCGGGTGGCGATGAGGCTTACTCTACCCCAGCAGATGAAAGTACACCCAGTATTCCATGTTTCCCTCCTACATCCCGTCCATCCTGAGACCCGTATTGCTAGCCCTCCGCCCCCCCTTCTCCAGGACGATCACGAGGAGTATGAGGTGAGGGCCATCCTTGATTCCCGTAGGACCAGGGGGCGGCTCTTTTACCTGGTGGACTGGAAAGGGTATGGGCCGGAAGAGCGTTCCTGGGAGCCCTTGTCCCATGTACGCCATGCATCCCTGTTAGTCTGCGCCTTCCATGCTCGGTGCCCGTGCAAACCTCGCCCTGCTACCCCCGTGTAGGAAGGTATGGGGGATTATCTTGGGAGGGGGTACTGTCATGGTTCCACCCCAGGGGGAGACAGCGGGATGTGTGAGGTTGGTTCCGGTACGTATACAGCACAACCTGCTACGATAGGTCAGCGGTCTAGTGCTCAGACCTAGAAGTGCACCTGAACAACATGAAGCACTTCCGGGTGAGACCGCATATAGCCGCGGCACCCATTCCATTCAGTGCTTCCAGTACTGTACCGTGTCTGAAGCCGGCCGCCAGTTCCTTTTCTATTCTGACGATTCCGCCGGCTCTTTCCAGCGCAGGAGCGCTTGTTGTGTCTTCTTCACCCGCGACACGCACTGGGAAGCGTGGTCGCGGCTGGTTCTTGTTCCGCACAAGCGCAGGAGCGCTTGTTTGTCTTCTGCACCCGCGACACGCACAGGGAAGCGTGGTCGCGGTTAGGTCTCACTCTTACCGGCGCAGGAGCGCTTACTTTGATTACTGCACCCGCGACACGCACAGGGAAGCGTGGTCGCGGCTGGTTCTTGTTCCTCACAAGCGCAGGAGCACTTGTTTGTCTTCTGCACCCGCGACATGCACAGGGAAGCGTGGTCGCGATTAGGTTTCACCCATTACAGCGCAGGAGCGCTTGTTTGTTTTCATTTCCGTGACACTCACAAGGAAGAGTGGTCACGGTCTTTTTCTTTACCCTTATCACCACGCAGGAACGCTCTTAACCTTTCTCTGTCACAGTTCAACTGCCACGTAGGTGTGCGTGGCGTTCCTTCATTTTCCTGGCACTGGAGTCGGGAGCACATACACCAACCTCTTCTGGTACTTACCTGCTTCCTGTCTACGGTGTCAGAGAGACCCCATTTGGAGCACTAGTTCTCATCCTACAGGTGACTATACAACCTTGAACCAACTTCATATGTTGTATGACTGTTGTGTGTACATAATCAGGTCAGAAAAGAGGGTAGAAGCACTAACCAGTCTCATTACTCATTTTCTAGTTGGCGATCCCAAGAGAGCATCCTCGGTCTAGTGGGACGCCTTACCCGGTCATCCCAGACGACGTCACTTCTAAAAACACCATTAGGCACCTTCCCCTGGTCCCATCCTTGCCTAGGTCTGTATATTTACCTTAGATCAGGTGAGGAGAGGGACGGTGGAGGTTGCTCACCTCGTCCCTGCGAGATAACTCCACGAGTATAGAGGTAAGACTTGTGGGGCCCTGACAGCCGTGTAGTTCCTATAAACCTATATAGGACCTCCACGGTTAGAAAACATACACTGTAGGACTGGTTTCCGGACTGATTCTAGACACCAATCCTACAGTGTATGTTGTCTAAACATGCAAGTCCTATGTAGGTTTATAGGAACTACACAACATGGTGCCCCGTGTTGGGCGCCATGTCCTGTAGTTCCTATAAACCTATATAGGACCTGCGCATTTAGACAACATACACTGTAGGATTGGTGTCCGGACTGATTCTAGATACCCCCACTGGGTATGTTAGCCTGTATACCAGCTAGCTCACAGTGCCACTAGAAATCCCTCTTACCAAGGAGAGAATAGTTCTTGGCAACTATCGCACTGTTTCCACGATCCTGAGGGATCAAGGTTGTCATGTTCGACAGCTGCCAAGAACTGTTCTCTCCTTGGTAAGAGGGATTTCTAGTGGCACTGTGAGCTAGCTGGTATACAGGCTAACATACCCACTGGGGGTATCTAGAATCAGTCTGGACACCAATCCTACAGTGTATGCTGCTCAAAGTGGATTGTTCCTCTTTGCAAAAACTTGGGCATTAGGAAATATCAGGAGGCATTCAGATTACTGTAATCCAACACAAGACGGATTGTGGTTTTCTGTTTTGCTATATTTTTGATGCCAATATGGATAAGAAGATTGAGGCATCTACAAGCAGCTTGTCTTATATTGATGCCTAGGGTTTGCCCTTTCGCCTGAATGTGTAGCAGTGTAAATTTTCTCTCTTTCTCTCAGTACTCACCAAACCACCCGTTCACAAGCACATCCACCGCTACCCTGACAGAAGTTGGAAAAAGGTCACAGTAGAACAGCTCACCAATGCCCTGAGCAAAACCCCACCATGACATCCGCGGACGCTAATACCTCATCAGGCAACCTCCATTGATGGATCTCCAACTGCGCCGACACATTGGCTCCCCTCAAGAAAGCCACAGATAAGCGACACTCCAAAAAAGCCAGCTGGTTCTCTGTCACCCTTTATGAGTCCAGGCGCACCTGTTGACGGCTCAAGAAGAGATGGAGGAGCAGCAAGACCCAGGAAGACCACTCAGCTTTCAAAACCACTGTCACCGCACACCACCACCTCATCAGAACAACAAAGAAAGCAGACCTACAAGAAAGGATCAATGCCAATGCACTCAATAGCAAAGAGCTTTTCGCTGTGGTCAAAGAATTCGCCAAAACCAGCACATAGATAGCAGACATCCCACCCTTCCATGACCTCTTCAACAACATCGGCACCTTCTTCTACAGCAAGATTAATGAGATCTAAGACAGCTTCAATAGCCTCGATACCCAGGACCCTTGCACCCTACCAGCAACCACTGCACCCAACAACACCGGACCCCAGCAGACCCTGCTCAGCTGGACTCCCCTCACCGCTGATGACACCCTCAAGATTATGGAGAGCATTCACTCTGGAGCACCCTCGAACCCCTTCCCTTACCACATCTTCAACAGAGCTGGCACCTCCATTGCCCCAGTACTCTGCTGCACCATCAACTGCTCCATCAACTCCACCACCTTCCAGGATGACTGGAAACATGCAGAGATCAACCCCTTGTTGAAGAAACCCTCTGCCGACTGAACGGACCTCAAGAACTTCAGACCCATCTCCCTGCTCCCTTTCCCGGCCAAGGTCATCAAGAAGGCCATCAATGCCTAACTGTCTGAGTTCACTGAAGCGAACCACATCCTGGACGTCTCCCAATCTGTCTTCCAAAGCAACCACAGCACCGAGACAGCCATCCTCAATGCCACAGATGACGTCTGCACCCTCCTCGACTGAAATGAAACTGCAGCCCTCATCCACCTGGACCTCTTGGCTGCCTTCGACACTGTCTCCCCCTCCACCGTATATGCACAAGACTCAACAACGCTGGCATCTGCGACAAAGCCCTGGAATGGATCCGCTCCTTCCTCACTGGTCAAACACAGAGAGTCAGACTACCTCCATTCTACTCTGAACCCACAGAGATCAGCTGCCGAGGCTACTCCCTGAACCTCACTCTCATCAACATCTAAATGGCCACACTCGCAGCCATCATCAGGAACCACAGCCTCAACATCGTCTCCTACACTGACGACGTCCAGCTTGGAATGATCCTGGACTCCACGCTCACCATGAACTGCCCGATCAGTGACGTCTCATCATCCTGCTTCCACACGCCACGCCTGCTCCGAAAGATCTTCAAGTGGATCCCCACCGAGTCCAGAAAGACGGTCACCTATGCACTCATCAGCAGCAGGCTCGACTACGGCAAAGTACTTTTTGTCGGCATCACCCAGAAACTCCTCAAAAAGCTGCAGAACATTCAGAATGCCTCCGTCAGACTCATCCTCAATATTCCCTGCCACAGCCACATCACCTGCCACCTGAGAGACCTCCACTGGCTCCCAGTCAACAAAAGAATCACCTTCAAGGTCCTCACACACACCTACAAAGCCCTACATGACGCTGGACCTGCATACCTTAACCACTGCCTCTCATTGCAAGCACCCACCAGAGACCTCGGCTCTGCCCATCTGGCCTTGGCCACCATACCACATATCCATAAGACCACAGCTGGAGGAAGGACCTTCTCCTACCCTGCAGTAAAGACCTCAAACACCCTGCCTCTCCATCTCAGGCAATCACCCCCAATGCCTCAATTCAGGAAGGACCTCAAGACCTGGCTCTTCAACTGAGCAACAGTGCCTTCGGCGGATCAGCAGCCAACCCTCACCCCACCCCCCCCAGCGCCTTGAGACCCTTACGGGTGAGTAGTTGCACTTTACAAGTCACCTGATTGTTTGATTGAGTACTTCATCCTTGTTATGTTGCTAAATTTTATGTATTACTGATAGCTTTTATCTGTGTTTTTCCATACTGGGGTTTTACCTCTCTTTCAACCGTTTTTTAAATGTGCTGTTGGCACTTTTTAAAAGTATATTTATTGTCCTTAATAATTGTCTTTTTATGTACATGTGTGATGTTTCCTGTTCTGTCTCACACTTTTATGATTTAAAGTGATCGAAATAAAGTGTTTGATGATGATGGTTTATTCAGATGGGATGTTTGGCCTCCGATACCATAGTGCAAACCTGACTTGCCTCAATGAACACTTGTGCAGCAAATGGAGCACATTGCAATGTTATCCTCCTGCTTTCTAATTGAAAAAGAAGTCCCAAACTGGGGAGAATAACTGTTTTAGTATGCCACAGCCAATGTCTGAAGTACTGGAGCTAGGTGGGCATGTAATTTGCCTCTCTGTAAGGTGTACTTCGACTGTGGTAGTGGAGGATGCAGGTCTCGGCAAGGGTCTTGCAAATATAGAAGCCGGAGCTGGTAGTGAAACTACATCCCTCTGAGAAGGTTAAATAGGAGGGGTCATCTTAGCATCCTCTAAGCTTTCCTCCATACTGACAATCACTGGCTCATCATCACTGTCACTTTCCATAATTCTAAGGCTTTCAGGAATTTTCCTTTGCCTCTCCTGGCAGGTCTCAGAATCAGCCTGGGTCCAATCCATGTTCAGATCATCAGAAAGGGGGCTTGGAGAAGATGGTGGAATACCCTTTATTTGTCTTGCTGGAGATTGTGAAGTCAATGGTTGAAGAGGAACATCTTGCTCAGCAGGAAGCTCAACCTCCTATTCTTCTCCTACTTCACGAAGAACTGTTGCTGGCTGTGGCTCATGTTGTCCACTTTGCTTCAACAATTGGGGGCTTTGCGGCTTAGACAGGATCAGACTTACTGCTCATCGTCATGACTGCAGTGGCTGCAATGCTAAGTGATATGGGCTTGGACTTAGGTTGGGGACGGGTTGGAGCTGTTGATGTGGAAGTGCTATTTCCAGCCTTTTGCTGCCCAGAGGATGGTGCAGCAGCTACAACACATTTCCTGAAAAAGGTGGAGGGCAGCACACCAGTGGTGGCAAGCTCCTTCTTTCCTTCTCCCAGACCACTTTCTTGGCAGGAAGACCCTTCTTTTGAGCCATCTTCAAGTTCGTAGCTCTGGCAGTTGCCACTTAGCTCACAAGCAGAAGCAGAGGAGGACTCAGGTGGTTTAGCTGCCGTCCTTCTGTCTGACAGTACTGTGTGTGATGTCTCCTATGCACCTAAAATCAAACATATATATTTTTTTTTAATTGAGGGAAATGTGGTATTTGCAATTGAATCTATAGACAATAAAATTTAGTGAGGTCATTACAAATAGTTAACAATAGTTTATCCATTCCAAAACATGCATAAACATAATATTTCATTAGAATATAGATTGAAAAGTATTTTATGTGCCTGTAAGGCCTATGAAAATTAAATACTTATTTTAAAAAAATATTGCTGGTGGGCGCCTATAGCCTATTAAACACCTATGGCAGGCAGGGTATTGAGGGGAGAATTGAATAATTATTTTAAACAAATATTGCTGGTGTGCTTTATGGCCTATAAGACACATTTGTTAGGCAGGAGGTGCAGGGTAAAATGGAATAATCCTGAAAAAAGTATTGCTGGTGTGATGTGCACTTATGGCCTATAACAGGTAGGGGATGCAGGGGAAAATGTAATATTTTAAAAATAATTATTGCTGGTGTGCACCTATGGCCAAGGAGACCCCTATGGCTGGAACTGGGTGCAGGGTAAAATGGAATAATTGTCTTAAAAAAATTATTGCTGGTATACACCAGTGGCCTAGGAGATAATGAAATAATTCTTAACATAATTATTGCTGGTGTGCGGTGCGCTTATGGCCTATGAAACACCAAAGGCAGGCAGGTGGTGCAGAGGAAATTGGAACAATCCATGAAAAAATGATTGCTGTTATCCAGTGCGTTTATGGCCTATGAGTCAAGTCAAGTGTATTGTTTTAGTTTATTAAAACCATAACAGTATGTACGAAAACACAGTATAATATTATACATTTGCTAAAATAACTCTAAAAGCATATGTTCAGTATTACAGTTAAAATTCTTATAAAGGTTCATCGGTTGACAATAATGACAAAATGTTTCTGATTTTAAAACATATATTAAAAACCTGTGCAGAATTGAATGTTTAAACAACCATCAATAGTTTCCAGTTTCCAGACTTTTCACAGTGTCCCATGTTATCACCAACATGATTGTGTGTACTGTATCATACTTCCATCAGCAGGTGATGGGTGTTTTTGGGATGTTCTCGAAGAGCTATGTCTAAACAATTTCACAAATTTACAGTTTAACTGAGTATCTACAAGAATAAAACAGGCTATTACAGCTACCCTGCAAGTGCCTATTTTTCTTTCATTAAAACAGCACTTTAGGCATTGTCATCTGATTGTTTGTAGACCTGGGCAGGTATAGATCAGGTGCATTAGATCTTCTCTCTTATTGTTACAATGCCTGCATGCCATAGAGCTGTTATATTTCCATGTTGGCAAAGCTGCTAATGCTGGTATGTTTCCCATGCGTAGGTAAAGAATTCTACGTTTTATATATGCCAAAAAAGAGATGGTCATGTACGAGGCGGCAGAGAAGTCGGTGTACTGTTTTATTATCATCCATGCGTGTGGCCGGGTGCTAAAGTTATTGTGGTCTTCCAGCGAGGGGATCAATTTTGTGGTTTTGTTTGTTACCCTTCTAAAGGTGTCATATGAAATGCCTGTTGTCCATAGCTCCATAGGATCTAATTGTTTGATGGAGGCATGTGGGGTATTTATAGTGATCTGATAGCTAATTATGTTGAAGTGCTGACCTTAAGGCCCTGGTTTAAACAATTAGTTTATCGGCTGATTTTGTACCAATTTTTTACTGCTGTGCTCTTCTATCTAGCTCTTGCTTAACAAGGCCAAATTCAAGGTGGATTTGTGCAGGAGAGGAACTCCACTGTAGATTAGAAAATTGCCTGAATGTACTTATCTGTATCCAGTCCAGCATTTCAGCATCTCAGCCTTTCATCGCAATACATACATAAGTGATTGTTGGTATTAGTTTAGAGGCCATTACTGTTAGGAGCGGCTGAAAAGACGTCCCATTCAGTTTCCTTGCCAATGTTATGTTATGTTAAATAATTCTTATAAAGTGCACGTACCCCGGATTGGTTTCATGGTGCTGCTCTAAGAGGTACCGGAGCCCTGGTGACTTACTCATATGCTTGTCTTAACAGCCAAGTCTTGAGGAGCTTCCTGAAGCTCAAGAGGTCTGTGCAGGATCTGATTTTGGAGGGAAGGGAGTTCCAATATCTGGGAGCTAGTACGGCAAACCTAACACCGCCCAGACGCTTCAATTTGAAGGAGGGTGTTGTCAGAAGGTGCTTGTGAGCAGAGCGCAGGTTGCATGTGGGTGTGTGCCTTTGAATAAGGCTGTCAACAAATTTAGGGCTCCTGCCATTCAAGGATTTAAAGATGAGACAGCATACCTTGAAGGTGCATCGCTGTGGGATAGGGAGCCAGTGCAGCTTCCTCATGAGGGGGGTGACATGCCACCACCTAGGTTGCTGAAAGATAAGTCTCGCTGCCTGGTTCTGTACCAGTTGCAGTAGTTTAGTTAAATATAGTGGAATGCCAAAGTATAAGGAATTGGCGTAGTCTATATGGGACATGACCATGGCTAGAAACACCTGTATCAGTGCTTCCTGCATGAGGAATCTGCTGATCTTTCTTATTTTCCTCAACTGGTAGAAACAAGTTGAAATCACTGAGTCAATTTGGGTCTTCATTGTGAGATCGCAGTTGATTGTTACCCCAAGACTTTTTGCGGAAAAGGATGGGATAGGGGAATGCCCCAATTCCATTGGCCAAAAGTGTGGGCTCCAAGGCTTATGGGTGCCCCCCGTGAGGACCAGTTCAGTCTTGTCCGGATTAAGTTTTAAGTGATTGCTGTTCATCCAGCTGCGGATGAGTAGCATAGTGGTCTGAAATTCAAGGACCGATTCAGGGGAGTTGCTAATGGAGAACGTTAGTTGCAAGTCCTCTGCGTCGTTGAAAGTGAAAGCTTTCTTCTCTTTCAAGGCTCGGATCAGTGGGAAGAGATAGAGGTTGAATAGATGGGGGGATAGTGAGGAGCCCTGCATGTACTCCTCATCTTTGGAGCTGTAAACTGGGCTATGCAGACCGACTGAGAGCGGTCTTCCTGGAAGGAACTAATCCAGCTAAGAGCCAATCCCTGGATACCTGCATCTCTGACCAATATGCCATGGTCGACCATGTCAAAAGCCGCTTAGAGATCCAGAAGCACCAGAGCCTGCGGGGAGCCCTGTCGGCCTCTTTCCGGAGAGTGTCCAATACCGTCAATATAACAGCCTCTGTAGAGTGTGCTGGGCAGAACCCTGCTTGATGGGGGTCAAGATATTCAGACTGTTCCAAGAAAGCAGAGAGGCATCTAGCCACGTGAGCTTCCAGCACCTTGGCCAGGTATGGGAGCAAGGAGATTGGGCGATAGTTCATCAGGGTCTGGGGATCAGCCCCTGGCTTCTTCAGGAGGGGGACAACAATTGCCTCCTTAAAGGCCTCGGGGACATACCCCTGAGACAGTGACTCATTCAGAAGGGAGAAGGCTGGTCCAGGGAGAGCAGAAAAAGCTTCCTTTAAGATGCGGGGTGGGCAGCAGTTCCTGGGTTATCCCGATTTTACCTTGGACAACAGGTCCTGGTGTAGTGTAGCTCCTATTTCCCTAATAGGCTCTGCGCATTGGAATAATATCCCCTATAGGTTTGACATAGGACTAAGGTCAGTATGTCCCTATCGAGTATATTAAACTTAATTACTTGTGCCAGCTAGCTCAGAGGCCACTAGAAACTCCTTGACAAACAAGAAGGGAGTAGTTTCTGGCAGCCACAAAACATGACAACTTTGTTTCCCTTTAGAATCAGAACGTGTCCCAGAGTCGTAGAAACAATAGATAACTATTTCACTCAGCTCAATCGTCATGCTAGTTTTCCTCAAAGTTACACAGAAAGAAATAGACGGGCATTTCAATAAAAGATTTATTGAACAGTCTTGTTTCTTGTGTAAGTAAAATGTGCTGTTACGATCACAAGACAGTATGCGAGGTAAATAATGTACAGCGTAAGCAGTAGAAATAAATAATACTGCGATAGCATTATCTTTTAGCAGATATTCATTCACATAAATAACACAGACTAAAAATGCGAGTACTCATACGATGCGTTTCTAAGCTAGTTCTACCCCAATGTGCTTAACCTAACCTAGGTTTAGGGAGAGGTATGAAGTAGGTGAAGTATTCCTTACTATGGTATACTAAGAGTATGTTAAGTCTAGTATGCCTAGTATGCCAAGAGTCCCTCTAGGTTCTAGTCAGCTCCATACCTTAAGAATGAGAGAGGTGGGAATCTCTTGCCAGATTCGAACTCCAACACCCCGCAAGGGAAGTCAGATCACTGGAAGCTGGACTCTCTGCGTGCAGGGATGACAGCATCTACTCAGTGCGTCAGGCCGGGAAACGGGCTCCTCTGAAGTCGAGGTCTCCTCTAGTTTACAAGGGCTAAGGAAGGTATATTTATACCTGAGAGGTACCTCATAATGTTAGCATTGACGTGAGTCGGACAGCGGAAGACGTCATGAATGAACCCCTAAGGTATAACGGTTCATGCATAATAGATGAGTCCTTGAAGAAATCAATAGTCCTGTGCTAGGGAAACTCCCGAAGCCTAAGGGTCTGTTCTTCAAGAACTCGTTGTGACGTTAGGGTGGACGGATGTCGGAGACCATGCCTGTTTTTGGAGTGCACGGTTTAATGCCTAAATAAGGACTGGGATTTTATGCCTATATAAGGGCAGGGCGAATTGTGCCTATATAAGGACATGATACAGGAAAGCCCGTGTATGGACACCCTAAGAGGAATACAACACCCACTCCACTTTCGTGTGTACGATAATACTAAAATGCTAAACATTTAAAATGCTAACCATTAAATGGAGTAACGCATATTAAAAAATATTTCTTAAAAGCATTAAAAAACATAGTAAAATGCAAAAGGTACTGTACATATTAAGCAATGCTTTTCATTTCAGGCATAAAGTTTGAAATTAAATGCATTTCGAATGAAATAAGCAGTAATATTTACATGTGACAGAAAATGATCGATACGTTTTTCAAAATCAAAGTCATTTCATGTCATGAAAATTAATGAACTGTTTTAGACACACAAGATGACTAAGTGTCCGTGGAAGTACCGCGAAGTCCGTACTATAAGGCTAGTTTTACTTTAAGCAGATTGAAGTGCCATTTTAGTTTGGAAAATGGGAAAAGTTCAAATTTGGAAGAGTTCCAAGTTCTTTGAAAATGAAGGCCAAATTGTTACTGCATCTCTGGAACACTCTATGCTGAAGCAGAGTCAGTGTACGGGTCTGGTGTAAACATGAGATCATCTATTTCTGTAGACAAAACATCGTCCACTGAAGTTGGTGTCAGTTGGAACACCTCATGTAGTAGGTTAATTGCACAGAGATGTGAAGCATCGCTTTCAGCACAAGTTGCCGCAGCAATGTTCGCGTCCGTTGTTACCTGTGTGCATGTAGGTCTTTCTCGTACCTCAGCAGCAGCTGAAAGGGTCTGTGAGATCTCAATGAATGCTGACATCAGGATAGGCAGCCTCTGGGGACAACACAGAGCATGGGCCGTTATCGGGTCCAGCAGAGTATCGATATCCGTTGGCGTTGCTGATGGAAATGTTAGACAGGTGTCCAACACGCATTCTTCACCGGATAGCAGGCATCGTAGAACAGGTAAGATGCAATCTTGCCAGATTGGTCTGAATGACAGGAACCACGAGGTATTAAGTTCCCGTAGACGAGTCATGCCCAAAAGCTGTACTATTTGCTCACAGCACTTTCGTTCAAGGAGAGCTTTCTCCATTTCGCTCGGAGTGATGTCTGCGATTAGGCTGGCCATAGCGCAATAGCAGGAAGAGAAATAGAATTCCGGCAACAAGTGCTAGAATTAATGGTATGCCACCAAACACCGAATGTGCAAAGTTCGGGATGATTCAGAGTATTGCCTGGAAAGGTGCTAACAGACCGGAGCAGCTGCTCTTAAATACATGTACAATTCCACTTGTATCAGACATGTTGAAGATACATGTTATCATTTCTACGAAATGTATAGGGCAGTTTGTACGTATTAAAGTCTGTATCTCAGCCGAAGTCCTTGCTACTTGTAGATCATAGGTTTCTTTGGCCGAGGTCAAAGGCACTGTTTGCTGTAAAAGCATGGCTTTCATTCTGCTTAAAGTATCAAATCTTATAAAAGAGACGTTCAGCGAAGGCCATAGAGGCGACTCCCTGACTGTGTCTATTGGGGCAAACAATACTTGCATACAGCAAGTGACCCTGGAGTTGACCGTTACTAGATAATGGGATGCCTGGCAACATGCCGCAGCAACTCTGATCATTCAACATGAGGTAACTCCCATTAGAAAGTTGTCCAAACGTTGGATTAATCACAGCAGCTGGTGTACCCTGCTGATGGCAAGACAAATTTGCCACAGAACCATTACAAGCCCCGTGTAAAGAAATGTCCTGACATATAAGTGAACCGCTCAGTGCACGTTTACAGTGTGTACCGCTCAAAAACACTTCACGATCCCCACTCCAACATCTATATGTATACGGTAAATCCCAAGATGTCTTAATGTATTCCTTACCCAACCTTTCATATTTGCCTGCTTGCATTTGTGTGAGGCAATACTGAAACTGAAAAGTAGTCACAGGTAATGTGATTTTGCCATGAATGAGCCATTCTGTAGCTGGTTTTTCTGCCACTGTGAATGGTAACTTTTCCAGTTTTTCAATGCTCAGCACTGTATACTTTGCTCCTCTTTGTGCCAGTTCAATCTGTTTATCAGTTAGACGACGTGTTGAAGAAACGCCAAGGCACATAGCCCGCACGCAAAGATTGCAGCGTCCAGCTTAATAACACAAGAGAACGTAATTGAGATTGGCCTTGCTGTAACATCGCCAAATCTTGTTCTAGTATGTCGATAGCAGAGGATACAATGCCATCCAATGAATATATTCTGGAGGACAAAGTTGTTAACCCATTGTCGACCACAGAGAGGGTTTTCTCTAAATTAATACGATCAAGTTCACGTATTTGTTTTGCGGCCTCCATCTGTGACACCTTCCATGCTTCATTATAGGCAGCATAAATGCCGGCATATATGAAACGTTTTTGACGCGGTTTTCTTGGTCCAAGCAAGAATTCCCTAAAGTCTGCGTCTTCTGTAAGTAAGGATAAGTGTTGTTTCACATCCTGTAGTGTAGATTTCTGAAGCCAATCGAGGCATAATTTTCCTACACTGTATGTTGTTACTACCCCCCGGATGCTGTCTTTGGACGTATCTTGGGTCTGGCCTATGAATAGTAAAGCCCTGAGTTTTATTCAGGAATCTTTCCTGACAGTTGTTCGTGTCTGTGGGCCAGATCAACCATTTTCTCCAATCAGGATTAGATCTGTTGAGTTGTAGTATATTGTCAACTGTCACCACTGCCTGTGTATTATTATCAGTGGCAGGTGTTGGTACAGAAGGTGTGTTCATCTCCTTGATCTTGGCTAGTCCAAGACAAGATGTTTGTTGGACAGTTTCATTCAAAAACATTATTTGTTCAGGGATGATGCAGGCTCTAAATAAAGCTTCTATCCCTTGCACTTGCCAATCTTTAGTACCCCAGACAGTTTTTGTGTCTATTGTGTCTTTCCATAAGTCGAAACCCTGTCTAGACAGTTGGGCAATAAATATTGCAGAGTAAATCTGTTTCGTATTAGTTAACATAATTTTCAGTCCTGTCTTGTTTACATTTTTATAGTAAAACATTTCTGGATTAGATGTATTGTATCCTGAAAAATATGGAAACTAGTTAGCAAATGTTTTTGAACTATCTTGTGGTGGCGTAGGACAATGCTCCCATTGGTTAAACATAAACACATTTCTTGGGTATGCAGATTTATGCAAATAATGATGACCATAGTGGTTATAACAATATAGTTGTTCATAGTCTGATGAACCCTCTAAATATTCATTTTTAGAAAATGCAGCAGATTTTTCTAGGTCAAACATTATGTCATTAACCGTCTCAAAGTCCCAATCATCTGAATAGGTACTGGACGTAAGTAGATCACTTAGTGAAATTTTAAACAAATGTGGAATGTTCAATTGTTCCGTCGGGCCAAAGACATCAAAATCTGTTTTGTCCCACACTATACCATCCTGTATAGGAACTGCTGTGATGTTCACTGACGACAAGTCTCTTGCTTCACGATGGGAAGATTTATAAGGTTTTAAAAGTACGTTCACGTCTTTTCCTTCAGTATTCACATGGATGTATCTGCCACTTATAAGCACGCTCACAGTTGTAACCAAAGCTAGCCAAAGCAGGAAAACAAATAGTCCAGATATAATCCAGAGCTCAATCCATGGTGAAACCAGATAAGTCTTTTTCAGAAAGTGAAGAAAGTCTTGTACTTGCTGCTTGAATTTCAATGATGCTGGCGTCAATTCAGGTTTGCTTGGATCTTCTGAGAACATATCAAAGTTAATGAAATAGCCAGAAGCAGTTCTGTCAATTGTTGGAATTGCATCAGGATTTGTAGAAATCGCTGGAACCAGTTGATCACTTGCTACATTGGTGTAGACAGGTGTATTTGGACGAACTGTTACTTGATTTTCAAGAGGGATGAGTTCCATTGCATTGTTGCTTAGTCCTCCATCTGTTACAGCTGAATTCTCGATTGTTATCAGTCTTTCAGTCTGAACCTCTTGGATAGTAGCGAGAGGAGTGCGTCTGCTACTAGGTCGGAGTCCACGTGGTCTACTATTTAGTATTGGCCACATACTGTGGTTTGATGAGGTCGATGGACACAAATCTTTTCTCCTTTCTTCCAGCAAGGGGCGGCAGAAGTACTGTTCTTGTTCCTTGAACTGCTAGGACAGGTACTGGTTGTCTGTAAGAAGGTCCAAATTCCTTCTTGTCCGCAATTTTTCTCTGACTAGATCCCCAACTTTTGGAATCCAGACAGGCCTTGCTGGGACCGCTGGTTTTTCCCCAGTGGTGGTTGGCTGTAGGAATACGTTGCTTTGTTTCGTTCTTAACTCATTCAGTTCCTGTAAAACAGCCAAACGATCTTTGATATCAAATGTTTTATTTTCCACCACTGTGCCTACGTCATCGAGATCTGGTACCCACATTCTTGTCCCAAATAGGACCTCATATGGAGTGACCCCCCCTAGAGAACTTCTTGGCAGATTATTCAATGAGCGTTGGAGCCCATTAAGATGTTTGACCCACCCATCACCCGAACCTAATACCCTAGCTGTTATAGACTGCTTTATGTCCCGGTTTTTCCTTTCCACAACCGAATTTCCCTCAGGATGGAATGGAGAGGAGTACCGCAATGCAACGCCCAGACTGGCCATGGCTTCTTTGTAAGCCCGAGAGCTAAACGCAGGGCCCAGGTCAGAATGTAGCGTGCCTTTTGCGTATGTGCCGATAAAGACTCGCAAATCTTTTATAACAGTTCGAGCATCAGCCGAGCGCTGAGGCCATATCCATAGGAACCTTGAGTCAATATTTGTGGGATTGCATTTGTCCAGAAGGACGTATGCGCGTAGATAGTCTAATAATGTCTAACAGTGGTGTCTGTACTGGGCAGCTGCATTCGCAGCATGGTGTCTGGTGGCTTTCATCTGCTGTAATTTACAGTCTAAGCATGTTATTGATGAATATGTGAATTTCTGTATTCATTCCAGGCCACCAATACATCTCTTTTAACGTCAAAATCTGTTTTAGAGATCCCTTGATGTGACAGACCCTCCCTCAAATGTGTTTCATAAATCAAAGCTGCTCTACGTTCCATGTTTGGAATTACCCTATCCCCCACTCCAGGGATTCGAGCAAAGGAACGTTATTCGCATCAATTACATAAGAGTACTTGAGTGGAAACTTTTTTGGTAACGCTGCACTGCTGCCTTTGCTTGAAGCATTGACAGCCAACATTATCTCACCGTCTATTTTTGTTTTTGAACGAGTGATCGCAGCTACGGAAGCCGCCTGAACAGCCCCCTTTGCGGCTTCGTCAGCCAATGAATTCCCTGCAACATGAACGCCATCACGTTGATGACTCAGTGTGTGGATCACGTGAGCCTTTGGTAGTTCGTTTTTCAACTGAACTACTTGTTCCCAAAGCATTTTGTGCTTTATTGTGCCACCCTTCGCATCTTTGAAACCATTTTCAAGCCAGTTTTGTATATATTCATTATATGACTGAACACAGTAAAAGGAATCGCACACTATCAGTGTGGGAATTCTCGATCTGTACTTTCAAGTGCCAGTTTGAATGCTTGTAATTCAGCTCGCTGAGCAGTACAATCCCCTAGAGATTGAGTTTTTGTGACCATAGGTCTGAAGAGGCCATCTCGCATGCGACCTTTAACGATTGCACACGCTGCACTGTAAGCTTGCTTACTCCCTGTTGCGGGCTGTGCGGATCCGTCAGTGTAAATTATGAATTTGTACTGATCGAGAGGCAGAATTTTAGTAGGCAGAGGACATTCTTGTTCATATTGCAGGAATGCTTGTGTTTTTAAATCTGGATCAAAAACATATTCAACATCTGTTGCAGCAAGAGAATTAACCCATTGTATCCATCTTGGATGTAATGCTTTAGCATTTGGAATGCTTGCTTTTGTGACCGCTTCTAAAGCTGGTACTGGGGTTACGACAATAATGCGTTTCCCTTGGGCTAAGGCTCTTTCTTTTGCTACAGCGGTTTGAACTGCTGTTAGAATTTTTTAGTTGAACTGAAGCGCATTTCCGCTTGTGTGCACAAATGAGATTTGTATGCAATTGGTATTTTCTCACCCTCATTGAAGGTTAAGTAGGTGAATCCGCATTGACCCGAAATTATTCGGATCACCATGTTTCGTTGACTTACGCGTGTTTGTAAGTGATTTGTTGCTAACATGTTAGCGTGGAGTGAACGCAAGATTTCTGTGTGTTCTTGTGTCCAATTCTTGATTGAAAAATCAGGTTTGATTAATGCGTAGAGAGGTTTAACCCTTTCTGCGTAGTTTAGAATATATGTTCTTCCAAAATTTAGGAAACCCAGGATGGATTGTAAGTTTTTAGCGTTTTTGGAGGTTGGAGCAGCGCACACTTTTCTAGAAAGTTAGCTGCCAAGCTCTTGCCTTCACTTGAAAGCTCATATCCTAGAAATAGGACATTGAGATGGGCAATTCGGGACTTTTTAAAGTTGAATTTATAGCCCTCAGAGGCGAAGCCCAGTATAATGGTGCTTACCCTGTTCAAGTGTTTGTCCAGGTCATCGTCCGTCAGATAGATGTCATCGACATAGGACAATGCCTCATTGTCATAAATTTGTAGTAACTCCGTTACCCTCGCTGAGAATAAACCTGGGCTGTTCTTGAACCCTTGTGGGAGTCGACAAAAGTGACGCTGGGTCCCCATTATGGAGAATGCTGTTAAGTACCTGCTTTCAGGTGCTATGTTTTGACAAAAGAAACCATTTGAGATGTCTAATGTTGTTTTGTATTTTTTACGCACAATGTTATTCATTAATGCTGTGCTATGTGCATTTTGCACTGCAAAAGTTTTAGAACAAGTGTTTAAGTGTCTGTAATCCAAAACTAGACGATATGTATTGTCTGGTTTGGAGACAGGAAACAAAGGATTGTTCATTGAGGAGGTGCATGTTTCAATCACCCCTTGGTATTCAAGTTGATCTAAGATCTCCCTGACCTGTTTTTTAGCTTCTTGCTTTATTGGGTACTGCCTTTGTGCAGTTGGTTCATGTTTCAGATGTATTTTATGGTGAGGTGAGTCCTCATCCCATCCTACATGATTCTTATATAATGCTGGGGCCTGGGCTACTGCCCATTTCCTGGCATATGTATATTTTAGATGAATTGGAATATGGTTGGAGAAGGCAGGCATAATAATGTCCTCGCCGTGTAGGCACTCCCTGACAAATTGTGGTGGCCAGTCCTTTTCTGCTAGAAGTATGTCATAGCCCCTTGATAGTCTTTCCCAAAAAAGTGCTTTCACCTGTCTTGGCTTGTCTCCCTCCATCCGGAGTGTTATTTCATATAACTTTTGTGGAGTACTAACCCTGGTGACTACAGTCTCAACTGTAATGTACTCATTCAAGTCCACTATCTCCAGAAGTTCCTTCAGGTTCTGGCGAGCTATTGTGACTTCTGCTGCACTGTCCAGCATTGTCTGAGCCCATTCTCCGTTCTTGAGTTGTGTTCTCAGTATTCTCGGCATGTCTGATCTTCAGACCTGCTACTTTCTTTTTGGAGAATTGAGGTTTTGTTTTATTTTTCGGAGCGTGTTTGTCGTCTTTCGATTTCACGCGTTCTTCTCTATGTTCTGATCGTCCTCTTCTTTCCGCAGTCTGTGATGAGATCTGAAAGGGATGAGAGGAACGTGTATCAGTATATTGATACCTATCAGGTTTTCTTAAATTATCCCTATTCCTGAGGTTATACCTCCTTTCAGAGGGCTCCTTTTGAGGAGACCTACCCCGGGATTGAGAACGTTTCTCGTTTGAATTTTGTTTATTAGTCTCCCACTTCTTTTTAGAAGATGTAGGAGTTTGTTTAATAGAGTCCTTCTCAGGACTTTCAGATAGTTTCGGCTTCACTGGTCTTCCACCCAAACTATCTCTGCCTAATTCTGCATAAGATTGTTCAATTATTCTGGGTAGCTCAGTTTGATGTTCTGTAACATCGAATTCCCTTAATTTTGGCGGATCGCCACTGCTGCTGCCTCCCTTTAATATTAGATAATATTATTGTTGAGACCTGGTCGAAATTTTTCAGTAATTTCATACCTAAATTTAGAGCAGGCTCTGCCCCGTATTCGTTTTGAATTTGTTTCAGGACATCTGGTATTACCACAATTGATGGAATGCCATGTGTTTTAGTATAGATGGCAGCAAAGACTGAGCCCCAAGTGGTACAGTCTTCCAGTTGTGGTGTGATCCCCATCGGTAAACTGATTGTTAGGATTCTGTGTTTCTCATACGGGCTAGTATTTGGAAATACTGCTTCGATTTGAGTAATTTTTTGAGCTATCCAGAATGGAATTTGCTCACGTTTTTTGGGCATTTTACCCATGACTGCGTATAGAGTCTGTGGTGTAATTTTTAGTGTATTCCCCTGTTGGGGAGTTGGATTTGGAAGTGTCAGTGGTTGCTGGACTGTGAAAGTCCGCATGACATATTGAACCAATTGTCTGTAGATTTTTATTAACTCTGTAAGTTGAGTAAGTAGTTCCTCATCTGACATTATATCAAGTTCAGGATGAGGTGTGTAGCCGGCTAGAATCGGCCATGTTGCTCCTGGTCTACCTAGTGGACCGAGCCTGGTAATGTTTCTGTGATGTTTTAGGGCGCCTTTAAACCAGAGCTGATGCTCTTGGTATGTTAATGGTATTTCTATATCCTCGAAAGGAATGTATTCCTCTGGTGGATCATCTTCTTTGTAGAAGTGAAACATGTGTGTAACTGGATTGGATTCAGGAAATATTACCCATGAATAGAATACCTCTGTCTGAAAGGATTCGTGTGCCTCTATCACGAAAACTGCTCTACCGCCTCTTGGTGGTAGGCCATGTTTTATAAGTTTTAGAGTGATGGCTCTTCTTAAGTTTGGAGCAATGTCTATAACACCCTCCTCGGTTTCATTTAAACCTGTAATGTCAAAAACTGCTGCTTGGGCTGGATCAGCCGCAGCTTCACCGTTTCCGGTTTCAGTCATTTTGTTTTTTGAAAAATGTAGAACAAGTTTCTAGGAAACAAAGATAAGGTGCACAATGTTTTGGAACAGTGTATCCTTCAACGTTGAGCAAACCAAACAGCTAATATATAGGGTGCTTCCCTATGTAGCCGTGGCGAATACTTAACCCTGCCCACTCCAGATGTCTTTTGGAGTATATGGGTAGGGGTCTCTGAGAGAAAAGGCACGGCTGAGTTACTCAGTATCTAGCGTTAAATTACCGCCTTACCAAACGTTGGGCGCCATGTAGTGTAGCTCCTATTTCCCTAATAGGCTCTGCGCATTGGAATAATATCCCCTATAGGTTTGACATAGGACTAAGGTCAGTATGTCCCTATCGAGTATATTAAACTTAATTACTTGTGCCAGCTAGCTCAGAGGCCACTAGAAACTCCTTGACAAACAAGAAGGGAGTAGTTTCTGGCAGCCACAAGACATGACAACTTTGTTTCCCTTTAGAATCAGAACGTGTCCCAGAGTCGTAGAAACAATAGATAACTATTTCACTCAGCTCAATCGTGCATGCTTAGTTTTCCTCAAAGTTACACAGAAAGAAATAGACGGGCGTTTCAATAAAAGATTTATTGAACAGTCTTGTTTCTCGTGTAAGTAAAATGTGCTATTACGATCACAAGACAGTATGCGAGGTAAATAATGTACAGCGTAAGCAGAAGAAATAAATAATACTGCAATAGCATTATCTTTTAGCAGATATTCATTCACATAAATAACACAGACTAAAAATGCGAGTACTCATACGATGCATTTCTAAGCTAGTTCTACCCCAATGTGCCTAACCTAACCTAGGTGTAGGGAGAGGTATGAAGTAGGTGAAGTATTCCTTACTATGGTATACTAAGAGTATGTTAAGTCTAGTATGCCTAGTATGCCAAAAGTCCCTCTAGGTTCTAGTCAGCTCCATACCTTAAGAATGAGAGAGGTGGGAATCTCTTGCCAGATTCGAACTCCAACACCCCACGAGGGAAGTCAGATCACTGGAAGCTGGACTCTCTGCATGCAGGGATGACAGCGTCTTCTCAGTGCGTCAGGCCGGGAAACGGGCTCCTCTGAAGTCGAGGTCTCCTCTAGTTTACAAGGGCTAGGGAAGG
Source organism: Calotriton arnoldi (assembly GCA_963921515.1). Lineage (NCBI taxonomy): Eukaryota > Metazoa > Chordata > Amphibia > Caudata > Salamandridae > Calotriton > Calotriton arnoldi. The sequence goes on from CAWUFW010003047.1 coordinate 1,088,567, forward strand.
TATATTTATACCTGAGAGGTACCTCATAATGTTAGCATTGACGTGAGTCGGACAGCGGAAGACGTCATGAATGAACCCCTAAGGTATAACTGTTCATGCATAATAGATGAGTCCTTGAAGAAATCAATAGTCCTGTGCTAGGAAACTCCCGAAGCCTAAGGGTCTGTTCTTCAAGAACTCGTTGTGATGTTAGGGTGGACGGATGTCGGAGACCATGCCTGTATTTGGAGTGCACGGTTTAATGCCTAAATAAGGACTGGGATCTTATGCCTATATAAGGGCAGGGCGAATTGTGCCTATATAAGGACATGATACAGGAAAGCCCGTGTATGGACACCCTAAGAGGAATACAACACTGGAATACCTGGTTACTTATTGTTGGGAATTGTTCGAGAGTGCAAGGGTTTTTCGGCGTTATGAAGCATGCCTCGGGGGTTGCGCATGTAGGGATGCTAGCCTTAATTGTCGTAATCTTATCAATGAAGAAGGTGTTCTAGGAGTTGCATAACGTTTGAGAGGGCGTGGGTTTTATTGTGACTCTGTCAGGATTGGACAGTTTGTTAACAATTGAAAAATTTCTTTTGACCTGTTGGTGGAGGTCAGAATTTTTTAAGAGAAAAAGGCAGCTTTATTGGTCAGAATAGCTTTTTTGTAGTCTTTCATAGCAGCTAAATAGATCCATTTTTTCTCAGGTGAGTAATTGCGTCTCCACTTCCTTTCAGATTGCCAAACGGCTAATTTTTTAGCCTTTAGGTCAGTGGAGAACCATCTCTGTGCTTCATGGCGCCGGGCTAAGTTTATTTTCCTGAGGGGTGCATGTTTATTGCTAGCTGCTAATAGCCAAGCTGTTAAATTTTTCTTGCTGAGATTGATAGATGATTGATTGGATGGGAATGTGTTGGCCAATGTGTTGAGGAATAGATTGTTATTAGTGCCATTCCAACTCCTTGCCGCCCCCTTCAATGGTGGAGATTTTGGCCGTAGTGATGCTAATGACGGTGAATTTGATTAGATGATGATCAGACCATGTGCAGGGAGAGACCGACAGTGAGGACATGACAAGGTTGGCTGTCCATACCTGATCAAGTGTGTGCCTTTTAATATGCATGGCAGAGGACACCTGCTGATTGAAGTTTAGTCCTGTGAGCAAGTCGGTTAATTCAGCGGATTGGGGTCCACCCAATGTGTCGTTTGCCCAACAGTTAAAATCGCTGATCAGCAGGATTTTAGCGTGGTTAGTTATTAGGTGAGCCACCTGTTCACCCAAGGAATGGGGAAACAGAAGCATGCTCTGAGGGGGCCTGTAGAGCAGTACACAGATCATGGGGGGCGAGTCTGATTCTAGTTTGATTACGAGATTATCTACTGAAGGTAGATCTAGAGGGGTTAATGCAGTGAATTTTAGGTCATAGCGTATAATGGTGGCTACTCCTCCACCCACTTTCCCTTGAGGGAGGTTAGCTTGGAGGATATAGTAGTCATTAGGTAGAGCAGCCAAAATTTCAGGGGAGGATTCGTGTGAGAGCCAGGTTTCTAGTAGCAGGAGGAAGTCTGGTCGCTCGGAATCCAGTAAGAGAAATATGTCCAATTTATGTTTTACCATGGAGCGGGTATTTAGGTAGAGGACATATAACGCCTGATGTCTATGTCTGCCCTGTGTCTGGGTGCATCCTGCATTGTGGGCGGAGCATGAGGGTTTAGGGAAGGAGGCTCTAATTACCATAATCCCATTCTTAATCAGGCTGATGCCAGTGGAGGGATTAAGTATGAAATTGCCAGAATGAAGCTGTTTAAGTTCAGCTGAAGAATAGGCTGTGATTTGGGCATAATAACTGGCCCCTGGAAGGAGATAAAAGCATGAATTAAGCCTGTCCCCTTCTGATTGATATGCTGTTTTTGCCACGTAAAACTTCCTCTCGAGTCTAAGTGAAGGCCTATGTATTTATATTGCACTATTGATTCAAGGCACATTTCATTAAAAAAGAAACTGGGGCACGGCTCAGGGGAGTGTTGAGTGACATTGTTTTTGTTTTTGCTATATTTATCTCCAGGTCATTGTTTCTTGCATAGCTGATAAGTGTGTTCAATGATTTTCATAATTCCACTCTAGTTTGACTAAATAAGATGATATCATCGGCATATGATAAGTGCGTGAGTCAAGCCGAGCCCAAGCGGGGGATGGGACTTAATCTGGTCTAGCGCTGATGTAAGATCTCACATGAAGAGATTGAAAAGGTGCGGGGCCAAAACGCACCCTTGCTTCAGAGACCTTAATGAGTGGGTACCTTTCTAGATAAAGTTTTACTTGCACCCACGTGTTTGTATACAGAAAACAGACAGTGCGGAGGAGTGCATCCGGTATCCCCCATCTTTTTAATATGACCACAGTAGCTCAGTTTTGATGCGATCGAAGGCGGCTTTAAAATCAATAAAGGTCAAAAGTTGTTTATGTTTAAATTGCTTGCTTTGATCTGAAATCATTATGGCTACTAAAATGTTTGTTATTGTACCTATTCCCTTTTGAAGCCTGTCTGATTCAGAGGAATGATGTTGTTTTTGTCTGACTAGATGATTAAGTCTGAGTCAAGGAGAGCATTCAGGCGATAATTTTGTGTGTTTTCTCTGTCTCCCGCTTTATGTATAGGATTTATTATTGAGCCATGTCAAAATTCTAGGATTTCTCCATTTAACTGTATTTTGCTGAGTAACAGGGCCAAGGTGCTAGACCAAAATTGTATGTCTTCTGTAGGAAGGTAGGGTCCTTCTGCATGGTTACCCCCACTTTTTGCCAGGTGCTATGCTGTTTCTGACTAGTCTGACTGGGATCCTGCTAATCAGGACCCCAGTCATCTGCTTTCTCCCCTAAATTGTTATAAAAGTACTTAGGTACATCCCAGAGTGGATACTGAGGTACCCTTATCAGTCCCTAGTATATGGTACTAAGGTACCCAGGGCATAGGTACCCTAGAGGTCCCCCCATAGGCTGAAGCATGTATTATGCCACCTGTGGAAGTCCATTCAAACTATCTCTACAGGCCTGCCATTGCAGCCTGTGTAAGCTAGTGCTAGCACCACTTATGAAAGATATAGGTTTCCCTATATCTAAGGTCACTGCACTTACACCCCTACAGCAACCTTTTCAATCCTGAAGGCAGGGTGCTTGGTTCTAAATGTGAGAGTGCCCCTGCATGAGCTGGACACCCCTACAGCCTTCGGAATCCATTCTCCCGGGTTGTAAGTGAGACAGCCATATAACATATAAAGGGGCACCGTGTCATTACACGATACCATCTTGAAACTGGCTGTAACTAACCCTGTCATGTTTAGTATCAAACATGTTGGAAACATACCCCCACACTGTAAACGGTGTGGAGGTATGATTCCAAGCACTGTAAAGGACCTCCGTTAGGCCCTCAATGCTCCCGGTACCAGTGTTCTAGACCCGGACAGCACAACATGGCTGCTGCTGACCAGAGACACGATTCTGCCCTCCTGCTGCTGAGCCAAGCTCGAGCAAGGGAAGGCAGAACAATAGGCATCCTGTCACAGGGAGGTGTGACCACCTCCCAGACAGGGTTTAGTGTATTGGGGCAGGGTGGGAGCACTTGCCAGTGCCACATAGTCTGCGTGCAGGGCACATTTGGTGCCCTCCATGCATAGTCCAGCTCAAACCAGTTCAGGGAGCCATATCTCCCACTCTGGTGCGAAACTGGACAAAGGACAGTGGAGTATCCTCCCCCTTGTCCAACCCCTCCTCAGGGTACTTAAGGACATACCGGTGGGTGCATCCCTAGATTCGTCATGGGACATGATACAATTCAGACACCACTTCAACTTTGACCATCTGGGCACTCTGGACTTTGCTGGACTTCGCTCAGGGCATCAAAGCTGCAACCGTGAAGATGCCTGCTGCTCCTGATCTCCTTGCCCTGCTCGTCTGCTGCAATGTCTGTACCAGTGCTCCATACAGGAACCTGTCCAGGGCCTGTGGACATCCAAGACACCTGAAGGAATCTCCCTTGGAGTGAAGGAGTCACTTCCCTGCATCTGCATGCACCACAATAAAGCTGACTGGTCTGCTGATCCTGGGTTCTTATGGACTCCAGAAGGCTCAGCAACTCAGGTGGTGGTTCTGCACATCCCTTGAGGCCGCCTGCCCTGTCCTCTCACCAAGTTTGAGGCCAGTATCCCTCGTCGGAGCTGCCGGAACGGAACCCCTATGCACTGCATCGACTTGCCATTGCAAAGGCTTGTTGGCTTTCTTCCACCAAGATCTGTGGGCTCCAAGTAGCCCCAATCTCAAGCATCTCAAGTGACCAGCATCTTTAACCACACCACATTGCTTGCACCGTGGGCTTGCTTCTTTGGTGAGCTGCTTGAGTTCCTCTGTGACTCCAGTGCCTCTGGCCTGTGGGTACTCTTGAGGGTCACCTTTGAACTCTTTTGAGTTCCTCTGATTGCTCGGGCCTGCCTTGACTCCCCTGCTTGTGGTGAGCCTCCTGGACCTTGCTGGTCCCAACATTGCACCTTCTTCTACTTCCAAGTTGGTTGCAGTTACTAAGGCTTGTTGGTGCTCCCACCGGACACCGACCCCTCAACTCTCGACATCCAATGTGGGACATCTCGTATATGGTGCCTAGTCTTCCACAGCATTGCCTGGTCCACACAGCTGCAGTTCCAAGGACACTGTCAACTCTTTTACAGCACCCCACATCTGTGGGCATTTGTCTTCCGTGCCTGCTGGTCACTTCCAAGTGGCATAGACTCTGTCCCCTCTGCTTTCAGGTAATGTTCAACTTGAATCCACCTTTGGGTTCCACTGGTCACTTTCACCTTCTCCAACAGCGGCACTTTCCTGAAGTCCTCCATTTGGTTCAACAGCGGTTTCCAACGCCACTTCTCACCTATGCACCCAGCTCCCCTGGGGCAGGTATCCTGGTTCCTAAGGTATCCACAGGTGGGGTGGCTCTCCAACCTTCTGTCTTCCATGGGTTTTCTTCAGGGTCCACTGGGAAGGGTACTTCTTCTTTAAAACTTGTAAGGACGCGGTTGTGTTCTTACACTACACACAACCTCCGTGGGGCTCCTAGATACTCACCTTCTGTGGTTCCTTGGGTCCCTGGCACTTCTACGTCCTCTGACTATTGTCTTGACTCGAGTCGTGGTTCGCATACCACTATTTTAGTATATGGTTTGGTCGCCCCCCCCGGTGACCACTATGCATTCTGTGCTACTTACCTGTTTCTATTTTAAAGTATTGTGTGCATTGAGTATATCTCCGGCTAGGAAATATCTGTATGTGTTAGTGAGTGTCTTATAATAATATACATATTTTTATAAATACACTGTGTGGTTCGTTTTCACTGAATCTATACCTATAAGATTGTGTTCTGGTAAAATAAGCTGCTTTACACTCCTTCTGGACTAAGCCTAAAGGCTGCTCTCCACAGCTACCACTTAGAGAGCTTTCTACGGTTGTCTAAGAGCACTCAAATCACCATAAGGGTTGTCTGGATCAGTGCAAGGTGTTCACTTGCATAAGTGTACATCATATACTGAGCCAGCCTCTCACATCTTCCTTGAAGATTGCCTGTGGAAGGCCATTTGAGCCGGTAGCCCCATTGCGAATTCCCTTGCTCAGAATTTTCCTAACTTGAGCCAGGGAATATGATTTTTCATCTTTGCTTGAGTCAGAGGAATTAAATACAGGTGAGGAATCATGTGGTCCATTGCTATGCTGCTGTTTGGTTATGGAAAAGGTGGTGACGATGTAAGAGATCCATGTTGATACTGAAATATTGGAGTTGTTTAAGGGTCTAGTTGTTATAAAAAGACTGTTTATTATATCCCAGAAATTTCTGGGATTGCAATGCTTGGCGGCGTGAATGTTTTTCAATCAGAATTCATCCATGTCTGCCCTTTTATCTTTCCATAGTTGTTTTTTGTATGCTTTGTTAACCTCCTTTAAAGTTTCTGCGAGCTGATGGTCAAAGAGACGTGCTTTGAGGTGTCTAGTTGATTTATTTTGCGCTCTTTTCAGCTGTATACATTGCTTGGACAAGTTGGCTCTTGCAATTCCCTTGCTCTTAAGGCTTGCTCGATTTTGAGCTGGGGTTTTTGAGAATTGCGTTAGGAACTTTTCTCGAAAAGCTAGCCATGCAGTCATGCAGTGTTGCGTGGACCTGACACATTTGATCATGAGCTTCTTGGCGTGCATCGCAAGGTCCGCTATTGTTTCTGTTGTCCAGCGTACCCGTTTTAGGTTTATAGTGAAGATCGAACCCACTTCTGGATGGGCTGGTTCATTCGCACGCCAAGCTGTTTCCAGCAGCAAGATCTGACATGAATGGTCACTGCGTGTGCTATATTTGATTGAATAACGTTTGATTATTGGGATCAGAGGCAGTGAAACTATTGTGTAATCAATTAACAATTGTGAAGTGGGACCATGATATGAGTAGCTTGGGGGTACGTCTCTTGGAAATCTCCCATTAACTATCCACATGCTGAGGAACTCCAGCGATTTGGTGAATTTCTCACCTGTTTGGTCATGCCTCTTGTCGTTTGGTGCAAACTGAAGGGGGGCATTCCAAAAAGTGTTATCAGAGTCAAGTATGTCCTTGTCCTCCATGGTGTACATTACATTGAGATTGAAATCACCATTATATCCCATGTGGGGTTAGTTTGTTTGTAACATGAAATAAGGGATAGCACCCTCTTTGTCAAGAATTTCTTTTTTGTCATGCTGGCATGTATGTATATATTTTTCAGAAAGATTGGTGTCTGTTTGTCTGGGACCAATTAATTATTTTTATGATTTGTAAGTCCATGTCTGTCTGTGATAACTCTTCAGTGTTGATGTTAAACCTAAGTGATATATAAACTGCAAGGTCTCCCCTGGGTCTCCCCTGAGTCTTCGGTTGGATGGCTGGGATTCGGTATGACAGGAAAACCTCTATAGGTAAGGTTGAATGTGATGAAGTTTCTTGTAGAGCGATTATGTCTATGTTTAGCCAGGATTTGGGGGTTAAACCATCTTGTAGCAACTGTTTTGCTCCTTCTATATCCCATGACAGAATTTTTAGAACTTCTTGTTCTGCTGTCTGGATCTGTCATACGGACGGTTGTGTATTCAAGACCGAGGGTAGCCAAACCCAACTGTGGGCCGTTTTTGTGATTGCAGGTGCATTTGAGGGGTTATTTTCTTTGAGGAGCAGTGAGAAACCTCTGGTGCCTTTCAGTACTTATTTCGCTGCCTTAGGTCCTGATGATGAGGGTGGCAAGTGACTTTTCTGTAGAAGTGGATAGGGGTATTTGGGCGGTTGAACCATTTTTAGCACTATTCCCCAGGTTTTTAAATGTTGTGGTGAACGATATATATTCGGTCTGCAATTTCATTTGATCTCATGTGGTTACTGTGATTTCTGTCTGGTTATGGGCGTCTGATGTTTTGAATTCTACTGACAGGGGATCTGTCGATTTGACACCTCTTAGCTGCAGGATCTCCCCAAATAGCTTTAGAATGTTCCCTCTGTTAAGGGTGTCCTACTTGCCTCTGGTCGCATATTCCAGCTGGAATACTAGTCTGCTTTGATTAACCCCGTTGGTGTCTGATGTTTCAAGGAGCAATAATTTAGAACTGGGTTTTGCGCAGGTTGAGTTTGATATTGAGGGTTGCCATATCAAGTTAATTCGGGTATTGTTCTGATCTGAGTTACTGTTACTTGGTAGCACATTGAGTGGATCCTGATCCCCTGGTAACTGAAAATCTGATAGGGGGGTTAGATTGCCCTCCTGGGGTTCTGGCGTTTGTCCAGGTTTCTGTGAAGAGAGGGTGTCGAGGAGGTCCCAGATCTCTACGGCGTGTCTGTGCAGGGAGCGCACATTGAGGAGGATGCATTTCAGGGCTTCAGTGGTGTTGGCGTTCGGTGTGGGGGGTGGCCATGGGGGTGCTGCGATGGTGGTGGTTTGGTGGCAGTGACGGCAGGAGAACTGTCTGTGGGTGGTGCTTGGCATGGACCGCTAGCAGTTGTTGCTCCTTCCGGGGTCGAGTGCGAGGAGGGCGGCTGAGTCATAGCGATGGACGGTGGAAGATACAGGGTTCCTGGTGCTGGTCGTGGTCTGGTCGCGGTTGGGTCGTGGATGGGCACAGACGGGCTTTCCTTTGGCGCACCAGCAGCACAGCCGGGCAGCGGCCGGCATTAAATAGGGCAGGGGGAGGGAAGCACAGTCGGGAGGCGGGTGCGAGAACGGCAGGGGGGAGGGGCCACAGGGGAGCAGCAGCAGGAAAAAGGGCAGTGAGGGACGGGCAAGCCGGAAACAAATCGGGGCACAGGCAAAAAAGAAAAGATGGGCAGACAACGGAGGCGCAGACAAAACAGGCACAGAAATCACAATACAATACAGTGAACAGACAGAGCAAGCCACAAGGACCACAAACGAGCACAGAATCACAATACAGTACAGTGAACAAGCAGGGCAAGACACAAGGACAGAACTGGCACAGAAATTGCAGTATAATACAGTAAAAAGACAGAGAGTAGACACAAAGACAAAACGGGCACAACGAGGCAAACAGACAACAGTGGCACAGCAGAAGAGCAAGGCTCTCCCACTGGACAACCAGGGATGAGGCGCAGGCAGGAGCCTGCGGGTGGAGGAGGGCCTAGAACACCTGCCAGGAGAGAGGTGTCTGGGGCAGCAGCAGGCGCGGCTACGTCAGAGCTGCTTGGGCGGAGAGCGGGACCCTGGCCAGGAGGTCAGAGGTCCTGCGTTTTGACATGCATGGAATTTATAGAAATGATGGAGTGCACTTTGCAGATGAAGGCAACGGGGTGCTTATAAGTAATCTGAAACTCTGCCTCCAGTCTTACGTGTAGCAGCCATATACATACAACCAACACAACGACTCTTGTTAGAGCCACCCCAGTAACCAAAATATTGTGATGAGTTTTTCTAAAGGTTTTTTTTCTCTTTATTTTTTGGGGGTCTTCATGACTATGTCCCGATCCCCGCAGACAGCTTGCGAAAACAGAAAACATAAGCAGACATTCAATGGTCACCAACTCATCCAAAAATAATATCTAAAAAAATCCATTCTGAACATTGCCCTACACACATTACTATGTACAAACTTCTTTCAAAGCATCTTTAAACTCATGTTTTTGTACTAAGTTTCTTTAAAAACCATCTTTCAGACCTATTTTTTGTTTTCGCGATTATTCGGGACGTTGCGATGACGTCGTAAACCACGACAACCGTGCATTTCCCATGCAGTGAAAACAGATATATGCGCACACATTACAGTATTCTACACAGTAGAGGTTTATTACTGTACACTTCAAACTCATGTTTATCTACTGTATTTCTAGAACAACCATCTCTAAAACCTATTTTTTTGTTTTCGTTGGGTGACTCCGGATATTGTGATGACATCGGTAATCGCGATCCCCGTGGGTACTCAGCAAAAGCAGAAAGCAAAAGCAGGCTTTCAAAAGCCACCACTACATTAAAAAATTATAACTATATAATAATTCTAACATCACAGTAGATAACTCACCAGATAAATAATTCCATAAAAACAAAAATCAGAATCTCAAAATAATATGTGTATTAATGATTCTCTGATATTTTTCATATTTTCACCAATATTTGTGACGACATCGATAGTCGCACCGTACCCCCGACGGTACATGGGCTGGTCACGTAGGCCATCGCAACGTCTTCGTGAATATCGTGCATGATTAAAAAAATCACTTTTGGACACATAACTTGTGCCACTAACATCTCCATTTCTCAACCATGGGGTCAGAGTATCTCCACCCTGACCCCTTATGTGGGCTTTCAAACAGATTTTCAGCCCCGGGAACCATTGCCGAAAGATAAAATAGTGGCCGCAACTTTCTATTCAGGTAGTGTCCAGCCAATCACAGCATTCCCGTTGGCGCATGCATTTACGATTCATCGCAAAACCACCACGAAATATCCGCGGCCAGAGATATCACTATGAGTTTAAACTTAAATTTCTCAAAAACTGCTGAACAGATTTACACCAAATAAGCAAAAGGTACTTCCTTGAAACAACATCTACCTCCCTGCCAATTTTGGTGTAAGTCCGTTCAGTGGCTTAGGCTGCAGAGGTGGCTAAAGGTTCCTATGGGAAAATATTTTTCTATTGAAACTAGGTCTTAACTATAACTACCTACTGCTATCTGCCAGTAGGTATATATATATATATATATATATATATATATATATATATATATATATAAATATATATATATATATATATATATATATTCACTGAAAAACCATAGGTTTCAGGCACGTTATAGTTAGAAATTAGCATTTAAAAACCTTAGAAATTCACTGAAAAAACCATAGGTTTCAGGGGCGTTATAGTTAGTTGGACATTTCACTCGTACAAAACCATAGAAATTCCCCCGTTATAGTTAGTTCAGCTAACTATAACTCGCGCGCCCGCAATTCACTGCTGATGACGTCACATATTACATCACTCATGACATGGTCAGTGACATCACTCATGACATCACTGATGACATCTCAAATGACATCACTGATTACATCACTGATGACATCATCCTTGTGATAGAGTGGCAGACCTCCTCTCACCCTAATATAACCTTTGATACACACACTTAAAAATACAAACTAACATTTTCAAAACAATGGACATACCAATACCAGTTACAACACACCTATTCAGTAATTCCAAGATCTACACACACATCCACTCATTCACCAACAGTCCCTATACAGTCACTCATACATGTACTCACTCATCATATGTACTCATACACCTATACATCCTGTTACACACCGCCACTCATCCATAGAGTTACTCACACACATAGTCACACATGCAAACAAAGTATCAAACATCCATTTACTTGCATATACAGTTATACACACACTACCACACTTACTTCTACAGAAACTTACACATACTTACTCTCTTAAACAATAACTTATAGAAACACCTACTTATTTGTACAGGAACTCTTCCAATCTCTCACTCTCACATATACTCACTCATATACACTAATACTCACATATACTAGTTTAAAACACATGTAGTTACTCATAAAGACACTATTGAGACAGTCATTCACTCACTAACACACCCATACACATACTCATCCACCTATACAGTCCTGCACACATGCTGTCTTCAACACATACAAACAGTGAGTCACTCATTCATGCATCTATGCACTAAGTAATACCCCCACCGAACCATACAGACACTCAGACACTCATACTGATACTCAAAAACCAACTAATAACCCATATAGACACTCATGTAGCTACTCACCAACCCATGCAGCGACTTATACACAAAGTGAGAGACTGATACAGATATTTTCATATTTAAACATTACTCACTAACCCATGTATTCACTAAGATACACTTAGTCAGTTATACAATCAATTTTACAAAAAAAATCATCCATTTAGACACTTATATACCCATTTATTCTTCCATCGACCTTGAGATATACATATATAAAACATATTTCATTTTCAGAAAAACACACATTCACTGGATGATGTCATTAGTGATGTCATCAGTGATGTCATTTGAGATGTCATCAGTGATGTCATGAGTGATGTCACTGACCATGTCATGAGTGATGTAATATGTGACGTCATCAGCAGTGCATTGCGGAGCGCGCGAGTTATAGTTAGCTGAACTAACTATAACGGGGAATTTCTATGGTTTTGTACGAGTGAAATGTCCAACTAACTATAACGCCCCTGAAACCTATGGTTTTTTCAGTGAATTTCTAAGGTTTTTTAAATGCTAATTTCTAACTATAACGTGCCTGAAACCTATGGTTTTTTCAGTGAATATATATATATTTATTATACTATGTATACATGTGAAAATGTCTCGTCCCCTGTTTGCCTCGGTGGCACGGAAAAATGGGTGGAACTGACGTCAGCACGCCGACGAGGTCCTCTTATGGCTCTGATGACGTCATACGGTGTCGCGAGCGGAGCCGTGCTCGTTGGACGTGGGAGAGCTAGGAAAGAATTTCCATGGAATGCTGGTGCAGGGGATATTCACCTAAGTGTTCAGGCTAGTCCTTTGGGAGCAACTGTTTATGTTGCCACTCCAGAAACCGAAACCAGTGATCCGAGGGCAGAGGCCCTGCAGATGGCACACGAGGTGGGGTGCCCAGTCATGTGCACCGGCGGGGCAGCAAAGTGACAAGCACCACAACCCACAAAAAGGTAACGAGGGCACTGAATAACACAGGATCTTCTCTTTGTATCTGGCAGGAACAACGAAGTTAAAATGCCCTAGTACCAAAATGTAGAATTAGTGCTACAACGGTCTTCAAGAGGACCTGCGATGCCGCTTCTGCCTCCCGTACCCTGGAGGCGGCACATGGGTCACATGGTACGGTCATACTGTGGTGGGACGCACACTCGTTGACCTCTCATGGCACTGCTCCACACTTCAGGGAGGATGCTTTCCATTAGCTATGTTTTCTGATGACATGTCGTGCCAGCCCCGTCCAACAACAGAACTCCTTTAGATCCAAACAGACTCTTCCACTCTCTCACCGGAAGTGAAACCAGGCCACGCGGACACTTTCACAATACAACAGCCGGGAATGCACTTTTCGGTAAAAAAACACATTCCTTCCTCCTAATTAATCAAATAAACGTCTCACTGAAGAACAGGGGCCAGCTTCGATCGGTAAACAGCCGTTACAACGACTTTTTACTTTGCGATACCATTACAACGCATGCATTACCACGCATGCGTTGTACATCACAAAGTCATTACTATGCATTTTTAGAACGCATGGTCATTTACCATGCATGCCTTTACAACAAATTTTGTTGTAAAGGTATGTATGGTAAATGACCATGCGTTCTAAAAAACATGTAGACGATCCATGTCGTTGTAAGGAAACAGAGGCTGTTCCGTTTCCTCACAACGACGTGCACCGCCCCTCAGAGATGACGTGAAGCAGGAGCTATGAGGAGAGAGGAACCATGAAGAGTGAGAGGTAAGGGGGATTGGGCATGGGGTGGGGGTTTCTTTTCTAGGCTTTAGGGTAGTGCAGTGGTGTTTGGGTGGTGTAGGGGGTCGTGCTGGGGGTAGTGTTTTAGGGTTTAGGGTAGTGCAGTGGTGTTTGGGTAGTGAAGGGGGTCGTGCTGGGGGTAGTGTTTTAGGGTTTAGGGTAGTGCAGTAGTGTAGGGGTCGTGCTGGGGGTAGTGTTTTAGGGTTTAGGGTAGTGCAGTGGTGTATGGGTAGTGTAGGGGGTCATGCTGGGGTAGTGTTTTAGGGTTTAGGGTAGTGCAGTGGTGTTTGTGTAGTGTAGGGGGACACTCCCATTGGGGGTAGCCGTGCGCTCTATAAGCTACATAACATAACATGCTGGGGGTAGTGTTTTATGGTTTAGGGTAGTGCAGTGGTGTTTGGGTAGTGTAGGGGGTCATGCTGGGGGTAGATTTAGGGTTTAGGGTAGTGCAGTGGTGTTTGGGTAGTGTAGGGAGTCATGCTGGGGGTAGTGTTTTAGGGTAGTGCAGTGGTGTTTGTGTAGTGTAGGGGGTTGTGCTGGGGGTAGTGTTTTAGGGTTTATGTTAGTGCAGTGGTGTTTGGGTAGTGTAGGGGGTAGTGCTGGGGTAGTGTTTTAGGGTTTAGGGCAGTGCAGTGGTGTTTTTGTAGTGAAGGGGGTCATGCTGTGGGTAGTGTTTTAGGGTTTAGGGTAGTGCAGTCATGTTTGTGTAGTGTAGGGGTCGTGTTTTAGGGTATAGGGTAGTGCAGTGGTGTTTGGGTAGTGTAGGGGGTCATGCTGGGGTTAGTGTTTTAGGGTTTAGGGTAGTGCAGTGGTGTTTGGGTAGTGTAGGGGTCGTGCTGGGGTAGTGTTTTAGGGTTTAGGGTAGTGCAGTGGTGTTTGTGTAGTGTGGGAGGTCATGCTGGGGGTATATTTAGGGTTTAGTGTAGTGCAGTGGTGTTTGGGTAGTGTAGGGAGTCGTGCTGGGGGTAGTGTTTTAGGGTTTAGGGTAGTGCAGTGGTGTTTGGGTAGTGTAGGGAGTCGTGCTGGTGGTAGTGTTTTAGGGTTTAGGGTAGTGCAGTTTTGTTTGGGTAGTGTAGGGTGTCGTGCTGGGGGTAGTGTTTTAGGATTTAGGGTAGTGCAGTGGTGTTTGGGTAGTGGAGGGGTAGTGTTTTAGGGTTTAGGGTAGTGCGCCCAACCAGCCACAATATCCGTGGACAAAGGGGATCCTGACTCTTTGGAATGCTCCGTCAATTGAATAATTTGGGTCAAGGGCCCTACCACGTCCAAGACCTATCAATTCCTTTCTTGGGATCCCTCATATACTTGGAGAAAAAGGTACATAGTTTCTCATCAATTTCAGGCGTGTGTGCCACCTTCCCCTTCAGTGAGGGCCTGGGGCATTCTCCCTCATCCTATTCCTGACCTCCCTTTCAAGGGGTTGATGGATTTTCCCACCACATACTCTGCCACTTTGGCGTCAGGTGTCCACTCTGCCGACCTAGGATGGTAAATTTGGGTTGGCTCGAACATGTCCGAGTGGACCCTGTCCCCAACCGGGGACTGAGAGGAGTGGGACTCTGGACGCCAGGGACGCCCCAAGTCCTTATCCTCATCGGAGGAGAAATCGTCCTCCGATACACCCTCTCCCTCTAAGGGAAACCCGCCGTCGGGGTCTACAATAGTGGTGACAGTGTCGCAATTTTCTCCGGGTCCCTCCTCCTCCCGACAGGGTGCATGTTTTAGCGTTCGCGCACTCTTGAGGAAGGTCTCCGTAAGTTTATCAAATCCTTCCAAGTGCCCGCGTTATGCTTAACGGCCCTTTTATTCCCCATCTGGGAGCTACTTGGACCCGCCACCACCAGATCTGGGTCACTGAACACCCCAGGGATGCCTTTCGCCAGCTTATCAACCTGATCCCTAAGAGGAGCCAGCGCCCTAGAAATTGCCAGAGAGAGGGCTTGGTCCACTGCTGGAGGGAGGAGTTGGGGGGCCATTCCTCCTCCACTTCCTGGTAGGAGGAGTAAAAATGGTCTTCTGGAGAAGACATGATAGCAGAGGGTGTGAGCACAGAACAAATGCCCTTAAAATCCTTAAGACAGCCCCCTCGCCGGTGCTCCAACAGCTGGGCTTTCCCCGAAGCTGTTATAAGAATAGACTGAGGCGCAATATCAATTACCACCACCAGGTGGCGCTGGTCACTAACGTGGCCATGTGGGGAAATCACCGCGTAGCGGTGTCAAAATTAGGCGAGGGTTGGTCGGGAATCAAGCGGACACTAAAGGAGTGACCGGATTCCCAAACGCGCGTAAAGACCAGCGGGAGCGCTCGACGGAGCTGCCTCGCTCGGACCAGACGCGCCTGACAGGATCTCACCGCGCGCAGAGCACACAGTGGGAGAAACTGCAAGGGGAGAACGCGCTCGGGCAAGAGCCTGCTGCGCAGGGAATATGAAACAATACCAAGGCAATAATGCTAATAACATGCACAAGAAACCGCTATACAAACAGCAACAACGTCAGATTAAGCCAAGAATGTAAGGAATGCACTTAACTGACGAGCAGTGAAGAAAGAGGAAGCGGAAGGGACGTCACGATATTATATACGATGGACTGTGATATGATTGGACTATAGTTGCCTTGGAGACTACCCCCCTAATGGTTCATGGGTTGTGTAGTCTTTTGTTTAATGAGTGTTGTGTTACATTTTCTTTGAACTGCTATGCAAATAAAGTGAGGAAAGATATGCATAATCCTCGCCTCCGTCCTGCCATAGAATTCATTAAACTTTATTTGATCTGATTTAGAAACATAGATCATAAAAGTGTACATAAAAACAGTAAATCCTCTTTCCTAATACAATACAGTGAGAATTAATTATAACCAGTAGGTAAAAACGGGTGTTACAAAGCCCGGTTCAGAGCAACTTCAGGTTAACAGAATCGTAAAGTTCAATGTTTCGCAAGATCTATCTCATTTACTTCAGTGCAAAATACGCAATAAGGGGTCCAAGTAAGATGTAACGTTCCAATACCTGACCAGTTTGCACTATATAAAACTGCAGAAAAACTAAAAATAAAAAGTGTTTTGCACACTTCTGTCATTGGGCTATATGTGGGCTACATCTGGGTGATAGTTGTGCTACATTTGGGCTCTTTTTTCTCTGGTGGCCATCTTGGGAGACTTATTTGTTATGAAGTTTCCTAATTTTGTCATTTACTGCAGTCTCCTCAGTAGGAAATGCTTTCAGTTTTTTACTTTGATTCCATCAAGAAGGCATTCAGATGAGTCACACATTTGCCATAAATTCAGAATGTTAGCACTCTAGTTGTTCATTAGATCACTGTAGTAAAGCTACTGCTCACCAGGGAGTTAACTGGAAGTCTACTGCTGGTATTGAAAGTGATTGTTTCAGTCTGCATGTCAGAATTTTCTAATGAAATAGAAGAGGATTTGAGATCTCACTTAAAACATGCCCTAAATTTTCTTTCTGCAGCACTAACCATAATTTCTATGGCAAAATGAACCCCTCATTTTGTTCCTTTTTAAATTAAATGTTTTAAGTGTTACCAGTTTATTCCAATCAAGATGGCTTCAGGTGTGCCATACTTTTGTCATAAGTAAGACTGTTAGCGCTCTAGTTGTTCTTTAGAACACTCTGGGAAGCTGCAGTAGAACACAAAGGCATCAACTGACAGGCTGCTCCTGTTGAAATATAACAGGAAGATATTTGAGATCTCACTTAAAACATGTCCTAATTTTTCTTTCTACAGCACTAACCATAATTTCTATGACAAAATGAACCCCCTCATTTTGTTCCTTTTTAAATTAAATGTTTTAAGAGTTACCAGTTTATTCCAATCAAGATGGCTTCAGGTGTGCCATAATTTTGTCATAAGTAAGACTGTTAGCACTCTAGTTGTTCTTTAGAACACTCTGGGAAGCTGCAGTAGAACACAAAGGAATCAACTGACAGTCTCTGGCATTGTTGGATGTACATGTTTTACTGAGAATGTCAGACTTCATTCTCACATGACTGAGAAAGATAATGTGAATTTACAGAAAATATGCTCTCATTTTAGCTTCTGGAGCACCTTCCAAAACTGTATGGGACAAGCATGTGAAAATAGATTTCTCTCAAACATGATTCATGATATCCCAGCAGAAGGTTTTTCACAGGGTAAAATCACCTTAAAACACACCACAATTCCTGAAATTAGTATGGTACCATCAACAAATGAATTCTAATGTAACTAAAGTCTGTTATCACCCTTTATAGTTCTCCTTTTGGTAACCCTCAAAATATTCGATTCACTACAATGCATTTCAATGGGGTACTATCATTTATATTGGTCCCAAGATGGCTGCCAGCAATTCCAGGATGAAGTGCTGACAGCCAATCAGATCTCACGATGACATGTGTGGTTAGGCTCCGCCCAGATATATATGTGTTTTCTTTTTCAAATTTCTCAGGAACTACTGAACGGATTTACACCATTTAACCAAAAGGCACAACTCTGAACCAAGAGCTACCTTTTTGCCAAATTTGGTGTAATTCCGTTCAGCAGTTCGGGCTGTAGCTGCGACTAAAGGTTCCTATGGAAAATTACATGGGGAAAACACGTTTTGGGACCCCCCTTTTTTCTTGGCCCCCACTTGACAAATCACCCCGAGACTTTCAGGATAGGAGTGGACCAGAGCGCCCCATGAGTTTTGAAAATTTCGCGAATATTCATCAACCGGCGCCAAAGTTATTGGAAATAGAATGTTGTGAATTTCCTATGGAAAATAGGTCCTAACTATAACTACCTACTGGTGACCGCCAGTAGGTAATATATATATATATATATATATATATATATTCACTGAAAAAACCCATAGGTTTCAGGGACGTTATGGTTAGTTGGACATTTCACTCGTACAAAACCAGAGAAATTCGGCCGTTATAGTTAGTTGAGCTAACTATAACTCACGCCCCCGCAATTTACAATGTGCCAGGGGTCACATTTGCTCACTTGTTATGTCAGGCCCGCCCCCTCCCTGCACCACTGTGCAAACGTGCCCCCTGGTGCGTTGTAAGTTGGGGGATTAAGTCCCCTTGAATCCTGAGGGTCCCTGGGGGCCAACTAGCCCACCAGGTACCTCCAGTAAGCGCCACAGAGCTGTGTTGCAGAGAGGTGTAAAAAGGGGCGTGGCCTCAAACCACCTCTCTGCAACACAGCTCAGTGGCGCTTACTGGAGGTATCTTGTGGGCTAGTTGGCCCCCAGGGACCCTCAGGATTGAAGGGGACTTAATCCCCCAATTTAGAATGCGCCAGTGGTCACATTTGCACACTTGTTATGTCAGGCCCCGCCCCCTCCCTGCACCACTGTGAAAACGTGCCCCTGGCGCATTGTAAGTTGGGGGATTAAGTCCTCTTGAATCCTGAGGGTCCCTGGGGGCCAACTAGCCCACAGGTACCTCCAGTAAGCACCACAGAGCTGTGTTGCAGAGAGGTGTAAAAAGGGGCGTGGCCACAGACCACCTCTCTCCAACTTAGCTCTGTGGCGCTTACTGAAGGTACCTGGTGGGCTAGCTGGCCCCCAGGGACCCTCAGTATTCAAGGGGACTTAATCCCCCAACTTAGAACGCGCCAGGGGGCGCGTTTGCAGTGTGCTGCAGGGAGGGGGCAGGGCCTCCGGCGAGCTGCCGGTTTCTTTTTTTTCTTCTTTCTTTTCTGGGAGGGGGGTTGCATGGCCCCCCTTCCCTGGGCTACTTTTGGCCCCAGGGACCCCATCCCCCGGGGCCTGAGCATTTTGTTTTTCTTCTTCTAAAAAAAGAAGAAACGGAAAGGGGGGCTGCGTGGCCCCCCTTCCCTGGGCCACTATTGGCCCCGGGGACCCCATCTCCCGGGGCCTGGCCTGTTTTTAATTTTTTTTAATTATATTTCCGGGGAGGGGGCCGCGTGGCCCCCCTCCCCTGGGCCATTTCTGGCCCCGCGGACCCCATCCCCCGGGGCCCACCCTTTTTTCTTTTTTTTAATTAACATGGGGGGCCACGTCGCCCCACTCCCGGGCCACTCCTGGCCCCGGGGACCCCATCCCCCAGGGCCGGCCCTTTGCATTGGAGACCGTGGGGGGAGCCCCAATGCCCCCAGGGTCCCGCCAGCTCCCTGCCTCTTGCAGGAGCCGGCATTGCTTTTGAGCAAGGGGAGCTGCTGACATGCAGCTCCCCTTGCTCAAAAGCAATCCTGCTTTGCTTCGTTGAAGCGAGGGCAGGTTGTCCTGCTCTTGCTTCAATGAAGCAAAGCAGAGTTTGAAATGACAGGGCGGGAGCTGTGCTCCCGCCCTGTCATTGCAAACAGCAATGTCCCATGGGTGGGCACCCCAGGACACTGCAGGAGCTGGCCCTGGGGGTGGCGGTCCCCAAGGCCATCAAGGGCTCCAGGAGGGGGGCCGCGCGGCCCCCTCCCTTCATTTTGAAAGCCCCAGGGAGGTGGTGGTCCCCAGGGCTGGGGGTCTGTTACGGACCCCCAAATTTGAATAAAGAATGCCCCGGGGAGGTGGTGGTCCCCGGGGCATGTGGGGGGCTCTTGCCCCCCCCACACTTCTTCTTATTTTTTTTTAAAACAGAGCCCCGGTGAGGTGGTGGTCCCCGGGGCTGCGGGGGGGCCATGTGCCCCCTGTTGTATTCTTCTTAGGGTGTCCATAAACGGGCTTTCTAGAATCATGTCCTTATATAGGCACAATTCGCCCTGCCCTTATATAGACATAAAATCCCAGTCCTTATTTAGGCATAAACCGTGCACTCCAAATACAGGCATGGTCTCCGACATCCGTCCACCCTAACGTCACAACGAGTTCATGAAAAAACAGACCCTTAGGCAGCAGGACTTTCCCTAGCCCAGGACTATTGATTTCTTCAAGGACTCATATATTATGCATGAACCATTATTCCTTAGGGGTTCATTCCTGACGTCTTCCGCTGTCCGACTCACATCAATGCTAACATTCTTAGGTAATTCTCAGGTATAAATATACCTTCCCGAGCTCCTGTAAATCAGAAGAGACCTCGACTTCAGAGGAGCCCGTTTCCCGGCCGGACGCACTGAGAAGACGCTGTCATTCCTGCACGCAGAGAGTCCAGCTTCCAGTGATCTAACTTCCCTTGCGGGTGTTGGAGTTCGAGTCTGGCAAGAGATTCCTACCTCTCTCATTCTTCAGGTATGGAGCTGACAAGAACCTAGAGAGACTCTTGGCATACTAGGCATACTAGGCTTAACATACTCTTAGTATACTATAGTAAGGAATACTTCACTTACTTCATACTTCTCCCTACACCTAGGACAGGTTAGGTACATTGGGGTAGAACTAGGTTAGAAACGCATCGTATGAGTACTCGCATTTTTAGTCTGTGTCATTTTATGTAAATGCATATATGCTTAAAAGATAATGCTATCGCAGTATTATTTATTTCTACTGCTCACTCTGTACATTATTTATCTCGCATACTGTCTTGTGATCGTAACAGCACATTTTACTTACACCAGAAACAAGACTGTTCAATAAATCTTTTATTGAAACGCCCGTCTGTTCTTTCTGTGTAACTTTGAGGAAAACTAAGCATGCACGACTGAGCTGAGTGAAATAGTTATCTATTGTTTCCACGACTCTGGGACACGTTCTGATTCTAAAGGGAAACACAGTGGTCATGTTTTGCGGCTGCCAGAAACTACTCCCTTCTTGTTGTCAAGGAGTTTCTAGTGGCCTCTGAGCTAGCTGGCACAAGTAATTAAGTTTAATATACTCGATAGGGACATACTGACCTCAGTCCTATGTCAAACCTATAGGATATATTATTCCAATGCGCAGAGCCTATTAGGGAAATAGGAGCTACACTACACCCCTGCATACAATTAAAGAAGCCCCGGGGAGGTGGCGGTCCCCAGGGCAGTGTGGGGGGGTGGGACACCCCCACGCATTCATTTTGTTAAAAGCCCCGGGGAAGTGGCGGTCCACGGGGCTGCGGGGGGCCGTGTGCCCCACGCACATAATTAACATAGCCCATGGGAGGTGGCAGTCCCCGGGGCTGCGGGGGCCCCCGCGTGCCGCCGCTATTTTTTTGGGCATTGCCCCCGGGACCTGGCCCACCCAGGGGCCTCATTAAAATGAAGTGCAAGAGCCTGCGCTTCATTTTTTTTTTTTTTCGGCAGGATTCGCGACCCCAACGCAAATTCTGCTGTTTTTTTTGTTTTTTTTAAACTGCTTTTTTTGGCCCTGTGGGTCCTTGTGGGACCCCCTGAGCAGGCCTAGGGGGTCAGGGATTTTCTAGCCTGCCCCCTTTTCTTCTTTTTTAACCTCTTTTTCACTGTTTTCTTGTGACTCGGTTCTACCGAGTCACAAAATGGCTGCCAACACTTCCTAATTAAAAAATAAAAAAAAGAGGCCAGGCCCCGGGCGATGGGGTCTTCGGGGCCGATAGTGGTCCAGGGAAGGGTGGGCCACGCGGGCCCCTTCCTGTTTTTTTTTTTTTTTAAATAAGGCCGGGCCCTGGGGGTGGGGTCCCCGGGGCCATAATTGGCCTCAGAAGGGGGCCACGCAGTCCCCTCCCCAAAAAGCTCCAGGCTGGCCAGGCCCAAGGGTATGGGGTCCCCGGGGCCAGAGGTGGCCCAGGAAAGGGGGGCCCCATGGCCCCTTTTCCGTTATTTCTTTTTTTTTTAAACAGATAAAATGCTGAGGCCCTGGGGGATGTGGTCCCCAGGGCCCAAAAATAATTAAGGGAAGGGGGGCCACACAAACCCCCTTCCAAAAACAAAAGAAAAGAATAGCTGTTGATGCAGGAGGCCCCGCCTCCTCCCTGCACCATTGTCCCCTTCATTCGTGAGGGTCCCTGGGGGACAACTATCCCACCAGGTACCTCCAATAAGCCTCACACAGTGGGATTGCTGAGAGGTGGTCCGAGGCCACACCCCTTTTTACACCACTCTGCAAACGCGCCTCTTGGCGCACTGCTGGTGGGGCGATGAGGTCCTCTTGTGTCCTGAGGACCTCAGAACACAAGTGGATGTTATCCCCCGAGCAGCAGGGCTCCTGGAGCAACGTTTGCAAAGTGGTGTAAAAAGGGGGCGTGGCCTTTGAGCACTCTCAGCAATCCAGATTTATGGGGCTTACTGGAGGTAACAGGAGGGCTAGTTGGCCCCCAGGGACCCTCAGGAGGAAAGGGGACTTCATCCCCAACCAAGAGCACATCAGGAGTCGTATTTGCAGAGTGGTGGAGAAAGGGGGCGGGCCTGTTTCCACCTCTCAGAAATCCCACTGTGTGGGGCTTACTGGAGGTAAGAGGTAGGCTAGTTGGCCCCAAAGGACCCCCAGCAGCGAAGGGGACTTCAATCCCGATCCAAGAGCGTGCCAGGGAGCACGTTTGCAGAGTGGTGGGCAAAGGGGGTGTGGCCTGCTATGAGAACTTAGCAATCCTGCTGTGTGGGACTTACTGGGGGTAATAGGAGGGGTAGTTGGCCCCCAAGGATGTCCTTGGGGGCCAACTACCCCTCTTGTTACCTCCAGTAAGTCCCACACAATGGGATTGCTAAGACGTCTTTAGAGGCCACGCCCCCTTTCTCCACCACTCTGCAAACGTGCCTCCTGGCAGACTACGGGATGGGGGATGAAGTCCACTTTACTCCTGAGGGACTTTGGGGGTAAGAAGCCCTCCTGGTACCTCCTGTAAGTCCTACGCAGCGGAATTCCTGAGCGCTGGTCGGAGGCCCAGCACCCTTTCTCCACCACTCTGTAAACGCAACTACTAGTTAAAGAAGCATTTGCAATGTAATAGGTTTCACATTTGCGAGAGTTAGAGCTATTGGCGTTGTAAATGTAAAAGTTTTTACTAATATTCTTGGGTGTAGAGTGGATGTACGTTGTGTGTAGTGGAATTATGTATGTTGTACAGTGAAATTATGTGAATAGAAAGTATGTGGTATTCAGTGTATAGGAATTATGTGGAGTGGGATTATGTGTTTTGGAGAGTAATTATGTGGTATTGGAGTCTGTGTCGTGGAGTGGTAACCTCAGGTTTAGTCTTCCTCGTTTCCATAGAAGCTCAACTATGAACTCAATGAGACACAATAAAAGAAGGAACCACTGAGGAGCACTTCTGGACCTAGTTGGAGGTATGAGCAGGGCCACTGGAATTATGTGACTGTTCGGCTGCACCAATTTTCACATAATTAAACATTTTCCGCATTTGCCAAATATTTCATCATCTGCTGCCTAATCTGCAGATTTGAACAAAAAGATCCTTGTTTCTAGCTCAAACGGCTCAAATGTTAACAAAAATGCAGCGTCATGTGTTACAGCTTGGTGGAAGGCCCTTTGCAAAGCTGGAATGGTCACGTGTTCTTTCTGCACCTTTCTTCCTCTTTCTGCACCTCACTGTCTTCTTTCTGCATTTCACTTGCCTCTTTCTGCACTTCTCTTGCCCCTTTCTGCACCTCACTTGCCTCTTTATGCATTTCTCTTGTCTGTTTCTGCAGTTCCCTTGCCTTTTTCTGTACCTCTCTTGCCTCTTTCTGCACCTTACTTACCTCTTTCTGCACCTCACTTCCATCTTTCTGCACCTCACTCTCTTCCTTCTACACCTCTCTTGCCTCTTTCTACACTCCTCTTACCTCTTTCTGAACTTCTTGAGCCTCTTTCTTTACCTCTCTTGACTCTTTCTGCACCTCAAGTGCCTCTTTCTGCACTTCTCTTGCCTCTTAATGCACCCTTCTTGCCTCTTTTTGCACCTTTGTTGTTTCTTTCTGCACTGCTCTTGCTTCTTTTAGCACCTCACTTGCCTCTTTCTGCACTTCTCTTCTTTCTTCACCTCTGTTGCTTCTTTCCGCAATTCTCTTTCCTCTTTCTGCACTTCTCTTGCTTGTTTCTGCACCTCTCTTGCGTCTTTCTGCACCTCTGTTGCATCTTTCTGCACCACACTTGCTTTTTTCTGCACCACTCTTGCCTCTTTCTGCACCCCTCTCCCCTCTTTCTGCACCTCTCTTGCCTCTTTCTGCATCCCTGTTCCCTCTTTCTGCACCTTTTCTGCCTGTTTCTGCACCTCTCTTGCCTCTTTCTGTACCTCTGTTGCTTTTTTCTGCACTTCTCTTGCTCTTTCTGCACCCTTCGTACCTCTTTAAGCACCTCTGTTGCTTCTTTCTGAACTTCTCTTCCTTCTTTCTGCACCCCTCCTGCCTCTTTCTGTACCTCTCTTGCCTCTTTGTGCACCTCTCCTACCTTTTTCTGCAACCCTCTTGCCTCTTTTTGCCCCTCTGTTGGTTCTTTATGCACTGCTCTTGCTTCTTTCTGCACCTCACTTGCCTCTTTCTGTACTTTTATTGCTTCTTTCTATACCTCTGTTGCTTCTTTCAGCAATTCTCTTTCCTCTTTCTGCACTTCTCTTCCTTCTTTCTGCAGCCCTCATGCCTCTTTCTGTACTTCTCTTACCTCTTTGCGCACCTCTCCTACCTCTTTCTGCACCCCTCTTGCCTCTTTTTGCACCTCTGTTGGTTCTTTCTGCACTGCTATTGCTTCTTTCTTCACCTCACTTGCCTCTTTCTGCACCTTTCTTGCTTCTTTCTACACCTTTGTTGCTTCTTTCAGAAATTCACTTGCTTCTTTCTGCACTTCTCTTGCTTGTTTCTGCACCTCCCTTGCATCTTTCTGCACCTCTGTTGCCTCTTTCTGCACCTCACTTGCTTCTTTCTGCACCCCTCCTGCCCCTTTCTGGACTTCTCTTGCTTCTTTCTACACCTCTTTTGCCTCTTTCTGCTCCTCTCTTGTCTCTGTGCATTTCTCTTGCCTGTTTCTGCACTTCCCTTGCCTCTTTCTGAAACTCTCTTGCCTCTTTCTGCACCTCTCTTGCCTCTTTCTGCACTTCTCTTGCTTCTTTCTGCAACTCTCTTGCTTCTCTCTGCATCCTTCTTCCCCTTTTTGCATCCATGTTGCCTCTATCTGCTGTTCTCTTGCCATATTCTGCACCCCTCTTGCCTCTTTCTGCACTTCACTTGCCTCTTTCTGCACATCTCTTGCTTCTTTCCACACATCTGTTGCTTCTTTCAGCAATTCTCTTGCCTCTTTCTGCACTTCTCTTGCTTCTTTCTATACCTCTGTTGCTTCTTTCAGCAATTCTCTTGCCTCTTTCTGCACTTCTTTTGCTTGTTTCTTCACCTCTCTTGCGTCTTTATGCACCTCTGTTTCCTCTTTCTACACCTCACCTGCTTCTTTCTACACCCCTCTTGCCTCTTTTTGTACCCCTCTTGTCTCTTTCTGCACTGTCTTCCCTCTTTCTGCACTCCTGTTCCCTCTTTCTGCACCTTTCCTGCCTGTTTCTGCACCTCTCTTGCCTCTTTCTGTACCTCTGTTGGTTCTTTCTACACTTCTCTTGACCTTTCTGCCCTTCGTGCCTCTTTCAGCACCTCTGTTGCTTCTTTCTGCACTTCCCTTCCTTCTATCTGCACCCCTCCTGCCTCTTTCTGTACCTCTCTTGCCTCTTTGTGCAACTCTTCTACCTTTTTCTATACCGCTCTTGCTACTTTTTGCACCTCTGTTGGTTCTTTCTGCACTGCTCTTGCCTCTTTCTGCACTTCTCTTGCTTCTTTCAACACCTCTTTTGCTTCTTTCAGCAATTCTTTTGCCTCTTTATGCACTTCTCTTCCTTCTTTCTGTACCCCTACTGCCTCTTTCTGTACCTCTCTTGCCTCTGTGCACCTCTCCTACCTCTCTCTGCACTCCTCTTGCCTCTTTCAGCACCTCTGTTGCCTCTTTCTGCACTTTTCTTCCTTCTTTGTGCACCCCTCCTACCTCTTTCTGTACCTCACTTGCCTCTTTGTGCAACTCTTCTACCTTTTTCTATACCGCTCTTGCTACTTTTTGCACCTCTGTTGGTTCTTTCTGCACTGCTCTTGCCTCTTTCTGCACCTCTCTTGCTTCTTTCAACACCTCTTTTGCTTCTTTCAGCAATTCTTTTGCCTCTTTCTGCACTTCTCTTCCTTCTTTCTGTACCCCTACTGCCTCTTTCTGTACCTCTCTTGCCTCTGTGCACCTCTCCTACCTCTCTCTGCACTCCTCTTGCCTCTTTCAGCACCTCTGTTGCCTCTTTCTGCACTTTTCTTCCTTCTTTGTGCACCCCTCCTACCTCTTTCTGTACCTCACTTGCCTCTTTGTGCACCTCTCCTACCTCTTTCTGCACTCATCTTGCCTCTTTTTGCACCTCTGTTGGTTCATTCTGCACTGCTCTTCCTTCTTTCTGCACCGCTCTTGCCTCTTTCTGCACTCCTTTTTTCTCTTTCTGCACCTCTCTTGCCTCTTTTTGCATCCCTGTTCCCTCTTTCTGCACCTTTCCTGCCTGTTTCTGCACCTCTGTTGCCTCTTTCTGTACCTCTGTTGGTTCTTTCTGCACATCTCTTGCTCTTTCTGCACCCTTCTTGCCTTTTTCAGCACCTCTGTTGCTTCTTTCTGCACTTGTCTTCTTTCTTTCTGCACCCCTCCTGCATCTTTCTGTACATATCTTGCCTCTTTGTGCCCCTCTCTGACCTTTTTATGCACCCCTGTTGCCTCTTTTTGCACCACTGTTGGTTCTTTCTGCACTGCTCTTGCTTCTTTCTGCACCTCACCTGCCTCTTTTTGCACTTCTTTTCGCTTCTTTCTACACCTCTGTTGCTTCTTTCAGCAATTCTCTTGCTTCTTTCTGCACCTCACTTGCTTCTTTCTGCACCCCTCCTGCCTCTTTCTGCACTTCTCTTGCTTCTTTCTACACCTCTTTTGCTTCTTTCTGCTCCTCTCTTGCCTCTTTGTGCATTTCTCTTGCCTGCTTCTGCACTTCCCTTGCCTCTTTCTGCACCTCTCTTGTCTCTTTCTGCACCTCTCTTGCCTCTTTCTGCATTGTTCTTGCTTCTTTCTGCACCTCTCTTTCTTCTCTCTGCACCCTTCTTCCCTTTTTTGCATCCCCCTTGCCTCTTTCTGCTGTTCTCTTGCCATTTTCTGCACCTCTCTTTTCTCTTTTCGCACCTCACATGCCTCTTTCTGCACTTCTCTTGCTTCTTTCCACACCTTTGTTGCTTCTTTCAGCAATTCTCTTGCCTCTTTCTGCACGTCTCTTCCTTCTTTCTGCACCCCTCCTGCCTCTTTCTGTACCTCTCTTGCCTTTTTGTGCGCCTCTTCTACCTTTTTCTGTACCACTCTTACTTCTTTTTGCACCTCTGTTGGTTCTTTCTGCACTGCTCTTGCTTCTTTCTGCACCTCACTTGCATCTTTATGCACTTCTCTTGCTTCTTTCTAACCCCTGTTGCTTCTTTCAGCAATTCTTTTGCCTCTTTCTGCACTTTTCTTCCTTCTTTGTGCAGCCCTCCTGCCTCTTTCTGTACCTCTTTTGCCTCTTTGTGCACCTCTCCTACATCTTTCTGCACTCCTCTTGCCTCTTTTTGCACCTCTGTTGGTTCATTCTGCACTGCTCTTGCTTCTTTCTGTGCCGCTCTTGCCTCTTTCTGCACTACTGTTCCCTATTTCTGCACCTTTCCTGCCTGTTTCTGCACATCTCTTGCCTATTTCTGTATCTCTGTTGGTTCTTTCTGCACTTCTCTAGCTCTTTCTGCACCCTTCTTGCCTCTTTGAGCACCTCTGTTGCTTCTTTTTGCACTTCTCTTCCTTCTTTCTGTACTCCTCCTGCCTCTTTCTGTATCTCTCCTGCCTCCTTGTGCACCTCTCCTACCTTTTTCTGCA
Organism: Calotriton arnoldi; assembly: GCA_963921515.1. NCBI lineage: Eukaryota > Metazoa > Chordata > Amphibia > Caudata > Salamandridae > Calotriton > Calotriton arnoldi. The sequence continues at coordinate 1,116,336 of CAWUFW010003047.1, forward strand.
CCCCTCTTGCCTCTTTTTGCACCTCTGTTGGTTCTTTCTGCACTGCTCTTGCTTCTTTCTGTACCTCACTTGCCTCCTTCTGCACTTCTCTTGCTTCTTTCTACACCTCTGTTGCTTCTTTCTGCAATTCTCTTGCCTCTTTCTGCACTTCTCTTGCTTCTTTCTGTACCCCTCCTGCCTCTTTCTGTACCTTTTTTGACTCTTTGTGCACCTCTCCTACCTCTTTCTGCACCTCTGTTGCCTCTTTTTGCACCTCTGTTGGTTCTCTCTACACTGCTCTTGCCTCTTTCTGCACCTCACTTGCTTCTTTCTGCACCCCTCCTGCCTCTTTCTGCACTTCCCTTGCTTCTTTCTACACCTCTTTTGCCTCTTTCTGCTCCTCTCTTGTCTCTGTGCATTTCTCTTGCCTGTTTCTGCACTTCCCTTGCCTCTTTCTGAAACACTCTTGCCTATTTCTGCACTTCTCTTGCCTCTTTCTGCACTTCTCTTGCTTCTTTCTGCAACTCTCTTGCTTCTCTCTGCACCCTTCTTCCCTTTTTTGCATCCCTCTTGCCTCTATCTGCTGTTCTCTTGCCATATTCTGCACCCCTCTTGCCTCTTTCTGCACCTCACTTCCCTCTTTCTGCACTTCTCTTGCTTCTTTCCGCACCTTTGTTGCTTCTTTCAGCAATTCTCTTGCCTCTTTCTCCAATTCTCTTGCTTCTTTCTATACCTCTGTTGCTTCTTTCAGCAATTTTCTTGCCTCTTTCTGCACTTCTCTTGCTTCTTTCTGTACCCCTCCTGCCTCTTTCTGTACCTTTCTTGCCTCTTTGTGCATATCTCCTACCTCTTTCTGCACCCCTCTTGCCTCTTTTTGCACCTCTGTTGGTTCTTTCTGCACTGCTCTTGCTTCTTTCTGTGCCTCACATGCTTCTTTCTGCACCCCTCCTGCCTCTTTCTGCTTTTCTCTTGCTTCTTTCTACACCTCTTTTACCTCTTTCTGCTCCTCTCTTGCCTCTTTGTGCATTTCTCTTGCCTGTTTCTGCACTTGCCTTGCCTCTTTCTGTACCTCTCTTGCCTCTTTCTGCATTTCTCTTGCTTCTTTCTATACCTCTGTTGCTTCTTTCAGCAATTCTACTGCCTCTTTCTGTACTTCTCTTGCTTCTTTCTGTACCCCTCCTGCCTCTTTCTGTACCTTTCTTGCCTCTTTTGTGCACCTCTCCTACCTCTTTCTGCACACCTCTGGCCTCTTTTTGCACCTCTGTTGGTCCTGCTCTTGCTTCTTTCTGCACCTCACTTGCTTCTTTCTGCACCCCTCCTGCCTCTTCCTGCACTTCTCTTGCTTCTTTCTATACCTCTTTTGCCTCTTTCTACTCCTCTCTTGCCTCTTTGATAATTTCTCTTGCCTGGTTCAACACTTCCCTTGCCTCTTTCTGTACCTCTCTTGCCTTTTTCTGCACCTCTATTGCCTCTTTCTGCACTTCTCTTGCTTCTTTCTGTACCTCTCTTGCTTCTCCCTGCACACTTCTTCCCCTTTTTGCGTACCTCTTGCCTCTTTCTGCTGTTCTCTTGCCATTATCTATACCTCTCTTGCCTCTTTCTGCACCTCACTTGCCTTTTCTGCAATTCTCTTGCTTCTTCCCATACCTCTGTTGCTTCTTTCAGCAATTCTCTTGCCTCTTTCTATACCTCTGTTGCTTCTTTCAGCAATTCTCTTGCCTCTCTCTGCACTTCTCTTGCTTCTTTCTGTACCCCTCCTGCCTCTTTCTGTAACTTTCTTGCCTCTTTGTCCACCTCTACAACCTCTTTATGCACCCCTCTTGCCTCTTTTTGCACCTCTGTTGGTTCTTTCTGCACTGCTCTTGCTTCTTTCTGCACCTCACTTGCTTCTTTCTGCACCCCTACTGCCTCTTTCTGCACTTCTCTTGCTTCTTTCTACACCTCTTTTTGCCTTTTTCTGCTCTTCTCTTGCCTCTTTGTGCATTTCTCTTGCCTGTTTCTGCACTTCCCTTGCCTCTTTCTGCACCTCTCGTGTCTCTTTCTGCACCTCTCTTGCGTCTTTCTGCACTTCTCTTGATTCTTTCTGCACCTCTCTTGCTTCTCTCTGCACCCTTCTTCCCTTTTTTGCATCACTCTTGCCTCTTTCTGCTGTTCTCTTGCCATTTTCTCTTGCTTCTTTCTGCACCTCACTTGTCTCTTTCTGCACTTCTCGTGCTTCTTTCCACAAATCTGTTGCTTCTTTCAGCAATTCTCTTGCCTCTTTCTGCACTTCTCTTCCTTCTTTCTGCACCCCTCCTGCCTCTTTCCGTACCTCTCTTGCCTCTTTGTGCCCCTCTTCTACCTTTTTCTGTACCACTCTTATTTCTTTCTGCACCTCTGTTGGTTCTTTCTGCACTGCTCTTGCTTCTTTTTGCACCTCACTTGCCTCTGTCTGCACTTCTCTTGCTTCTTTCTACACCTCTGTTGCTTCTTTCAGCAATTCCTTTGCCTCTTTCTACACTTTTCTTCCTTTTTGTGCACCCCTCCTGCCTCTTTCTGTACCTCTCTTGCCTCTTTGTGCACCTCTCCTACCTCTTTCTGCACTCCTCTTGCCACTTTTTGCACCTCTGTTGGTTCATTCTGCACTGTTCTTGCTTCTTTCTGCACCCCTCTTGCCTCTTTCTGCACCCCTCTTTTCTCTTTCTGCACCCATGTTCCCTCTTTCTGCACCTTTCCTGCCTGTTTCTGCACCCCTCTTTCCTCTTTCTGTACCTCTGTCGTTTTTTTCTGCACTTCTCTTGCTCTTTCTGCACCCTTCGCGCCTCTTTCTGCACTCCTCTTTTCTCTTTCTGCACTTCTCTTGCCTCTTTCTGCACCCCTGTTCCCTATTTCTGCACCTTTCCTGCCTGTTTCTGCACATCTCTTGCCTCTTTCTGTACCTCTGTTGGTTCTTTCTGTACTTTTATTGCTCTTTCTGAACCCTTCTCGCCTCTTTCAGCACCTCTGTTGCTTCTATCAGCACTTCTCTCCCTTCTTTCTGCACCCCTCCTGCCTCTTTCTGTACCTCTCTTGCCTCCTTGTACACCTCTCCTACCTTTTTCTGCACCCATCTTGCCTATTTCTGCACCCTTCTTTTCTCTTTCAGCACCTCTCTTGCCTCTTTCTGCACCCCTGTTCCCTCTTTCTGTACCTTTCCTGCCTGTTTATGCACCTCTCTTGCCTCTTTCTGTACCTCTGTTGCTTTTTTCTGCACTTCTCTTCCACTTTCTACACCTCGGTTGCTTCTTTCAGCAATTCTCTTGCCTCTTTCTGCACTTCTCTTCCTTCTTTCTGTACCCCTCCTGCCTCTTTCTGTAACTCTCTTGCCTTCTTGTGCACCTCTCCTACCTCTTTCTGCACTCCTCTTGCCTCTTTTTGCACCTCTGTTGGTTCATTCTGCACTGCTCTTGCATCTTTCTGCACATCTCTTGCCTCTTTCTGTACCTCTGTTGGTTCTTTCTGTACTTTTATTGCTCTTTCTGAACCCTTCTCGCCTCTTTCAGCACCTCTGTTGCTTCTATCAGCACTTCTCTCCCTTCTTTCTGCACCCCTCCTGCCTCTTTCTGTACCTCTCTTGCCTCCTTGTACACCTCTCCTACCTTTTTCTGCACCCATCTTGCCTATTTCTGCACCCTTCTTTTCTCTTTCAGCACCTCTCTTGCCTCTTTCTGCACCCCTGTTCCCTCTTTCTGTACCTTTCCTGCCTGTTTATGCACCTCTCTTGCCTCTTTCTGTACCTCTGTTGCTTTTTTCTGCACTTCTCTTCCACTTTCTACACCTCGGTTGCTTCTTTCAGCAATTCTCTTGCCTCTTTCTGCACTTCTCTTCCTTCTTTCTGTACCCCTCCTGCCTCTTTCTGTAACTCTCTTGCCTTCTTGTGCACCTCTCCTACCTCTTTCTGCACTCCTCTTGCCTCTTTTTGCACCTCTGTTGGTTCATTCTGCACTGCTCTTGCATCTTTCTGCACATCTCTTGCCTCTTTCTGTACCTCTGTTGGTTCTTTCTGTACTTTTATTGCTCTTTCTGAACCCTTCTCGCCTCTTTCAGCACCTCTGTTGCTTCTATCAGCACTTCTCTCCCTTCTTTCTGCACCCCTCCTGCCTCTTTCTGTACCTCTCTTGCCTCCTTGTACACCTCTCCTACCTTTTTCTGCACCCATCTTGCCTATTTCTGCACCCTTCTTTTCTCTTTCAGCACCTCTCTTGCCTCTTTCTGCACCCCTGTTCCCTCTTTCTGTACCTTTCCTGCCTGTTTATGCACCTCTCTTGCCTCTTTCTGTACCTCTGTTGCTTTTTTCTGCACTTCTCTTCCACTTTCTACACCTCGGTTGCTTCTTTCAGCAATTCTCTTGCCTCTTTCTGCACTTCTCTTCCTTCTTTCTGTACCCCTCCTGCCTCTTTCTGTAACTCTCTTGCCTTCTTGTGCACCTCTCCTACCTCTTTCTGCACTCCTCTTGCCTCTTTTTACACCTCTGTTGGTTCATTCTGCACTGCTCTTGCATCTTTCTGCACCTCTCTTGCCTCTTTCTGCACCCCTGTTCCCTCTTTCTGCACCTTTCCTGCCTGTTTCTGCACCTCTCTTGCCTCTTTCTGTACCTCTGTTGTTTTTTTCTGCACTTCTCTTCCTCTTTCTGCACCCTATGCGCCTCTTACAGCACCTCTGTTGCTTCTTTCTGCACTTCTCTTGCTTATTTCTATTAGGGGTGGGCGGAATTTGCGTAGTCGCGCTACGCAAAGCTCCGCGAAATGGTAAAAAATCTCCGCGAGCACGCAAAAGTTCCGCAAACACGCGGAATTGCTTGTTCCGCCCGTTCGCAATGCTTTTTTCCTGTTCGCGAACGCGAACAAGTAAAAAATTCCCCGAAGTCGCGGATCGTGGAATTTTTGGCAATTTCGCGTTCTCTGCGGAACGCGAAATTACCCAAATTCCGCAAATTCCGCGAGCGGAACGGAATTTACCGCCCAGGCCTAATTTCTATACCTCTGTTGCTTCTTTTAGCAATTCTCTTGCTTCTTTCTGCACCTCACTTGCTTCTTTCTGCACCCCTCCTGCCTCTTTCTGCTCCTCTCTTGCCTCTTTGTGCATTTCTCTTGCCTGTTTCTGCACTTCCCTTGCCTCTTTCTGTACCTCTCTTGCCTCTTTCGGCACTTCTCGTGTTTCTTTCTGCACCTCTCTTGCTTCTCTCTGCACCATTCTTCCCTTTTTTGCATCCCTCCTGCCTCTTTCTGCTGTTCTCTTGCCATTTTCTGCACCTCTCTTGACTCTTTCTGTACCTCACGTGCCTCTTTCTGCACTTCTCTTGCTTCTTTCCACACCTTTGTTGCTTCTATCAGCAATTCTCTTTTGCCTCTTTCTGCACTTCTCTTGCTTCTTTCTATATCTCTCTTGCTTCTTTCAGCAATTCTCTTGCCTCTTTCTTCACTACTCTTGCTTCTTTCTGTGCCCCTCCTGCCTCTTTACGTACCTGTCTTGCCTCTTTGTGCATCTCTCCTACCTCTTTCTGCTCCCCTCTTGCCACTTTTTGACCTCTGTTGGTTCTTTCTGCACAGCTCTTGCTTCTTTCTGCACCTCACTTGCCTCTTTCTGCACTTCCCTTGCTTCTTTCTACACCTCTGTTGCTTCTTTCAGCAATTCTCTTGCCTCTTTCTGCACTTTTCTTCCTTCTTTCTGTACCCATCCTGCCTCTTTCTGTACCTTTCTTGCCTCTTTGTGGTCCTCTCCTACCTTTTTCTGTACCCCTCTTGCCTCTTTTTGTACCCCTGTCGATTCTTTCTGCACTGCTCTTCCTTCTTTCTGCACCCCACTTGTCTCTTTCTGCACTTCTCTTGCTTCTTTCTACACCTCTGTTGCTTCTTTCAGCAATTCTTTTGCCTCTTTCTGCACTTCTCTTCCTTCTTTCTGCACCTCTGTTGCCTCTTTCTGCACTTCACTTGCTTCTTTCTGCACTTCTATTGCTACTTTTTGCACTTCTATTCCTTCTTTCTGCACCCCTCCTGCCTTTTTCTGTAGTTCTCTTGCCTCTTTGTGCACCTCTCCTACCTTTTTCTGCACCCCTCTTGCCTCTTTTTGCACCTCTTTTGGTTCTTTCTGGACTGCTTTTGATTCTTTCTGCACTTCTCTTGCTTCTTTCTACACCTCTGTTGCTTCTTTCAGCAATTCTCTTGCCTCTTTCTGCACTTCTCTTCCTTCTTTCTGCACCTCTGTTGCCTCTTTCTGCACTTCACTTGCTTCTTTCTGCACCTCTCTTGTCTGTTTCGGCACCTCTGTTCCTTCTTTCTGCACTTCTCTTGCCTCTTTCTGAACCTCTGACTTAGAGGTAGTTTTAATCCCCCTGCCCTATTATGTACTAGAGCCTTACAGGGTAGGTCATGCCAATCACAGGGGTACCCCAACCCATAGTGTACCCTAGTACATGTAAGTGTTTTCACTGTATTGTAAGTGTCTTTCAGCATAGCACTGGCTCCGAGGCCTGGTTAGTCAGAGTCAGTTACCACTAGTCCCAGTCATTAAAAAGTTGGGGGCACAGGATGACTTTGCAACAAGGCCTCTTTCTGCACCTCTGTTGGTTCTTTCTGCATATCTCTTGCTTCTTTCTGCACCTTTCTTCTTCTTTCTGGACTTCTGTTGCCTCTTTCTGCATTTCTCTTGCTTTTTTCTGCATTTTTTTCCTCTTTCTGCACATGTCCTTTCTCTGTAGGCATAGTTAGAAATTAGAATTTAAAAAACCTTAGAAATTCACTGAAAAAACCATAGTTTCAGGGACGTTATAGTTAGAATCGAGCATTTAAAAAACCTTTGAAATTCAATGAAAAAACCATAGGTTTCAGGGACGTTATAGTTAGAAATCAGCATTTAAAAAACCTTAGTAATTCACAGAAAAAACCATAGGTTTCAGGGATGTTATAGTTAGTTGGACATTTCGCTCGTAGAAAACCAGAGAAATTCGGCCGTTATAGTTTGTTGAGCTAACTATAACTCGCGCCCCTGCAAATCACTGCTGATGACGTCAGATATTACATCATTCATGACGCTGGCAGTCGCATCTTCGTCATGAATATCATGCATGATTAAAAAAATCAATATTGGACACATACCTTGTGTCACTAACACACCCATTTCTCAAACATGGGGTCAGAGTTTCTCCACCCTGGCCCCTTATATGGGCTTTCTGTTCAGGTTGCGTCCAGCCAATCAGTGCATTCCCGTTGGCGCAAACCATCATGTAATACCTTCAACGAGAGATATATCTATAATTTTCAGCATAAATTTCTCAAAAACTACTGGATGGATTTGTAGCAAATAACAAAAAGCACAATCTGCATAACAACATCTATCTGTCTGACAAATTTGATGTAATTCCATTCAGCGGTTTTGGCTGTCAGTTTAACAGTGCGTTCCCTTGGTAATTAACATTACAAACACAACCTTTTTTCACACCCTTATTTCTCGGTCACCACTGCACAGTTCACCTCCAAACTTTCCATGACAACCAGAACCTACTTTAACACTTTTTTTGAAAATGTCATGGAGATTTGTCAAATGACACCAAAGTTATAGCCCAGTCAAAAAATGTTTTTCCTTTGGAAACTAGGTCCTAACTGTAACTACCTACTGGAGACTGCAGTAGGTTATATATTACACCTACAGACTCACTCGTAGAGTCACACACCCATGTACAGACCCACTCAGAGACTCACACACTTACTGAGACACTCATACACCCACTTACAGATCCACTCAGATAGTCATACACCTACTCACACACCCTTACAGTCACTCCCAAACTTAGTCACAACCCCTCTCAGAGACTCACACACCCACTCATTTACATACTCAGATATACATGCACCCATTTACTCACACAGTCAAGGCTCATGTATCCACTCCCAGACCCAACCAGACACTCACCTTCCCAGTGACAGACCCACTCAGACACTGATGCATGCACCCATTCACTCACTTACTCAGAAACCACTCACAGATCTACTCTGACACTCATACATCCACTCATGGACCCACTCAGACACTCACAAACCCACACAGCCACCCCCACAGCCACTCATAGACCCACTGAGAGACATATGCTTCCAGTTAGTTATACACTGAGAGAACCATGTACCCACATACAGTCGCACTCACAGACCCACACACCCACTGACAGAACAACTCAGACACTCACGCTGCCAGTCATAGACCCAATGAGAGACTCTTGCACTCACTCACTGATCTACTCAGACACTCATACACCTACTCACTCATCCATTCAGACACTCAGTTGGACACTCATGTATCCACTCACAGATCAAGTCAGACAGTCATATACTTACTTACAAATGCACAAAGGCATACATGTACCTACTCACAGATTGAGTGAAGGACTTATGCAACCAATCACTGACCCATTGTGACACTGATGCATCCATTTATAGATGTACTGAGACAGTCACTCCTTTCATTTCAGAAGTAATGATAGACTGATTAATACTTTCCCCTCAAATCCCCTCAAATACTTATACAGTGAATGAGAGACTTAGTGATACAGTGATGAATGCAGTCATAGATTACACTGAAAAAGTTATGCACTGTGTTATAGAGATATTAAGGGAGTTGCGCATGCTATTACACAGTCGTTTAGATAGTAATGTGTTTAGTGTGTTGGTTATAATTCATTTTGCAGTTATAAGTTTTGAATGCGGTGATGGCTATTGAATGTCTGCATTTGTTTTATCATTTCGCGACATATTCGTGGTGAATGCGGCTACCGATATCATTGAGGCACCCGGCATCATTGGGCCTGATTCACAGAACTAACTTACGTCAAAAACGTAAACGTAAAGTTAGTACTTTTTAGGTATTCACAGAATACAGTTACTCATTTTGATATTCACAGAATGAACTTACTCATTTCGGTATTCACAGAAGTTAGTAGTCCTAACTTTAGGACTACTAACTTCTGTGAATACCGAAATGAGTACGTTCATTCTGTGAATACCAAAATGAGTAAGTGTATTCTGTGAATACCTAAAAAGTACTAACTTTACGTTTACGTTTACGTTTTTGACGTAAGTTAGTTCTGTGAATCAGTCCCTTAGTGAAAACAGGAAATCGGTTTACATGGTTGTTTTTATGCAAATTCCCTACAAAAATATGACTTTACACAGTGCAGTAATAAACCCCTAGTGTCCAAAATACTGTAAAATGTGTGCATATATGTGTTTTGCACCCCCTAAAAAAGGCGCGATCATCGTGGTTACCGGAGTCATTGCGACTCTCGTAATCGCGAAAACGGGAAGTAGGGTTCAAACACAGTTTCTAAAACATTTCCTACAAATATGTGTACAAATATGTTTTTAAAGCAGTGGTATGGTTAGTAATGTGTGTATTGTAATAGTTAGAAGGAATTTTTCTAAGTTAACATTTTTTAATGTGTTAGTGGTCGTTAAATGTCAGCTTTCGTTTTGCAATTTCACAAAGTGATCGCGATCATCGTGACGTCGTCGCGAATTTCAAAAATTTAAAAAAAAAGAAAATGAACACAATTTTGGCTTCTTGGGTGGCTCTGGTTTAAATAATGTTTTTAAGTGTATTTTTCAGTATGTCAAATACATTTGCTGATCACAGATTCTCCACAGTAAATGCGACAATGTTGTGCAGACTCAAAAAATTCTTAAAAATATAACCAGTTATTAAAGTACTTTCTTATGAACACATACCAAATCAAAAAATGAGTGGTATATAATAATAATTTAATATACAATATCCAATTATAGAACGAAAATATGAAAATCTTACAGGCTCACTTAAAAAAAATGGATGTTACAATTAAGAAATAGAATTTAAAAAACCTTAGCAAATCACTGAAAAAAACAAAGGTCACAGTGATGTTATAGTTCACGAATTAGCAATTAAAAAACTTAGGAATCCACTGAAAAAACAAAGGTTACAGGGACGTTAAAGTTAGGAAATAGAATTAAAAATACCTTAGAAATTCACTGAAAAAAACAAAGGTTATAGGGACATTTCACTCGTAGAAAACCAGAGAAATTCAGCAGTTATAGTTAGCTGAGCTAATTATAACTCACGCCCCTGCAATGCACTGCTTATGACCTCACATATTACATCACTTATAACATGGTCAGTGACATCACTGATGACACCTCAAATAACATCACTGATGACATCAACCACAGAATCTCAGATGCCCCCACACACACCCCAATATAATCTTTTTATACACTCACTCCAACTGCCACACAACCATTCTCAAAACAATTGACACACCCATACCATTACTTACACACCCACTCACTGATTCATAGGTCTACATATACATCTACTCAGTCACACATACAGCCACTCATACACCTACTCACTCGCTAATGCAGCCACTGATATATTCATTCATATACCCATGCAGCCACTCACACACTGTCAGTCACCCATACAGCTACACACACACCTACTCAGTCACCCACAGAGTCAATCACACAGCCCCTTGCTCACCTATACAGTTATACACACACTCACTTGCTTATTCATCCAGATACGAACACATACACACTCACCTATACTGTCAGTAATACAAGCACACATTCACCCATACAGCCATTCTCACAATCATTCACTCATACATACAGTCACTCTTATACTCCAACACTCACCTATACTGCCTTCAACATATACAGTTACTCACCCATATATCACTGACAAATCCATTCACTCACCGGCACAGCCATACACACACTCAGTCACCCACACAGTCCCTTACAGACACATTCACAAGCCCATACAGCCACTGACTCACCCACTCACTCATCCATGCAGGCAGTCACACACAACCCTCACCCACACACACAGACACTCATACACCAATATAGGTATTCAGACAACCAATCAATCACCCATGCATCCATTCTTGTTCCCACTCACCAATCCATACAGCCACTTAGACACCAACTGATAGACTGATACAGACATTTACACAACCTAGTCACTCACCAATACATTCACTGAGACACCTAATCACTGAGTTATACAGTCAGTCATGCACCCACTGAATCATCCATACATGCACTCATACACCCACTGATTCAACAATATACATTGGTGTATATATATTTAACATTCATAAGCTTTTTAAAAACACTCACAGTCACTGGATGATGTAATCAGTGATGTAATCAGTGATGTCATCAGTGTTGTCACTGACCATGTCATGAGCGATGTAATATGTGAGGTCATAAGCAGTGCATTGCGGGGGCGTGAGTTATAGTTAGCTCAGCTAACTATAACTGCTGAATTTCTCTGGTTTTGTACGAGTGAAACTAAAACTGTAACATCCCTGCAAACTTTGTTTTTTTAGTGAATATATATATATTTTCGTATATGTTTATATATTTATATATATTTATATCAAACAGCATCTCCTCCTTTGGAAGCAGACAAGGGGACACAGCGGGACTTCAAGAAACCGTTTATTCAGACTTCTGGCATGACGCGTTTCGGCGATTAGCCTTTCTCTAATGCCTCGGGTGCTTTATCTTAATATATGTGTATTACCTACTGGCGGTCGCCAGTAGGTAGTTATAGTTAGGACCTATTTTCCATAGGAAAAGCATTTTTTGTTTTCTCAATAACTTTGGCGTCGTTCAACGAATCATCGCGAAATTTTTAAAACTAGTGGGGCGCCCCGGTCAGTTCCTGTCTTGAAACGTTCGGGGTGATTCGTCAAGCGGGGGCCGAGAAAAAAGGGGGGTCCCAAAACGTGTTTTCTCCATGTTATTTCCCATAGAAATCTTTAGACACGGCTACAGCCCGAACTGCTGAACGGAATTACACCAAATTTTGCAAAAAGGTAGCCCTTGGTTCAGAAAGAGTCATTTTTGTTAAATGGTGTAAATCCGTTGAGTAGTTCCTGAGAAATTCAAAAAATAGAGGTCGGAAAATCAATTTCCCATAGGAAATTTTAGCCAAGGCTACAGCCCGAACTGCTGAACGGAATTACACCAAATTTGGCAAAAAGGTAGTGCTTGGTTCAGAAAGCGTCCTTTTTTTTAAATGGTGTAAATCCGTTCAGTAGTTGCTGAGAAATTCAAAAAATAAAAGTTTCGATATCTATGGCCGAGGAGGGTTCGCGAACCCTCCCGACCACAAGCTTTATTCTAATTGGCTGTCAACACTCCAAACCAGGAAGTGTTGGCAGCCATCTTGTGACTCGGTAGAACCGAGTCACAAGAAAACAGTGAAAGATGAAAAAAAAGAAAAGGGGGCAGGGTAGAAACACCCTGACCCCTCAGGCCTGCTCAGGGGGTCCCACAAGGACTCATTTGAGATGTCATCAGTGATGTCACTGACCATGTCATGAATGATGTAATATGTGACGTGATCAGCAGTGCATTGCGGGGGCGTGAGTTATAGTTAGGTGAACTAACTATAACGGTGGAATTTCTCTGGTTTTGTACGAGTGAAATCTCCAACTAACTATAACCTCCCTGAAACCTATTGTTTTTTCAATGAATTTCTAAGGTTTTTTAAATGCTAATTTCTAACTATAACCTGCCTGAAACCTATGGTTTTTTTCAGTGAATATATATATATATATATATATATATATATATATATATATATATCAAAGCTCCGGTTCCAAAAGAAACACACCGCACTCACGGGGCCCAGGTTAAAGATGCTTTATTCACAAGGACGCGTTTCGGCATTCTGCCTTCATCTGCTTGTGTTTGAAAAGCGGCACAACCTATCATGATGGTTTATAACAGGTGAGTCCCATTGGATATGGCACACAAACACTGAAAGAGGACTCGGACCCAGCATTTTCTTCCCTGATGTATTCTGGGATTCAAAGTCCGTGAAAAAATATTTCTCCTTTTGGCGGCACAATTGCGTCCTCTTTTAGTGCCCTGTCAATCATACCAGCCATACCACCTTGCGCCGTGGAGTGCAACTTCTCCGAGGACCCCTCGCCTTGCCACAGGGTCTCACTGCACTCAGCGCGGGAGCAGATCAGATGGCCCTAGCTTCCACAGGCATGAACCGGAGCTTTGATATTTGTATGGACCCACCTCCATACTAACCGCACCCGTCTGTAAGAGTGCATATATTGCCGAGGTGGACTTTGGAGCTGGAATTTAATTGGCAATTGCACCGCCATCAAGGAATCAGGGCACCGACGCCGACTTTTGTCGACAGGAATCATGCCTGTGGAAGCTAGGGCCATCTGACCTGCTCCGCGCTGAGTGCAGTGAGACCCTGTGGCAAGGCGAGGGTCCTCGGAGAAGATGCACTCCACGGCGCAAGGTGGTATGGCTGGTATGATTGATAGGGCACTAAAAGAGGACGCAATTGTGCCGCCAAAAGGAGAAATATTTTTTTCACGGACTTCGAATCCCAGAATACATCAGGGAAGAAAAATGCTGGGTCCGAGTCCTCTTTCAGTGTTTGTGTGCCATATCCAATGGGACTCACCTGTTATAAACCATCATGATAGGTTGTGCCGCTTTTCAAACACAAGCAGATGAAGGCAGAATGCCGAAACGCGTCCTTGTGAACAAAGCATCTTTAACCTGGGGCCCGTGAGTGCGGTGTGTTTCTTTTGGAACCGGAGCTTTGATATTTGTATGGACCCACCTCCATACTAACTGCACCCGTCTGCAAGAGTGCATATATTGCCGAGGTGGACTTTGGAGCTGGAATATATATATATATATATTTCCACAGCGGAGACGATCTCGGTCACCCAGATAAGGAGAGCACTCTCAGGAATTCCAGATGAAAAATGTAATGTGCAGACCCTCCCCCGCACCAACAGATGCGTTTCGGCATTGCCGCCTTCCTCGATGTATATATATATAAATATAACGTGTCTACTTTCAAAATTCGATGCAGTTGTTATTCAGATGAAAATGCAATGCTTTGTTTTTACCACTCTTTCATTACTCGATTATCTTTACTCATTTGTTAATATCCTGTGGACCACAATAACCATAATGCTTAGTAATCGTCTCCGTATAATGTTCCAGTCCTTCAATGCCTTACATTTCATTGCTTAATCCCTTCGTAGTCACATGTACCAACATGACCTTATCGTGTCTTTAAAGGATATAATCCCATACGTGGCAGTCATTTGGCATCTGTGTAATGTCAAAGGTAAAATCACTCTCATTTAGAACTCAGCTAAACTTGTAGTTCACAACTTGCCTGTATCCAGTTTCATCAGCACAACGTGCAAGTGTTCAATAAGAGTATTCCCTGTCTACTGGGTGGAGAAGTAACCAAATATCCTGCAAGCCCTGATCTTAAAGGTTTTGTTTCTCAGGAGTTCTTTGTCCTTGTTATAGGCTATGTCAAGTGGGCCCGTCTGATCTAAAATAATGTCTGGGTCCCAGTTCAAGTCATTCCCAAGCTTAATGTGAGTGATGCCAAGTTCAGTGAGAACACAATTGAGTTGTAGGAGGTACATGTCTTGTCACCAATTGTGGCACAGAGAGAGCCAATGGTGACAACTTTTGTACCCAGCCTTGGTATAGCCAGGACATACCTCCCCTCCTCATCTGTTTAGGAATTTAGTAAGATACAGGAGATAAACTTCTGCAACAGGATGGCTACCCAGCATTTTCTCAAACCATCTGAGGCGGTGGAGCCCCCTCATCTGGTAATAGGAATTTGTAAGTTGACAGTCCCCGCCCAATCTCCCTGCAATTAATCAGGTTCTGGTTGGGACAAGTGAATCTCTTGGAGGAGGGCTATGTGTACTTGATTGAATGCTAGGTAATAGAACACTTTTTTACTTTTAAAAATATTTGTTAAGCTGTTCACTTTCAGAGAAATTATATTGAGTGGTTTAGGCAGCATGAGTGTAGTAGCACTTGCAATAGACAGAGAGATATGTAAAATAGTTTGGTTTAGTGTGCGATTTGTGGGTTGTGTGTATCAATGGAAAAAAAGGGGGTAGATTCCTCGGCTCAAATGAGGAACAGGATGTCGATGATACCTAAATTAAGGTCACCAAATCTGTTTGTGATAAAGTGAGAAGTGAACCATGTGTCCGTATCCGCTGGATATAGCTGGATGTAGCATTGGTGCGCAGCAACACCAAGCAAAAGTAGGGGTGATAGATGCACATAGATTTCTTTGGTGTGTTATACTTCATGGCGACCCACTTTTGCCCATGGGAAATGCCTCATTAGTGAAGAGAACTCAGGATGGCGCCTGTGAAACTAAGTAGCGGGGCGGAAGAAGTGCATCATCAACCATGGACTGTAAAACTTGTAACACTATACCAGAGAAAACAATACCAGAATAAGTCTTCAGTCCGTATCTCAGAATGAGATATGGGGCTCAGGAAGCAAAGCCAGTGACAGGCAAAGGAAATTCAGCCACCCGGAGCCGAATTGCGCGGAAAAGATTGTAGGTGCCTCACTTTCATGTGTTGCAGCAGGTTTCAGTGGTGATCAAGATTTATTGCTAGAGATATTTTGATTGAGTTCCTCTATTGTCTTTATCACCATATCTCATTCTCATTACATGAATTTCAGGAAAGAGTGATCTAGTTGCTGCCCTGGTCGGTGAGAGGATATGTCATCGCTATGAGAAGGTTTATGGGAGTGGGGTTGTTGAGGTGACATGTCCATGCTAGCATCATCCAAACTGTCCAAGAATTTTCAGAGCTATTCTGGGCATCCATAGTCCTTAGACTTGCCATCAAAGTAGTCTACATGATCGCAGGATAAACAAGTCCATACTTAATCTGCCATTTTCTGAGTCTTGACCAAAGGGAGAGGAAGACCTTACATTTCGTGTTGGTTTCGGAAAAGAAATCAGCAGTTATTTGGATTGCCTTACCAACCATCCTATTCATACGGGCCAAGTCGGCATGACACAGACAAGCGTTGACACACCTGCTGGAGCAAAAATGCCATAATAGGCCCAGGTCTGTCCTGGTTTGCAGAGGTAGGGATCCGGGCCCAAATGCTTTGTACCCTCTGACATTTCAGTGGTGGGAAAAAGGCAAGGCCTGTTAGGTGTGGTAGGAGACTGATCAAGAATGCTTTTACATCATCCTGTACAAGTTTCCTATAAAAGCAGACATTATTGTGGTGGGCTCAATCTCTGGCTGTTACTTTCTGTCTAAGGTGCTATCTATCGGATCCCCATGATTCTGCCCCACATTGAGATTTTTAAAAACAGTGATTTGGGAGTCCATTCCTTGCACTTTATCATGGGAAAGGCCCATCTCAGATTGCAGAGATTTTACTTCAGAGGTGAGTGCAGCCATTTTGTCATCCACGGATTCAATATGTGCACCTACTCCTATGCATTCCTTAAGAATAGCCTCCATGGAGACCTCCCAAGGCCAGAGAGAAAGAGTGGTTTTCCTGGCAGATTTGGCATGGGTAGAAGAGGTAACTGATCACTTTACGGCTCATATCTACCTCAGTGGCTTCAGAGTCTAAGGGTATCCTTATACGTGCAAAAAGGCAGGTGGAAGGAGAAGCTCTGGGATACCACACAGTAGGGTCCACCAAGAAGGGGGAGTATTGTAAAAATTCTCACCACAGGGAAAATGGGGGGAAAAGTACAGGGCAGGATCTGCCCTCAATCAAGTTGCGGAGCTAAGCAATACACAGTTGTAGAACGCTGGCTCTCTATATAGTGTACTAAAATGAGGTACACTCTGCAGAGAGTCCAGTGGATACCAAATAGGTGTGCAGAGGTAAAAGCATATAATTCTAAAGCTCTTTTTGTAGTAGTGTGGGCGAGCAGTTAGGCTTATCAGAGGGTAGTTCTAAGCATTTGTTGTCACACACAGAGGCAATATATGAAACACACACTCAAGAATAAACCCGAGACCAATTAGAAAAAATAAACTCATCTCTTTATATTTATTTTTAGAGACCAAGAACCTCTTTAAAAAGTTAATAATTGCTTTGTATGTCGATTTTTAACCAAATGCAGTTCAAGACACAAGTGCTTATAGGATTTCAGCATCAGTGGTCAATACTGTCAGGCAGAGACCACCTCTGTCAAGAGTAATAAAGCATAGGGTTAGGTAGCAGAGTACTGCCAACACATTTACCATTGCGGTCGATGGAAGCAACACTCCGCCACAAAGTTTTGGGGGTCAACGGTCACCCAGAATTCAGTGGAAGTTTTACTCCAGGGGAGTTAGAGTTTTGGGAGTACCAGGGCTTGGGCACAGCAAGCAGTTCTGTTTTACCTGGATCAGAGGTGCCAAAGATCTTGGGATCCAGAATTGGTTCTTCAACAGCAGCGTTCAGCTACAGGTGCATTGAGGGCAGTCCGTCATGGTCGGGCGGTCGTGCCCAAGTTGCGCTTTCACTATGCCATTATAATCCGGTACAGGCTCACAGAAGCAAGTCTGTTTCCAGCGCCAGTCACAGGTACTCTGAGGATCCCTCACACTGGTGGATGTGTTGTAGGGGTTGGTTACCAGTCTGGAGGCCAACAAGCCTTGGCTGCTGTAACGTTTAGGTTGGCAGGGTGAATCGCGTCAACACGGTCCGTGCAGGTCTTCACCCAGCGGTCTTTACTGGTGGTGTGCTAGAGACTAGTACCACTAGTCCAAGGGAGGTCCCAGACAATTGATGAAGACTGGCAGGCCTCTGGGGTTCTTGAAGGCTGCACAGGTTTCTGGTAGGGACGGCAGGCCACAGTTGTGGAGTCCTTTCACAATTCGCATGGTTTGGCACCAGTTTCTTCTGCAGCAGGGTTCAGTTCCTGGTTCATCAGCACATCTTCTTCCTGTGTCTTTGTTTGGTCCATGGAATCTTAAGTAAAGGTCTTCGGGAGCCACCTAAATACTGAATTTAGGGGCATTACAAGTGGAGGCAGGTAGTAGCCAATGGGCTACTTACCTTCATGGTGTCTACACCGTCTAGTGACTACCTCCTGTGGAAAGAGGTACTACCCTAGTCCTGATTGGACATGTTCTCATCATCTCAAGATGGTGAAATTGCAGAAGAGATGCTCACATCACCTGCCCCGCCCTAGGGGTAGTGCAGGCTGAGGGAGGACCCTCCTCCTCCTCATCTAATTAATTTTCCTGCCTTTCCTCCCACCAAATGTGGAGCAGTAAAGGGGGCTTGTCCTCAACCACTATCAAGGGGTTCCTGGGTTGGATTTCAAAGGCAGCATTGCCTTTGGAGCTTCCCGCCCGGGAAGACCATTGAGTCCGGGAGGAGGTGTGAAAATCCCGTGCCCAGAGCAGGTATTGTTTCTGTCCTCTAAGAGTACTGGCTCTCATCCCATGAGGTCAGAAACATGTCTGGTGGTGGCAGGCTGGTGGAAACCAGCCAGAGACCACATTAGTGCTTGGTTGAGTTTCAGGGGACCCTCTAAGAGGGTCTCCTGTGTGAATATATTAATAAATCCAACTCTGGCATCAGTGAGGATTTATTAAGACAAGACATTTGGTAACAAACATCTTAAAAATCAGTAAAGCCATAATAGAGCTAGGCACCTTGTGCTGACGAGTATCCAGCTGATGTATTCTTTATGGCTTCCCTGTTCACTTACAATATCACAGAATGGACTGGACATTGTAGGGGCATATCTGCTCATGCTGATATTCCCACAAACAAGGTACAGAACACCCTGCCTTAGGAGCTACAGGCCTGCAACAGGGGTGGCTTATCTATATCGTATGCAGTGTAGGGGTAGCATGGCACACAGGGCTGTGTGCCATGTCGACTCTTTGGATTTTCCTGCAACAAAACACGCAGCCTGCAGTGGCAGTGTGTTTAGCTTTGGTGAGGGGGCACTGGGGTGGCACAACCAGTGCTGCAGACCCAGAGGACCCTCTTAAGTACCTGTGCCCTAGGTCCCAGGGGTGCTATTAACTAGGGACTTACAGGGGTAGCTGAAGTTGTCCAATCGTGGTACAGTGTTTTGGTAAAGAGATATGGCACTGCGGACCTGGTGAGCAGGGACCCGGTGCACGTATAGCTTGAAATTAATCAGGCATCTGGAAAAAAGGGGGGCCAACCATGCAAAAAGTGGGAGTAGATGGATCCCGAAGTAGTTTCTTATCAAGAGCAGTTCTACTGATTTGCTGGCTTGCTTGTTGGAATTCAAATTTAGACTGCCTTGTGGTTACAGGGATGAATGGACAATATTTTATTAGAATGAATTGTTCTCTGATTGACCTACAAGAAATGAGTCTAAACATGAGTAAGTGATTTATTTCATAGACTGGGGAATATAACTCTGGTTCATGAAAGTCCCTTTTATTTATGCATACTCTAGAAATGTTTGTCTAGTCAGTGGAGATGGTGGTGTGTCCTCAGAGCCTTTCTTATCAGAATGGGGGGAGTGTCACTCTGATTGTCTTGAGTCTGTAGGGGGATGGTTGGCAGTGCGGAACCTCCACCCAGTTGTCAGTCTGCCATTGTGGGGACGAAAAGTGGGTTGGCCAGGCGGAGGGTAACGCAGCAGTAGCCTCATGTTAGCTGCCAAAGCTGTTACATGAAAGCATCTCTCAAACAAGCATCTGCTGGGAGTAGGCCGTGGCCAGTGCTAGTAAATTCAAATTCAAATTCAAATCTTTGTTGCTTGATTAATTAAAATCATACAGTGTATAATCATCAATTATACAGCCATAATAAAACAATGTTTCAATTCCAAGGATCAAGAGAATAAATAATGTGGGCAAATTGAATTCCTCCATATTACAAATCTACACTTCATATCTTTATATAAAAAGGACAAGATACCTCAATAAAATCATAAATTATACACAAATTATCCTGTTCAAATTCGATTTCTATACTAGTCGGTTTAAACTACCAAGTTTACTATACTCAGTTCCCAAGCTTCTAGTTTCTTTTTTGTTAAAATCTGAAATTTTGTAAAGTTTGCATTCATGATTATATCAGTTGGCTTAAAACAGACTACCAAAGCTTGTCTACAAGATCGTACTCCTCGATTATTAAAATAGTTTTTTAATCTCCTTCTTTCTTCCTTCATTTCTGGGCATATACAAACTAAGTGGATCATATTTTCATCCCATTGGTTACATCGTCTGCAGGGGATTGGCTTAGATGGTCGCAACCATGGCATTGCATGCGTCGATCCTGGTAAATTGCCAAATCCCGCTTTAATAAATATATTTTTTATTTTTGCAGACCAAGGTATTTCTAAATAAGGCTGCGATTTGGAGATCTTGTACTCATTCGGAACCATCCATGCATGTGCTCTTTTAGTAAACAGCTCTTTATCTTTCAGCAGTGACAATCGTTTTGTTATCCCGTTTATTGTCTTTTTGAAGGATGTTGGTGTTATGGCCATTTCCCAAACCTCATGTGCCGATAATTCCTTCAGTGCTATTTGTAAATATTTCCAAAATTTTGAAATTTGATTCAGCTGTACTTCTTACCAGAGTAAGCAGCACATTGAGTTAGAGGTATTGGTCCTTATTCGTTTCCATACCTTTATATATTGACACATCCTTGCAATTTGCTGGTTGGATGTACCAAATTCCAATCTAATTTGTGCCGGTGATGCGTTAGTGGGAAGTAGAAACAAAAACTTAAAAACTTTGGTAATAGCATTATTTAAAAGTACAGAGTCCTTGCCACAAAGTGCTTCGCTACCGTAGGTGAGATTGGGCAGCAATTTTGCATTTATTACCTTTAGCTGTGGGAGATAAATAGGACCCCCAAAGGAATTCTGCAATGTACGAAATGCCATAAGTAGGTTGTTACTTCTCTTTGTGAGCTCTGTTTTATGTTGACAAAATGAGCCCTTATCATCAAACAAAACACCCAAGTATTTATAGGCTTTCACTTGTTCCAATTGTCGATTTTGCAAATACCTTTTATATTTACTGAGATTCAATGCCTTATTATTAACTTCCATTACTTTACTTTTGGCTTCATTTATTCCCATCCTGTTCTCCATTGAGTATTTTGATATTTTATTTATAAGGCGTTGTAGTCCTCTTTTTGTTTAACTTAGCAAAATAACATCGTCGGCATATAATACATTTTAAATATGTCTGTCTGCTAATTTAGGTAGATGAGCAATCTCGTTATCTAAAGCATCTGTTAAATCAGATAAAAAATACATTAAATAGTTAGGGTGCAAGAACGCACCCTTGTTTTAAACCCTGAGATGTTTCAATTTTTCTTGATAGTTGTGTGCCTTTACCTAGTCGAACCCTAGTCCAAGTCTCAGTATATAATAATTGAATTGCTTTTAACAGGTCTGGGTCTATACCTTATTTTTCTAATTTTGCCCAAAGAATTTGCCGATTTACACAGTCAAAAGCTGACTTAAAATCCACAAAACATAAATATAGCAGTTGTTTCTTCAGTTTATATTTTTCAATTAAGATTGCAAGTGTTAAAATATTGGTTGTCGTACCTTGTCCTTGCATAAAACCCGATTGATTTGGCGGAATTATCTGCATTTTTTGTTGCCCATTCTGATAGTTCTGACAGGAGAATTCCTGCAAAGAAGAACACAATGATCCAGCACTCCACTGAATATTAAAACTGGTCTATTTCAACAAAATTTTAGATCCATTCAGCAGGTCTTGTATACATTTTCTTTATTCATAATCTTCTTAAAATCACGCGATGGGGGCAGACTGTTGCCGTTTTCTAATGGAGAGGCTTACACCGCAACCCAACACAGTGACTGATCAAGATAGATGGATCCCCAACATATAGGTACTGTGATCTTTAAAACACAATAACTTTGGAAACGATTGAGGTGGCTGTACTGGGAGGGAGTGACTGACCTTCAGTATTACCTTGATGAATATTAAGAAAGATTCCTTGACACTTTTGCCCTGAAGAAGTCCTTAGGGATGAAACGCGTTGGCTACGGTCATGTGATTTTAAGAAGATTATGAATAAAGAAAATGTATACAAGACCTGCTGAATGGATCTGAAATTTTGTTGAAATAGACCAGTTTTAATATTCAGTGGAGTGCTGGATCATTGTGTTCTTGTTTAACTTGTGGGATTGTCCCAAGGAGACTTAGGGGTATTGAGCCTCAGGTCCCTGGCACCCTGAGAAAAAGACTGACTATTACCCGATAGCTGATAGGTGCAGTGACTATTGCCCCATACCCTGTTTCTTTTTGTGTTCATGAATTCCTGCAAAGAGTTTAGCTTCTGTGTCTTGCAACGTAATTAATCAATAGTTTATAATCAATAGCCCTCTCTCCGCTTTTATAGATAGGTGATATTATCGAGCCTTTCCAAGACTCCGGTATAGTCGATGTTTGTAATTAGGGCTCCCGGTTTTATGGTATTTATTTTTTTAACATTTTCGTCTGTATTTATCCATATTTATTTTTTGGCCATTTTATCTGTATTTATCCACATTTAGTTTTGTAGCAAGAAAAAAAAACCACTGAAGCTAGTATTTTTCCACATTTATTTAAATTGACATGCACACATGCACTAGATTGTTTAGCTGTTTTTTTAAATTGGAGCCTATGCTAAGTGCACTTTACATATTGGGAGCGACCCTGCCTTCCTTTGAGAGTGCAGGCCAGTTCCTTCCTACGCAGAGGAGGCATGCCGCCATCCCACCCCAGATCGTTCCTCCCCTATGCCCCTACTGAGGGAAAGCATGTTCTCCTGCCTGGTTGCTGATCGACGAGGGGAGTCCCTCCCCATCACTACCCAGAGAAGTGAAACCTCTCTAGTGCCTAGGGCCTATGGAGACAAGAGCAACCTGTACTATAAGGCCGAACAAGATCCAGGGATCATATGCAACAACCTACTATTACCACAAAGAAGCAATCAATCAATCAATAAATCAATCATGTCACTTATAAAGTGCACTACATACCCGCGAGGGTCTCAAGGCGCTGGGGGAAGAGGGGGGTGGTGCTGCTACTGATCGAAGAGCCAGGTCTTGAGGAGTCTTCTGAAGGCCAGTAGGTCTTGGGTCTGTCGGAGGTTGGTGGGGAGGGTGTTCCAGGTCTTGGCGGTGAGGTGGGAGAAGGATCTGCCGCTGGTGGTCGTTTTCCGGATGCGGGGGACTGTGGCGAGGGCGAGGCTGGTCGAGCGGAGCTGGCGGGTGGGGGTGTAGAAGCTGAGTCGTCTGTTGAGGTAGGCTGGTCCGGAGTTGTGGAGTGCTTTGTGTGCGTGGGTGAGGAGCTTGAAGGTTATCCTCTTGTTGACAGGGAGCCAGTGCAGGTCTCTCAGGTGGGGTGTGATGTGGCTGCGTCGGAGGATGTCGAGGATAAGACGTGCAGAGGCGTTCTGGATGCGTTGCAGCCGTCTCAGGAGCTTAGCCGTCGTTCCTGCGTAGAGGGCATTTCCGTAGTCCAGCCTGCTGGTGACGAGGGCCTGGGTGACTGTTTTTCTTGTTTCGGTGGGGATCCACTTGAAAATCCTGCGGAGCATTCGGAGGATGTTGAAGCAGGATGAGGAAACGGCGTTGACCTGCTTAGTCATGGAGAGGGTGGGGTCGAGGATGACCCCTAGGTTGCGTACGTGGTCGGTGGGTGGCGGGGCTGTTCCCAGTGATGTTGGCCACCAGGAGTCGTCCCAGGCTGAAGGGTTGGAACCAAGGATGAGGACCTCCGTCTTGTCCGAGTTCAGCTTCAGGCGGCTGGTCCTCATCCATTCGGCGACGGCCTTCATTCCTTCGTGGAGGTGGGCTTTGGCGGTGTGAGGGTCTTTGGTGAGGGAGAGGATCAGCTGGGTGTCGTCGGCGTAGGAGATGATGTTGAGGTTGTGCTGTCGGGCGATGTGGGCGAGGGTGCCATGTAGATGTTGAACAGCGTTGGGCTGAGGGAGGAGCCTTGGGGTACGCCGCAGATGATCTTGGTGGCCTTGGATCGGAAGGGGGCGAGGCAGACGCTTTGTGTTCTGCCGGAAAGGAAGGATGTGGTCCAGTCCAGGGCCTTCTCTTGGATCCCGGCGTCGTGAAGGCGTGTTCGTAGTGTGTGGTGGCAGACCGTGTCGAAGGCGGCTGATAGGTCCAGGAGGATGAGGGCTGCTGTTTCTCCGTTGTCTAGCAGGGTCCTGATGTCATCGGTGGCGGCGATGAGGGCGGTTTCGGTGCTGTGGTTGCTGCGGAAGCCGGACTGGGAAGGGTCCAGGATGTTGTTCTCCTCGAGGTAGCGGGTCAGTTGTTTGTTGATGATTTTCTCGGTGACCTTCGCGGGGAACGGGAGCAGAGAGATGGGTCGGAAGTTCTTGAGGTCCTTGGGGTCTGCCTTGGGTTTCTTGAGTAAGGCGGTGATCTCGGCATGCTTCCAGCTTTCCGGGAAGGTTGCTGTCTCGAAGGAGATGTTGATTATTTTCCGGAGATGGGGCGCGATGGCTGTACTGGCTTTGTTGAAGATGTGGTGAGGGCACGGGTCTAGCGGTGAACCGGAGTGGATGGTGTTCATGATCTCGCTGGTGTCCTCGTCGTTGATGTTGGTCCAGGAGAGCAGGCGGTTGGTGGTTGTGGGGGCAGTGGTCTCGGTGGTTGCCGGGGCGGTCGTGGTGTTGAAGCTGTCGTGGATGTCGGCGATTTTGCGGTGGAAGGAGGAGGCCAGTGAGTCGCACAGGTCTTGCGACGGCTGGATGTCGTTGGTGTTGGAGCTGGGGTTGGAGAGTTCCTTCACGATGTTGAAGAGCTCTTTGCTGTTGTGTGCGTTGTTGTCTAGGCGGTCTTTAAGTGAGGCCCTTTTGGCGGATCTGATGAGGTGATGGTGATTGCGGGTGGCGCTCTTGTGGGCGGCGTAGCTGTCCGCTGTCCGTTCGTGGAGCCAGATCTTCTCCAGTTTTCGGCATGTTCGTTTGGAGAGGCCTGGAGGTCTTCGGTGAACCAGGTGGCTTTCTTGCTGGTGTGGCTGTTGGGCGGATTCTTGAGCGGGGCGAGGTGTTGGCGCAGTCGTCGATCCACTGTCTGAGGTTGCGGGCGGCGGTGTCGGGGTCGGAGGGTTCGGCGGGTGGGCTCAGGGCGAGGGTTGTGGTTAGCTGGTCTTCCGTGACTCTGCTCCAGCAGCGGCGAGGCATTTGTTCGGTGCGGTGGTGCGTGGTGGGCTTCCTGTAGGTGAAGTGGATGCAGTGGTGGTCAGTCCAGTGGGGTTCGGAGGTGTGGTTGAAGGAGACGTGTGGGCTTGCGGAAAAGATGGAGTCTAGCGTGTGGCCAGCGGCGTGGGTGGGTGTAGTCACGAGCTGTCTGAGTCCGAGGGTGGCGAGGTTGTCGATCAGGGTGGTGGAGTTGGTGTCCTTGTTGTTCTCGAGGTGGAAGTTCAGGTCCCCGAGGAGGATGTAGTCCGTGGAGGCGATTGCGTGTGTGCTGACGAAGTCAGCGATGGAATCGCTGAACTGTGGTCGGGGTCCGGGGGGGTCTGTAGATGAGGGTTCCTCTGAGGGTGGTGTTGGGATCGGTGTGGATCTGGAAGTGCATGTGTTCGGCAGTGCTGAGGGTGTCGTTGGTGTTGGTTGAGACTCTGAGGGTGTTCCTGTGGACGGTGGCGATGCCTCCTCCGACTCCGTTGGTGCGGTCCCTGCGGGTGATCTTGTATCCGTCCGGGATGGCAATGGCGATGTCGGGGGCTGGAGCGGGATTCAGCCAGGTCTCCGTCAGGGAATGCGACGTCTGGGGAGGTTGAGTCGAGAAGGTCCCAGAGTTCAATGGCGTGTTTGCGGGCGGAGCGGGTGTTGAGGAGGATGCAACTGAGGTAGTTGGGTTCTTTCCTGGGCGGTGGTTTGGCGGGGCGAGTGCTGGCGAAGCTGCAGTTCCGGCAGGTGAAGGGCCCTTGGGTGCGCTTCGGGGTGGCCTGGTAGCAGGCGTGATCTTTTCCGGGGTTGAGTGCGTGGAGGGTGCTGGCGTCGTATCGGCGTCTGTTGATGTGGCGGGCGCGGGGGATGCCCGGACCAGGGGGTCTGGCACTGGGCGCGGCCACGGCGCGGACGGGCGCAGACGGGCTTGCCTTAGGCGCGCCTTCGGCGCCCCAGCAGCGCGGCCGCGCAGCGGCCGCCATAAATGGGGAGGTGGGAGGGAGGAGCAGGGAATGGGGCAGCGAATGGGCAGTGAGGGGGCGGGGCCGCAGGGGCGCAGCGGCGGGAAACAGGCACAGAAAGGAAAAAACTATCACAATCAGGGGCAGCAAGGAGGCACAGAAAGGAAAAAACGATCACAATCAGGGGCAGCAAGGGGGCACAGAAAGGAAAAAACGATCACAATCAGGGGCAGCAAGGGGGCACAGAAAGGAAAAAACGAGCACAATCAGGGGCAGCAAGGGGGCACAGAAAGGAAAAAACGATCACAATCAGGGGCAGCAAGGGGGCACAGAAAGGAAGAAACGATCACAATCAGGGGCAGCAGCAGGGCACACAGACGGAGCTGTGTGGTGGGGGAGCGAACTACCAGTCAAGGTCAGGGGTCGCTCTCTTCACCACGCAGCGGCCGCCATAAATGGGGAGGTGGGAGGGAGGAGCAGGGAATGGGGCAGCGAATGGGCAGTGAGGGGCGGGGCTGCAGGGGCGCAGCGGCGGAAACAGGCACAGAAAGGAAAAACGATCACAATCAGGGGCAGCAAGGGGCACAGAAAGGGAAAAACTATCACAATCAGGGGCAGCAAGGGGGCACAGAAAGGAAAAACGATCACAATCAGGGGCAGCAAGGGGGCACAGAAAGGAAAAAACGAGCACAATCAGGGCAGCAAGGGGGCACAGAAAGGAAAAAACGATCACAATCAGGGGCAGCAAGGGGGCACAGAAAGGAAGAAAGGATCACAATCAGGGGCAGCAAGGGGTCACAGAAAGGAAAAAACGAGCACAATCAGGGGCAGCAAGGGGGCACAGAAAGGAAAAAACGATCACAATCAGGGGCAGCAAGGGGGCACAAAAAGGAAAAAACTAAAACGATCACAATCAGGGGCAGCAAGGGGGCACAGAAAGGAAAAAACGATCACAATCAGGGGCAGCAAGGGGGCACAGAAAGGAAAAAACGATCACAATCAGGGGCAGCAAGGGGGCACAGAAAGGAAAAAAACGAGCACAATCAGGGGCAGCAGCAGGGCACACAGACGGAGCTGTGTGGTGGGGGAGCGACCTACCAGTCAAGGTCAGGGGTCGCTCTCTTCACCACGCAGCGGCCGCCATAAATGGGGAGGTGGGAGGGAGGAGCAGGGAATGGGGCAGCGAATGGGCAGTGAGGGGGCGGGGCCGCAGGGGCGCAGCGGCGGGAAACAGGCACAGAAAGGAAAAAGCGATCACAATCAGGGGCAGCAAGGGGGCACAGAAAGGAAAAAACGATCACAATCAGGGGCAGCAAGGGGGCACAGAAAGGAAAAAACGAGCACAATCAGGGGCAGCAAGGGGGCACAGAAAGGAAAAAGCGATCACAATCAGGGGCAGCAAGGGGGCACAGAAAGGAAGAAACGATCACAATCAGGGGCAGCAAGGGGGCACAGAAAGGAAAAAACGAGCACAATCAGGGGCAGCAAGGGGCACAGAAAGGAAAAACGATCACAATCAGGGGCAGCAAGGGGGCACAGAAAGGAAAAAACGATCACAATCAGGGGCAGCAAGGGGGCACAGAAAGGAAAAAACGATCACAATCAGGGGCAGCAAGGGGGCACAGAAAGGAAAAAACGATCACAATCAGGGGCAGCAAGGGGGCACAGAAAGGAAAAAACGAGCACAATCAGGGGCAGCAGCAGGGCACACAGACGGAGCTGTGTGGTGGGGGAGCGACCTACCAGTCAAGGTCAGGGGTCGCTCTCTTCACCACGCAGCAGCCGCCATAAATGGGGAGGTGGGAGGGAGGAGCAGGGAATGGGGCAGCGAATGGGCAGTGAGGGGCGGGGCCGCAGGGGCGCAGCGGCGGGAAACAGGCACAGAAAGGAAAAAACGATCACAATCAGGGGCAGCAAGGGGCACAGAAAGGAAAAAACGATCACAATCAGGGGCAGCAAGGGGGCACAGAAAGGAAAAAACGATCACAATCAGGGGCAGCAAGGGGCACAGAAAGGAAGAAACGATCACAATCAGGGGCAGCAAGGGGCACAGAAAGGAAAAAACGAGCACAATCAGGGGCAGCAAGGGGCACAGAAAGGAAAAAACGATCACAATCAGGGGCAGCAAGGGGGCACAGAAAGGAAAAAACGATCACAATCAGGGGCAGCAAGGGGGCACAGAAAGGAAAAACGATCACAATCAGGGGCAGCAAGGGGGCACAGAAAGGAAAAAGCGATCACAATCAGGGGCAGCAAGGGGGCACAGAAAGGAAAAAACCGAGCACAATCAGGGGCAGCAGCAGGGCACACAGACGGAGCCGTGTGGTGGGGGAGCGACCTACCAGTCAAGGTCAGGGGTCGCTCTCTTCACCACGCAGCGGCCGCCATAAATGGGGAGGTGGGAGGGAGGAGCAGGGAATGGGGCAGCGAATGGGCAGTGAGGGGCGGGGCCGCAGGGGCGCAGCGGCGGGAAACAGGCACAGAAAGGAAAAAACGATCACAATCAGGGGCAGCAAGGGGGCACAGAAAGGAAAAAACAGAGCACAATCAGGGGCAGCAAGGGGGCACAGAAAGGAAAAAACGATCACAATCAGGGGCAGCAAGGGGGCACAGAAAGGAAAAAACGATCACAATCAGGGGCAGCAAGGGGCACAGAAAGGAAAAAACGAGCACAATCAGGGGCAGCAAGGGGGCACAGAAAGGAAGAAACGATCACAATCAGGGGCAGCAAGGGCGCACAGAAAGGAAAAAACAAGCACAATCAGGGGCAGCAAGGGGGCACAGAAAGGAAAAAACGATCACAATCAGGGGCAGCAAGGGGGCACAGAAAGGAAAAACGATCACAATCAGGGGCAGCAAGGGGGCACAGAAAGGAAAAAAACGAGCACAATCAGGGGCAGCAGCAGGGCACACAGACGGAGCTGTGTGGTGGGGAGCGACCTACCAGTCAAGGTCAGGGGTCGCTCTCTTCACCATGCAGCGGCCGCCATAAATGGGGAGGTGGGAGGGAGGAGCAGGGAATGGGGCAGCGAATGGGCAGTGAGGGGGCGGGGCCGCAGGGGCGCAGCGGCGGGAAACAGGCACAGAAAGGAAAAAACGATCACAATCAGGGGCAGCAAGGGGGCACAGAAAGGAAAAAACGATCACAATCAGGGGCAGCAAGGGGGCACAGAAAGGAAAAAACGATCACAATCAGGGGCAGCAAGGGGGCACAGAAAGGAAAAAACGAGCACAATCAGGGGCAGCAAGGGGGCACAGAAAGGAAGAAACGATCACAATCAGGGGCAGCAAGGGGCACAGAAAGGAAAAAACGAGCACAATCAGGGGCAGCAAGGGGGCACAGAAAGGAAAAAACGATCACAATCAGGGGCAGCAAGGGGGCACAGAAAGGAAAAAACGATCACAATCAGGGGCAGCAAGGTGGCACAGAAAGGAAAAAAACGAGCACAATCAGGGGCAGCAGCAGGGCACACAGACGGAGCTGTGTGGTGGGGGAGCGACCTACCAGTCAAGGTCAGGGGCACGCAAAACGTTTTCCCTGCTGTAGTTTACAAGTATGGAACACGGTACTGGGTAATTTAGGATGTGTTACTGAACTCATTGGTTTTATGAAGCCCTATAGGATATGTCATTTTAAGAGTTCTTTCCCTGAACTGTTGCCATTGTTTTTGTCTTAAACGTTATGTAAGGTCCACGAATGGGGGCGGTAATGCTGCTATCTCTTCTCCAGGCAGCAGTGTCTCCTTGCACAGTTGCACTCTGTGAAAGAGGGCTTCGTGACGTGGAGGGCACGACAATGCTCCGGTCCTCATTGGGTAATATCAGCACACAGCCACAGTGCAAGTCAGTCAGGGCTGTGTGCACGTCTCGGAGCTGCAACCAAGCCGCTCACACACCACCACCCCCATTACCCCACGGCGTAAGCACAAATCTCTCCACACTCCTGTGCCTCCACCTGAAAACGCCTTCCCAACTACATTTAAAAAATTAAAAAAGAGTACTGTTAATTTTAAATATATTTCTGCACCCGCTGTGGGCTTAGCTCTTGGCACAGAAAGTTAGGCCTCTGTTCTCAACGCCGCAGTTCAAGTGGGTCTCTCCACCCTACTACGGTAGGAAGATCACATTACTCCCTGTCACTAGGGAAAACATGTTCTCAATTCGGCTGTTGGGTTTATAAGGCACTGTAACATAGGTCATGGGACCATCGCTCCACCTTCAACAAGCCACTATATTTTAAAATGGCGTCCTTAATGCGCTTCTTTTTGATCAGGTCAGTGCCAGCTAATAGATGTTGGAGGCATGTCTGCCCCCATGCCCTGCCACATCAACCTCCTTCCCCCTCCCATACAAAAAACAAAACAAAAGGTTGCATATCTTCAGAGATATGGCTCTCTCCTCCTCTTTCCCTTGCACCGGTGCTGATTTCAGCTGCCGTGCGCCATGCACACACCTTAGCGCCGCAGCGCTAGGGTTTGTGCATGATTGTAGCATAGGTTTTGTACAGGAAGGGTACCCTGCCTGTACAAAATACTATGCAAGGCACGATGCAAAGCTTTTCCCACTTTGCATACGTGCTGCACAGTGCAGCACGCATGGAAAGTTGAAAAAGCACTGAGAAATTAAAGCATTTCTCCTGTTAGCGCCTCCTTTGAAGGGGCGTTAACTTTTGGCGCAAAACCATGTTTACAAATATTTGTAAATATGGTTTCGCGTCAAAAGGCATGGGTGGTTCCATGTACCACCCATGTAACGCCCCCAAGGCGCAAAGTAACACAAAGCAGTGCTTCGCGCTGCTTTGCGCTACTTAAAGGGTGCTTTCCAGTGCAAAACTAGTTGTGCGCTGGAAAGAAAATAGCAAACAAAAAATTTGCGCTGGTTAGAGTCACTTTTGTGACGCTAAACCAGCGCAAAAGTTTTGATAATCTCCCCCTTGGTCTTCAGTTGTATGTAATTCATTTTCCATATTATCCTTCGGACGTCTCATATTATCTGGACCCGGATTAAACTCCACATCTGGTTTGTAATTCAAATGAAGTTGTAAAAACTTAACCCAACCAGATTCAGTTACTTTAGAGGATGTTGTTGTCCTACTAACTCTATTAAAGTTATTAATCAATTTCCAAAATTATGTTGTGTTATTCTTTTTGCTAGTATATAGGGCTTTTGCCCACAGGGCCTGTTTTGCTAGTGTTTTCTCTTCCCAAATTAATTTTCTCACATCTATATTGATCTTCTTCAGTTTACCATGATAATCTTGGTTATCTGGCCACTTCTTTACCATTCTCAATATTCTATTATGCTCTCTTTTTAATAGGCGGCCTTCAAAAGAAAATTTTACAAGTGCCTGTGATTTTTTATCTTGTTGCTGCTTGTTGCTTTCTTTTTGATTATAGCTTGTCATTAATTTTTTTGTAAAAAGGGTCCATTTTCCAATTGCGTTGAGAGAGTCATCTTCGAAGCATTGTTCAACCATCGATTGCTCTGTTTTTATGATCAAGGCTTTAGAAGTTTCCGACCAATAAAGTCTCTTATAGTTTACCGTGATTATGTCTCCTGGAAGCGTCACATAATTTTCATGTGTTACACAATTTAGTTTAAACTCTATTATTTGTTGACTATGGTCACTCCCGTTTGTTTCTGCAATCTGGTAGGATAACATTTTCTTAAATAGATTAAGAGATACTACTGAGTAATCAATCCGGGATTTATTACCAAGTGAATGGTATGTCCATGCAGGGGGAGAATCTTGTTGAAATCGCCCATTTAAAACCCTTAGGCCCAAGGATTCTAGATCTTTTAATAAATTCTTACCAATTACCCCTTTCGGCCCCTTAGAGTCTTGAAAGGGTGGGTGGTTAGGGATTGCCCATAGATAATCCTGTTGTTGTATGACTTCATCTCTAGCATATGACCACAGCATATTCATGTTAAAATCACCCGAGATGATGATTTCAGGTTGCATATCTTTATTCAGTTGATGTAGTAATATAGTTATTAAGTTACTAGCCATTGTTTTTCTCGACTTAGGATCAGGGAGAATATATACGTTTATTAGTAGAAGTGATTTTATTTTATTTTTATCTTTATAACGTAATTTGACTATTAAGCAAACACAAGGAGATGATGGACGGAACGTTGAAACTTTTCAGACACTCACCCCCAGTCACAGATCTGGGTTGAATCCATCATCGTTCTTTAGCTCACTTCGCCACCCCAGTTCAGACCCAGCCATATGCAAATCAGTCTTGACCCAGTGCCTCATGGGAAGAGTCCAGACCGGACTGCCAAGCCAGGTCTTCCCTGGACTGGAAACAAGCATCCTGGGACGGGTTTCGCGGTAACACCCCTCATCAGCCCGGCTAGCTTGAATCCTGTGGCAAAGTGAGCAAGGGACCGACGTCTGTGCATTACCTGCCAAATTATGGCAAACAAAGCAAACACCAGGAGATGATGGACGGAGCGTTGAAACTTTTCAGACACTCACCCACAGTCACAGATCTGGGTTGAATCCATCATCATTCATTTAGCTCCCTTCGCCACCCCAGTTCAGACCCAGCCATATGGAAATCAGTCTTTACCATGTGCCACATGGGAAGAGTCCAGACAGCACTGCCAAGCCAGGTCTTCCCTGGCCTGGAAACAAGCATCCTGGGACCGGTTTCGGGGTAACACCCCTCATCTTTGTTTTCAAGCTCTATGTATTTTTACTCATGTTTATAGTAATTGATTTATATTACTATTTGTGAATAGTTTTAAATTTTTGTTTATTTTAATTTTCTTCAATTTATTGTGTTTTAGTACTTTGAGCTATACGTTGTGTTGTTTAATTTTTAAAATATGTATTTACATTATTTTAGTTTTTGGATTCTCTTCAATTAATTTACCTATTTTAGAAATATTAGGGTTAGTGATATATTACTTTATTTATTTTAAATAATTTAATAATCATATTTTATTTTTGTCTTTTATTATATATACATAACGAAATATGGGTATACACAGTTTTTATTGTAATTATGTTATTTTTTGTTAATTACTTCTTTATCTCTATTAATCTTGGTAAATCTTTTATTTGTTTGTTTTTATTTAATTTTAAGATACATATTTCCTTTATTTCTTTGTTACTTATGTTTTGCTTTTATACTGTTTATATATATTTTTTAGAAGTAATTATTTCAAATCAATTTATTTTTTTAAGTTATTTTTATGTTACATTTGACATGTGTATACTTACCTATATTTTCGATGTCATATTTTTGTCCACAATAGTCTTGTAGTCGTCAGTCTATAAAAAGCAAGTATGTACCAGTGGCGGCTCGCATAGGTTGTGCTGCGGGGTGGTGGGGTGGGCGGGGCGGGGGAGGGGCAGGGTGAGGGGGTAGTAAACTCGGACATACGACAGAACGTAATAATTACTTTACTCCGTTCCGTCGTATGTCCGGAGTTTACTACCCCCCCATCCTGCCCCTCCCCCGTCCCGCCCCGCCCACCGCCCCGCAGCACGCCCTATGCGAGCCGCCACTGGTATGTACAAAGGGTACTTTTGCCCTCAATATTTTTGCTGGTATATTTTTGTCTTGCAATATTTGTTACCTCAATATTAAGGCATAGAAGCGCGGGTCTATTTGTGCACTGGCTAATATCACAGAAGAGGCACTTTTAAGCCGTTCCACCACACTCTAAAAAAGGCAATACTTGCTGAGCCCAGTCTTTCATGAGCCAAGGATTTGGGGAGGAGGATTTCGATTTGCAGTGTTTATCTGGTATTCCACCAGAATATTTATTGCATAATATCGTGGGGACAAAATATCAAAGACGAAAATACCGTGTGCGTAATTATATATAGGTATTTATAAGTTTATTATTCTTAAATTCACATATGTATGCCTTCGCAATATGTATATCTTCTTGGCACTTGGATGTTGAGTTAAGCATAGTAAGTCAACACTTATCTATAGGAACTCACCTTCATGATATTTTGGTTCTCGATATTAAGGCCTCGATATTTTGGCTGCGTGATATTTTTGTGCTCGATATTCTGATAGACAATCTTTTACCTGCACGCAATATAAAGTGTATTTATGTCAATGTCTGGACCTAATGCACAGCATTTATCTGCATAAAAATTGTAGCTACTTCATAAAATAAAGTAAATGCAAGAACTATGTTTATATATTTTTGCATATACAGCCCTGACATTTCTGAGATACATTAAAAATAAATCTGAAATTTATCATGCTGCAGAATTGTGGATTTCAGTGTGTTTTTATTGCTGTAGCTTTAGGAACAGTGTTTATATTTTTGCTAGCATTGTCTGGAAACAAAACCGCAGGGCTGCAGCTCATGTTCTTACATGGAATACAGCTGTGAGATCATATTACTTCAGTATTATCAGGTTTACATTGAATACCTTTCATTCCTAAAGGAGATTATACGATTCTACCCCCGGTGTATGAAATCATTCAAAAGCAAGCTGCCAAATTCACTTCTGATTCAATTCACAGCTGTGCTTCTACCTGCTGACCAGGTGTTCCAGGGAAATATTCTTTGCAATATCTAAACTCGACCGGCCACAGATGGATGAATATATAACAACCATATTGAGAAACATGCTTTTGTTCTCTTTGTTTTACCTGACACAGGGCCAAGCTCGGATGAAACCAGCCCAAGTATTCCTCCTGTTGAGATTTCTTCAAGGGTTAATCCATTCACCTGCAAACATACCCGGGTTTCCTGCATACGGAGAAAAACTGCTCATGTCAATTAGATACATTATAACCTTAAATAGATGACAAATACGTGGTCAGAGTTGGGCAATTTAAGTTATCTATTGTCTTTGTCCATGTTTTAACTGGAAATTAATATACACTAGCCGTGTTCCTTTTCCTTCTTATATTCCCGTCCCATTTGAAGGATAGTTTGTGTGTTTGGAGGTTTATTTTGGTATGTTACGAGCACTCCCCAATGAATAAAGCACGTCATTGGGGAGACTACACTTAATTTAGACTTCTTTTGGCCAATGATTATAGCCTGCATTAACCTGATATATCTCTAGTACGTGACAGAGAAAGCTCATGAAACATCTGGAAATCAAGTTAAACCAACACAGAGAATGACTCTTAGGTCTTTTCTATTATGCGAATTACCTCTCATGCTCTTCAGCTGCTAAAGTGGTATGCAATTTGAATTATAGTTTAAGGGAAATGAACCACATTCTCTAAAAGTAAAAACATTAAAAGTATGTTTTTTCTCTTAGTGCGGTACTTTTTTTTTGCTTTTTTTCATCCATATTGCAGAAGTGGATCCAAAACAAAGGCCTTAAATGTTAGTTTCCCTTAGGGCACCCAGGCCTATGATGGTTGTTAGAGCATACTCATAGGACATAAATGTATTGGCTTGCACACATAACATATTGTGCAACAATGCTATGGGCAGGCTTCAGTGGTTGTGGACACTGCACACTGCACTGGTGTTCTTTTTGGAGAGCACGGGGCACAGCAGTGGATATCTCTTTTAGAAACGTATTTTCCCACGCAGAGCTGTCCATGGTATTGGGGACTCAGGACCAAGATGCCCTTTCTGTTGCAGTGCCTCTAACCGACCACATCCTGCTGAACACTTGCCATACCTTCTGTACCTCAGTCATGTTCAGCACACCTACTACGTCTGAGCACAACCAACCATTGCCTCAAGCAGAAAGAATTAAGACAAAATTGAGTGACAAGAAAAGAAGCAAGCCAAAAGAGAAGAATTTGCTTAAATGATCAGCATAGAATTTAGGAGAAGATAGTTTTTTAAAGTAGATGACAAGAACATAGAGATGTATGGAGAGAGGGGGATTTGAAGGAAATGAGATGAATATGAAGAGGTGGATAGAGGAGCAGAGAGGTATAATGCCACAGGGAGAGGAACGAAATGTGATACATAGAGAGAAGAAACAGGGTACAAAGTGAGATATAAAAAGAGAGGAAGAGTGAGGATGATAAAACCAGGAAGAGAAAATAAAAGAGGGGCAGCCAAAAGAAGAGAGCAGCGAAGGTTGATAGGAGACACAGAGAGAAGAGAATTTCTTGAGTAACACACAGCCAGGATGCCTGCACCCTAAATCGTTCATATTGCCTCCTGTGATTCTTGAATCATTTTAGGTGCCTACCCCTTGCAGCTGCTAAGCTGCTTCTGGATCCATCTACTCTCATAACTCTTGACACATGTCACCTCGAATTTATCTCCCAAAATAGGCATTGTGGTACCTCTTAAGTAATATGTAACACATTAAAGGCTCACAACCAAACTTCTGACTCTTAGAATAAGGAGAAAAGGAAGTGGAAGGGCTACCTAAATAAACTAATCAAAGCAGTTGAGGGAATTCTCATACAGTTAAACATTGATCCAAATTTGAGGAAACATTTTTTCCAGTAGACGGACTAACCTCTGCAATACCTACCAGGGCAGACTAGTTTCCCTATGCCAGGGGAGATGGGGTGGAGAAAATGGTGGAACCTACTGTAAGGCGAATCTTGCAGAGTTCTTTTAGCCAGGAAAGTAAAAACTGACCTGACACAGAATATTATTAAAGAGGATACTCTCCCTAGTAATAAAATGTGGCTTAAGTCGAACACAGACAATGGAATCCCTTTTCAACAATATGTTTGCTGTATATGCTGGGAAGGTATATTCCCTTATGAAGATGCTACTCAAGATAGGCTAACTAATCTGGTGTTACTGAAGCTGTCAAGTAAAGATCGAATTTGCATAAAGAGACAAGTAATGGGGCTTCTTCCCTCTCACCTTAAGACTTTTTAAAGACCCATCAGTGTGTGAAAGCTAGAGATCCGTTTCCCTGCTAAAGTGAGATTTTGATTTCAAAATTGTTTTAGCATCTTAATGAATTGATTGAATCTCATCATTGACACTGTCATGTGTCACTCTATGGCCAGTGAGGATTCAGCTCATCCTATATGGTCGGGATATAGATTTGGGATAAAAATGTATGGCAATAAATGTCATAAAACCCTCTGCACAGCTTAATACATGGGTTTGGCCATAGCATATTTCAATGTGTGTTTCAAAATGCGAATTTTATTAAAAGTGGGCACAATGGAATTACATCTGTGCAATTAGGTAAAAACACATTGAATGTGCCATCTGACTAGTATGAGAGCTATTTCCCTGTGTAAAATAATTGTAACATGCAATCTATTGGGGAGTAAACAGTGTTTTCTCATGTCAATTTGACTTTACTGTGGTAATAAACGATAGTTAAATTTTTAAATTGGTCATCTTGTATGACATTTGGGTATTAGCTGGGGGGTGGATAACAGGGGCCAACCACAAGTAATAACCACAATCCTTATCAGGGTCAACCAGTATAGTCACTCAATTAACCTAAGTTTAGCACCCTGGAAACTATGTGTTGGACGTGGCCCTTTTTGCAAGGTTATCCCCAAACATTTTGCTTCTTCCTCCTATTTTTCCTGACCTCTTTTTGTTGTCTTTAGGACCCTGAGCACTTTACCCCTGCTGATCAGTGCTAAAGTGCATATGCTCTCTGTGTAAATTGTTATCATGATTGGTTATCCATGATTGGCATATTTGATTTACTGGTAAGCCCCTAGTAAAGTGCACTGAGTGTGCCAGGGCCTGTAAATCAAATGCTACTAGCGGGCCTGCAGCACTGAATGTACCACCCACATTAGTAGCCCTGAAAAGGTATCTCAGACCTGCCACCGTAGTGTCAGCACGCAGTCTTGTACAGCCATGTCAACCTGGCAAGTGCGCCCACTGTGACACTTCCAATGGGCAGGGTGCAGTGCATGTGAAAGTTAGGACATGTACTGGTGTGTGTGACAAGTCCTGATAGTGAAATAATGCCAATTTCGTTTTTCACTATTGAAAGGCTATCTGCCCCATAGGATAGAATGGGAGAGACTTTGTAACATCTTACAAGTATAACTTCTTCACATTAGAACAAGATAGAGAAATAAAGTTTAGGCTCTCTGAACTCAGAATTTCATAAATTATCTTTTAGTAAAGATGGTTTTTAAACTGTGTGTTTGAAAATGCCACTTTTAGAAAGTAGGCATTTTCTTGTTTAATCATTTTGTGTACCTCTGCCTGTTTGTGGATTGACTGTCTGGTTTTGGATTGACAAGGGCTGGGGATGTGCATTCACTGTAGACAGCCACTGGGGGCTTGAACTGGCCCTTCCTGGATGACTCAGAACTGAGCTGAATGGGGTTTGGCTGCATTTAGAGTAGTGGGAGGAGATTTCCCTGCACCTGAATAGGGCCTGTCTCCCTTGTAAAATGCTGTCTCCACCCCCTGTGATCATACTGCACCAGTGAGGACATAACTGGTTTGGATTGGGCTCAGATATCTTTGCACAAAGAGAACAAAGACAAAATGGGGTGTAAGTAGTAGACCTTAAACCCCAGAACTTTAGATCACTTCTGGACTCAAGAGGAACATTTGCCAAGGGGAAGAGCTGAAGTGCTGTGGGGAGGAGTACTGCCCCTTTGCTGTGTGCTGGGTGAGGTTGGACTGCTGTTGCTGTTTCTGCCAAGGAAAGGACAAAAACTGGTACTTTGCTGTGACCGTGCTTGAAGTAGAATCTACAAGGGCCTGTGTGTGCTGGTCTCCTGTTCTGAAGTCTCAGGGACACAAAGACTTCACCCCCAGCTCCCCTGAACTCTGCTGTTGAGAGTTCTGAACTGCCAGGAGGTGCCTATTCCAGTTCTGGGCATCTGGAGGTTGTTCCTGCTGTTGGGAGCTGGAAAAAACCAGAAGAACTGAGAAAATCGACACATCACCCTTCTTGCGGCTGTCTTCCCAATGCAGCACCGCTGTGCGAGAAGAATCTCCACGCACCACCACGCCGCTGCAGAGACTACGCAGTGCCTGTCACAGCTGCAAGAGCCAACGCATCGTTGGATCGCGGCTGATGAGAACCGCCGCATCGATCGGCAACACATCCCAGATTTCCACGCATTCCACCTATGTGGCAAGTTTTCCAAATGCATAACCCACAGACCAGAACCATCTTGGAGTCGACGTATCACTTCCCCCTACAGTCCGGATTCAACGCATCACTTCTCCTGCGTGCAGCATAACTGTTGCATCGCCTCCCCAAGGACTCAGGAACTGATGCATCTCTTTGTTTCTAATGCTTCCCTTCTCTGTGGCTGTTTGGCCTTGTGAATTTTGACGAATCTACAGGTACTTTGTGTAGAATCATACATCCATAGTTTTCTATGGACCAAGTTGCTTGAAATCTCTGAAAAGTCATATTCTTATTCTTATTACATGCATGTTGGATTTATGTTGTTTTCTAAACTGGTGTGGTGTCCATTTGTGGTGTTATCACTGTATTACTGTGTGTTTTTAGTACAAATACTTTACACATTGCCTTTGGGATAAGCCTGTCTGCTCATTCCAAGCTACCCAGGGGGTGAGCAGGGATTATCTAAAGTGTGTATCCCCCTTACCCTGACTAGAAGCAAGGGTCCCTACTTTGACAAAGGTACATACCTCTGCCAATTAGAGACCCCATTTCTAACACAATGGTACAGAGCACAAAGGCTTAACTTAAAGGCAAGGTGTAAAGTATGTATGCAGCACAAAAACAGTAATAAAGTTAAAACCCAACACACGAAAATTCTCAAACCAATTTAGAACAAAAGAATAACATATAAAAAATAAAATGACACCAAAATAACAACATCCCAATAAGGGAACCAGAGATATTTAGAACTTTTGAGGTTTAAAATAGTGCCAAAACTCTTACATGCCAAACATGATCATTGAGCTGCACTGGGGCTGAGTTAAGCCAGACCGCAATGGAGCATTTGTTTGATACAGAAAGCATGTTTGGCCCGGTCGGAAGTTTTACTTTTGGACTT
Organism: Calotriton arnoldi; assembly: GCA_963921515.1. Classification (NCBI taxonomy): domain Eukaryota; kingdom Metazoa; phylum Chordata; class Amphibia; order Caudata; family Salamandridae; genus Calotriton; species Calotriton arnoldi. Next base: position 1,156,194 of record CAWUFW010003047.1, read on the forward strand.
AGACTATAAAATTGCCAAAGAGGCATCCATGATGTTGGATAGCTACTGGATGAGGTACCATTGAAGCCGTTGACTTTTGGCAGAAAACCTCAGAGGGGAGAAATTTGAATTTTGCTCACAACAAAGCTCTCTCACTGGCAGGATATTTTTGGTGCTGTTGCCCGGTGATGATTTTGACGTTCAGATTCAGTCACTTTTTTGGTGCTCGTATTCTTCCAGTAGGGCAAGATTGAAGGCTGTAGCCGAAGAGGGCACCATGAGGCCAGATCCCTTCTCTGTGAGGTCCAGCTGAATGGGATATTGTGCTGCAGACAAGCTCAGAGCAGGTGTAACCTGAATTTTCAACCCAGCAGCAAAGCACCTTAGTCGGATCAGCTTGGCAGGTTAGTCCCGGTCCTTCAAAGGCCTTTGGAGGCAAAAAGTTTCCAAGTTACAGGTTTCAAGATATGTTAGGAGGAGTTCACCTTGATGCAGGCCGTGGGTTCCGGGACTTCAGGAACATCACTTGGGGGTCAAGACTCACTCTAGCAGAAGCCACCAGAAGGTTTCAGGATAGGTCTAGTATGAACTAGTCATCTGGGCTGTTGCAGTAAAGTGTTCTTGTAGCTCACTGTATCACTGTAACTTGAACATAAGGTCAGCCATTTGATGTTTGGAGTCCACTTCTTTGTCCTTGGTGCAACACATAGAGCAGGATCAGTTTTCTAGGCTCTTCTCAGTTCTCAGACGGGCAGGTTCAGTCCTTTTTTCATCTTTCACAGATTGAATAGTATTCTGAGGAGTCTACTGATGGTGGCACCCTTATGTCTGGCAGCTATTGGTGGGTGTGGGTGACTTCTGTCCCCTCCCTAACCAATAGTGTAAAAGTCCTGAGGGGTTAACCTACCCACATTTGCAGCACTTCCTGTGTGTCCTACAGTACATAATCCCACAATGTCCCTCTCTGCTTAAATTCAAAATGGCAAAACCTTTGTTCCCCTGGGCAGAGCATGCATGCCCATGCCAGAGGTGTGGCCAGTGAAATGATCAACCTTTCCTCTGTGGTCACTATAAATGATTTTTGGGGGCAGCTCCTCTCCCATTGGGTTTGGCGACTGGTGGAATAATTAAGGACCCTTCCCAGGTGTCAGCTAATATTTGCCTCTTTGAAATTAATCAATTTCCTGGGCACAGCCTAGATGGTCATCTGCCAGAGGAAATGAAAAAATTCTTGTGCCACTCTGTAGTTGCTCAAACTTACTCCGATTGAGCTGAATTTGTTTTTGGGAAGGATGCAGGTGGGTATCACCCTCTGATCTGGGGCATAAGTATTGACAAAAGCAATTGCGTTGTTTGACCATAAACAATGTCCCCACAGTGCACTCCGTAGGGTGAAGACCCTTGTTTGATTTTGTCAAAGTAATAAAATTCAAATAGATTGTAGACAATTATTTCCTTTATTTCGTTGAGAACATAGTGTTACGTCACACTCATGTGTTTTTTTATCAATAGACAGTACAAATCTTCTTAATGAATCATTCTGTATGGTTACAATTGTAAGTCGATTTATGTAAATTCCCAATGCATTTCGGGACGATGCCCCTCATCAGGGGAATCATTCTGAGACAATAATCAAAAAATGAAGAATTCAGTAACTCGAGAGGCGTTTAAGCACAACCATAGATAAAAAGCATGTGTAGAAGTGAAACCATGCGATAATCATGCCTGTGATGACATAAGTTTAGAGTTTGGAAGAAAAGGGATACACCCTCAATTAAAGATAAAGATTAGGAGTATCTTAGTGAAAAGATGGTGTCAAAGCCTTAATCGCTGATCGAGTGGTGTAGCATGCATGGTAGAAGAAAGTAAGATTACCGAATTCATACTGGTAATGCTAGATGCCATTAAGAAGTATCAAGGTTCACCGCATTGTACTAATAAAGTACATAAAAAAATGCCACCACAATTTTATAACCCAGTTTGTCAGAATAACGAATCATGCGCATATAATATATTGAAAGTGTCAGACATCGAGGTGTTAGTTCCCCGCGTTCATATTCAAATGCTAGTTCAATAACATAATGAAATATAAACCTCTTAAGTGACTTTCAAACATGGTAAATTAGACAACATACCATAAGAAACACAATCAAGTGCCTGAATATATATACACTGATACAACCTTTGGGTAACTGCACTGTGTTCAAGTGTGAAGTCTACTTGCATAGAAAAGTAAAACTGCCGCTAAATATGTGTCTATTTTTTTTTTTTAAAACACTCTCGAACTGCAATGATATAATAAATTTGGCCCCCTTGAGGGAGTCCTACCTTATGGAATGGGCCGGGTGGACCCGAGTTGTCGCTTGCGAGTCCGTCAGTGATCTGCTAGTCATTTGAAAACGGGAGTATACCGCGTGTGTGAAGTAGAGTCCCGAAAGAGGAAAGGGAATGTGTGAAAGTGAAAAGTTTGCGTGGTGGTCGCCATTTTGGAATGTGAAAAATAAAAAGTGAAAAGAGAATGAACGGATGCCAGAAAGTCAGGAAAAAATGGGCGGATACATGCTACCCCAGGGAGGGTAGATGGTTGGAATGACCTCAAGATCCTGTAACGAAAGAAAAGAGAAAAACGGGGTGTTATGTGATAATGAAACAGAGAGTTCTCAAATCATGTGTAGGAGGTGATTGTGGCCATCTTACTGAATTCTGCAATTTTTCATTATTGTTTCAGAATGATTCCTCTGATGAAGGGCATCGTCCCGAAATGCATTGGGAATTTACATACATCGACTTACCATTGCAACCATACAGAATGATTCATTAAGAAGATTTGTACTGTCTATTGATAAAAATAACACATGAGTGTGACGTAACACTATGTTCTCAACTAAATAAAGGAAATAATTGTCTACAATCTGTTTGAATCTGCTAGAGGAAACATAACCCCTCCCGCACTCATGGCCTTTGTCCTGGCTCTGGGAGCGTTTTCACACTTCATTCAACTGCCAGTTGACAGTTGAAGCTCATTCAAATGGACCTCCAGAGTCTATATGCAGGGAAAAGGTAACTTTCTAAAAGTATGTTCTTAAGATATGAATGTGCCAGTAAATTGGGTTTTGAATAACTATTACAAAGTCTTTGAATTATATTTTGACCTGTTCTTTAACCAACCTTTGGCATTATTAAATGTAGTAGTATATCCTAGTGTTTTTCTATGTACAATCAGCCTTGCTAGAGTAAAAATAACTTTTTGGGCTTAACCTTTTACATGTCCTGCTTTTAAGTACTTTGTAACCTGCCTTAATCTATTCTATTCTATTCACTGTGTTTTATATAGCACACAGCTACACCAGAGGGCCTCCCGGCGCTGAGACAGCCACACATGCAAAACCTAGGCCAATCAGGCTGAAATTCATTATAGATTGGTCTTTAATAGTATCCTGAAGGCAGTTTTGGACTGCATTTGTTTTAGTTTGACAGGGAGGGCATTCCATAACATGGCGGTCAAATAGGTAAAGGAACGACTGTCACATCTGGCTTTCTTGACCCTGTGGATGGTCAGCTAGGAAGAGCTCTCAGAGAGTAATAATCTCCTGGGTATGTAAGGACACAGCAATTTTCAAATCAGAAGGGAATCTTTTCCTTGCATAGCTCGATGAGCCATGCAAAGGACTTTGAAATGGACCCTTTTTTGAATTGACATCCAGTCAAGTGCTGCCAATGCTGGAACAGTGGAATGGTGTTTGGGAATCTTACTTAAACAATGACCGTGCTGCAGCATTTTAAATGACCTGTAGATGTTTTAGGAAATTTTGAGGACTTCCCAAAAATAAAGAACTGCTATAATCAAGGTGGGCGGTAATCAATCCTTGTATGATTACCCTCTTGGATGAGAGAGGTAGCCACTGCATAGTTTTCCTTAGCATACGTAATAGTCCGAAACAGATTGCGGACAGCTTTTTGGCACGGGCATCCATGGTGAGTTTACTGTCCAGCCAGAAACCCAGGCTTTTTATGTTGTAGAAGGAACTGGCTGCCCTCCAAGACATTGAGGCCAGAGCAGTTCTTTTCAGCAGGATGTACTGTTGCCGACAAACAGCACTTCTGTCTTCCCCCTGTTAAGATTCAAGTTGCTGGCTGACATCCACTCAGTTACTTCTTTAGACAGGTATATAGGCTGTGGATACCTGTTGAGTTTCAGGTGTAAGTGAAAGGACCTGCTGAGTATCATCAGCATAGGAGACGAAGTCTAAGCTGTGGGTTTGTACTATTTTTACCAGCTGGAGGACGTATACCTTAAAAATTTGGACTTAACGAAGAGCCCTGCAGTACTCCGCATTCGATGGGAAAAATAGCTAAGAGAAAAGGTTGATCACGAATCTTGAAGGTTCTGTGATTCAAGAAAGCACTAATCCATCTGAGTGCAGGGCCTGTGATGCCAACATTTTGAAGTCTTTGACCCAGGATAGAATGAGAGACAGTGTCAAAGGCAGCACTGAAATCTAGCATGATCATGGCCGCTGAGCCACCCTGGTAAAGGATGGCCCGCAGCTCCTCCACGGCCATCAACAGTGCACTCTCAGTGCTATTTTCATGTCTAAAGCCCGTTTGGGTGGGATGAAGGATGGAGTGAGTGTCTCAAAAAAATAGAAAGAAGTGTATGTGCATATTTATCTAAAGTTATGCTAGCAATTGGAAGCAAAGATTGGTTTATTGTTCTCGACCATGAGAGGGTCTGTCTGAGGTTTCTTAAGCAGATGTTAAACTATAGCATGCTTCCACGCAGGGGGACACTGCTGAATCTTTACTAAAAGAGTTAGAATGATGTCTCCAGTTGATAAAGGGACATTGGGTGGAGCTGGGTCTATTGGTGATCGAGATTTTATGGACTTCAAGATAGTGCAGGTATTGTCTAGATTTAGGGACGGAAAGGAAATGAGTTCAGCTATCGTTATTGGTTCTTCAGAGGGAGTTGGACAAAAAGATGTACTATTTGGAAGGAAATCTAAACTGTGTTTTACTTTATTTGTAAAAGCAATAGCGAACATGTCGCATCATTCAGCGAAAGGCGGATGGACTGCTATACAAGCGGGGTTTGCCATGAGGGTATTGACTTCTTAATATAGCTCTTTTGAAAAATTACTAGCGCCTTCAATTTGGGTACTAAAATAAGAGACTCTAGTCTGCTTATTGCCTGCTGGTACTGATTGTCTATATATTATTTTGTTGCTTGTGTCATACACCTTTCCCCATAGTCCTTCTATTTTCTTTGATTCTTTCTTAAGCTCTGCCAGCTTTGGAGTGTGCCATGGAGCTTGGCCATCTCTCCGTCTAGGAGTCAAAGCTTTATAAGGGATAAGAGAGTCAAGTGACTCTGTTATCCAATTCTCGAATGTGGTATACATTATAGCCATGTCCTCCCCTTGGTGGGGATGGAGTCCTTTAACATAGTTTGCCATTTACTTTCATCAGGTTTTTTCCACAGTCTTCTGATCTTGCCAGGTGGGATTTCTTTCAGCCTCATGGGAACACTAAACCAGAAGGTGGTGATAAAATGATCTGACCATAGAACTGGAAGGGCATCTTCCCTGTCTAACTGGTTAAAATTAGAAAAAACTGAATCCAACAAGTGACCCTAGCTGTGGTCACAAATTTTGTAACCAAATTTAACTGTAATGCTGCAAGGTCTTGAATTAATCTAGTTGGCGTGATACCGTTACCATCTTTGAAATGTATGTTGAGGCCGCCTAACACAGTGAAGTTTGCTTTATTTAGGATGCATTCTGCCACAATTTCTGGCAGAGCTGATGTAAATTGTGTTGCTATTCCCGGGGGCCATTAGATAAGAATCCCAGAGAATGTAAAAGTGGGTGATAGTCCAAGAGAGAACAAAAGGCATTCACTATCTTTGATATCAATAGGCGTGCTAGTGCACTTTCCCTATCAAGCCTCATGATTGAATACCCCTGGGGAAGTGACATAACAATGTAAGGGGGTTAACTTTCATTTAGCCAAGTTTCAGTAAGAAACAGGGTGTCTGGAGATTTATCTTCAAGAAGAGTAAAAATCTCGATGCTATGATTTGAGAGTGACCTACAGTTCAGCAGTAACGTATTGGTCCACTTAGATCCAGAGGAAAGCAACACTGATTTCTTAGTCTCACTGTCTGAGTTGTAAAGTCCTATGGTGGCCCTAAAACGTTTACATATAGAAGGGAAGTGTGAGTGGCACCATAGAGTGCAAACAGTTGGTAATTGTCATTATATTAAGTGTATTTAACTCATTTTTTGACTAGGTAATCTTCATGGTGAAAAAAGGATTAAACCAGCAGGGGATCTGGCCCCTGGCCCCGGTCAGGCACGGACAGACACAGACAGGCTTGCCTTTGGCACCCTGCTGCGCACGTCAGCTGAGTGTCCACGCACCAGCAAGGTTTTTATAGTAGATGAGTTGCAGAGTTTAAACAGCTAGGCTGCTAACAAAAATGGCAGCTGTAGTGTTGCAAGATGCAGAAGTGGCAATGAACATGGCCACAAGTATCCAACCCCAAAGAGTTGCCCCAGTTCCTTTTGTTGAAAAACGTTATAGTGCAAATACAATTTTATAAGTAATTCCCTCCGAACTGAATAGCTGCAGAATTTTAGAGCAGTTCAAACAAAAATGCCACAGTATAGTTACCGGCAGTGTGTTTCTGATGGGCAATAAACTTAGGAATGACTTGAAAATATTTAAAAGGAAGGTTTTATCCAGTGAAATGGGGTTATTTTGATAGGTCGAATTTGCACTCTAAACTAGCAATGGGTGCTGCAGTTCAATAGTGACATTTAAATTACAGGCCCTGGGTGCCCTTTGTACCTTATACGAGGGGCTTATATGTTAGTTTACTGTGCCAATTAGGGATATGCCAATTTCGTCATGTTAAAAGGGGGAGCACAGGCACTTTACTATGGGTGAGCAGGAATAAAGTGCACAGAGTTCTACAGCCAGCAAAAACAGTCAAGGCAAACACCTGTAGATAAATCATGCAAAATATGATAATTTCCTACACTACTGTTTTTCTTTTGTATCTGTGCTTTGTACTTTATGGGCCACATTTAGATTCAGTGGCATGGTATATATTTGTATGTTCACACGTGTGAGAGAAAGGGGCTCTGGTGACACTTAAATAACAATATAATACATTGAGGGGGATATGTACAACAGAAGTGGCGGAGTGAGTCGTTAGCCATCATGGCTTAACGCCTCACTCCACCACTTCAGAAACGCAAGGCTGCGCCATATTTACAACAATATGGTGCAGCCTTACGTTTCCCTTGCACTGGCGCTACACTTATCAGTGTAGTACCAACGCAGGCACCCTTGCACCATAGTGCAAGGGTGTCTGCGTGCATGGGAAGATTGTTTATGTGCAGGAAGGCCCGCCTTCCTACACATAAACAATCTAGAAATGCCATTTTGTCACGTCTATGTGTGCTGCTTAATGCAGCACACATGGAAGTCACAAAATTTTATTTTTTTTAAGATTGTTTATGTGCAGGAAGGGTCACCTTCCTGTACATAAACAATCCAAGGCTTTTTGCTTTTTCCATGTGCGCTGCACACGGCAGGACACATGGAAAAAGCAAAAACAAGGAGAAATAAAGCATTTCTCCTTGTTTCGCCAACTTAAGACCAGGTTTTCTCAGGTCTTCATTTTGGCACTGCCTCCTATTCACGCTACCCTTGTAAATAGGGGGCAGCGTCAAAATCAATGGGTGTTGCGATGGAACGCCCAACGCAACACCCACTGACCACCCCTTTCACGCTAAGCATAGCGTGAAAGGGGGCCTTATTTACAAGGCAGAGTTAAGCCACGTTAAGTGGCCTAACCTAGCCTTGTAAATAAGGCAAAGCCCCTATCGCCACAAAAATGTCACAAAAAGTGGTGTTCCCGTGGCGATAGGGGCTTGTACATATGCCCCTGAGTCTTTATCAATATCACCAGAACTCAGTGTGACGATATATGACCGTATGACACATTACTCATTAAGTAGTTGTACATTAGATGGTTATTTGGTGAAGGTTGTTTGAGAAAAATATTATGTTTCAAACAGAGAAACTTTTATTGAAAATACTAATTGAAATAATGGACTGTACTGTTTGCAAGTTGTGATATTATACATTGTTTTGTGGGTGAGTACTGGGTGTTGCGTGCTGTTGGACTTTGCCCTTTTTGCAGGGTCATCCCTGAACTTTTTGCCTTCCTCCTGGTATTCTTTCTGACCTGGTGTTGGTGGTTTTAGGACTCTGGGCACTTTATCGCTGCTGTCCAGTGTAAAGTGCATTTGCTCTCTATGGTAAAACATGATACGATTGGTCTACACCTGTTTGGCGTATTTAATTTACCTATCAGTCCCTTGTAAAGTGGTATCTCAGATACCCAGGGCCAGTAAATTAAATGCTACTGGTGGGCTTGCAGCGCTGCTTGCGCCACCCACCAAAGTAGCCATTCAAACCTGTCTCAGGCCTCTACCATCACAGTGCCTATGCACGCAGTTTACTGCTGCTGTGACGTGGCACATAAAGTGGTTGCCACGTCTGTGACGTCCCTTTTACTACATATCAGTCACCCCTAAGGTAGGCCCTAGCTAGCCCTATGGGCAGGGTGCGCTGTAGGTAAAAGGTAGGACATGTGCCTTAACTGTGTGGCATGTCCTGGTAGTGACAAACAGCCATTTTGGTTTCCCACTACTGTGAGGCTGCCCTCTCATAGGAATACATTGGGGATTCCCTGATATGTGTTTCAGTGGTAATTCCTGATATGAAAGGAGTAGCGTGATCAAGTTTGGTATGTTTGGAATAGTGGTAATAAATGCTGCATAATGGTGTTCGCAGATTTATTATCACTATTTTAGAAATGCCACTTTTAGAAGTGGGCATTTCTGTGTGCTATGTGTCTTTGTGCCTGCCTGTTGTGTATTGCATGTCTGGCTCTTGAGCGACAGAGAGTGGGGAGGTGCAGTGGCTCCAGAGGGGCTGGGTGAGTCAGCGCTAGGCTGAATGGGCCTGACCTGCATTTGGAGTAGTGGGAGGAGTAGGACCTGACCCTGAATAGATCTGTGCCTTCCTTGTACAATGCTGGCTCCACCCCCCTGTGGTGTGTCTGGGGCCAGGACCTACACTGTCAATGGGGTCTGTTGTGCACTTGTTAAGTGCCCCACAGAACTAGTTTGAACTGGGTCCCAAGCCCTTTGCCTGGGCAGAACAAAGAAGACATGTAGTAGAAGTATTGGGGCTGTGACCCCATGTTTTTGGTGCTTACTTGGATCTGGGTGAAGAGGACTGCTGGGCACCAGGAGGAACCACCACAAAGGACTTCCCCTCTGTTAGAGGGCCCTGTGAGCTGGCCTGCCTGGGCCCAGCTCTGCCCTGTGGGACTTTGGGGGACTGAGCGTGCTGTGAGCACTTAAATTCCCTGGCAAGTCATCAGCACACTAGAGTGCTCTGCTGTCCCCTTCAAGCAGAGTGTGAGCAGGGGTTATCTTCAGAGTGTAACTCCCTTGCCCTGACTAGAGTGGTGGTTTCTGCCTGGCTTAGGCGCCTGCCCTAGCCAACCAGAAATTCCATTTCTAACACGTACCATAACTGGCGTTTTTATTTTTGGGTTTGCTGAACCATAACTTTAACAGTGTTTTTGTCAGTAATTTTCTACATTGCTTTTAAACATATGTGGAATTCATCGGCCAAATAAAAATTATGTGCAGAGGAAGTCAGCTGCAAGGGCCTTTCTTATGAGAAGGCCCTGCATAATTCCACCAGTGTGTTCAACAGGCATGCTTACAACCCTAACCATGATGTCTTTAACCTTTTTAATTAACATTTCCAAATTTCCAGAAAGTAGTGAATTCTGCTATTTGCAAGTTCTATGGGACGCACACATTTTATAATTTTACATTGCCTCTGTGATCATGTGCCGAAACAAAATTCTTGAATTTTGTCAATTTCACATATTTCAAGAAGGCAAAAAAACAGACAAATATATCACATTAAACCCTTTCATCAGCCAAACACATTCTTGAAAAATGAAAACACAACTTTTTCTTTAATATGCACCTAACACCTTTTTCAAACACTAATACATTTAAAAAAATCACAGAACATATTTTCATCAAATAACAAACTAATTTTCTAAGTGAGGTTCTGATTTCTTGCCAAGCTTGGTGTAAATCCATTTGGTGATTTTCACTATGGCTGAGAGTAGAATTTACTCTGAAATGGTGGCCCGCTGGTTTAGCAGGTCACGTAAGGGTTGCACAGCCGTGTAAACATTGGTATTTCAAAATAATACACATCCACCGCTGTAATCCAATTTCTGTCTTTTTATTTTCTCATTGTTTCTCATGGATTGTCCATTTTTAACCATCACGTCAAAAGGCACGAGATTCGTTAATTTTTTGGCATTTTAATGATTCGATGCATTGCCCATCCAGGCCTATACATGAACATATGGCGAATTTCCAGACCTCCACCAGAATCCACCATTTCAGAGTGAATTATGTTCTGGTGCGAAGGGAACGGCGCACCAACACGGGTGCTGCACGCCAAACTTGAAAAAGAAGGTTATTTGAACTGAAAAGTACGAAATAATTAGGGTGTGCTTCAGGACATTTCAAGTCATGAGAGTAGAATTTCCCATGGGTGCTAAAATGGGAAATTCAGCTTTTATAATGCACATACCATTTACATTTTCTCCTGCACAGATGAGCATGAAGCTTTGCTTGATGAACATTTGCCACCTTTGCTTTTGTTGTTTGAAATTTCATTCAGATTTGTCAAATGGCACAATGTTATTAGCAAACCAAGTAATGAATTTTCAGTGGAAAATGAGGCTGAACTATAACTTCAAAGTTGCTATTCAAAATTTGTATATGTATGTGTGTGTGTGTGTACAGATAGATAGACAGACAGACAGATAGATAGATAGATAGATAGATAGATAGATAGATAGATAGATAGATAGATAGATAGATAGATATTACACAATATTTATATTAAATGTTTCTTCTGGTTTATTTTGTGTTAGCTTGAAGAAATGTTTTTTTCTTATTGATTTACTAAATTCACCAGATACTTTGCCACACAATCTGCAGAGTCAGAAAAAATCTAGCTTAAATGGAAAGAAATAATACTATCAGCTAATGCGCTATGTTATTTGCGTACTGGACTCATAATTAAGACAACCTTGCTACATAATTTGGTCCTCTGTGCCACATAATCCCACATAATCCTGGTAGACATTACAGAGATAATGTTCTGCATGATGGTTTGGGAGCTGTCATTCTGACGATGAAATTCATATTTCACATAGAACCGTCTCTGTCAAAAGCCTGGAAAAGTGGCTGTCAAAGGTGTGCATAGATACCCAGGTAGCCAATGTGTAAAACAGATGAACACAAGATCCTAGTGCTGGCAAACGCTGCTCGACAACCTATCTTAGTTGACCGGCAAATAGTCATGGCATCACTGCCAATATGCCAAAATAGGTTTGGGACCTCTAAAGTAACATTACATAAAATGAGGCTGGATATAGCTCCAGTGCCTTTATATGACTCAATAATTATACTAAAATGTCTTTGAATCATGCACGTCATGTTGATGCAAAAAAGAAATTCCATTTACAAAAATTTGAACCCCACTGCATTACAGAAAGGACCATATGATAAGCTACCTATTACCAAATTAACCAATTAGCATTTAATTTGCAAACAATCTCCTTATAGGTCTTTGGGATTTGCCAGCCAAAATTCTGGAATGCCTCAAACCCCATGGCTGAAGCAATTTATTAAATAATTCACAAAAAATCTCATATACTCAGAGTTATAATTTGTCTGTCATGCGATGCAACCCCAGTCATAAATATGCCCTGAGCAATCAGTGCATCTTCCCGTCCCATTCCTTCACACATGAGCAGTTCTCCTGCTCCACAGAACCTATTACATAGATGAGGTCAAACACTTCCCCCAATATGGCGCCAAACTACCCGACTTGCATAAAGGAGGAAATACATCATGTAGACATTCTGTTCTTTTCTTTCACTGCTGCAGAAGTATTTGTCTAGTAGAGGTCAGATAAGTTGATCATGTTTTGTTTGTTGATTATTATATATTTTCTCACTGTTCGACTTGCCATAGCAGTCTGCTTTTTTGTTTGGATCTGGCCGCCATGCACAGTGGGCATTGGTCATTTCTAGGGCTGATACCCAAGCATTTTTTCGCCCGCTTTCAAACCCCCGCAGACTTCCGGTCTCCATTGTTCATCAAAGCCACCACCACCGCAGATGGTTTTCACTGTTGGAGAATCAGCTCCTTTAGAATTTGCTCTGGCTAGGAGCTGCTGTATGCTTGCGGTCTCCCTGTGTTTCAGGAAGGCTCTCACAAGATCGTGAGAGACACATGATTTGGCCCCTATAGAAATAGAAACAATGCAGGACGCACCCGTGTCGGCGTGATAATGGAGTCTGCTACCTCTTCCAGTGGTGTGGGGGTCCCCACTGTGAATGTGCTGTGCCTCCTGATTAATGAGGATGTGGAGGCAGTGTTCAGAGCCAGGGAAACTGAAGGTCCTCCTCCAAAGATTACACAGCCTAATCCCCTGGATGATCTGGATGAACCAGATGAGGAGGAAGGAAGGCAGGGTTGATTTGTGCAGGGAACAGAGCTTTCCAATCTTTTAATCCATGTTAGAGACAATCTGATTTTCCTTACTCCAGTTGACAATGAGATGGAGCAAGATTTATTTATGCAGTACCAAAGCCCTAACCCAGACTCTTCGCTTTTTACTCAGTTATATGTATGCAAAGTACTTTCCCATGAGTGGAGGGACATTGATAACTCAGCCTTTACTTGGTTTCTTAGCAAGCGCTATTCCTTGGAGGGTTTTTCTGAAGAATTCCCACATTTTGTCAAGGTGGATAACCTGATGGCTAGCCTATCCTCACAGGGCAAGGTACTCTCTAAAGACGCCCTTCCCTCTTACACTGTGGATAAGAAGGTGGAGGGGGCTGTTAAAAGGTCTTATTTTGCTTCTAATTTATCCATTAGGGCAACGGCCTCCACCACATATATGATCCAATCTCTATTGAAGGATTTTCAAGCTCTGGCACAGCAAATGAGTGAAGGAGTGGATACAACTTCCCTGCTGTCTTTGATGGAACTCCAAGTTCCCTATATATATCCGACATCACTTTCAGCAACTTGTGTGTGGCTGCAGCAGCTTCAGGGGCTTCTTTTGCCACACATCACCATATCTTGATGCTGCCGTGGAAGACAGATGCTTCTCAGATGTCAATCCTGTTGAAATTACCTTTCAAGGGTTCAAAGGTTTTTGGACACTCTTGCAATTGAGTTCCTCCCAATCAGTACGACTGAATTTTTTCTTTTGGATCACCTACTTTTGGACTTTTTACAGTGGGTGAGTCTCACTACATGTGTCTCACCCACAGGGTTTTCGTCCACAACTGTGTTGTGCCCTTGTGTTCTCGTATCCGTTCTAAATATTTTTAGTGCTACCCTATATTTTGTGTGGGCAATATCACCCACAGTAATCACATGGCAAATGGACTGCGCATGTGTACTGCCAGTGTCCACCTTATAAGATACGGCCACTGCGACATAGCAAGGGTAAGGGGCACTTGGCTGGTTACATGTAAGAAGACGTGCACATGCATGTACACGTGTGCCAGCTAGCATGGGAGACTACTGTCATGCACGGCCCGGTAACTGCGCATAGGTAGCCTGGCACAATGGAGACACTGCAGGATTAAATATTCACCCAGGATAGGCCTTATAATGTTAGTGTAATAGGGAAAGTCAATGTAATTTACTGCTTTGTCTTTAGTGATACTCTATTATACACTTAGGCAGTTTTGCTTCACCTTTGGCCTAGACAGACCATTGACGTCTTGAATTGGGGTGTAACCTGTGCTGGAAAATAAATTATGTAACTTCAAAAATTATATCTGTACACTATATGGGTCATCCAGAGTTGTCATATGTTTCTGGCTGAGCTCAGGATCAGAGCCCTGGCCTTTTGTCACCCTGCTGTGCCCAGTTAATTAAATTTCTCTCCAGCAGCAGGAAAACAGGTCTCCCCACACAAAGGGATCAATTAACAGTACTTCACCCAGCTCCTCAGGAGGAAAGAGGTGGGGCAAAATGATCCTCATCAATGACTCAGCTGTCGGACTACACCAGGGAGGAGCCTGTCCAAGCCCACTGAACAAAGGAGAGAGCCCAGACAACTGGGGCCAACCGGGGAGGGGCTCTCTTTGATCTTCTAGGGTGCCAGTCCCTAGAAGTGATGTCAGCGAGGGGCGGAGCTGAGACCCCAGGTGTTGATATGGCCAGTAACTCCTGGATGATGTCATTGTTGATTTCCCCAGCATGTTGTGCAGGAGGGTTTGGACAGGTGTTGAGAGGTGACATGGCACCCTAGGGTTGGCCAGGGGTGCCTGACTTCTGTAACCTTCCTCTCCCCTTTAAAATCTCTTGCTCAAGGGGGAGACTCTCTCTTGCCTGTGGATTTTTCTACACTTCGCCGCTGGATCCTGGGACCACCAGGGAGAACTGGAAGGAGGAACCCCCTGACCCCCATTCAAGAATAAGGTCTCTGCCCAGTTGACCCCAGGACCAGTGGGTCTCCCTAAGAGCCAGTTAGACTGGCCCCCTAACACCCGCTGAGGACCAATTGAGATACAGCCCTGGACTTTTCTGGGCTCAGAAACCAATATTAGGGGGAGACTTGGTGCAGCGAACTAGGAGTCCAGCTCTCTGAAAACTGCACTACTTTGGAGGGGCAAAAAGAACAAATGCAAAAAGAACAATTGATGGACAGAATGCTGAACAATGTCAAACATGCACCCCAGTACAGAGATCTGGGCCTAAATCCATTGCCTTTTTCCTCCCTATGCCATTCCAGTTAAACCCAGACATATACAAATAAGTCTTGGTCAAGACTGATTTGCATATGGCTGGGTCTAAACTGGGGTGGCAAAGTGAGCAAAATAATGATGAATTTAGCCCAGATCTTTTAACTGGGGGTGAATGTTTGGTTTGTTCCGCATTCTGTCCATCATTTCTGTGTCTTCCACTTTGGAGGTGGGCAGGGTTGCTGCAACTGTCCCAGTTGGATAGAGCTCACCACCTAGAGTTAAACGAGCCCAAGATCGTCACAATCAGCCCAATGCGGCCCAAGTTACAGTATTTTATGGGTTGGCAACCTTTGACCTTTTTGCAGCAACGAAGCGTGTGATGTCCCGCCACCGTTTCTTCATGTACCCTTGGGATGGGCCAGGACCTGTAGGGTTGGTGCAAGGATAATTCTTATGTTTGCCCCAGGGACGGGGCATGCGTGGGGCTCCCTCCCTGTATTATTTTAAGCGCCCGGAGACCTCATTGCCCTGGCGCTTGCTCCTTTAGGGGGTGCGAGCAGGCAGACAGACATTTCTGCTTTTGCTGCAGCACAGGAGAGTGCTGCCTGTGTGGGCTCCCTGGGCAGCTCCCGAGTGTAAGCCAAGTGCAGGGTGCCCAGGTGGGACTGGGCACCCTTGAAAGCAAAGAAAAACACTAAATAAAAATGCATCACAGCTCTCCGGGCTCAGTGGTAGAGCTAATGCTTTCTCATCCACTGCACTGGCGAGAAGCACCCCATAATGCCTTGTGGGGCGCGTTTGGTTTGCCCACATTTTGCTCTGTTTCTCTCTTTGTGGTTTCCCCAGGACAACTCGGTCACCACCAACGGCATCAGGGATGCACAACCTTGTCCCCACAATGGATTTTAGGAGGCTCCATCTTAAGTTGGGGGGACCTCAAGACATTCCCCGCCCCAAGATTTTCTTTACTTTTTCAAGCACTCCCAAGCTTTGATCTTTTTCTCTATAGCTGGGAGTGTTGCACTCTATAGGGGCCATGAGTATCGTTACAGTCTTTATGGCCGGAAGATGGTCAAAAGAAATCCATGTGTTAAAGTGCTCTCTAGAGACCAAGTGTATGGTTGCAATGCATTACAATGTGACACCATCTGGGGCTGCTTTTATAAGTGTAGTTTAACAGAGAAAAGTGTATATAAAGTACACAGATTTTACTCATTCTAAATGCTTTATTGGTTCACCATAATGATGTCAATGATTTCTGTTCACAGTATATATGTTTCATCAGTATTAATAAGTGCAGGTCATGCTGAAGTATTATTTTTGACAATTGCATTTAAATACCCAATGATGACTTTAACATGTGATTTGTTGTTCTTAAACCTTGAAAAAACCAATAGACTAACTTGATATGGTTCTGTGACCCCTTTAGGGGGTCAAAGGTGATTACACTATGTCATATATGGTATTTTCCACCTGTCAATGTACATATTTGTAAATTATTGCATAGCATTTAGTAGTGTGTGTGTAATATATGTATTTCTCCTTTTTGTAAAGAAAAAGTACTGACTGGATATCTTTTATTGAGTATTATTATTGCGTGCCAGTGAATGGTGATTGCTAGCCCACAACTTCTACCCTAAGTAGGCCTCACTACCCTGAGAGAGTCAAGCTCTACAATAGGGTGCTTGGTTCCCAGTAAGGATAATTGTGGACCTATTACTTGTGCACTACAGACACCAACTTGAAGAAATGGTGAAACAGTCAGCAGAGAACAGGATGCTGGTTGCCCCTGTTTGCCCTCCCTCTAGAGGGAGTGGTTTTTTGTATTGCCATGTAGTTGCCCATCCAAAAGCTAGAGGAACTAACCAGTCCTTTTGAAGCAGAGGTCGTTTCTGGGAGGCCCTGGAAGAGACAAATCCAGTCTCAGTCATCTGTTGCCTCAACCATTCCTCCTCCAAAGCAGAGACTATCCATTCCTACTGGTAGGAGGTTGGCTTCACTTCTTCCATCGCCTGTGGCTTGCAATCTCGGATGCCTGGGTGTTTTAGACAGTTTCCTCAGGTTACCAGATAGAATTTTCATTTTGCCCTGCTCAGATTTTCAAGTTGACTCCTCTGCAAAGAAACCCCATGAAGCCATTGGTTTGCTGGAAGGTATTCAGCTTCATTTGGAGAAGGCAGCCATAGTCGAGGATCTGCCCTGGGAAAGGGGTCACAGCTATTACTCCATTCTTTTTCTCGTTCAGAAAGCCTCAGGGGACTACTGTCCAGTTTTGGATTTGAAAGGGGTGAATTTGCACATTCCCCACAACCCTTTCAAGATGGTGACTTTGCAATCGATCCTTCAGTTGATTTATCAGGGGAGCTACCTGACATCTTTAGACCTGATGGACACATACTTGCATGTTCCCAACCCTCTGGCATATCATCAGTTTCTTCGCTTTGCAGTGGACACGAAACATAACCAATTCTAGGTGCTTCCTTTCAGTCGGTCATTGGCGCCAAGAGTTTTTACAAAACTCTTGTCCCCTCTGATAAGTATTCTTCACTCTCGAGAAATTCAAGTCTACCCTTACCTGGATCATTGGCTAATTGTCTCCTCTTCTTTTTCTAGGGCATTGGAGGATTCATCAAGTCTGCCATCTTCTGGAAAATTGTGTATTTCTAATCAAACTCAAGAAGTCCTCTCTGCAACCCTCCCAGTCACTAAGGTTCATCAGGCCAATTATCAAGATGGATCTGGGGATGATGTTCCTTACTCAAGAGAGTCAATTGTCCCTAAACCAACACCTCTCCTGGGTTCTGTCCCATGCTCAGCTTTCGGCACATCTCTGGTTGCAGAGGGAGTTGAAGGTGGTATGGCAAGCATTTCTTTGGTTTGCTCCTCTCCTACGAGACCAGGCAGTCTGTTTGCAGATGGCCAATCAGGTCATGCAAGCCTATGTCAACTGGCAAGGGGGTATGCATCATGCTCTGCTTCTCCTCTCCCAGAAGATTGGCATGTGGGCAGAAAAGATTCTTCTTTCTGTCTCGCAGTCCATCTTGAAGAGAAGGAGAATAGGCCTTCAGACTCCTTGAACAGGGTTTTCCCTCTTCTGTGACCAGTGTTTTTCGTCCATTTCTTTTTAGCAAATTCCCTTCAGAATCGGCCTCCCCTGGCTGGATCTTTTTGCCTCGGAAGAGAATTCCCTTCTCCCTCGGTTTTGCAGTCTGAGCCCTGCTAGGACAGCCTGGATGATAGATGCCTTCTAAATCCCTTGGCCCCGGGGTCTCCTGTTTGCTTTCCCCCCATTTCCCTTGGTTCCCAGAGTTCTCAGAAAGATTTGGGTGGATCACTTGGAGGCTCTTCTGGTCATCCCAGAATGGTCCAGGAGGCCTTGGTTTCCCCTTCTTCTGGATTTGGTAGTGAGCCCCCATTGGCGGTTCCCCATTCATTCATTTCCGGTGCATCTCCTCAGCATGCCCTCCCTTCTCCACCTCTGGCTGGGGGGTATGACACTTGAGAGGTTGATCTTTTTGGCACAGGGTTATTCTGTTGAGGTTGCTCAGAGCATTCAGCTTTCTTGTAGGCCATCCACCCTTAAATCTTACAGTTTGTCACTGGAGGAATTTTGATTCCTGGTGCAAGGAGAAGGGTTTGCCTCCCAGTACTTGTGATCCTGATAAGGCCCTAGATTTTTTAAGGGTATGTTAGGCCTGTCGGTCTCTACTCTCTGTGCACAATGGGCAGCCATTCTAGCCTTCAGGGGATTGGATATGACTCCAGTTTCTCTGCTGGTGGCACGTCTCTTGAGGAGTTTTCTTCTTCAACCTGTTTCCCACTCTCCTGAGCCCCCTTTCCTGAGTGCTTCAGGCATTGACCGGTCCTCCTTTGAGGCTCTTTCTTAAGTTGACCTTAAGTTTCTCTATGCCAAGTTTTTGTTTTTGGTGGCTATTTCATCAGATCGCAGGGCTGGTGAGATTCGGGCTATTATGGCTTCTCCCCCTGTTTTGCATTTTGTAGCGACAAGGTGATTTTGCGTCCCAACCAATTTTTCCTGTCTACAGTGTTGTCGGATTTCCACTGTCAGGAGGATATTGTCCTCCCGGTCTTTTGTCCAGACCCTTCTTCTTCCAAGGAGGAAAAGCTTAATTCCCTTGATGTTTTGAGTACCCTTCGAATCTACCTGAACTGTACCAGTTTATTTTGGCAGGTGGATTCTTTGTTTGTCACCTATGGCCTCTCTGGGAAGCGTCTTAAGGTGGGTGAAGTGCGCTATCTTTCTTTCCTATAATGCTGCTCACCATTCTCTTCTTTCTTCTGTCCAGGGTCAGTCTACAAGGATTATTTCCTCGTCCTGGGCAATGTTTAAGGGGGATTCTCTCTAAGACATTTGTAAAGCAGCAGCATGGTCTTCTCCCAACATGTTTGTCTCACATAACTGGCTTCAGTTGGGAATGGCTACATCATCGGATTTTTGGTTCATGTGTTTTAGCAGCTTCACATAATCTGTGATTGGTGCTATTTTTTGTATTAAAGGTTCATCATCCATTGTTTGTGTGTGAATCAATCACCATGCACTTGAGTATGGGCTCATGTGTTAAGGAATGGGACAGGAAGACAGACGAGGAGGTAATGCCTGATTATTTACTGGTAATCTTCATTACTCTAAGCCCAGGTCTTCCTCTTCCATTCCTGAGCCCGTTCCTCCCTTTTGTGTCATGTTGCTGTGGATTGTTTCATTTGTTTTTTGGTTTCTATGGTATTTTCAGGACGTCTGCATGATGTACTTCCCCTTTTATGCATGTCGGGTAGTACGCAGCCATATTCGGGGAGGTTTTTGACATCAGCTAGGTAATATGTTCTGTGAAGCAGGAGAACTGCTCATGTGTGAAGGAATGGAAGAGAAGGCCTGGACTCGGAATAATACTGACATTTTGGTTACTTTGGTAAATGAGGCTTTTGGTTCAAGGAAGTTTTATATATTCGGATTACGTTTTAACAAAAGTGTTTGTTGTATTTGTTAGTGTGCTATGATTGACGTATTATAGATATGAGATTTGCACGATACATTTTCCATAACGGTGCATGTGATCGATGCAAGTATTTGTATCTGATTTTTTTTAGCTATCCCTGTGAATATTTTAGATATATTTTGAGAATGAATTGGAGCATTTGTATGGCCTGAAGCTGTATTTCTTGATAAGTGTTGCAATGCCGGTCGCTTTACTTTCAGGTGTTACCTCTTTCATATATGCCGTGAATTCTGACTTAATGACAGCGCCAACAACCGACGCTTCACGAATCCTTGGAAGGTTGAAGCCTCTCACGGAGAACCTATTAGAAGACGAAATGTATTGAAGATTATCAGGTTGGAGATATTTCTTATAATGAGTCGGACTCACTCTGCATACCCTCGATCAGTACCCCTTTTAAAGATACCTTTATCGCAGTCCTCCAAAGTGGCTTTCAAAGTGATGATGCAGTCCTATTCAAATTATTTTTTAACAAATATGTAAATTATTTAACTATACCACATACCGAACAGAACACACGGCAGAAGCCGTCAACTTTCATCAAAGTAAATCTCAGTATGTGCACAGGCAAAATGCTGTAAAGATTATGTGGGCAGTGCAGGAACACAAACACAAAATGGGCGATAAACAAATCATACTTTTGTTTCAATACAAAGCCATATTTTAACTTGATTCCAAAGAGCCAGATATATCTGTATACATAATTATTTATAGTGATGCCATATTCCTGGCATCACTTACTATACAACCATTAAATTATCACGTCGTTACTTGATGACTGCACAAATGCCAGGCTTTCAATTGCGTGTGAAAAATCAGAGACTGTTTACATCTCAGCATGTAATGAGGAGTGGAACGGATCTTTATCACCATGTCATGCAAAATGCTATATAATTAATTGTATTTCTTTTTAGATATACGCAGGCTAAATGAGGTATGAAAGAAAACATCCTCCTCTAGACTCAGGAACACAGTAGAGGATTAAAATCTTCCAAATAAAGAATGTAGGGGCCTATTAGCAATAACCGGCGATAATTATCGCTAAGCGCAGTTAGCGCTTGGATAATTATCGCCGGCTATCGCAGGTTTCTATCGCGGAGATAGCGTGCTATCAGCAACGCTTATCTCCTAAGCGATAGAAACCCTGGAGAACAGTGTGAATATCGCTTGAAAACAAGCGATATTCACACTGTGACCAGTGTTAGCTAGGTGATAGGGCGAGGGGGATTTAGCCATGTAATCCACCTCCCATGGCTTACATGGCTAAGTCAGGTCTGGACCAGGCGTTAACAAACCAGCGCTAAACGTGTTTAGCGCTGGTTCGTTAATCACCTCCCCTGCCTCGCTAATAGGCGATAGCGAGCTTAGCGACTGTTTCCAATCGCCTTTAGGTTGGGAACGCCTACTTTGCATGCCATTAGCGATAAATATCGCTGGCATGCAAAGCGGCACCAAACCCGGTCGCTATCGCCTAGAAGCTGTCGCTAACAGCAGTTAGCGACAGCTTGCTAATAGGGCGTTAGAATTATCGCCGCTTTAGCGGGAAAAAGTCCTGCTAAAGCGGCGATAGAGCCCTTGATAATATGCCCCGTAATGATTTCAGAAATTTTAGAGAGGCAAATCTATTCATCCCTTACTCAGAACATAGATATAAGTATTATCTTGCGAACAGGAGCGCCCCCTTCCTTCAAATATATATTCATCTAACTTGAATAGGGTCAGTGCGCGCGGGTGCTGGTGTCTGCTGCCGGCTGCTGAGATGTGCAGCCCTAGGCACAGAACAGAGGATAACAACTCAATGAGAGTCGGTAGTCTGCATTCATGGCATTGGACTTTAACCCCCTGCAGTTCTTCCTCCATCAATTGGTAACCCTAGCCACTACCCATCCCTGACTCTGAATAGCATGATTGGCCTTCCAGAGAGAAAGGAGATGGTGTAGAAGGGGCCCTGCTAGGTAGTGGGCCAGCATCCTGTTTACATCAGCCTTTTCTTACTCTACCATCAGTATCTCAAGCCCAGGGGACTTAGCTGGTGGATAGAGGGAGGAGGTGACCCAGGGCTTGTTTGTGGGATTGTTGTGTGGTTGGGGTTCTGTAATCTCCCATAAAATCACGGCCTTAGTGCAGTATGTGACTTTGGGAAAATCTGCTGTTGTTCCTTAGTTCTGACCTCCAGCCTTCTGTTAAGAATTTAAAGGGGAATCACTTGTGTGGATATGCAATACCGCATACGACGTTTGTTGGCTGACTAAGGTTCTCTCCGTAATTTGTTTTAAAATGCTCAGTGTATTAGAATGAATTTAATAACAAAAGAGGTCCGGAATTTGAAAATCATTTACGAAACTCACCTGGTAGACTTTAACAATCATTCAAATCTTTATTGTACACAGTCAAAATAGACCATAACAATTATCAGCAGAATAAGAACACCTTCTTTACATTAAAATGCACAATATACTTTGGAGTTACAAAAAATTAAAATATGAATAAACATTTAAAACATCTTCAATTTGATAAGTTATAGAATAGAGCCAGAGGTTGTCACTAAAGTTATAGGATGATGTTTGAGTATTTTAAGAACTACTTTGATTGAATCCGAGCCATTTTAGTGCAGCAAGGGTGCAAAGAAACACATAATATAAGCTGTTACAGCATAGATGAAAGGAGAAATGTGTTAGATTCAAGGTTTTTTTGTGTGCACTGAATCTGTTATAAAAGCTTAGGCAGTATCTGTATGTACAAGTAAGGTCTTTAGAGATAAGATCTACACACCTATGCAGCTATCCCTGTGCATTCAGAATATTGTTTTAGGAAAGTGCAAGATATTTTCCAGGCTCAAATCCTGCTCTTCTAAGTTGCATAAATATAAGCTGATATGGCCAAAAAGATTTTCTTTTCGTCTGTACTCATACAAATGGCTAGGGCTTCATTGCACAATCTGATATTATGTTTACGAAAGAAAGGACATAGATAGAATTCCGGATGCCGAACCTATACTGACATAGCAACAAAAAGTGGGTAATTGTTTCTTGACCTCCCTGAGAGCATTGGCACAAATCAGCTCCCTCCCCAGGCTTTGTTGACCATCTTTTGACTGTTGATGCAAGTGGTAAAGTTCCCAGATGAAATTTCAAGTAAAGTAATCTTTTTTCCTCTGGGAACATTTCATCCAAGAAAGGTTCAAAGCCTTGGTCGTGTTTATTCGCCATAAAACATTATGACAGGGGACCTGCATACTTGCATTTAGTTGATTTACATAGGAGGACTAATTTCTTCTTACCTGAGCAAGACAAGGCTTGGTAATATGTTCTGGTTTAAGCCAGACATCTTCTAATCCAATATTATGAAGGACATTTGATATATGCATTTGATATATGCACAAATTAGGGTAGAAATCAATATTTTAGTTTTTTCCTAATATCAAGTAGGCTTTGTTTATAAGGACCAAGCTCCTCCTTGGACCAAAGTCTGATCCAGTATCTTATGGGTGCTAATGCAATATAGCCCTCAATTTTATCAATCCCCAAATCTGCTTGCAATGCGTCCATCGGTGTTCCTCGACCCAGATGCAACAGTCAATGTAGAAAGTTATTCTCTAAGGGATTTGAATTGATGCCGTTTTCTATGCCTCCAGATCTCAGAACTGTATTTACAGACAGCTCTAGCTTTCTTTTTATATGCCAGGATGGCAGAGGTTGTTGAACGGTTTCCATATGATTTTGCAAACCTCAGCACTGCACCTGCTTGCTGGGCCAAAATGGTATTACGTTTAGATGCCTGGAAAGCCCACAACAGTTTGCTGTTCAAACCGAGGCCCAGATAGTCATAGGTGTCACATGATCCAATGGCACGTTGTAGACCCTGAAGATCGCTTTATGTTTGTTTTTTGATCAAGGATAATATACTTGGTTTTTCCAACATTGATAGTGAGACTTCTAGAGGCACAACATTATTTAAAATCTGCCAAAAGATGATGCATCAACAAGTCTGTTGGGGGTTAGTAGTACTACGCCGTCCACAAAGGGCATTATTGGTATTGGCTCTTTGTTTATTTTTGGCATGACTAGATCAAGGTTCATTAGCATTTTTACAACATCATTTATATAGCAATTAAATAAAGTTGGTGCTAACATGCAACTTTGCATGACCCCAGCTGAGTCTGAGATACGCGAGGAGAGGCTCAGGAAAAGAAAAGTTCCTGAAACCCTTACAATTAAAGAAATGGATGAGGAGGATGACGATGAGCCAGTCATTGTGGAAGCTGACCCAAAGGAGACCCACATAATCCCTCCTATTCAAGTTGCTCCGAGGGATGTGGTACCAGTACCAGCTTCTATATTTGTAAGAGTCCAGCTGAGACCTGCATCCACAACTAGCTCAGTAGAAGTATGCACTGCTGAGTGCCAATCGTCGACACACCTTTCTACCTCCAGTTCTTCGTGCATTAGCAGTGGCACCAGTGGCCCATTGAAAAAGTTCATCTCCCCAATTTGGTGCTTTTTTAGAATTGGCAAGCAGGAGGATAACATTATGCTCCATTTGCCACTTGAGTGTTCGTTGAGGGAAGCCTGGTCCACACTATGGTACTGGAGGTCAAATGACCCATATGAAAAAACAGCATGCAATCCATTGGGAGGCGCAGCTTAAAAAAATTCTTTAGGTGGTGGTAATGAGAGAGGGGAATTATCTCAGGTCACAGTGGGAGGTTAAGGTGATGAGGAAAAAGAGGGTGAAATGCTCTTTACACAAAAGAGCCCAGTCCCCAGCACTGCACCATTATCACCCGTGCCAGCAACCTCGCAATGGCCTAAGAGTCAGAAGGAGAAATTACAGCAATAGCATACAGTGACTGCCCCAAGACACATTTTGAGTCTACCACCTCCTGGTTGTCTCCAGAAGTTGCCTGCATCAGTGGCACCAGAAAAGAAAAAAAATCCAGACTACGATTACGGGCATGTATAGGGAGGAGGGGCCCTACGAAAGCAACAACCCAATGGCACATTTGTACTACAGGAAGTTGGATAAAATGTTAGCACTTGACCTCCTCCCTTTTTCTTTTGTGGAAGGAGTGGGTTTTTAGAATTTGTTGCAGCCATCTGTCCAAAATGGAAGATTCCCAGCCGGACCTATTTTGCCAGAGTTGCTGTTCCAGCTCTCCATCACGATGTGCTGCAATTGGTTGGACAAGCTTTGCCATTGATTATATGTGTATCACTGAACACTGGATCCCTTTTGCGGAGGGTAGGGAACAGTTATCCCTAGGGCTCAGCACTGAAGAAAATTTCAAGGGCATTTGGCGGCAGGCAACAGTAGCCATGTTCTCCATGGAGAAATACTATACTGCTGCAGACATCTTGGAAATGTTACTCGGTTTCAACTTACATTAAAAAACTGAGACAAGAGGCATTTGGCAAAAGCAGGAACAGTTTGTTCAATTAAACAGTGCAGCCGGGAGAACAGTTACAGGCTCAACGTCTGAGGACTGTCTCAATTCACATTGGCTTCACATACATCTTATATACAATTCTACACAAACAATAAACGTTTCTGTCTTACCATATATGGTGAGGAATGCTGGTTGCTGCTTTAAAGTCATAAATTAATGGTCAAATGGTTACTGCAGGTGGGTCTCAACCTTGGTTGGACACAGTGTGGCCAGTGATGTATGTGTCCATATGTCCGGCATGGGGAGCGTGCTATCAATACGTGCACTAGGTACTGATTGGCTATGTTTCCTAACTCACGTGGCATCTGACTTTATGGTGTTTTAAGAAGCGCGCATACCCCCTCGGGCCATGTGTGACCATTGTAGTGACTCTGCACCTATCTGTGGGACTGATCAAGAGGTTCCTGCCTGCTTGTTTGTCTTCCAGCTATGCACCCTTTCACCTGTGACTCATCAATCAGTTAGCCTAGGCCTAGGTTGCAGGGCATGCCTGGCTACATACTTACGTGTCAAGGTAGACGTGGAGTTTGGGACAGGTGAACCTATTAATAAGGATGATAGTTCATTTTTATCGTTAACACATTGATATCCTTATTAATGTTCCTCCCTCTAGTTGATTCTTCAACTACACTACCTAACTCATGCATTTGTACCATTACTTTCCTGGGGTCCTGCTGTTCCCTTTGCACGCATTTGACTATGACAAACTTTCTAGTTGCTTGCATATTACCTAAAAGGAATCCTAACGTTACTACTCCTAAATGCCTTTTGTGAATACCAAAAGTCGTAAAGTTAGGATTTTTCTCAGTTTAGGAGTAGTAAAGTTAGGAATCCTAACTTTACTACTCCTAAATGTCTCTTGTGAATACCGAAAGTCGTAAAGTTAGGATTTTTCTCAGTTTAGGAGTAGTAAAGTTAGGAATCCTAACTTTACTACTCCTAAATGCCTTTTGTGAATACCAAAAGTCGTAAAGTTAGGTTTTTGTCTCAGATTACTTTTGTGAATTGGGCCCTGTGTTTTTACAGCAGGAGGCCCACTAATGCATTACCCTGCAAACCAACAGGAACACAATAATAACCCTCAAAGTGATCTACACAGACCGGATATCTATTGTGGGAGCCAGGATAACCAATTCGAAAACCACTCCTGCTCAGGGGCAACTCCTTCTTCACCCATGCTTCCCTGTAGATTATGCAGTGCTTGGATAGCAGGTGTTAATGTTTCATTGTCCATATCATTCCCTGGTATAAAAGTGCAGCAGGCAGCACTGATCATCGTTCAGACACCTCCCTCCTTTGCGGTTAAGTCCAGCACATACTGATGCTGCATCACCATGAGGCGGATGGCTTGCTTTTCCTGCTTGATCGAATAGAGGCTAAGCTCAGTGCTGTTCATCGTTTTGATCATTTTCCAGCAGGTGATTTGCAACCAGTGGGCGTTAGCTTTTGTCTGCAGGGTGAAGAAGGGTATCAACTTCTCTCCCCTCACCTGTGTCTCTGTGAACAGTCTAAACTCTTCTGGGATGTTTTTGAACTGAGCCCAGCCAAAATAGTTTGCTGCTCTTTTTTCACAACCTTGTTACAGCAAGGTGGTCTTTTTGTCTTTTTTCGTAACGAGTGCTGGTACAAGTCTGTTAGATCTTCTCCAGGAATGACCAGGGTCAGGGTGTTCAACATCACCAGGGAGCACAAACCTCTCCATCTGGGACTCAACTGTGTATAGGCATGCTCGCTGCACTGCCAGTAGAAATCCATAAGCATGGAGGTGCCTCATTGCATATCCAGAATGCTTTGTATCACTCCGCAGCTAGCATTTGTGCCCATTGAAAGAAATCCTTTTCCTCTGAAACTCAAGGAATACAGGGTAAGTTTCTTACAATCAGTGCTTGACCTTTCTCTTCTAGTCAAGTGTACCCACCCACCTCAGTGTCTCAGATTTCCTGACATGGGTTAGCCACACTTTCATTGAACCCTCCCCTGTGACCCATCCCCTTCCTATCCCTGAGCTGGGCAGCCCTACACAGGAACTCCATATTGGAAGACCACTTGTTGTTAAAAAAGACTGACCCGGGGATGCAGATGCGAGGGCCACCCTAGGACCACAGATGGATGCTGGAGTGGGCTTTGTTTGTGCATTGGGTTGGGGTTTTTGCTACCTTCAAGAATCTCTTCTCTGGGAAGTCTTGGGGCCCAACAGTATCCTCCCTTATGGCGCCCTTCCTATGCATCCTGCCCAGCTCAGTTTGGATATCATTGGGTTCAGTTGTGGGTTGGTGTTGTAGCTGGTCAGGTTTAAAACTACCCTGTGGGGTTCTATCTTGTTGGGCTGGACCTTGGCCCTCATCCTACATAAGTAAAGGTGAATGAGGCACTTTTTTGGGGCTACCTCTTGGGACAGGTAAAGTCTATCATTACCTACCACATGTGGGATCAGCAAACAGACATAACATGACCTGGCTGATGCTTGGGAGCTGACTGAGGTCATGTGTTGATACCAAGTGTTATGTAAGAGGGCACTATGAAGTGCGTGTGGGGTGCTAGTTTTCAGTTCAGTGTAATTATAGGTGAAATATGAGAGGTCCTTATACAGGCACTGTAGTACCCCAATTGTTAATCCCTTTTGAACCGGTAGTCCCTCAATGATGAGTAAGTGTGGTATTACACAAGGTAGACAGAGGGTATATATGCACAAAAATATACATAACTTTTGCTGTGATACTGTAGTTTGAGAAGTGAGTCCCTTCAGGGTCTTCTGTGCTCTTCCAATAGCTGTGTTTCATCTCCACCAGATAGGAAAATGTTTGCAGTATTTCGTTCATGGAGGGTTCATTGTGGAAGGTTTCAACCGTGCACCAAACCATTTTTTCCCTCCACCTAAAGGGCTGTGGGTGTTGCGAAGATCACCCGATAAGGACCCTCAAATTTGGCCTCTTTCCACTTTCTTATAAAGTTCTGAATGTACACTTCCTGTCCATCCTGGGGTGTTTGATATGGCAGCTTTGAGTTGGTACACTTAGATGTTCTGTGGTTGACCTGCTTAGATAAGAACCTAGTGGTTTTGCTTTGTTCTGAAAGATATATAAGCAACTCATCTCCCAATGCTTTGGAGTGGGCCTCGGAACTTAAACTGGACCTAGTTTTTGGGATAGCTGTCCCGATCAATCTACCATTCGCGATCTGGTGTGTGAGATGATCATCACTGCTAGGTGTGTTTCTTAGTGCAAACAAAGCTAGGGGAAGGCAGTGGAGCCATTTCTTTTTTAGAGTGGTGCCATTGAGCCTTTCCACAATACCGTTGCTTTGGGGGTGGTAGGCTGATGCTAATTTATGTGTGATTCCTAGCAGGGTTCAGATGTTGTCGAACATGGCATTGGCAAAGTGTTTTCCACTGTCTGATCTGATGACATTGGACACCCCCCTCCGAAGTATCACCTCCCTAGCTAAGAAGGTTGCCGCTGCCTTGGCATTTCTGACTGGCTTCTATCCATCTAGGAACAACTACAATCAAATTACTGTAGTTGGCACATCAATCACTCATGTCGATGAAGTCGAAGTGTAATGCCCTAAAGCTTCTGGTTGGTCTGGGGATGGATGATTTTATGACCTTGAGTGTAGGTTTGGGGGAAACTAGTTAGCAAACGGCACATTCGTTTAAGTGCAACGTTACTATGTCCATAGTGTTGGAGATAAAGCAGTTAGCCTGGATTTTCACCAGTATGTTTTCATTTGCAGTGTGTGCTGGGAGGTGTAATTGGGGCAGTACTATGTTAAGTAAGCTCTGGGACATGACTAGTTTTCAGGTGGATGTGTGCCAATATACGAGATTGGGTGCTGGCTGTGTGCATCCTCTTGGCTTCCCACAGCTCTTTCTTGTGTAGTAATGCCATTTCCTGAAGCTCCCTCAAATGTAGTTTTTCCGTCTCATTGTAGGGTCTATCCTGAGTGGGTTTTGTCTCTGCTACCTGCTATAAGGGGAGTACGTCTGTCTCTTTAACTGTGCCATAAGCTGCCCTCTTGCCATTTGGTCGGCAAGTGCATTTCACCATCATACGAAGTCTTTGCACCTGGAAAGCACAGCGCATTTCACCACAGCTATGTGTTTAGGCAGGGTCAATGCATTAATTAGTAGCTTGAGGAGCTCCTTGTGCATGACGGGTGTAGCGTCTGATTTCAGGAAGCCTCACCTTTTCCACCTCTCTATGCTCAAATATACTGTGATGGAGACATATTCTGAGTCTGAGTAAATTGTTACTGTCTTCAGTGTTCTTTGGGTGAGCTCTTCAATCAATGCTATTAACTCTGCAACCTGTGTTGAGAGGTGTGGTAGCAGGGTTAGCTGGGTTGTGACCCGCAGCATTTGCCATAGTGCATGGCTACTAGCTGTCTCTACTGCTGCCCGTATGTGCATTACCCCTGTTTCCTGGTCTATCACAGAGGACCCGTCGATGAACAACGCCTCACTGTCTGGGATGAGATCCTCCTCTGCCTGGCTAATCCCATCATGGGTGTATGTGGCACAATCATGGACCTCCTCGCTGTCCTGAACTTCATGGGCTGAGAAGGTGGCTGGGTACAGCAGGTTACATTGCACTATTTTTAATGATGGTCAGGAGAGCATCAGTTGGTAGCCTGAAATCCGTTGCATAATAAGAGTCCTCTTGCTCTTTTGTATAACTGCAATGTTCTGCATACAGTGCCAGCGGTGCCCCCATTACAATGGAGGTGCTCTTATCAATGGTAAAAGCTGCTGCTGCCAGAGCTTGTTCCCCTGGGAAGTGCCCCTGCATGACTGAATCTAGGAGCCCACTGTAGTACGCAAGAAGTTGGTGCTCCAAGGGATATTCTGTATCAAAATTGTTGACATGACTTGCCGGTTACTGTGGCTAAATGAGAGGAATTCCTTATTGTAGTCAGGTGTCCCTAGCACAGGTGAGCGCGCCATTTCAGCTTAAAGTTTACAGAAGGTATCATGCATATTGGGTGTTGATGTCAGCTTCTCGATGCCAGCTTGAACCTCTTTCATGGCTGCAAGAAGGGAGGCGGTTAGCGTGTTGTAGTCAAAGACCAACTGCTGGATGTAATTACACAGACCCAGGAATTTTCGCTTCCTCTTTTTAGTTGGTGGGGGTGGCATAGCCCTAAAGTAACAATCCCCTATAAATTGCCCTAGATAGTTAACCTCCTGCTGCACATATTGCACCTTGACCCTTTCCACCTTGCATCCCTTTTCGGCCAGTGCAATAAGGAGAGCTATCGTGTTCTGACAACATATTACTTCGGAGAGGCTGCATATTAAGATTTCATCTGCATTTTGCATCAGAGTGCTACTCGACTGGAAGTTAGTGAGATACCTCCTCAGTATTCTATTAAACTTGGGGACTCACAATACCTTAGCAGTAATCTCCAGAATCGTAGCTGAACCCTTCAAAATGTAAATGCAGTCAGATATTGACTGTCAGGGTGCAGCATGATGCTAAAGAATGCGTTCTTGATGTTTAATATGGAAAAGTGATTTGCGTCAGACGGCATATTAGTTAAGGTGATGGAGGGGTCCAGTACTATGGGGAACTCTGGAACCACGATGTTGTTGAGGGGGCGTAGGTCTTCTACCAATTGTCACATCCCCCCTTTACTCTTCTTGACTGAGCAGATCGGCATATTATAGGGGAGTACTCCCACGTGAAGAACCCCTTGATCAATTATTGCCTGGATTGTGGGTGCAATACCCTTGTTACTTCTTTGGAGAGTAGTTATTGGCGCACTCTGGGTAGGGTAGCCCCTTCTCTCAACGTAATCTTCACAGGTTTAGCATTATTAATGAGACCTATATCCCTGAGCCCATAGTTGTGGTGGCACTTTTGACAAATCCTGCTCCTGGAAGTGTGTCAGTACTGCCACGGGTACCAGGGTCCTATTTCATAGATCCACCCTAACCTCAATCCAATATGTAAAAGTAATCTCTGAAGCTCCTAGGCAGTAGATGAACAGCTAGTCATCTGTTATCTCCAGTACACTGAGACCAGGTGTTAAGAAGATGACACATGCTCACGTCACATTTGACTGAACGGTGGCCTGCAGGACCCCGTAAGCAGGCCATATTTCAACTGCCTTGAAGCAGAACAATACTTCCTCTTGGGGTTCCCAGTCATGGTGTCCCTTTCGGCAGAGTATAAATTTGTTGGGCAGTTGCAAATTCTGTCCCAGTAATTCCGGCATGTTAGAGAAAATAGTTAGAACTATCTTAGTAAAGGCAGTCTGGTCGGTGGGGGACACTCTCAATGACTCATCTGTACTGTGGGGACGTTTTAGTGACATGAGTTTTAAGGGTGAGACCCCAGGGGTGGAGTAGGTCATTGTCCCATCATCTGAGAAGTGAATGGTCATGTTTAATTTGGCCATCAAATCCCATTCAATAGGTTAGTCCGGTACAAGCGATGATATACTAGTTGCCCCTTTGTGCGGCTGCCTCCTAGGTCTAATACTAAAGGTTTTGTGAAGGGGACCCTCATCACAGTGCCCAAGGTCTCTATTGATAGGGAGACTATTCCTTCCCTTAGGCATGATTTAGTTGTCCCTGTGTCTATCAGGAAGCTGTAAGAAGTGTTATTTACCAGCACTATAATGGTGGGTTCTTCTTTAGATCGACGCGTGACTGGTGGTACGGGGTATATGTGATTGCGTGTGTTTTTCCCATCTTCCAGATGTTGGATCGACCGTTGTTGTCCCCACGACCTATCTACTTCTGGGAGCTGAGGAGGAGCTGGGACCATGCCTTGCCATTGGGAGTTCTGTGATGTCTATCCACCCTTCTTGTCCACTGTATAGTACCTCCTCTGCTCCCTCTGCTATCTGCTTCCTCTTTTCTGAACCTCTGCAGCGGTACCTCCCTTGGTGCCACCACCTTCTATGCCAATGTGGCTACAGCTGTTCTTCTCAGGACCATCCATTTGGTGGTACCCTGGTTCTGTCACAGCTTCTCTCTGTATTTTCTCTCTGTTTCTAGCTGTACCTTGCTTCCTTTTGTGGTAGTGTTCCCAACTTGCAAGGAATTGCTGCATGCAGGGTAAGTTCCAATTGGGATTTCCTCCTTCATTTCTGATGCAATCCTCCACTACTGCCTTGTCCTTGGGCTCAAACAATCCCTCCCTAGGCAAAGACCGGTCATATTGGTCCCTCTCCTCAGTCCAGTTTTCTAACAGGTAGCAAAATGGTACACAAAGCTCTTGCCTTACTCTTTTGCTATTATCTCCCTGGGGTAGTTCTTTCTTTGCCGTGCATCCATGTGGACCAACGGATGTCCTCGTCACTGCTCTCCTCAAGTGCACATAAAATGGCCAATTATATTCCCTGCGTCGCAGGTGAGTGAGCACCAGACTGCCTTGATCCCTGATTTCTTGATCAGCTCTTCTCCTTTGATGACCAGGCGGTGTGACTTGGAGCCCTCCAAGTAGCCTTTCATCTACTTCCATTTCATTCCAGCCCTGCCCCCTGTACCTATCTCCACTTCCCTCATGTGGAGAGCACGATGTTCTCTGCTCATGGTCTAATTCCTGGTTGTGTGCCCTTACTCTCTTGAGCAGGAGCTCATGCCTCTCCTCCTCGTGTTGTCTGGCCTGTCTCTTTTGCTCTGAACTACGCACTGCTTTTTTCACCTAGCTTTCCTTTCAAATTCACCCTCCGTTTCTTCCTCAGCTACCTGGACAAACCCTGCATCCCCTCCCTCGTCATCAATTCCTGGGGACTGGAGCTTCCTCCCTCTCCCGAGCTCGCTGAATCACTGTCAAGAATTGCCACAAACATTCCTGACCCGGTGGGAATACGTATCCTGACCGTTTTTGAGGTATCACATATCGTGTGAGGTGGACGGGGAGTCAAACTTTTGAGGCCCTTCCCTAGGAATTGGGCTGTGCAGGAGGTGACTGGGCTTGCTTGGCTTTGGTTCTCTTTGGCTTAAATCTGATTGGCCTTCTTATGGTGGGGGCTAGTCGGCTTCTATCACTGCTGGGTTTGAGTAACCTAATACAAGGGGAAGTGCATATGGCGGGGGAAGTGCTAACGGTTTATTTGCAAAATGGCATTGTGGGGCTATCGTTCTTCAAAGATGGGTCATACATTTAATAATGCTTCCCTCTTGTCTCTCTTTTGCCCTTTATATTTGGTTTTTATATGTGTTTTATTGTGCTCAATTATGTTTGTGTCAAATGTTCCCTCCTTAGGCCAGGGAAATGTGCGTGTCTGCCTGTGCGAATGACACTCTTGGCAAAATTAATGTATTCTTTTTATCTGCTTGGGGAACCTAGCTTCCATGTACTTTAGTGTAGAATCCATGTCCATTCAGTAATTTTGCTAACACAATTCAAATGACATTTTCCTGGTTTGGTTTGTCCAATCGTAGGGGCAATTTGTAAGTAAGTGGTGCACTCTTACAATTTTACATACTATGAGCTCAGAGATTGCAAGTTCTTACATAAAACAGTTGAAAAGAGCATTTACATGAAATAAGATAAGACTGCACATGTAGTATTTGTAACACAGGGCGAATATGCAATGAAGTAGCTCAGAACCAATCTGAACTCAATTTACAGTTTCAAAGACAGTCAATGCAATTACAACATTACATGCATTTCATCAAAGATTGACAGAGAAAACATAATTTTGTCAAAAATAAAACTTAGTTGTTCATTGCACTTTATCCTCTAGCAACAGAAGACTAGTGTGGAACATGTTCCTAAGTGAGCTGGATAGTCTAGCACTATCCACTCCTAGTCAAAGGTAGTAGTCAGACGCCAAACGTAATAACAAGTTTTCCCTAAAGTCAGAATTACACCCTGTGTCACGTTCAGGGGTCAAGCATATACTCTGTTTCATGCCCAGAGGTCCAAGTGACCAACACCTCTCACTCCAAGGTTTTTGAATGGCTATGAACAACAGATCTCAGAATTGGATTAGTTGCCTTGGACAATGGCAGTAATATAGTTAAGGCCATGATAAATATTTCAGGGTCCTGTGTTTGGCACTTTGCATCTACCTCATTGTGCAGGACTTTCTCAAAAATGAAGACATAGTCAGCAACTTACTGAACACCTGCAGAAGAATCTGCACTAATTTCAGTTCAGGATCATTTAGCGTGCTAACTAAGTACCAGCCCTCATACAAGAGGTGCAAACACATTGGAACTCAACCTATTACATGTTTCTACGTCAGTTTGAGCAGTACAAACCTATGAATGAGTATGTCATTCAAAGAGGAGGGGATACAACTGTGAAAAACATGTCTATTGTGATGGACAAATGGGCCCTAGTCAAATGCCTGATAGAATGCTACTTCTTTGTGAAGTTTTCTCACAGGAAGTCAGCAAGGAGGACAGTACAATGGACCAAGCTATCCAGTTGTTGCTTCTGCTACAGGACGAGTTAAAAATGGTGGCTAAACGAAGATGCGCATAATTTGGTTCAGAGCTTAATCTTTCACATGGCTGACAATACAAAGCTGCAAAGAGACATTGTGTCATCCAAAGAGTACATCTGTGCCACAATATTTGATCCACGGTACAAACAAATACTACCTACTTTCAGAAGGGGATGGTTCAGAATACAAGGCGTGGATTACTCAGTGAGCCAGGGACCTGGAAGAAGAATGGATGGAAATTAGGGGCCTCATTTATGGGTTTTTTGCCACAGGGCAGCGCAGCAGGCTTTGCAGCTGCACTGCCCTACAGCAAAAGAAAAGGGCAGGAATGAGCTGTATCGATTAGATATGGTGCATTCTTGTCATTTTCCCCTGCGCCGGTGCACAATGGGCTGCCATGCACCAACTCAGGCACCTTTGCACATGATGCAAGGGTGCCTGCGTTGCTGGTATGATTATTTTTGTGCCGGAAGGGAAACCTTCATGCGCAATAACAATCACAAGAGGCTTTTTTCTCTTTCTATGTGTGCTGCAGAATTCAGCACACATAGAATGAGGAAAAACGAGGAGAAATAAAGATATTTCTCCTCCCTGTACCTCCATTACACCTCCCCTGGGGAGGCATACGTTTTTGGTGCTGCCTCAGACTTACGATTTCTTGTAAATCTGGGGCAGTGTCAAAAAGCTGTGGATGTTGCTGGGAACGCCCCAAGCAACACCCATGGAATGCCCATTTCAAGCAGTTTTCTGCATGAAAGTGGCACAAATTTATAAGGCCATGAAAAGCCACATAACGTGGCTTTACGTGGCCTTATAAATATGCCAGGGGCACATTGAGCCACCGGAAGGTCAAAAAAGTAACGTTCTGGTGGCACAATAGTGCCGGTAGAGCCTCATAAATGAGGCCCTAGATTCCCACCAGCAGGCACAAGTTCTGGTGTGCCGCCTTCAACTTCCAGAGTGGGCCGTCCTGTTGTCTCACAGCAGCCAACACCAGCAACAATAACACCGGCAGCAACAAAAACAACAGGAATACAACAATCAACAAAATCTCTGGAATGGGTTGGTTTTAATTTACAGGTCTTAAGTCCAGTGCAGAAGTGAAGGCAAAAGAGGTTTGAGCAAGTTGCAGCACTAATGACCATTCAGAGGGTGTTCCAGGACTTTATGGATGACACCAGTGAGGTCTATGTGAATCAAAACCCATTGGTGTATTGGTATGGGAATATGCACCAATGGCCAGAGCTCAACAGGTTGGCAATAAAGTATCTTGCTTGTTTAATAGCCAGTGTGTCCACTGTGTGTGTTCAGTGCAGCTGGTGCAGTTGTCATAGTAAGAAGGACCAGTCTCTCACCTCAAAATGTGGAGAGATTGACCATGATCAAAATGAACCAATGCTTCATACCACACAATTACAGCATTCCTGAAATAACAGGAGGAGGATGAAGGTAATTGGTCAGACTCATGTGTGTTAGATCATGATGACCAACTTCTGGGCGAATCACCTGAGTTTAGGGACGAACTCTACTCCTTTGACTAAGAGTAGGCCACCACAGAGCTTTTTAATTATTACTATATAAAGATATAGCTAGTGGAACATTATGTTTGTGACTGACTTATGCGGCCTTATCATTTATAGGCACATGTATGGCTGGATTGGAGTTGGACTAGTATATAGTGAAGAATCCTCCTCATTCCCTTCAAGGACATTGGAGACAATGCCCCAGCGCCTTGAGACCCTCACGGGTGAGTAGCGCGCTTCACAAATCCCTGATTGATTGATTGAATGCCTTCCTCTTTCACATGCCTGCCTCTCTCCCATGCCTATCCTTCTTTTTTGCAGCCCCTAGCAGGGCTGCCCAAGTAAAGATCATTTGATTTACAAGACTGCCAAATTCCAAAATGTTGCTTGCATCAAAGAGGAGATACAATTGTGTATCTACCACAGCGCTTGGATTGGAAGAGGGAAATGACTATTGCACCAATGAGTGATATATTGTTGAGTGATTTTCAGTGATGGTTGTTGATGATTCATGTGGTGGCAGAGAGTGAGGGAGGGTATTCAACAAATAATGTGTAAACTTGATTTTGAGGATTTGGAATGTTTGGGGCCTGACGGGTGATCATTTTTCCTGAAGGTGATTGGCCCTTTCACACTTAGCAAGATTTACTTGAAGGGTCTACTTCTTTTGTCTGGTTCATCGGAGACCAGAACAGTCACTTTAGTTAACAAACACAAATCTCCCCAAAGTTCTGTTTATCTTCTTGATCTTCAGCAGCAGTGTACTACAGGTCTTGGGACAGAGTTGGACTGATTCGTTACTCAGAGTCAGGAGGAGGATGGAAAAACTCATTGCAGGACTATCTCAACAGCCAGAAGAAGGAAGGCATTGAGTCCATCACCTTCAAAGGGAAACCAGCATGACGATGACTCTGAGGCCTACTCAGATCTGTGGACTGGAGGGAGGTGCGTTGATTTAGGAAATGCGCTCAGTGTGCGTGCTGGCTCAAATGTGAAACTCCTCTTATGTGCTTGTGGTTGGGGCTGGTTTCTTGTAACTCGAGACAGACTTGTGATGCCACAGCATCATCATTATCATCACATGATGCACATACTCATCCTGCTTCAACATCCTCCGAATGCTCCGCAGGATCTTCAAGTGGATCCCCACCGAAACAAGAAAAACAGTCACCCAGGCCCTCGTCACTAGCAGGCTGGACTACGGAAACGCCCTCTACGCAGGAACGACGGCTAAGCTCCTGGAGACGGCTGCAATGCATCCAGAACGCCTCTGCACGTCTTATCCTCGACATCCCCCGACGCAGCCACATCACACCCCACCTGAGAGACCTGCACTGGCTCCCTGTCAACAAGAGGATAACCTTCAAGCTCCTCACCCACGCACACAAAGCACTCCACAACTCCGGACCAGCCTACCTCAACAGACGACTCAGCTTCTACACCCCCACCCGCCAGCTCCGCTCGACCAGCCCTCGCCCTCGCCACAGTCCCCCGCATCCGGAAAATGACCGCCGGCGGCAGATCCTTCTCCCACCTCGCCGCCAAGACCTGGAACACCCTCCCCATCAACCTCCGACAGACCCAAGACCTACTGGCCTTCAGAAGACTCCTCAAGACCTGGCTCTTCGATCAGTAGCAGCACCACCCCCCTCTTCCCCCAGCGCCTTGAGACCCTCGCGGGTATGTAGTGCGCTTTATAAGTGACATGATTGATTGATTGATTGATACTCAGCTAAATGTTGTGATGACAGTTGAGAGATTGATCAGCCTGGTACATGCACCTACTTGTCTGTGTTTCATTATAAATTGCTCTCACTTCTCAGTTAATTGATCTGCCATGACTAATAAAATTAATGATTGCAACAGCCTATGCTCTTGCACTGTCTCTGAGTCTTGGTAGTAGGTACACTCCTCATAAAGCTTACCCTTTGTCCTTTTCCTTGACTCTACACTATCATTTCTGCTTCACAATTCGCATTCCTCTTCTTCTCCTGCACAAAAGGCGAAAGCTCCATAACACTCCTGCTTACCTTACCTGACCAATTCAGCCAGGCACCAAAGGCAGACATTCTGAAAAGAAGGCAAATGCACCGCCCAATTTGTCAAAACAGCATCATTTTGTTCTATCAATCAGCATTTTTAGAACTGCGTGGGATCAATAATTACCTCTGACTCCTTTTTTGACCTCTAAGTACCCCCATCTCATTGCCCCTCAAATGTTCCCTCCTGATACCCCAACTTTGGTAGTACGCCAAACCATTTTCAAGCCATTGAGTGACAACAAACACCTTTCCTATTTGCCCTCCATTTGCATTCGCTCAGTAACTCAGGTGATTCTGTCACTGTTCAGTCTCAAGTGGACAGTTGGATGCACATTGCTCGGTTATCGAGGTACTTATCACTCTGCATAGCCCCTCTCAGCAAACTTAGACTACACTTCTTTTCACTCCTCCATAATTTGTCTTTTTTTAACCCTAGATAATGGAACATTTAGATATATAACTTCGGTCTATGTGGCTGAAGGACCATTTGTCATGGATTTAGCTGAACTGTGTCATACTCATTTTTTTGTTTCCTTCCACAACAGATTGATATTGATGTGTTGCGCATCATCAACCTGATTAATATTGTTGTTGTGTAGTGTTTGTCTTTGTTGAACCTTTCCCCAAATCCCCTTTCCCATCAATTCATCAAACCCCTAACCCTCTTCTCCCAGGCTGTGTGATTTATTGAGGTGACTTAATTTACACCATAGATTACATACATGGTGGGGCGGATGTGGTCAAAGCGACCCCAACTCACTGAGGGATCTTCTTTTTCCTGAGAAATAGCCCACACCAGCCCCACTTACCCATCCACACAAAAAAGGGATTTAGATATAGAACATCATTAGTCAGCATCATTATTCTGGCCTTGTGTTACATAAACGCTTAACCGTGTCGATTACACTCCAGACTAGGAGTCCTCTTCTTCTGACTTGAGGATTTTGGAACCTTTAGCTATAATTAGATAGCTACTCATTGCTCAGAAAAAGTTACTATTGCTAGCTTTTGTTATAATACCAGGCACTCTTTTCTTTATTGTGTCATGGTGGTAGTAGTCTGGTGTCAGTCTTTGTAAAGCTATGATATAAATATATTCAATTTAGTTGCCTGTGATAGATAATCATTTTGGTTAATCCTACACTTGGAGCTCATCGAGGTGGGAGTGGGACCTCACGTGTTGTGATGCCTTCCCTGTTAGCACACTAGCCTTCTACTACTCCCATCACCATTAAGAAGGCACCTTGGGAAACACTGCAAGACGTTTTTGAAGATTGAGAGAGATAGCAGCCATCACTTCAACTATTCAGGTGAGAGGACTGGAGTGAAATGAACTAGTTTAGTTAGTAAGTAACTGATTTCTACTGCAGATTGCCGTACTATATGACTGACTTTCCTTGTTTATCTAGGTTGTTGTAGTCAATATAGGCAATGACAGCATACCCTACCCCATTAATTGTCAAGCAATAGTTACAGAGGGAAGTAGGACATGGGTACAACTAACTAAACAAACTGTTATGTATACACTTTGATAACCTGATTGAAAACAGGCTGCGCAAAAAGGCAACAATGCAAAGTAAAAGTAAAACATTTCAGGCATAAAGTAGAAGAATAATTTTTCATTTAACATATTTTTAGTTTACTAATACAACATCCAAAAACAATACCCACCCTCTACACCCAGAACAGGCCTACCCCTCTCCCCAAACAAATCACCCTGTCCCCAACCAATGTCCAAAATGTCCAAAGACAAGCCCAAATTAGTCTTCCCAGTCCCATCCCCATTCCCACCCTCTCCACCCACAACAAGACGTCCCTCCCACCAAAACAAAAAATAAAAAAGGCTAAAAGAGGGTGTTCTCAATGTGGGTCTGGGGCTCCTCAAGGTTACCCTCCATCCATGCCATCCTGCGGTCTAGCTGTGCAAGGTGCTTCAGGGCGGGGTGCTGGAATAGGCAGTCTGAGTGGGAGGGGGGCAGCAGTGGTGGTAGTTAAACGGGTGGATGCCAACCACCGGCGAAGCTGGTGTTGTTGTTTCTGGGAGGCTAGAGGCACTGGCGGCTGGCTAGGGCCTATGGCAGTGGCAGATGCCTCATTCTCCTCCTGCAGGGCCACCAGTTGTTGGAATTCAACCCTGATTGACTCCAGCCTCTGCTGACGCAGCGTGACTGCTATTTCTTGCCATGTAGGTGTTCGACCAGCAGGAGTAGCTATATCAAGAAAGAAAAAAGAAAAGAGACAAATTGTAAACACTGCACTGTGCAAAGCACTTAAAAATTATGTAGTGGCACAGTAGCAGTACATTGCTGGTCAGCAAGGGCTATTGGAATTTTATGTGATTAGATTCACACTTACAGGGCCATTTTTACCCACATATGCCTCACATAAAAGGCAAAGCACTGACTGGCTGAAAGGAATTAAGGCAGAATACCAGCACACCATATTGAAATTTTTTATTTTATTTTTATTTTAAAGGATGACCTAGTAAAAAGCTAAACAGATGCTTTGTGTGGAAAAATACAAAAATTACCTCTCATTAATGAGTAAAGCATTAGACACTATAATGTACAAGTATTATCGTTGTGCTAAATTAATGGAGGCATTCTAGCTATCACTCCAGTTACTTTGCGGCTCTCTGCAGGCTGCATCTGGGGCAGGTGCAATGGACAGTTATCTTACTTTAATTCCAGTGGCCCTGCTCTTCTCCTAATGCCTTTCAATTCTACCTTGACTCCAAGGAGGCAGATGAATAATAATAATGACACTTCGTCACATATGTCATGTATAAAATGCAGGTATCCTGTCTGCTGTAAATGATGCACTGTAGTACAGGGAAAGGAACAGGATATAGATTGTATTTGGCATGTTAGCTACAGAGTATCCCATCCGCAAAACTCAAAATCAGGCACTTAGTCCCAGTGTACCCCGTGGCCTTGTCCTCCACCACAAAATATTTCCTACAAATAAATTTTCTTGGTAGTAAGGAAAGGAAACTTAACTTACTCTACTGCATGGTAAATTAGAGGGAATAGGCCGGGTAGGTAGAGGTCTTGCTATAGAATAGTGGGGAGTCACTGATCATCATCATCATGTGCCCACTGACTAAGCTTTGGCTTAGTCAGTCACTGTAGTTGATGAATGTTGAAAGAGAACATTTTGAACAGGCATACATTTGTTATTGAAGCCATGTACTATAAATGATAAGTTGGCCAGAAAAATGTGGCACATGCCAATGATGGATTTTTAATTCTTTTGGTAGACTGGGACAGAACTTAGAAAAGAATAAATGAGGGAAGTACTAGGAGGTGACTGAGTGGGCACTGGGAGGGAAGGGAAACACACCTTGTTTTTGGTTTGCAATCCAATGAAAATTTTGTAAATGCGGCATCAACTGAAGCAGACGCACATTGTACATCCAACACTGCAGTGCCAAATTGAACCATGCTGCCGTTAGGTCATGGCTGGCAAAATGCCATGGGCAGGGAGGTGATGAATGATGATGGGCGGGATACATATCTTCCCCATTTTGCAAATACAGTGAGTGAAGGGAGTAGACAGAAAATTAAAATACCCACCACTTTGAACCAAAGCTTAGATGAACCCAAGCAAGCAAAGTAGGTGACCACGCCCCTCTCCAAAAGAGCTACCTTGTTTCTTCATCTGAGAAATTATCCATTCATCCTTTCATTGTTCGAGTATTCACCCTTTGATGCTCACCATTTAAGCTTTACTTTCTCTCATCCTGTCTTTCACCATTCCAATCAACCATTCATCCATATATACATTGATCCAGCCATCCATCTATCTATCAATTCATGTATCATTGTATTCCCTTTCAACCTTCCATACACCTATCCATCCATTTAACCACCCATGCATCTCATCATCCACCTACACAACCTTTCAATTACCCATGCATCTTTTCACTCATATACCATTTCACCAATCTTTTCTTTTAACTTTCCATTCTTCTTTTCTCTTTTTCATCAACCCATCATTTTTAGTGTTCATTATGAGCTTTTGTCTCCTGTGTTGCAGATAGAAGAGGCCATTAGGAACTCAACACCCATTGTAGCTGCTAAAGCAGGGGGTTCATGACACCCTTGCAGTGAGTATACTAGTAATTGTCAATAATGAAGCAATGTGACCTTGCCACCACTGGGACTTCCCCTCCAACTGCCGCCACATGTGCTGCACTTCAAAGGCTGCCGCCGGCCCCTACACTGATGGTCTGTGCCGCTAGAAAATACATTACACATTTTAGAAGCCAGATACACCTCCCCTTATTATTGTTTTTAATAGAATACAATTGCAATACATCACTACAGTACGGTTAACAGTATCTTCTATCAAAAATATTCCTTTGTGCAATTTTGTTGGTTGCCAATGTTAGAAAAGCCAGATAGTCAAGCCAACCAGACACTTTTTGTTTTTGTAATGGAGGAGCAGAGCTATATGACACAGAGATAGTAAAGCACAATGAATGGGTGGAATAATTGGTCAATGAAGGACATATGGTATTGGTTGGCAATTGCAATGGGACCGCCCTCATAGTACTTTCCATCCAGGCTGCACTGTCATCAAAACTGCTGGTATACTACTATATAAATGAATGAGAATACATACAACACAACGTTGCGGGGTCCACCATGACCATGGCCACTCTTTCTTTTTACTGTTTGATCATGAGCAACAAAAAGAAAGCCTTCTCAACAAACATGCAGAATAGCTTACTTGGGCATGCAATTTTCACAGGAGAGTAAAATCGTTCTCTTAGTCTTACAATGCTAGTTCACAAGATATATAAAGGGAGAGGGGAGATTACTTACAAAGCAGAAGAAAGCCACAGACAAGTACGGAAAGGAGGAAGTCAACTGCAGACACATGAAATATAGAAAAAAGTTGGAGTTTGACTAGGAGTTGGAAAAAAAGGAGACAGGCACAGTAAAAGAAAAAAAAGGAAAATGTATCCTAAATGGGGAGAGATAAAAGTTAGGGAAATAAAAATATTATTAAGAGGAGGGCTTACTGGGTTCAGCAAATCCATCAACCTCAGCACTGGTGGTGGTATCCCTGGGTCCCTGACCAACTTCCAAAGTCCTCTTCTTTCCCTGGGGTACCGAAGAAAAAAATAAAGAACATAACAAAACTAGATTAGTGGTACAGTTAATCTCCCCAAAAATATTTTGACAGGCACAGGTAGACACAGTAACATTGTACTTTTCTAAATCAGATCACCCATAGTACTAGTAACGAGTTGACCTATTCCGAATTTCCTAAACCTAAGTCCTAGTCCACATTTCCAAAACCTAAACTACATTCGGAACTACTAATGCATTGCAACGAATAATCTTTGCTTCTCATTTCATTCTCAACCCCCTTTGATAAGCCAACTCAGTCTCCCTTTTTTTCAATGCACATACTGCACATCACTGGAATATTGCTTGCGGCTGCATGGGCTACATAAAGAAAGGCACAGAGAACGCTAT